>LR738715.1:156319590-156389763 GCA_902687465.1 Secale cereale | reverse complement strand
GATAACTTCAACACGTGGGGGGGGGGGTCTGTCGTCGTCGATATTACCCCCTCCCCGATAACATTATTTTCCCATGTATGTATCTCGTCGTTGTCGGTATTTCCCCCTCCTTGAAGCGTTCTCGAGGCCACCCCTAACCCTTGAAGCGTTGTCGAGGCCACCCGAAACCCTAGAGAAGCAGCGTCGAGGCCACAAATTAATATATATGATTCCTTACTGTGATTAGCTAGCTGGTTCTACGTTTGCTATTAATATATCCATCTGTCATGTTTGAATAATAATTGCCATGTTGTAAATATTTGTAGAAACTATGGACGACACCCCCTGAGACGAAGCACAAGAAGCGATGTTGCTGGACATAATCGCAAACGGACGTGATGCCGTCTTGTCGTTTCTCAACGACACCGATGAGCTGCTGGAAAGAGAGGATGAAGAAGCAGGCTATGATTATGATGGCTCCGATGACCCAATGCACATGCAAGAAGTAGACCGTGAGGACGGCTCCGGTGACCCAATGCCAGTGCAAGAAGGAGACCGTGATGACGGCTCCGGTGACCGAACCGAGTCCGGCCAGCAGGTATATATATTAGTTAAGCCTGTGTTGACTAGTTAATTGATGCATTCATTGTTTTGGTATGTACACATATTAATTAACTCTCATCTTTGTTCTTCTTTTCTAGCCCTCCGGATCGAGCACATCTTCGATAAGGAGACGAGGCCCGAAGAAAAAGTTGAGCTCGGATGAAAAGTTTGAGATCACAGAAATCACGCGCACCGGCCAACTGATTGAACCCATCCGGACAAAGAACGCATTTGTTAATCAGTTCGGGGTTCTGGTTAGGGACAAGATCCCGATCAGCATCCAGCAATGGTTAAAGCCGGCTGCAGAAGACCCTCAGGTGTCTTATGTCACTGATATGCAGAAAGAAGATCTTGTTGGGGAACGTAGTATTTAAAAATTTTCCTACGATCACGCAAGATCGATCTACCAGATGCATAGCAACGAGAGGGAAGAGTGTGTCTACGTACCCTCGTAGACCGGAAGCGGAAGCGTCAAGTGACGCGGTTGATGTAGTCGAACTTCTTCGCGATTCAATCGATCAAGCACCGAACTTACGGCACCTCCGCGTTCAGCACACATTCAGCTTGATGACGTCCCACGAGCTCTTGATCTAGTTGAGCTTCACGGGAGAGTTTCATCAGCACGACGGCGTGGTGACGGATATGATGTATCTACCGGCGCAGGGCTTCTCCTAAGCACTGCAACGGTATGACCGAGGTGTGTTTCTGTGGAGGGGGGCACCGCACACGGCTAAAACAATTCAACTTGTGTGTCTTTGGGTGCCCCCTGCCCCCGTATATAAAGGAGCAAGGGAGGAGGGCCGGCCGGCCTCCTATGGTGCGGCTAGGGCAATCCTACTAGGAATAGGATTGCAATCCTATTTCTAGTAGGAGTCCACCAAGAAGGAAGAGAGGGAAAAGAAAGAGAGGGAGAGGTGGCGCCCCCCAATCCTAGTCCAACTAGGATTCCCTGGTGGGGCGCCGGCCAGCCTCTATGGGCTGCCTCTCTTCTTTCCTCAAGGCCCACTATGGACCATCCCCCCTCGTGGGGGGTTCCGGTAACCCCCTCCTGCAATCCGGTTAAATCCGAAACTTTTCCGGAACACTTCCGGTGTCCGAATATAGTTGTCCAATATATCAATCTTTATGTCTCGGACATTCCGAGACTCATCGTCATGTCCGTGATCTCATCCGGGACTCCGAACTAACTTCGGTACATCAAAACTCATAAACTCATAATACCGATCGTCATCAAACGTTAAGCGTGCGGACCCTACGGGTTCGAGAACTATGTGGACATGACCGAGACTCATCTCCGGTCAATAACCAATAGCGGAACCTGGATGCTCATATTGGCTCCTACATATTCTACGAAGATCTTTATCGGTCAAACCGCATAACAACATACGTTGTTCCTTTTGTCATCGGTATGTTACTTGCCCGAGATTCGATCGTCGGTATCTCTATACCTAGTTCAATCTCGTTACCGGCAAGTCTCTTTACTCGTTCCGTAACACATCATCTCATGACTAACTCATTAGTCTTTTGCTTGCAAGGCTTATTATGATGTGTGTTAACGAGAGGGCCCAGAGATACCTCTCCGACACTCGGAGTGACAAATCCTAATCTTGATCTATGCCAACACCACGAATACTTTTGGAGACACCTGTAGAGCATCTTTATGATCACCCAGTTACGTTGTGACGTTTGATAGCACACAAGGTGTTCCTACGGTATTCGGGAGTTGCATAATCTCATAGTCATAGGAACATGTATAAGTCATGAAGAAAGCAATAGCAGTAAAACTAAACGATCATAGTGCTATGCTAACGGATGGGTCTTGTCCATCACATCATTCTCCTAATGATGTGATCCCGTTGATCAAATGACAACTCATGTCTATGGTTAGGAAACATAACCATCTTCGATCAATGAGCTAGTCTAGTAGAGGCATACTAGGGACACTCTGTTTTGTCTATGTATTCACACATGTACTAAGTTTTCGGTTAATACAATTCTAGCATGAATAATAAACATTTATCATGATATAAGGAAATATAAATAACAACTTTATTATTGCCTCTAGGGCATATTTCCTTCAGTCTCCCACTTGCACTAGAGTCAATAATCTAGCTCACATCGCCATGTGATTTAATACCGATAGTTCACATCGTTATGTGAATAACACCCATAGTTCACATCACCATGTGACCAACACCCAAAGGGTTTACTAGAGTCAATAATCTAGTTCACATCGCTATGTGATTAATACCCAAGAGTAATAAGGTGTGATCATGTTTTGCTTGTGAGAGAAGTTTAGTCAACGGGTCTGTCACATTCAGATCCATATGTATTTCGCAAATTTCTATGTCTACAATGCTCTGCATTGAGCTACTCTAGCTAATTGCTCCCACTTTCAATACGCATCCAGATTGATACTTAGAGTCATCTGGATTTAGTGTCAAAGCTTGCATCGGCGTAACCCTTTACGACGAACTCTTTATCACCTCCATAATCGAGAAATATTTCCTTAGTCATCTAATTACTAAGGATAATTTTGACCGTTGTACAGTGATCTACTCCTGGATCACTATTGTACCTCCCTGTCAAACTCATGGCAAGGTACACAACGTGTTTTGTACACAACATGGCATACTTTATAGAACCTATGGCTGAGGCATAGGGAATGACTTTCATTCTCTCTATATTTTTCTGCCGTGGTATGGCTTTGAGTCTTACTCAACTTCACACCTTACAAGTCAGGCAAGAACTCCTTCTTTGACTGATCCATTTTGAACTACTTCAAAATCTTATCAAGGTATGTACTCATCGAAAGTCTTATCAAGCGTCTTGATCTATCTCTATAGATCTTGATGACCAATATGTAAGCAGCTTCACCAAGGTCTTTCTTTTGAAAAACTCCTTTCAAACACTCCTTTATGCTTTCCAGAAAATTCTACATCATTTCCGATCGACAATATGTCATTCACATATACTTATCAGAAAGGTTGTAGTGCTCCCACTCACTTCTTGTAAATACAGGCTTCACCGCAAGTCTGTATAAATCTATATGCTTTGATCAACTTATCAAAGCGTATATTCCAACTCCGAGATGCTTGCACCAGTCCATAGATGGATCGCTAGAGCTTGCACATTTTGTTAGCACCTTTAGGATTGACAAAACCTTCTGGTTGCATCATATACAAGTCTTCTTTAATAAATCCATTAAAGAATGCAGTTTTGTTATCCATTTGCCAGATTTCATAAAATGCGGCAATTACTAACATGATTCGGACAGACTTAAGCATCGCTACGGGTGAGAAAGTCTCATTGTAGTCAACTCCTTGAACTTGTCAAAACCCTTTCGCGACAAGTCGAGCTTTGTAAACAGTAACATTACCGTTTGCGTCGGTCTTCCTCTTGAAGATCCATTTATTTTCGATGGCTTGCCGATCATCGGGCAAGTCAACCAAAGTCCATATTTTGTTCTAATACATGGATCCCATCTCAGATTTCATGGTCTCAAGCCATTTTAAGGAATCTGGGCTCATCATCGCTTCCTCATAGTTCGTAGGTTCATCATGGTCTAGTAACATGACTTCCAGAACTGGGTTGCCGTACCACTCTGGTGCGGAACGAACTCTGGTTGATCTACGAAGTTCAGCAGAAACTTGATCTGAAGTTTCATGATCATCATCATTAGCTTCCTCACTAATTGGTGTAGGAATCACTGGAACGAGTTTCTGTGATGTACTACCTTCCAATTTGGGAGAAGGTACAATTACCTCATCAAGTTCTACTTTCCTCCCACTCACTTCTTTCGAGAGAAACTCCTTCTCTAGAAAGGATCCACTCTTAGCAACAAAGACCTTGCCTTAGGATCTGTGATAGAAGGTGTACCCAACAGTTTCTTTTTGGGTATCCTATTAAGATTTACTTGTCCGATTTGGGTTCGAGCTTATCATGTTGAAACTTTTTCACATAAGCATCGCAGTCCCAAACTTAAAGAAATGACAGCTTAGGTTTCTCGTCAAACCACAGTTCATACGGTGTCATCTCCACGGATTTAGATGGTGCCCTATTTAACGTGAATGTAGCTGTCTCTAATGCATAACCCCAAAAGCGATAGTGGTAGATCGGTAAGAGACATCATCGATCGCACCATATCTAATAAAGTACGGTTATGACGTTCGGACACACCATTACACTGTGGTGTTCCAGGTGGCGTGAGTAGTGAAACTATTTCACATTGTTTTTATTGAAGGCCAAACTCGCTAACTCAAATATTTTACCTCTACGATCATATCGTAGAAACTCTTATTTTCTTGTTACGATGATTCTCCACTTAACTCTGAAATTATTTGAACTTTTCAAATGTTTCAGACTTGTGCTTCATTAAGTAGATATACCCATATCTGCTCAAATCATCAGTGAAGGTCAGAAAATAACGATACCTGCCGCGAGCTTCAACACTCATTGGTCCGCATACATCAGTATGTATGATTTCCAACAACTCTGTTGCTCACTCCACGGTTCCGGAGAACGGAGTTTTAGTCATCTTGCCCATGAGGCATGGTTCGCAAGCACCAAGTGATTCATAATCAAGTGATTCCAAAAGTCCATCACTATGGAGTTTCTTCATGCGCTTTACACCAATATGACCTAAACGGCAGTGCCACAAATAAGTTGCACTATCATTATTAACCTTGCATCTTTTGGCTTCAATATTATGAATATGTGTATCACACGATCGAGATCCAACAAACCATTTTCATTGGATGTATGACCATAGAAGGTTTTTATTCATGTAATGAGAACAACAATTATTCTCTAACTTACATGAATAACCGTATTGCAATAAACATGATCAAATCATATTCATGCTCAACACAAACACCAAATAACACTTTATTTAGGTTCAACACTAATCCCGAAAGTATAGGGAGTGTGCGATGATGATCATATCAATCTTGGAACTACTTCTAATACACATCGTCACTTCATCCTTTAACTAGTTTCTGTTCATTATGCAACTCCCATTTCGAGTTACTACTCTTTAGCAACTGAACCAATATCAAATACCGAGGGGTTGCTATGAACACTAGTAAAATACACATCAATAATCTGTATATCAAATATACCTCTGTTCACTTTGCCATCCTTCTTATCCGCCAAATATCTAGGGCAGTTCCCCTTCTAGTGACCATTTCCTTTGCAGTAGAAGCACTTAGTTTCAGGCTTGAGTTTAGCTTTGGGTTTCTTCGCGGGAGTGACAACTTGCTTGTCATTCTTCTTGAAGTTCCCCTTCTATCCCTTTGCCCTTTACTTGAAACAAGTGGTCTGGTTAACCATCAACACTTGATGCTCTTTCTTGATTTCTACCTTCGCCGATTTCAGCATCGTGAAGAGCTCGGGAATTACTTTCGTCATCCCTTGCATATTATAGTTCATCACGAAGTTCTACTAACTTGGTGATAGTGTCTAGAGAACTTTGTCAATTACTATCTTATCTGGAAGATTAACTCCCACTTGATTCAAGCAATTGTACTACCCAGACAATCTGAGCACATGCTCACTGGTTGAGCTATTCTCCTCCATCTTGTAGGCAAAGTACTGTCGGAGGTCTTATACCTCTCGACACGGGCATGAGTATGAAATACTAATTTCAACTCTTGGAACATCTCATATGCTCCGTGGCGTTTCAAAACGTTTTTGAAGTCCCGGTTATAAGCCGTAAAGTATGGTGCACTAAACTATCAAGTAGTCATCATATCGAGCTTTTGTCAAAACGTTCATAACGTCTACATCTGCTCCTGCAATAGGTCTGTCACCTAGTGGTGCATCAAGGACATAATTCTTCTGTGCAGCAATGAGGATAATCCTCAGATCACGGAACAATTCCGCATCATTGCTACTAACATCTTTCAACTTGGTTTTCTCTAGGAACATATGAAAAAATAAACGGGGAGCAACATCGCGAGCTATTGATCTACAACATAGATATGCTAATACTACCAGGACTAAGTTCATGATAAATTAAAGTTCAATTAATCATATTACTTAAGAACTCCCACTTAGATAGACATCCCTCCGGTCATCTAAATGATCACGTGATCCAAATCAACTAAACCATGTCCGATCATCACGTGAGATGGAGTAGTTTCAATGGTGAACATCTTATGTTGATCATATCTACTATATGATTCACGCTCGACCTTTCGGTCTCCAGTGTTCCGAGGCCATATCTGCATATGCTAGGCTCGTCAAGTTTAACCCGAGTATTTTGCGTGTGCAAAACTGGCTTACACCCATTGTATTTGAACGTAGAGCTTATCACACCCGATCATCACGTGGTGTCTCGGCACGACGAACTTTCGCAACGGTGCATACTCAGGGAGAACACTTATACGTTGAAATTTAGTAAGGGATCATCTTATAATGCTACCGTCGTTCTAAGAAAAATAAGAAGCATAATAAGATAAACGTCACATGCAATCAAAATATGTGACATGATATGGCCATCATCATCTTGTGCTTTTGATCTCCATATCCAAAGCACCGTCATGATCACCTTCGTCACCGGCGCGACACCTTGATCTCCATCGCAGCATCGTTGTCGTCTCGCCAACTATTGCTTCTACGACTATCGCTACGCTTAGTGATAAAGTAAAGCAATTACATGGCGATTGCATTTCATACAATAAAGCGACAACCATATGGCTCCTGCCAGTTGCCGATAACATTACAAAACATGATCATCTCATACAAAACCGTATAACTCATCATGTCTTGACCATATCACATCACAACATGCCCTGCAAAAACAAGTTAGACGTCCTCTACTTTGTTGTTGCAAGTTTTACGTGGCTGCTACGGGCTTAGCAAGAACCGTTCTTACCTACACATACAAAACCACAACGATGTTTCGTCAAGTATGTGATGTTTTAACCTTCACAAGGACCGGGCGTAGCCACACTTGATTCAGCTAAAGTGAGAGAGACAGACACCCGCCAGTCACCTTTAAGCAACGAGTGCTCTAACGGTGAAACCAGTCTCGCGTAAGCGTACGCGTAATGTCGGTCCGGGCCGCTTCATCTCACAATACCGTCGAAGCAAAGTATGACATGCTGGTAAGCAGTATGACTAGTATCGCCCACAACTCATTGTGTTCTACTCGTGCATACCATCTACGCATAGACCTGGCTCATGATGCCACTATTGGGGAACGTAGTATTTTAAAATTTTCCTACAATCGCGCAAGATCTATCTACCAGATGCATAGCAACGAGAGGGAAGAGTGTGTCTACGTACCTTCGTAGACCGGAAGCGGAAGCGTCAAGTGACGCGGTTGATGTAGTCGAACTTCTTCGCGATTGAACCGATCAAGCACCGAACGTACGACACCTCCGCGTTCAGCACACGTTCAGCTTGATGACGTCCCACGAGCTCTTGATCTAGTTGAGCTTCACGGGAGAGTTTCGTCAGCACGACGGCGTGGTGACGGATATGATGTATCTACCGGCGCAGGGCTTCGCCTAAGCACTGCAACGGTATGACCGAGGTGTGTTTCTGTGGAGGGGGGCACCGCACACGGCTAAAACAATTCAACTTGTGTGTCTTTGGGTGCCCCCCTGCCCCCGTATATAAAGGAGCAAGGGAGGAGGGCCGGCCGGCCTCCTATGGTGCGGCTAGGGCAATCCTACTAGGAATAGGATTGCAATCCTATTCCTAGTAGGAGTCCACCAAGAAGGAAGAGAGGGAAAAGAAAGAGAGGGAGAGGTGGCGCCCCCCAATCCTAGTCCAACTAGGATTCCCTGGTGGGGCGCCAGCCAGCCTCTATGGGCTGCCTCTCTTCTTTCCTCAAGGCCCACTATGGACCATCCCCCCTCGTGGGGGGTTCCGGTAACCCCCTCCGGCAATCTGGTCAAATCCGAAACTTTTCCGGAACACTTCCGGTGTCCGAATATAGTCGTCCAATATATCAATCTTTATGTCTCGAACATTCCGAGACTCCTCGTCATGTCCGTGATCTCATCCGGGACTCCGAACTACCTTCGGTACATCAAAACTCATAAACTCATAATACCGATCGTCATCAAACGTTAAGCGTGTGGCCCTACGGGTTCGAGAACTATGTAGACATGACCGAGACTCATCTCCGGTCAATAACCAATAGCGGAACCTGGATGCTCATATTGGTTCCTACATATTCTATGAAGATCTTTATCGGTCAAACCGCATAACAACATACGTTGTTCCTTTTGTCATCGGTATGTTACTTGCCCGAGATTCGATCGTCGGTATCTCTATACCTAGTTCAATCTCGTTACCGGCAAGTCTCTTTACTCGTTCCGTAACACATCATCTCATGACTAACTCATTAGTCTTTTGCTTGCAAGGCTTATTATGATGTGTGTTACCGAGAGGGCCCAGAGATACCTCTCCGACACTCGGAGTGACAAATCCTAATCTTGATCTATGCCAACACCACGAATACTTTCGGAGACACCTATAGAGCATCTTTATGATCACCCAGTTACGTTGTGACGTTTGATAGCACACAAGGTGTTCCTACGGTATTCGGGAGTTGCATAATCTCATAGTCATAGGAACATGTATAAGTCATGAAGAAAGCAATAGCAGTAAAACTAAACGATCATAGTGCTATGCTAACGGATGGGTCTTGTCCATCACATCATTATCCTAATGATGTGATCCCGTTGATCAAATGACAACTCATGTCTATGGTTAGGAAACATAACCATCTTTGATCAATGAGCTAGTCTAGTAGAGGCATACTAGGGACACTCTATTTTGTCTATGTATTCACACATGTACTAAGTTTCCGGTTAATACAATTCTAGCATGAATAATAAACATTTATCATGATATAAGGAAATATAAATAACAACTTTATTATTGCCTCTAGGGCATATTTCCTTCAGATCTTTGGACTGAGCTGATGTAATGCCCAGGATGGAGCTATATCTCCTACGTGTCGAGGCACGACTTAGAGACATAACCCCATGCTGGAATGATCGCAAGTCTGGTATCTTTGCACAACTCATGTTAAAAGGGGGATGGAAAACATAAACATAGTTGGCTTACACTCGCCACATCACACAAATACAATACATGTCTCAATCATCATTCAATAAAACATCACATCCCTCTAAGGGTAAAATCCAAATGACAAGATACCAAACATAAATTAAATCCACAGGTCGGATCAAATCCTAGTAGAAGTCTCCACTACTGATCATCAGGGTAATGAACATAGTATCGACTACGCTCCTCGTCATACTCCCAGTCTAGCTCGGTGCCATCACCTGGATAGCTCACCATCGGACTTGCAGCTGGTGTGGTGAAGTAACTGTGAGCCACAGTGGACTCAGCAATCCCGTTCCCGGCTAACAAGACTATTTAAGCCTTGGGAGAGGATAAGGCTGAAGAAAAGAATAAGTGTCTGCAGCAGCAACTAGCACTAGCTTACGTGAAAAGTGCGAGAAGAGAAGGCCGTGGTCGAGAGGTGATCACGAAGTGATCCTAGCTAAAGCTCAACAAACATAACCCCACCGTGTTCAACTCCCGAATACCCATTCGGAAATTGACAGTCACGGTACACACGCTGGTAGTGTATTAGACCAATGGTGTCAAGTTATCTACAACCGGATATTAACAAGCTCCCATCTGCCACATAACCGCGGGCACGGCTTTCGAAAGTTCATAACCCTGCAGGGGTGTTCCAACTTGGCCCATTACAAGCCCACGATCCGCGGAGTCGCAACTCCAAAGTGGGAAGACCCGATTATTCTCGGAATCCCGTGCTCAAGATACTCCGAACTAAGGTAAGGCTAATCCAGCAAATCCTCCCGGCGTGCCGACACCCTGATAGTAGCCGCGCGTATCTCGTCTCAGGCCACGACCGGATGGGTGATCCCACAGGTTTTTACCAGACCTTGAGTTCCCTCGAGGTGGCCCCGCGTAACCCCCAGTTTGGACCAACACTCATGTGGAGCACTGGCCCGGGTTGTAGAATTAAGGAAAAGGGTTTATAACTCCCTATGCAAGTTTAATTAGTTATTAGGCAAATAGTACCAATGTTGGGACTTGCTGGAAAAGACTTAGCACTTAGCGGTTTATCGAGGGGGTCCCATACACCCCAACCGTGTAAGGAACGCATAATCAAGGAACATAACACCGGTTTATACGGTTCCTAACGGCATGAGTGGAACAAAACACCAAGCAAAAGGCTTAGCCTTCCACCCTTGCCAATATATAGATGAATTCATTTTTAAGCATTTATATAGTGTGATATAACCCAACAAAACTTCAACATGAAGCAAGCATCTTCGATCTTCACCTGCAACTAGCAATGCTATAAGAAGGGCTGAGCGAAGCGTACTTAGCCAAGCAACGGTTTGCATAGGTAGGGTGGTTAGACATGGTCATGGTTACAAGTAGGAGGCTGACAGGAAGAACCTGGGCATCGAGGCAAAACTATAGAGCGGAACTACTAGCAATAGGCAAATATAGTAATGTTATCGGGGTTCGGTCATCTTGCCTGAAGTGTAGTCGTTCGGATCGTAAGAAGGGTCCTCGTGCTCAACCTCGTTGGTAAACTCGTGCTTGTACTCGTACTCGGTCTCAGCTTCCGGCTCTAAACAATACAATCACACAAGGCACGAATCAACAAGATGCAATGCGCACACAAAAATGATGGATGCATGATGGATGCACTAAGGAAGCACACGGAGCACGGAAAATAGCACTCAAGCAAAACACCTCAAAACATGAAAACAATATGAGATTATGAATCTACACAGAAAATCAATCAAGTTTCATATAAGACTCGCTGAAATCGGAGCTACGGGCTAAAAGTAATGCCCGAAACAAAAACGAGCGAAGGCTGAAAATTACAGCAACATAGCAACTTCGGAGCACTAGAAAAATAAGCTACAACACTCAAACACCATGGCAAAGAGCGTGAACATAAACTAGACATATCCTACAGCAAATAAGTCGAAAGGTGCACCCCCAAAGGAGCCACGGTTCAATAGCAACAAGCTTGGACATATTGAACTTGACAATAAAATTCTGACAGCAGAATTTTATTGAAACTTTGGAGCAAAAGTTAAACATGCTACAGCCACTTAAATAAGCATGTTAGAACACGAATGGAAAGCCAACAATATCTACTACAAGGAACCATCAAGATCCACCCCAAAACTATCATGGTTTGTCCTAGAGCAGCAAGCAAACATGGCATCGGAACGTTACAGATTTCAGACTTAGTGAAAATCCACTAAGTGTTAAAACAGCAGTTTCATCATGGCATCTAAAAGAGCAAGTTTAAGTCACCTCGAAACTAAACATGGCAAGTGGTAAGCACCACATCAAAGTACACATGATGGTGATTCCGAAACACACAAGCATGCATCATGGAGATAAACACAATGATAGCAATGAGCTCAATAAGATGGCATTTCATAACAAGTGAAACAACATCACAGTCACATGGCACTTTGCAACGAGGATATACATGGCAAGATAAATCTATCATGCATCCTAACACAAGCAACATGTAAAGCATGGCAAGACGAACACGTGGACATGTCATTTGCATCAATCGGATAAACGAGCTAAAAGATATCACTATGCAAAGATGGCATAAAAACAACACATAGCAGCAGTTTATATCGGGATGCACTCTTGCAACAGAAAAATAAGCATTTAGATGACCACAAACATGCATGGCACAATGGAATGAATCGTAGTGCTAGTCACCACGAACGTCTGGACACCTCATTTGCGCAAAACGGATAACCACACAAAAAGATATTGCAGATCTAATATTGCATCAGACAGATAAAAACTGGGACTAGATCTAGGGTTTTGAGGTCAACCTCAGATCTGGAGATAAAAATGGGCTCGGGCCCATGAATCTGGATCTGGCCCAGGCGAAGTGGATCTGGTGACGGGCCTCGGCGGCTCGGCCCGCAGTGGTGAGGCGGTGGCCTCCGGGCCGGCGGAAGGAGGAGCAGGCCGGTCAGTGATCGCGAGGCCCAGCCTCGGATCTGGCATGGCGAACGGTGGGCTGAGGTGGCGGAAGGCGGCGTGGCCTTGGCGCCGTGGGACGGAGGCGACGCGGCGCTGGCCCGCGGAATGAGCGGCGGCTGGAGCCTGGCGCGGCCGAGGCGAGTGGGCCGGCCTGGAGCGGGGCTCCTGGCGGGCGGGGAAGCGCGCGGCCCAGGAGGCAGCTGGATCCACCTGGCGCGGGAGGAGCCGGGCGATGGCTGGAGGAGGAGCGGGCCCGGCCCAGGCGGAGGCTGGCGATGTGGTCTGCGCGGTGGGGAGGCGAGGCCTTCGATGGCGTCGGTGGAGCTGGCCTTCGGGCGATCGGTCGGGACGGGCCTGGGGCGATCGATGGATCTGGTGCGGGGTGCGTTGACCTTGGCGATCCCAGATAGGGACTCCTCCCGATCCAGCGAGGAAAACGGCGGCGGCTCGGCTGCTGCTTCGATCTGCGATGGAACTGCTCTGGCTTGCGAGCCTGACACGGAAATTGAGGGGAGGTGAGGCTAGAGGTAGGTGGGGGGAGTGTAGGCTGCCAAAAATGGCATGGGGATGTTATATATAGGGTAGGTGCTAGGGTTTGAGGGATTTGGGGTGTTTTGGAGCCCTCCGATCGCGATCCGACGGATCCGATCGCGAGGGTAGTTAGGATGGGCCAAGAGGGGGGAAGTGGGCTGTTGGAGGGGTGTCTTGGGCCACAAAGTGGAGGCACTTTGAGCCCACACGAAAAACTGTTGGGGTAGCAAACGGACTCGAAACGCGACGAGATTTGACAGGCGGGTTACACCCATCAAAACAACAACACACGACAAGTCTCGCGCCACACCGGTAACGCTACACGGCCAAACACCAAAGTAGGCCTACGGGACGCCACAGACACGTGAGGGAGCTCCGGAACGCGAAACGGACAACGGGAAGGAACGCGTGGAACCGGATGCAACCGACAACACAAATGCAATGCGATGCACATGTCTACATGATATTAATGAATGCCACACACTCACACAACAAAACGACGAAAACCCGAAAGACAAAGAACCCGAAATGGAATAGATGAAGCCAGAGATATATTACATGCCCAAAAGGGAAAGTATTACATCCGGGGCATTACAAACTCTCCTCTACTACAAAAAGATCTCGTCCCGAGATATAGGACTGGAAAAAGGAAGGGTACTCGGAATGAAGATGATCTTCTCGTTCCCACGTAGCTTCTCGGTCGGTGTGATGTGACCACTTGACTTTCAAGAATTTGATGGACTTGTTGCGGGTCTTGCGCTCGGTTTCTTCGAGAATAGCAACGGGATGCTCTCGGTAGGACAAGTCTTGTTGAAGATCAATCTCTTCAAACGGAATCATGCGCTCAGGTGCCTTGAAGCATTTGCGGAGTTGAGACACATGGAACACATCATGAACATTGGCGAAGTTGGAAGGGAGCTCAAGTTGATAGGCTAGATCGCCTCTTTTGCCAAGAATCTTGAAAGGCCCGACGTATCTAGGAGCAAGCTTTCCTTTGATACCGAATCTTTGGGTGCCTTTCATCGGAGAAACACGGAGATAGACATGATCACCAATGTTGAAAGCCAAATCACGATGCTTGCCGTCATAGTAGCTCTTCTGACGCGACTGAGCGGCCTTGAGATTCTCACGTATGACTTTGCACATTTCTTCGGCTTCTGAGATCAAGTCATTGCCAAGAAGTTGACGTTCGCCTGTTTCAGTCCAGTTGAGAGGGGTACGGCACTTTCTGCCATAGAGGATTTCAAACGGAGCTTTGCCTGCACTTGCTTGAAAGCTGTTGTTGTAAGAGAACTCGGCAAATGGAAGGCAATCTTCCCATTTCATGCCAAAAGATATGACACGGGCTCTGAGCATGTCTTCTAGAATCTGATTCACTCGCTCGACTTGACCACTAGTCTGAGGGTGAAAAGCAGTGCTGAACCTGATCTTAGTGCCCATGGCGGACTGAAAGGAGTCCCAGAACTTGGATGTGAACAAACTTCCACGGTCTGAGGAGATAACTTGAGGAATGCCATGTAAGGACACAATTCTGGAAGTGTACAGCTCTGCCAATTGAGCTGCATTGATGGATTCTTTGACTGGAAGGAAGTGAGCGACTTTGGTAAGCTTGTCAATCACCACGAAGATAGAATCATTCCCTCTCTTGGATTTAGGAAAGCCAGTGACGAAATCCATTTCAATGTGGTCGAACTTCCACTCGGGAATAGGAAGAGGTTGGAGAAGACCGGCTGGACGTTGATGTTCTGCTTTCACTCTTCTGCAAACATCACATTCATTCACGAATTGGGCAATCTCCCTTTTCATGCGTGTCCACCAGTAAGACTGCTTGAGGTCTTGGTACATCTTGGAACTGCCAGGATGAATGGAAAGGAGAGAATCATGTGCTTCTTCCATTATGAGCTTCCTGAGATCACCTTTGGGAACAACGAGTCTGTCCTCGAAGAACAAGGTATCTCTCTCATCAACATGAAAGCACTTGTATTTCGGAGTGCCCTTTGCAATACCATGTTTCACCTTCTTCACCATGGCATCACTGAGTTGGGCCTCACGGACTTGATCTTCCAAGGTAGGAGCAATTTGAAGATTTGCAAGAAAACCTTGCGGAACAACTTGGAGGTTGAGCTTCCTGAATGCTTCACAAAGCTCAGGCTGGAACGGCTTGATAAGAAGGCTGTTGCAATATGCCTTTCTGCTCAAAGCATCTGCAATCACATTCGCCTTGCCAGGAGTGTATTCAATGCTGGGATCATACTCTTGGATCATCTCAACCCAACGAGTCTGGCGGAGGTTCAGATTCGGCTGTGTGAAGATGTACTTCAAGCTCTTGTGATCAGTGAAGATGTCGACTTTTCTGCCCAACAACAGATGTCTCCACGTAATCAAAGCATGTACCACAGCTGCTAGCTCGAGATCATGTGTGGGGTAGTTCTTCTCACTTGGCTTGAGCTGACGAGAAGTGTATGCCACAATTCTCTTATCTTGCATAAGCACACCACCAAGACCTTGAAGAGAAGCATCACAGAATACTTCGTAGGGCTTGGACTCATCTGGAGGAGTAAGAACTGGAGCAGAGACAAGCTTTTCTTTGAGAGTTTTGAATGCCACTTCACACTCTGGAGACCAAAAGTATTTGACATTCTTCTGAAGCAAGTTGGAAAGAGGCTTGGCAATCTTGGAGAAGTTCTCAACGAACCTTCTGCAATAGCTGGCAAGACCCAGAAAACTGCGGAGTTGCTTGACGTTCTGAGGAGCTTCCCAGTTGACAATTGCTTCAACTTTCTCGGGATTTACCGCAATACCGTCAGCTGAGATGATATGGCCCAGGTACAAAACCTTATCGAGCCAAAACTCGCACTTTGAGAACTTGGCATAGAACTTATGCTCACAGAGTCGATCAAGAACCAGATGTAAGTGCTTTTCGTGATCTTCTTCATTCTTGGAAAACACCAGAATATCATCCAGATACACAAGCACAAACTCGCCAGTATAGGGGTTGAAGATGTAGTGCATCATTCTCGAAAAGGTAGGAGGAGCATTGGCGAGACCAAAGGACATGACAGTATACTCGTATGAGTCGTAGCTCGTTCTGAAGGCCGTCTTGGGAATGTCTTGCTCGCGAATGCGAATTTGGTGATAGCCCATTCGAAGGTCGAGCTTAGAGAACACTTTAGCTCCTTTGAGCTGCTCGAAGAGTTCGTTGATGTTGGGGAGCGGATACTTGTTCTTTATTGTCTTCTTGTTCAATGGCCGGTAATCAACACAGAGACGCTCCGTGCCATCTTTCTTCTTGACAAATAAGACACCACAGCCCCAAGGAGACGTACTAGGCCTGATGAGACCCATACTCTCCTGTTTATCAAGCTGCTTCTTCAATTCCTTCAATTCGTCCGGAGAGAGCTTGTACGGACGCCGGCATGCTGGCTCAGTACCCGGCTCGAGTTCAATGACGAATTCCACCTGACGGTGTGGAGGCATGCCTGGAAGTTCTTCAGGAAAGACGTCTTGATATTCATTCACCACCGGAATTTGGGATATGGCATTAATTTCACCCTTATCATTGAGAGAGAAAAGCCTGATAGTGTTATCCCTGGAGGCGAAGATAATCACATCTTCATCAGGATGAGTCATCTTGACTTCCTTCTGTGCACAATCAATGTGAGCATCATGCTGAGAAAGCCAATCCATTCCGAGGATGAGGTCGATGACGGAATTACCTAGAACCACCGGAGAAGCCAAAAATTGATAATCACCCATGCGAATAGAAACATTCGGAGCATATATACGAGAATGCATCAATCTACCCGGAGAAACAACTGATAACTCCCTTGGCAAACTTTTGATGTCCACACTATACTTGGATGCAAATGGTTGAGACATGAAAGAGCATGAAGCACCCGAATCAAACAAAACTTTAGCAGGGATGGAGTTAACTGGAAGGTTACCCAAAATGACATCAGAAGAATTCTCCGCTTGCGCTGCACTCATCAGATTGACCCTTGCAGACTTTGGATTATGCTTGACAATAGCTGTGCTCACAGGTGGAGGAGGTGGAAGACGCTTCGGGTTCGGACATCTATTGGCATAGTGCCCTTTCTGAGTGCATTTGTTGCAAGTTACTTCTGAGAGAGGACGGAAATGAGAACCACTTGACTTGGAACCTTGACACTGAAACTGATTCCTCGACTGGTTGCTCGGGTTGGGTGGGTGGGAGAAACCACGTCCACTAGAGTTCTTGTTGCTGTTGGAGTTGTTGGAGTTGTTGTAAGGAGCTCGAATCACTGGAGGAGGAGGAAGCCAGAATTTTTGTTGCTTCGCAGCCAACTGAGACGACGAGGAAGAGTGAACGACATCTCAAATTCTCTTTTTAGAAGCCTCCATCTTTAGCTGAGTTGCCTCTTGTTTCAAAGCCATGTTATAGAATTTGTCGAATTCATCGGGCTCGAACAAGGTGAGAGCAAGTTGAAGTTCATCTTTCAGACCTCCACGGAACTGGTAGATTTTGCTCTTGGCATCAGGAATGTCTTGCTTAGCATAGCGGGCGAGGTTTTGGAACTTGACATTATACTGATAGACTGTCATAGAGCCCTGCTTCAGGTTGCGGAATTGCTCACGCATACCCTCGATGACACTTGTAGGAATGTGGTGAGAGCGAAAGTCCTTGCAGAAATCCTCCCAAGAGATCACACGACCTGGCCTGGAGTCTTTGTACTGCTGCCACCAGTCACGTGCTTGGTCTTTGAGTTGGAAGGCTGCAAACTTCACATAATCCTCTTCTCTTACGTTACTGCACTCAAAATGCTTCTTTATGTCGGTTAACCAATCTTCAACATCAAGAGGGTCGACACAGTAACTGAAAGCTTTTGGATTATTGGCCAAGAACTGGTTGAGAGTAGCATGGTGCTGCTGGTTGAAGAAGTTGCCTTGATTCCCTGGAACACCCTGATTAGCTTGATTAGCTTGCATCTGCTGCATCATCTGCATCAACATCTGGGTGTTCTGAGTTGTAGTCTGCATAATCGCTCTCCAAGCCTCAGACGGAGGAGGAGGGGAAGGAGGACGATCTGGGACCTCTTCACCCTCTGGGTTAGCGTTGGGAACCCTTTTCGGAGCCATCCAAAAATAGATGACCACGAATCAGCAATTGATTGACAGAAGGTATAAGCTGAATCAATGGAATGAATTGTAACAAGTCTTCATAATAATCATTCGAACAATAGGAACGAATGAAATCATTCGAACAAGAGGAACGAATGAAATTCTCAGTTAAATGATAACATCAATCTTCACGAGAAGCCACATAGGGGACAAAAGGTAAATAAGAAAAACAACAAGGTACGGATGGAAACAAACACAAGATAGGAGCTTCGTTCTAACATCTTTGTGCTGAAAGCATATGAACGCGTTACGAAAGGGTTTTGCAATCCCCGGATCAGCATAGCCAAGGACCCTTTAAGATGCAACTCCCGATCGGAACATCGGTCATAATACCACTTCACTCAATGTAGAACCCCGAACTCACTAACCTGCATTCGTTGGAAGAATGCCTACGATCTAATGGATAAACCCACCTATTAATTTCCGAAAGATTCCAGTTATGCAATCAGGTGTTGGGGATACACGGGAAGCACCGCGCAATCAACTCTAAACCTACATCCAGGTGTATCCATCCTTCAACACATAACCAGTTTTTCTCGGAAACTGTGTACCTCGGACCTTCGAAAAGCATCCACTATACCAAGCTATGGCAATACTCCTGAACTACCTCCCTAGTACTGGGTGATGTCGGGGTTATCTTGCCACTAACCGTATAGGAGAGATTTTCAATGTCGGCCGTCTTAAGTATTTAGTACTGCCGCGATATGCTTGTGACGACAATACCCCGAAGCTCAACTCCCCGGGACACTGCCACAACCCCTAATGGCAGGAGGCATCGAGAACAATATTCTCGTCACAAGAACATCAAAACAATCCCAGAATACTCGCGGGATTCCTAAAAAAAAATTGGTGCAATTTTGAAAGATAGAAGAGACAAGAGTAGTCGTCAGGAGTCCTCGCCAGAGAGAAAGGGGATGAGAAGCAAAGAAATCCTACTCTCCGATATAATATAGGACTCAAAAATATTTTCAGTGTGTGCCTAGACTCGACCGTCAATGATTCGATCAATCAGTGGGGGCTCCTAGGTCGGAGAAGGCTCTGATACCAACTTGTAATGCCCAGGATGGAGCTATATCTCCTACGTGTCGAGGCACGACTTAGAGACATAACCCCATGCTGGAATGATCGCAAGTCTGGTATCTTTGCACAACTCATGTTAAAAGGGGGATGGAAAACATAAACATAGTTGGCTTACACTCGCCACGTCACACAAATACAATACATGTCTCAATCATCATTCAATAAAACATCACAGCCCTCTAAGGGTAAAATCCAAATGACAAGATACCAAACATAAATTAAATCCACAGGTCGGATCGAATCCTAGTAGAAGTCTCCACTACTGATCATCAGGGTAACGAATATAGTATCGACTACGCTCCTCGTCATACTCCCACTCTAGCTCGGTGCCATCACCTGGATAGCTCACCATCGGACCTGCATCTGGTGTGGTGAAGTAACTGTGAGCCACAGAGGACTCAGCAATCCCGTTCCCGGCTAACAAGACTATTTAAGCATTGGGAGAGGATAAGGCTGAAGAAAAGAATAAGTGTCTGCAGCAGCAACTAGCACTGGCTTACGTGAAAAGTGCGAGAAGAGAAGGCCGTGGTCGAGAGGTGATCACGAAGTGATCCTAGCTAAAGCTCAACAAACATAACCCCACCGTGTTCAACTCCCGAATCCCCATTCGGAAATTGACAGTCACGGTACACACGCTTGTAGTGTATTAGAACAATGGTGTCAAGTTATCTACAACCGGATATTAACAAGCTCCCATCTGCCACATAACCGCGGGCACGGCTTTCGAAAGTTCATAACCCTGCAGGGGTGTTCCAACTTGGCCCATTACAAGCCCACGATCCGCGAAGTCGCAACTCCAAAGTGGGAAGACCCGAGTATTCTCGGAATCCCGTGCTCAAGATACTCCGAACTAAGGTAAGGCTAATCCAGCAAATCCTCCCGGCGTGCCGACACCCTGATAGTAGCCGCGCGTATCTCGTCTTAGGCCATGACCGGATGGGTGATCCCACAGGTTTTTACCAGACCTTGAGTTCCCTCGAGGTGGCCCCGCGTAACCCCCAGTTTGGACCAACACTCATGTGGAGCACTGGCCCGGGTTGTAGAATTAAGGAAAAGGGTTTATAACTCCCTATGCAAGTTTAATTAGTTATTAGGCAAATAGTACCAATGTTGGGACTTGCTGGAAAAGACTTAGCACTTAGCGGTTTATCGAGGGGGTCCCATACACCCCAACCGTGTAAGGAACGCATAATCAAGGAACATAACACCGGTTTATACGGTTCCTAACGGCATGAGTGGAACAAAACACCAAGCAAAAGGCTTAGCCTTCCACCCTTGCCAATATATAGATGAATTCATTT
This sequence comes from Secale cereale, assembly GCA_902687465.1. NCBI lineage: Eukaryota > Viridiplantae > Streptophyta > Magnoliopsida > Poales > Poaceae > Secale > Secale cereale. The sequence continues at coordinate 156,369,073 of LR738715.1, read as the reverse complement.
TTAAGCATTTATATAGTGTGATATAACCCAACAAAACTTCAACATGAAGCAAGCATCTTCGATCTTCACCTGCAACTAGCAATGCTATAAGAAGGGCTGAGCGAAGCGTACTTAGCCAAGCAACGGTTTGCATAGGTGAAACGTCCAAAACGTATCTATAATTTCTGCTTGCTCCATGCCACTTTTGGGTGATATTGCTATGATATTCATACACTTCCATACACTTTTGATCATATTTGGACTAACTTACTAATCCAGTGCACCCCAGTGCCAGTTTCTGTTTTAGGCTGTTTTTGTATTTCAGGTTTTCACGTTTCGAGAACTGCCCAGAAAAATCCAGAAAAATTATATAAAAAATCAGCGATCCGGAAACAACACTGCGTCCGAAGGGCAGCCTGGGGGGGGCACATGGGCTCCAGGCGCCCTGTGGGCGCGCCCCCCCCCTGGGCCACGCCGGGGGGTTGCCTGGGCCCCCCGAGGCTCCCCCGGTGCCCTACTTTGGCATATATTTAAAGGACCCTCCGAAACCCTCAGAACAAGAACACTTTTCGCGATCCCATCTCTGTTCCGCCGCCGCCGCCGCTTCCAAGATCGGGAGCACCAGGAGAACTCTTCCCGGCACCCTGCCGGAGGGAAGGATCACCACCGGGAGCTTCTCCACCACCATGGACGCCTCCCGGATGACTCGTGAGTAGTCTCCCTTGGACCATGAGTCCATGACCAGTAGCTATGTGATGTTCTCCTCCCGTTCTTGTGCTTCTCTAATTAGTCCTCGTGAGCTGCCCTACATGATCGAGGCACCTATGTAATCCTTATGCTGTTGCTATGTTGAGTTTGCTGGGATACGATGGATTATGAGAATATGTTCAGATTGATCTTGAGTAATATATTTGATTCACCTCTTTTATATTTTAGTTCATAAGTAATTCTTGCATGTTCTCCGTTGTTATTTATTGCTTTGGCCGAGTAGTAGGTAGTGACTCCAAGAGGGAACGTTATGCTCGATTGTGGGTTCATGCCCCTCGATGACTAGCTTGAGTGACAGAAACATGAGTCTAGGGGATGTGCTGTTGCCACAAGGGGGAAAACAACGGTGCTTGTGCCCGCGGGTGCAAGGATTGTTTACTTTACGCAAAGTTCTTTTAATGCAGTTCTCTGTTGCATTGAGTTTACACTATGGGTGGGACACGCAACTTAATACTAGCGAGATGTTCTGGATAGATATCTCAAGGTGGATGATTAGTAGTAGATATTGATGGATTTCGGTCTACTTACTTTGGCGTACCGTCCATGCTTTGAACCTCAACCTTTCTTGCAATGTAGTCAGCATTGGTTTGCGTTCGTGGTCCTGTCAATTGCCCAGCTGTAATTTGTTTACCTCACATAGCTGTTTTATCGTCTTTTGGGAGAGAGACATCACTAGTGAACATCATGAGACTCCGGTCCATATTACCATCATTGATAACATCCACTATTTACTTTTAGCTATTTACCTACTATTGCAAAAACTATCTATCACTACTATCATTGCTTTTAACCCTTTGTGAACTACAAGGCCGGAGGGATTGACAACCTCTCTGTACTCGTTGGGAGCAAAGTTATTTGTATCTGTGTGCAGGTCCACGTTGATTGCTAATTGCGCCGTTAGCAGTTGACACCTACTTGTTGAACCTAGGAGTCTCTGGGGATTCGATCCTTGGCATCTTTGCTAGGGGAAAACACTTCTACTTACTGCATCTTAGACCTTCCACTTTGGGTAACAAACGAGGGGTTCGAGGCCCATCAAGGAGTATTTTCTGGCGCCGTTGCCGGGGACTCCACTCTTCAGGATAGGGGAGTTGCATGCTATCTTTTACCTTTGCTTTTTAGTCTTGTTAGTTTACCTTTCATTTTTGCTTTAGTTCCTTTTATCGAAAATCACAAAAATAGTTATCTTGCTTGCTTGCTACTATGGGTTCCACCGAGAACACCAAGTTGTGTGACTTCACTAGTCACAACAACGATGACTTTATCAGCACACCTATCACTACACCTGCCACTTCAGCACCTTCATATGAAATTAAACCTGCTTTACTTAACTTAGTCATGAGAGAACAATTCTCCGGTGCTGGAGATGATGCTTCTTTACACTTGAACAACTTTGTTGAACTTTGTGATATGCAAAAGTACCAAGAAATAGATGGTAATATTGTTAAGCTTAAGCTTTTCCCTTTCTCCTTGAGAGGAGGAGCTAAAATTTGGTTTCAGTCTTTGCCTAGAAATAGCATAGATTCTTGGGACAAGTGCAAAGATGCTTTTATTGGAAAATACTATCCACCTGTTAAAATTATCCAACTTAGAAGTAACATCATGAATTTTAAACAATTGGATAATGAACACGTTGCCCAAGCTTGGGAACGTATGAAGTCTCTTATCAAGGACTGCCCTACTCACGGTTTGACTACTTGGATGGTTATCCAAACTTTTTATGCAGGCTTGAACTTTACCTCGCGGAACTTGTTAGATTCGGCCGCGGGAGGAACCTTTATGTCAACTACACTTGGTGCTGCCACAAAGCTTCTCGATGAGATGATGATTAACTATTCCCAATGGCACACCGAACGCGCTCCAACAGGTAGGAAGGTAAACTCTGTCGAGGAGATTTCCTCCCTCAATGAAAAAGTTGACTTGATCATGTCTCTACTTTCGAAGCAATCTACTGTTGATCCTCGTGATGTTCCTTTAAATTCTTTGATTGCTCAAGAACAAGTAGATGTGAACTTTATGTCTAGAAACAATTTTAACAACAATGCTTATAGGAGTAACTTTGGTAACAATTCTAGACCGTTCCCCTCTAACTCTTATGGGAACAACAATGCTTGTCCTAGTACCAAGAACTCTAATACTGAACTAGCGACCATGCTTAGAGATTTCATCACTACCCAAAAAGCCTTTAATAAGAATGTAGAAGAGAAACTACATAAACTAGATGATCTTTCTTTTAAGGTAGACCACTTAGCCAATGAGGTAAAATTGCTAAAAATTGAAACTTCTCCTCTTAAGGAGAGGGAAGTCATCCCTATTAATGCTACTCAAGTGCAAATTAATGAAAATATTAGGATGATGGCTAAGCTAAAAGAAAGATGGGCTAGAGAAAGGGAGGAAGAGGAAAGAATTAAGAGCCTTCCTACCCACCACACTGTTGCTACTATCCAAGTTATTGAGGATGTTCACACTCTTAGCACCCAATGTACTCCTGGTCCCAATGGACCCATTAATGGTGATGCTATAGAAACTACCAACCAAGTGAACCTTAAGGACACCACTACCACTTTACTCGATGCTCGTGACCTTGATTTTGATAATTGCACTCTTACAGAAGTTATTGATTTCCTTCACAAGATGTCTAGAGATCTCCGCACTAGCACGCTTAACCTTGCCTTCACAGAACATATCACTAATGCTCTCATCAAAGCTGGGGAGGAGAAACTCAGAGTAGAAGCCTCCATACCTAGAAAGCTAGAAGATGGTTGGGATTCTATGATTAAAATTAAGATAAATAACTTCTCATGCTTTGCTTTATGTGATATCGTAGCTAGTACTTCTATTATGCTCAAAAGACTATATGATATGCTTAAATTGAAACCTTTTGATTCTTGTTCTTTTGGTAATGTTCTCGTTGATTCTTCCATAAAGAAACCTTTGGGGAGGATCGATGATGTTCTTATTGTTGTCAATGATAATTATGTGCCCGTTGATTTCACTATTATGGATATTGAATGTGATCCTTCTTGTCCAATTATTTTGGGACGTCCCTTTTTGCGCACCGTTGGTGCTGTCATTGACATGAAAGAGGGTAATATAAAATTTCAGTTTCCTCTCAAGAAAGGGATGGAACACTTCCCTCGTAAGAAGGTCAAGCTACCTTTTGAGTCCGTTGTACGGGCTAGCTATTCTTTTACTCTTGATAAAACTTGATCTATGCATTATGCCTAGCTTAAAGGCATAAAAGAAAGCGCTTTTGGGAGGCAGACCACATGAATAAATTTTTGCTTTTGTTGTGTCTTGATGGTGTTTACTGCTGTAGCATCATCATTGTATCTTTGCTTTTCATATTTGTGCCAAGTATAGCCTCTGATTGCTAGAAAGTTCAAAAGTTGTGAGGTGCTGTCTAGGAAACAGATTCTGTCCTTGGATAGAAAAATTCGTATAAAATCACCAGATCATCTTTTTGGTCTGAATTTCTTCGACAGCGTTCTCTATATAATTGTCTTTCGTGCGTCAGTTCTGAGTTTTTTGATTTGAGTTGCAGAAGTATCCCGAACAGGTCAATTACTGCCTGCTGTTCTGTTTTTCACAGATTCTGTCCTGTTTTGCCTTACCTTCACTTTACAAATTAAGAACTTGCTTTTTCTTTGCAAAAACCTTTTCGCAATCTTGAGAAAAAGTAGAACTTCAAGAATATCCTTATTTCCAGCAAGGTATAATTATTTTATTAAGGGTACTAACCTCGCTAATCAGATTATGATGAGTTGTGTATGAAGGGAGTTTTCAAGTGTGCGAGGGAAGATGATAAAAAGATTCAGGAGTGTCAAGCGCTCAAGCTTGGGGATGCCCCTGTGCACCCCCAAGAAATATTCAAGGAGACTCAAGCGTCTAAGCTTGGGGATGCCCCCGTGCATCCCCTTCTCCATCAACATTATCAGTTCGTCTTTCGTTTCGCTATATTTTTATCACTTCATGTGTTATGTGCTATGCTTGGAGCGTCTTGCTTTTAGTTTTCTTTTTAGTTTTTTCATAACGAGTCGGAACCCAGCATTCCTTTATGTGGGAGAGAAACATGCTCCATCTCTACCTAGAACATTACATAGAATTTTCATGTCTATCTATGCTGTGTGTTTTCTTTGTCTTTTAATAGCTACTATCGTGCTCTGCTCTTAGTATTCATGCTTATCTTTTCAAGAGCTTTTATTTAGTTGGTTGCTTGAACTATCTTTAATTACCATGCTCACCTTATTAAGAGAGTTTGCTTCCGTTGCACTGGTTAATGTGTCTATGATAAAGATGCTAGTTTCATGATGGTGCTTAGTAGTTCAGGTTTTCTTTTGGTTAATCTCAAATAGCTGGGGGGTTCCCAATGTGTTATTGGAGCACCAACTTGGTTTGTTTGCCTATGATGTGGTATGGTTTAGGAATATCTTCCTTCGAGAATTTATTTTGATTGACTTGGCGTATGCTCACGCATATTTAAGACTATAAAGAAAGTCTGTCAAGCCTTGATGATCTTTTATTTCTAAGTAGCGATATAACTGCCATGCCTGATTCAATACTGCTTTGTCGCTCTGCATGATTATGACCGTCATTGCTCTCTTAGTTGGTCGCTCCCAGTCTTTTTGCTAACCTCCACCTGTACTAAGCAAACTAACCATGCAATACATAGCTCATGGGAAAGCAGCCTAAAAACTATTGTGGTAAAGAATATGTTGGTTATGTATCTTATTTCTTATGAGTTGCTTGCTGAGCGGTAACCATGTTTCTGGGGACGCCATCAACTGTCACATTTTTGTTGAATATCATGTGAGTTGCTATGCATGTTCGTCTTGTCTGAAGTAAGGGTGATTTACCGTGGGTTGAATTAATATGCATATTGTTAGAGAAGAACATTGGGCCGCCAACCAAAGCCATGCATCATGGTGGAAGTTTTAGCTTGGACCTTAATCCTCAATCTCTCATGAGAATATGCTTATGCATTAAAGAGGAGTCCATCATCTATTTTCTATGTTGTCCCGGTATGGATGTCCTCAAGTTGAGATCTATCAAAAACGAGAAATCAAATGCGATCTATCTCCTTGGACCTTTGTACAGGTGGCATAGAGGTACCCCTTTGTGACACTTGGTTAAAACATATGTAATGCAATGATAACCCATGGGGATCCGAGCTAATTAGGACAAGGAGCGAGCACTATTGGTATACGATGCATGAGGCTTGCAACTTATAGGATGTTTTATGCATGACACATATGAAGTACTACTACCGTTGACACAATTGCTTCCATGTTTTCAAAATAAAAAGCTTTAGCACTTAACCTTTCTTTTACCTTTATATTGAAGCACCAACTACTGAGAGCATGATTGTCATTATGAGTGTAATGTGCATTGTCCCAAAGTAGCATTGTCTTTTGCATGATTGTGATATCGTTTATTCTGAAATGATTGTATCTAGTCATCACTTAAACCTTGAAGGTGCCCCTGCATTTATGTTTTGCATCACTAAAGGGGGCAAGCTAGATATCACTTTATCATATTTGCACATCATGTTCATTGCAAATCTTTTTGATGTTTCAGTTTCATGTTGTAAAACTTTCAGTCATTTGTGATTTTCTCTTGAGGCTACTTAATTACTATAGAATCATTGTCTCAGTAAGCTTTTGTCATATGACTATGAGAAAGTCCTATATGGTTAATAGCATGTCACCACAGAAATTATTCTTGTTATCATTTACCTACTCGAGGACAAGCAGGAATTAAGCTTGGGGATGTTGATACGTCCAAAACGTAACTATAATTTCTGCTTGCTCCATGCCACTTTTGGGTGATATTGCTATGATATTCGTACACTTCCATACACTTTTGATCATATTTGGACTAACTTACTAATCCAGTGCACCCCAGTGCCAGTTTCTGTTTTAGGCCGTTTTTGTATTTCAGGTTTTCACGTTTCGAGAACTGCCCAGAAAAATCCAGAAAAATTATATAAAAAATCAGCGATCCGGAAACAACACTGCGTCCGAAGGGCAGCCTGGGGGGGCCACAGGGGCTCCAGGCGCCCTGTGGGCGCGCCCCCCCTGGGCCACGCCGGGGGGTCGCCTGGGCCCCCCGAGGCTCCCCCGGTGCCCTACTTTGGCATATATTTAAAGGACCCTCCGAAACCCTCAGAACAGGAACACTTTTCGCGATCCCATCTCTGTTCCGCCGCCGCCGCCGCTTCCAAGATCGGGAGCACCAGGAGAACTCTTCCCGGCACCCTGCCGGAGGGGAGGATCACCACCGGGAGCTTCTCCACCACCATGGACGCCTCCCGGATGACTCGTGAGTAGTCTCCCTTGGACCATGAGTCCATGACCAGTAGCTATGTGATGTTCTCCTCCCGTTCTTGTGCTTCACTAATTAGTCCTCGTGAGCTGCCCTACATGATCGAGGCACCTATGTAATCCTTATGTTGTTGCTATGTTGAGTTTGCTGGGATCCGATGGATTATGAGATTATGTTCAGATTGATCTTGAGTAATATATTTGATTCACCTCTTTTATATTTTAGTTCATAAGTAATTCTTGCATGTTCTCCGTTGTTATTTATTGCTTTGGCCGAGTAGTAGGTAGTGACTCCAAGAGGGAACGTTATGCTCGATTGTGGGTTCATGCCCCTCGATGACTAGCTTGAGTGACAGAAACATGAGTCTAGGGGATGTGCTGTTGGCACAAGGGGGAAAACAACGGTGCTTGTGCCCGCGGGTGCAAGGATTGTTTACTTTACGCAAAGTTCTTTTAATGCAGTTGTCTGTTGCATTGAGTTTACACTATGGGTGGGACTCGCAACTTAATACCAGCGAGATGTTTTGGATAGATATCTCAAGGTGGATGATTAGTAGTAGATATTGATGGATTTCGGTCTACTTACTTTGGCGTACCGCCCATGCTTTGAACCTCGACCTTTCTTGCAATGTAGTCAGCATTGGTTTGCGTTCGTGGTCCTGTCAATTGCCCAGCTGTAATTTGTTTACCTCACATAGCTGTTTTATCGTCTTTTGGGAGAGAGACATCACTAGTGAACATCATGAGACTCCGGTCCATATTACCATCATTGATCACATCCACTATTTACTTTTAGCTATTTACCTACTATTGCAAAAAATATCTATCACTACTATCATTGCTTTTAACCCTTTGTGAACTACAAGGCCGGAGGGATTGACAACCTCTCTGTACTCGTTGGGAGCAAAGTTATTTGTATCTGTGTGTAGGTCCACGTTGATTGCTAATTGCGCCGTTAGCAATTGACACCTACTTGTTGAACCTAGGAGTCTCTGGGGATTCGATCCTTGGCATCTTTGCTAGGGGAAAACACTTCTACTTACTGCATCTTACACCTTCCACTTGGGATAACCAATGAGGGGTTCGAGGCCCATCAATAGGTAGGGTGGTTAGACATGGTCATGGTTACAAGTAGGAGGCTGACAGGAAGAACATGGGCATCGAGGCAAAACTATAGAGCGGAACTACTAGCAATAGGCAAAGATAGTAATGTTATCGGGGTTCGGTCATCTTGCCTGAAGTGTAGTCGTTCGGATCGTAAGAAGGGTCCTCGTGCTCAACCTCGTTGGTAACCTCGTGCTCGTACTCGTACTCGGTCTCAGCTTCCGGCTCTAAACAATACAATCACACAAGGCACGAATCAACAAGATGCAATGCGCACACAAAAATGATGGATGCATGATGGATGCACTAAGGAAGCACACGGAGCACGGAAAATAGCACTCAAGCAAAACACCTCAAAACATGAAAACAATATGAGATTATGAATCTACACAGAAAATCAATCAAGTTTCATATAAGACTTGCTGAAATCGGAGCTACGGGCTAAAAGTTATGCCCGAAACAAGAAACGAGCGAAGGCTGAAAATTACAGCAACATAGCAACTTCGGAGCACTAGAAAAATAAGCTACAACACTCAAACACCATGGCAAAGAGCATGAACATAAACTAGACATATCCTACAGCAAATAAGTCCAAAGGTGCACCCCCAAAGGAGCCACGGTTCAATAGCAACAAGCTTGGACATATTGAACTTGACAATAAAATTCTGACAGCAGAATTTTATTGAAACTTTGGAGCAGAAGTTAAACATGCTACAACCACTTAAATAAGCATGTTAGAACACGAATGGAAAGCCAACAATATCTACTACAAGGAACCATCAAGATCCACCCCAAAACTATCATGGTTTGTCCTAGAGCAGCAAGCAAACATGGCATCGGAACGTTACAGATTTCAGACTTAGTGAAAATCCACTAAGTGTTAGAACAACAGTTTCATCATGGCATCTAAAAGAGTAAGTTTAAGTCACCTCGAAACTAAACATGGCAAGTGGTAAGCACCACATCAAAGTACACATGATGGTGATTCCGAAACACACAAGCATGCATCATGGAGATAAACACAATGATAGCAATGAGCTCAACAAGATGGCATTTCATAACAAGTAAAACAACATCACAGTCACATGGCACTTTGCAACGAGGATATACATGGCAAGATAAATCTATCATGCATCCTAACACAAGCAACATGTAGAGCATGGCAAGACGAACACGTGGACATGTCATTTGCATCAATCGGATAAACGAGCTAAAAGATATCACTATGCAAAGATGGCATAAAAACAACACATTGCAGCAGTTTATATCGGGATACACTCTTGCAACAAAAAAATAAGCATCTAGATGACCACAAACATGCATGGCACAATGGAATGAATCGTAGTGCTAGTCACCACGAACGTCTGGACACCTCATTTGCGCAAAACGGACAACCACACAAAAAGATATTGCAGATCTAATATTGCATCAGACAGATAAAAACTGGGACTAGATCTAGGGTTTTGAGGTCAACCTCAGATCTGGAGATAAAAATGGGCTCGGGCCCACGAATCTGGATCTGGCCCAGGCGAAGTGGATCTGGTGACGGGCCTCGGCGGCTCGGCCCGCAGTGGTGATGCGGTGGCCTCCGGGCCGGCGGAAGGAGCAGGCCGGTCGGCGATCGCGAGGCCCAGCCTCGGATCTGGCGCGGCGAACGGTGGGCTGAGGTGGCGGAAGGCGGTGTGGCCTTGGCGCCGTGGGACGGAGGCGACGCGGCGCTGGCCCGCGGAAGGAGCGGCGGCTGGAGCCTGGCACGGCCGAGGCGAGTGGGCCGGCCTGGAGCGGGGCTCCTCGCGGGCGGGGGAAGCGCGCGGCCCAGGAGGCGGCTGGATCCACCTGGCGCGGGAGGAGCCGGGTGATGGCTGGAGGAGGAGCGGGCCCGGCCCAGGCGGAGGCTGACGATGTGGTCCGCGCGGTGGGGAGGCGAGGCCTTCGATGGCGTCGGTGGAGCTGGCCTTCGGGCGATCGGTCGGGACGGTCCTGGGGCGATCGATGGATCTGGTGCGGGGTGCGTTGACCCTGGCGATCCCAGATCGGGACTCCTCCTGATCCAGCGAGGAAAACGGCGGCAGCTCGGCTGCTGCTTCGATCTGCGATGGAACTGCTCTGGCTTGCGAGCCTGGCACGGAAATTGAGGGGAGGTGAGGCTAGAGGTAGGTGGGGGGAGTGTAGGCTGCCAAAAATGGCATGGGGATGTTATATATAGGGTAGGTGCTAGGGTTTGAGGGATTTGGGGTGTTTTCGAGCCCTCCGATCGCGATCCGACGGATCCGATCGCGAGGGTAGTTAGGATGGGCCAAGAGGGGGGAAGTGGGCTGTTGGAGGGGTGTCTTGGGCCACAAAGTGGAGGCACTTTGAGCCCACACGAAAAACTGTTGGGGTAGCAAACGGACTCGAAATGCGACGAGATTTGACAGGCGGATTACACCCATCAAAACAACAACACACGACAAGTCTCGCACCACACCGGTAACGCTACACGGCCAAACACCAAAGTAGGCCTACGGGACGCCACAGACACGTGAGGGAGCTCCGGAACGCGAAACGGACAACGGGAAGGAACGCGTGGAACCGGATGCAACCGACAACACAAATGCAATGCGATGCACATGTCTACATGATATGAATGAATGACACACACTCACACAACAAAACGACGAAAACCGGAAAGAGAAAGAACCCGAAATGGAATAGATGAAGCCAGAGATATATTATATGCCCAAAAGGGAAAGTATTACATCCGGGGCATTATAGCTGAAGTCAAATTTCACCCTACCACCAGAGGATGATCCGGCGAAGCCAGTTAAAGAGGAATTAATCAAGTCTTTTGCTCTTACGAAGATGGCAGACCTATTCAGGGGGTGGAAGAAACACCCTAATAAGTTTGTCAGCAAAAAAGAGACACCAGAATTCAAGGGCATATATGAGAAGATCATAGATGACTGGCCCGCATTTGTGGCCTATAAGACATCGGAAAAGAGTAAGAAGATGTCGGCGACAAACCAGAAAAATGCTGCGAAGAAGATGCATCACCATCGCACGGGGTCAGGTGGCTACCTCAGAGCCCGCCCTTAGTGGGCCAAGGCTGAGAATGATCTGCTTCAGAAAGGGATCGAACCAGAGACAATGAACTGGCCAGACTGTTGCCGGACTTGGTTCTTCGGGGCTGGCGGAACCTAGGACCCTGTATCAGGGTGGTGCATTTGGACGGACAAGCAATTGGAAATACCACTCAGAAAGATGCGGCACTATATCAAAGCAGCGCAGCAAGGGACATTCGTTCCCGACAGAGAGAACGACGAGCTCACAATGGCCCTCGGGAATCCTCAGCACCCTGGACGGACACGAGGCACGCCAGGCTCCGTTCCGTGGAGTGCTGGGCTTCCGGACGCAGACGGTTACAAATGCCACGAGAGGAGGAAGAAAGTGCAGCAGACCGAACTGCAGGCGCTGCACGCTAGGGTACAAGCGATAGAGGAACGAGAAGCAAATCGCAGCAAAAGAACTGCCGAAGCTTCCCCCGAAGCTACCCTGCCATCTCAGCGGAGAAGCAGCGTGGCTTCCACCGAGCTGCTTCAGCCGGAGCATGTCTTGACGGCTCCTGCCAGCTATCCCATGGATGCTATCACGGAGTCTCAAAATTGCCACCTTATGACGCAATGGATTAATATGAAGGTCAAGGCAGCTGCTGGCTCTGTTTATCCTACTGGACCCGACGCAAATTTTCACTACCGGCCGATTCCAGAAGGATACGCTAGGGTGATGGTGGATGAAATAACGGAGGGATTTGGGGACCTCCAGCTTGACCACCCTACCGGTGAAGGGGAGACTCGGTTGGGTTCTTCTCTGAAGACTCCATGCCTATGGCGGAAGGACCTCATCAACATTCTGAACTGGACGCCTCCGCCTCCTCCTCCTCCTCCGGCAAATCAGGGCACTCCGCCTCCTCCACCGCCTCCTCCTCCGGTGAGTGACGATCAGGGCACTCTGGCTCCTTCTGCGGCACGTGGTGGCACTCCGCCTCCTTCTCCGCCTGCGTCGGCGCGCCCGAGCAGCCAGCCTCCTCCTTCTCCGCCTCGTCAGCTGCAAGGGCAGAAGAGACCCGCCACCGCTCCGGCTGCTCCGGTGCGTCGTAGTCCTTCTCCTCCATCGCGTAAGCAAGGAAATAAGACAGCCGCTTCGTCTAGTCTGCCGGCGTCTAGCAGTACAGCCAAAGGCGGGAGGCAATACATATTTGGTCCTTCTCTCACGCCTCTAAAGAAGTCACCATACGAGAGGTCCGACGAGGAAAACGCGAAGATCGCTGAAGGCAAAGTGAAGGACTGGCTTGAAGTGTTGAAAGCACAGAGACATCCACCTCCAGAGGAGAAGATAGATCCGGTGAAAGCAAAGAGCACTCTGGCTGCCCTGAAGAAACTAGCGAAGTGTCCGCCGAAATACAACTATGACCGCATTATTGAAAAGTCATTTCACAAAGCGAAGCGGTCGGGAAGTACTAGAAGTGATCAAAGGTTAGCTGAAGGACGAGCTGGGAAACAAATTGCCCAGCTCGACGAACAAGCGGACCAATCGTGCCCCCCCCCCCCGCTCAAGGTGTCTAGCGACATCGTCGCTAATGATCCGAGGATGGTGCCCGGTTATAGCAATCTTGGAGATTACCTGCCCGACGATGTACATTATGATTTCTTGGAGCTGCAGATACAAAGATACGAGTACGATAAGCCTCTCGTCAAAGAGGAAAGATCTCTATTAACGATGATGCGAAGATTGCATGATTGGTACTTGAAAATCTGCAGAGAGTCTGGGGGGAGGGATAGTTAGTATGTGAGAGTTAAACCGGAGCATGACCTCGTTGGAATTGAACTGTTGCCTATTCCATTTCAGGAGTTCTATCAATTTTTCAATCAATTGGCCCTCGATAAAGCAACGGTCACCTGCTACTGTCTGTAAGTAGTACTACTTTTGTCATTAAGTCTCTCTATATAGCTCAGCTCTTTCATTGCATGTATTTATAATTGTCCTCACTATATTATGCAGATTGAAGGTCATCAAATTGAAGAAAAGACAAGTCGGTGATATTGGGTTCATGAACACATATCTCATAGATGCAACTGAGGTTACATTGCGTGCTTGCTAGGTGGCTTCTCACCCCTCGTTGGTTACCCCAAGTGGAAGGTTTGAGATGCAGTGTAGCAGAAGTTTTCCCTTGGTAATACCAAGGATCGATTTCCCAAAGACTCCCGGTTTCAACAAGAAGGTGTCAACTGCTAACGGCGCGAGATATTAGCAATCAACGTGGACCTGCACACAGATACAAATAACTTTGCTCCCAACGAGTACAGAGAGGTTGTCAATCCCTCCGGCCTTGTAGTTTACAAAGGATCAAACACAAGTGATAATAGTGATAGATATTGCAATAGTAAGTAAATAGCGGATGTAATCCATGATGGTAATATGGACCGGAGTCTCATGATGTTCACTAGTGATGTCTCTCTCCCAAAAGACGATAAAACTGCTATGTGAGGTAAACGAATTACAGCGGGGCAATTGACAGGACCATGTGCGCAAACCAATGATGACTACATTGCAAGAAAGGTAGATGTTCAAAGCATGGGCGGTATGCCAAAGTAAGTAGACCGAAATCCATCAATATCTACTACTAATCATCCACCTTGAGATATCTATCCAGAACATCTCGCTGGTATTAAGTTGCGAGCCCCACCCATAGTGTAAACTCAAAGCAACAGACAACTTCATTAAAAGAACTTTGCGTAAAGTAAACAATCCTTGCACCCGCGGGCACAAGCACCGTTGTTTTCCCCCTTGTGGCAACAGCACATCCCCTAGACTCATGTTTCTGTCACTCAAACTAGTCATCGAGGGGCATGAACCCACAATCGAGCATAACGTTCCCTCTTGGAGTCACTACCTACTACTCGGCCAAAGCAATAAATAACAACGGAGAACATATGTGCCTCGATCATGTAGCAAACTCATCATAGCAACATCATAAGGATTACATATGTGCCTCGATCATGTAGGGCAGCTCATGAGGACTAATTAGTGAAGCACAAGAACGGGAGGAGAACATCACATAGCTACTGGTCATGGACCCATGGTCCAAGGGAGACTACTCACAACTCATCCGAGAGGCGTCCATGGTGGTGGAGAAGCTCCCGGTGGTGATCCTCCCCTCCGGCAGGGTGCCGGGAAGAGTTCTCCTGGTGCTCCCGATCATGGAAGCGGCGGCGGCGGTGGAACAGATATGAGATCGCGAAAAAGAGTTCTCGTCTCGAGGGTTTCGGGAGACGCTTTAAATATATGCCAAAGGGGGCCATCGGAGGAGCCTCGGGGGGCCCAGGCGCCCCCCCGGCGCGGCCCAGGGGGGGCGCGCCGCCAGGGCGCCTGGAGCCCTGGTGCCCCCCCCCGGCTGTCCTTCGGGCGCACGGTAGTTTCTGGAACGCTGATTTTTTATATAATTTTTCTGGATTTTTCCTGGCAGTTCTCGTAATGTGAAAACCTAAAATACAAAAAAAGCCGAAAACAGAAACTGGCACTGGGGTGCACTGAGTTAATAGGTTAGTCCAAATATGATCAAAAGTGTATGTAAGTGTATAAATATCATAGCAATATCACCCAAAAGAGGCATGGAGCAAGCAGAAATTATAGATACGTTTTGGACGTATCAACATCCCCAAGCTTAATTCCTGCTCGTCCTCGAGTAGGTAAATGATAACAAGAATAATTTCTGTGGTGACATGCTACTAACCATATAGGACTTATTCATAGTCATATGACAAAAGCTTACTGAGATAATGAATCTGTAGTAATTAAGTTGCCTCATGAGAAAATCACAAAGAACTGAAAGTTTTACAATATGATACTGAAACGTCAAATAGATTTGCAATGAACATGATGTGCAAATATGATAAAGTGATATCTAGCTTGCCCCCTTTAGTGAAGCAAAACATAAATGCAGGGGCACCTTCAAGGTTTAAGTGATGACTAGATACAATGATTTCAAAATAAACGATATCACAATCATGCAAAAGACAATGCTACTTTGGGACAATGCACATTATACTCAGAATGACAATCATGCTCTCAGTAGTTGGTGCTTTGAAGAAAGAAGGTGGAGACTCAACATAAAACTAAAAGAATGGCCCTTCGCAGAGGGAAGCAGGGATTACTCATGTGCTAGAGCTTTTTATTTTGAAAACATAGAAACAATTTTGTCAACGGTAGTAGTACTTCATATGTGTTATGCATAAGACATCCTATAAGTTGCAAGCCTCATGCATCAAATACCAATAGTTCTCGCACCTTGTCCTAATTAGCTCGGATTTCCATAAGTTATCATTGCATTACATATGTTTCAACCAAGTGTCACAAAGGGGTACCTCTATGTCACCTGTACAAAGGTCCAAGGAGATAGATCGCATTTGATTTCTCGTTTTTGATAGATCTCAACTTGAGGACATCCATAACGGGACAACATAGAAAATAGATAATGGACTCCTCTTTAATGCTTAAGCATATTCTCATAAGAGATTGAGGATTAATGACCAAGCTAAAACTTCCACCATGATACATGGCTTTGGTTGGCGGACCAAGGTTCTTATCTAACAATATGCATACTCAAACCATTCAATCCATGGCAAATCACCCTTACTTCAGACAAGACGAACATGCATAGCAACTCACATGATATTCAACAAAAGTGTAACAGTTGATGGTGTCCCCAGAAACATGGTTACCGCTCAGCAAGCAACTTATAAGAAATAAGATACATAAGCAACATATTCTTTACCACAATAGTTTTTAAGCTACTTTCCCATGAGCTATGTATTGCAAAAACTGAAGGTTTTAAAGGTAGCACATGTAAATTTACTTGGAGTGGCGGTGAAATACCACATATAGGTAGGTATGGTGGACTCATATGGCATAACTGGTTTAAAAGGATGTGGATGCACAAGCAGTCAGTCCGCTTAGTACAGGTGGAGGTTAGCAAAAGACTGGGAGCGACCAACTAAGAGAGCAATGACGGTCATAGTCATGCAGAGCGACAAAGCAACATTGAATCAGGCATGGAAGTTATATCGCTACTCAGAAATAAAAGATCATCAAGGCTTGACAGACTTTCTTTACAGTCTTAAATATGCGTGAGCATACGCCAAGTCAATCAAAATAAATTCTTGAGGGAAGATATTACTAAACCATACCACATCATTGGCAAACAAATCATGTTGGTACTCCAATAACACATTGGGAATCCCCCAGCTATTTGAGACTAACCACAAGAAAACCTGAACTACTAAGCGCCATTATGCACGTAGCATCTTTATCATAGACATATTAACCAATGCAACGGAAGCAAACTCACTTAATAAGATAAGCATGATAGATAAAGAGAGTTCAAGCAACCAACTAAACAAAAGGTCTTTGAAAAGATAAGCATGAATACTAAGAGCAGAGCATGATAGTAGCTATTAAAAGACAAAGAACACACACAGCAAAGATAGTCATGAAAATTCTATGTTATGTTCTAGGTAGAAGTGGAGCGTGTTTCTCTCCCACATAAAGAACGCTGAGTTCCGACTCGTTATGAAAAGCTAAAGAAAATTAAAAGCAAGACGCTCCAAGCATAGCAGATAACACATGAAGTGATTAAAATATAGTGGAACGAAAGACGAACTGATAATGTTGATGGAGAAGGGGATGCACGGGGGCATACCCAAGCTTAGACGCTTGAGTCTTCTTGAATATTTCTTGGGGGTGCACGGGGGCATCCCCAAGCTTGAGCGCTTGACACTCCTGAATCTTTTTATCATCTTCCCTCGCACACTTGAAAACTCCCTTCATACATAACTCATCATAATCTGATTAGCGAGGTTAGTACCCATAATAAAATAATTATACCTTGCTGGAAATAAAGATATTCTTGAATTTCTACTGTTTCTCAAGATTTCCCAAAAGGTTTTTGCAAAGAAAAAGCAAGCTCTTGGTTTGCACAATGCAGGAAAGGCAAAACAGGACAGAATTTGTGAAAAACAGAACAGCAGGTAGTAATTGATTTGTTCGGGGCACTTCTGCAACTCTAATAAAAAAACTCAGAACATACGAACGAAAGACAATTATATAGAGAACGCTGTCGAAAAAATTCAGACCAAAAAGATGATCTGGTGATTTTATACAAATTTTTCTATCCAAGGACATAATCTGTTTCCTGGACAGCACCTCACAACTTTTGAACTTTCTAGCAATCAGAGGCTATACTTGGCACAAAATTGAAAAGCAAAGATACAATGATGATGCTACTGTAGTAAACAACATCAAGACACAACAAAAACAAAATAAATTTATTCATTGGGCTGCCTCCCAAGAGCGCTTTCTTTTATGCCTTTAAGCTAGGCATAATGCATAGAGATCAAGTTTTATCATGCGTAAAAGAATAGCTAGCCCGTACAACGGACTCAAAAGGTAACTTGATCTTCTTTCGAGGGAAGTGTTCCATCCCTTTCTTGAGAGGAAACTGAAATTTTATATTGCCCTCTTTCATGTCAATGATAGCACCAACGGTGCGCAAAAAGGGACGTCCCAAAATAATTGGACGAGAAGGATCACATTCAATATCCATAATAGTGAAATCAACGGGAACATAATTGTCATTGACAATGATAAGAACATCGTCGATCCTCCCCAAAGGTTTCTTTATGGAAGAATCAACGAGACGAACACCAAAAGAACGAGAATCATAAGGTTTCCATTTAAGCATATCATATATTCTTTTGGGCATAACAGAGGTACTAGCTCCAACATCACATAAGGCATAGCAAGAGAAGTCATTCAATTTAATTTTTATCATAGGATCCCAACCATCTTCTAGCTTTCTAGGTATGGAGGCTTCTACTCTAAGTTTCTCCTCCCTAGCTTTGATAAGAGCATTAGTGATATGCTCTGTGAAGGCAAGGTTAAGCATGCTAGTGCGGGGATCTCTAGACATCTTGTGAAGGAAATCAATAACTTCGGTGAGAGTGCAATTATCAAAATCAAGATCACTAGCATCAAGTAAAGTGGTAGTGGTGTCCTTAAGGTTCACTTGTTTGGTAGTTTCTATAGTCATAGCATCACCATTAATAGGTCCATCGGGACCAGGAGTACATTGGGTGCTAAGAGTTTGGATATCCTCAACAACTTGGATAGTAGCAACAGTGTGGTGGGTAGGAAGGCTCTTAATTATATCCTCTTCCTCCCTTTCTCTAGCCCATCTTTCTTTGAGTTTAGCCATCATCCTAATATTTTCATTAATTTGCACTTGAGTAGCATTAATAGGAGTGACCTTCCTCTCCTCAAGAGGAGAAGTTTTAATTTTAAGCAATTCTATCTCATTGGCTAAGTGGTCTACCTTCAAAGAGAGATCATCTAGTTTGTGTAGTTTTTCTTCTACACTTTTATTAAAGGCTTTTTGGGTAGTGATGAAATCTTTAAGCATAATCTCTAGTTCGGTATTGGAGTTCTTGGTGCTAGGATAAGTATTGTTGTTCCCATAAGAGTTAGAGGGGAACAGTCTAGGATTGTTACCAAAGTTACTCCTATAAGCATTGTTATTAAAATTGTTTCTAGAGATAAAATTCACATCTACTTGTTGTTGAGCAATCAAAGAATTTAAAGGAACATCACAAGGATCAACAGAGGATTGCTTCGAAAGTAGAGACATGATCAAGTCAACTTTTTCATTAAGGGAGGAAATCTCCTCGACAGAGTTTACCTTCCTACCTGTTGGAGCGCGTTCGGTGTGCCATTGGGAATAGTTGGTCATCATCTCATCGAGAAGCTTCGTGGCAGCACCAAGTGTAGTTGACATAAAGGTTCCTCCCGCGGCTGAATCTAACAAGTTCCGCGAGGTAAAGTTCAAGCCTGCATAAAAAGTTTGGATAACCATCCAAGTAGTCAAACCATGAGTAGGGCAGTTCTTGATAAGAGATTTCATACGTTCCCAAGCTTGGGCAACGTGTTCATTATCCAATTGTTTAAAATTCATTATGTTACTTCTCAGTTGGATAATTTTAGCAGGTGGATAGTATTTTCCGATAAAAGCATCTTTGCACTTGTCCCATGAATCTATGCTATTTCTAGGCAAAGACTGAAACCAAATTTTAGCTCCTCCTCTCAAGGAGAAAGGAAAAAGCTTAAGCTTAACAATATTACCATCTATCTCTTGGTACTTTTGCATATCACAAAGTTCAACAAAGTTGTTTAAGTGTAAAGCAGCATCATCTCCAGCACCGGAGAATTGATCTTTCATGACTAAGTTCAGTAAAGCAGGTTTAATTTCATATGAAGGTGCTGAAGTGGCAGGTGTAGTGATAGGTGTGCTGATAAAGTCATCGTTGTTGTGACTAGTGAAGTCACACAACTTGGTGTTCTCGGTGGAACCCATAGTAGCAAGCAAGCAAGATAACTATTTTTGTGATTTTCGATAAAAAGGTACTAAAGCAAAAACTGAAAGGTAAACTAACAAGACTAAAAGCAAAGATAAAAGATAGCGTGCAACTCCCCTATCCTGAAGAGTGGAGTCCCCGGCAACGGCGCCAGAAATTGCTTTGCTAGGTGGCTTCTCACCCCTCGTTGGTTACCCCAAGTGGAAGGTTTGAGATGCAGTGTAGCAGAAGTTTTCCCTTGGTAATACCAAGGATCGATTTCCCAGAGACTCCCAGTTTCAACAACAAGGTGTCAACTGCTAACGGCGCCAGATATTAGCAATCAACGTGGACCTGCACACAGATTCAAATAACTTTGCTCCCAACGAGTACAGAGAGGTTGTCAATCCCTCCGGCCTTGTAGTTTACAAAGGATCAAACGCAAGTGATAATAGTGATAGATATTGCAATAGTAAGTAAATAGCGGAAAAGTAAATAGCGGATGTAATCAATGATGGTAATATGGACCGGAGTCTCATGATGTTCACTAGTGATGTCTCTCTCCCAAAAGACGATAAAACTGCTATGTGAGGTAAACGAATTACAGCTGGGCAATTGACAGGACCACGAACGCAAACCAATGCTGACTACATTGCAAGAAAGGTAGAGGTTCAAAGCATGGGCGGTACGCCAAAGTAAGTAGACCGAAATCCATCAATATCTACTACTAATCATCCACCTTGAGATATCTATCCAGAACATCTCGCTGGTATTAAGTTGCGAGCCCCACCCATAGTGTAAACTCAAAGCAACAGACAACTGCATTAAAAGAACTTTGCGTAAAGTAATCAATCCTTTGAAAGTGCAACTAATCCCCGGGTGGTTTTGGCAATTAATAACAACATATATATCATTGAACTAATAGCTACTTGAGAATCATTTCAGAGAAGTTCAGTGATATGGGTATGGCAATGTCTGAAGAAGTGGACCCCTCAAAATGCTAAGGCAAGCATTGGCAAAAGCTCAAGACTCTATTTTTGGTTTAGTGATCCAAGATCACATTGAGTCCATAGGAAAAGCCAATACTATTAAAAGGGGATGAGGTTGTGTTGATGATCTGGTTGCTCAAGTGCTTAGTGATATATCTCCTTTAACTATCAGCAACTTTCACTACTAAACACACTCATAAGTAATCTCGGACCAACCGATTTTCCAAACTTAGTCCCACCGAGATGAACCACCTCAGCCATAAGCCAAACCCTAGAAAAATCGGTCAATCCGAGTTGGAGATCGGTCTCACCGAAACACGGGCTGCCTAGCTTCTGTAACCGTTTGTCCTCAAATCGGAATAACCGAGTTGATGAATTCGGTCTCACCGAAACTGGCAAGTTCCTATCTTTACTCTAATCGGACAAACCGAGATGGTATTTTCGGTCCCACCGAAAACCCCAACGTTCACTATATTTGAACTTTCGGTCTGACCGAGTTGTCAACTTCGGTCTCACCGAGATTGCTCAATTATGTGTGTAACGGTTGGATTTTGTGTGGAGGCTATATATACCCCTCCACCCCCTCTTCATTCGTGGAGAGAGCCATCAGAAAGAACTACCACTCCTACCTTACACTTTCTGAGAAGAGAACCACCTACCCTTGTGTTAAGATCAAGTTGCTCCATTCCTACCATATGAAACTTGATTTCTAACCTTCCCAAGTTGCTTTCCACTCAATCCTTTCTTCCACCACAGCCAAATCAGTGAGGAGAGTTGAGTGTTGGGGAGATTATCATTTGAAGCACAAGAGCAAGGAGTTCATCATCATCTACAACATCTATTACCTTTTGGAGGGTGGTGCCTCCTAGATTGGTTAGGTGTCGCTTGGGAGCCTCCGTCATCGAGATGTGGAGTTGAACCAAGAAGTTTGTAAGGGCAAGGAGATCGCCTACTTCGTGAAGATCTACCCCGAGTAAGGCTAGCCCTCCGTGGGCGTAGGCCATGATGGAATAGACAAGGTTGCTTCTTCGTGGACCCTTCGTGGGTGGAGCCCTCCGTGGACTCGCGCAGCCGTTACCCTCCGTGCGTTGAAGTCTCCATCAACGTGGATGTATGATAGCACTACCTATCGGAACCACGGGAAAAATCAGTGCGTCTCCAAATTGCGTTTGATCTTCTCCACCTCTCTTTACTACATGTGCAATTTACTTTCCGCTGCTTATACTCTAGAATTGCATGTGTAGGGTGATACTTGTCTTGATCATTATTGAGAAACTACCAAAAACTGTTCTTTGTCTAAAGGCAGAATTTTTATATTTACAAGTAGTCTAATCACCCCCCATCTAGACATACTTTCGATCCTACAAGTGGTATGAGAGCTTTGTTCTCCATTGTTTTGGTTTCCATTGCATTGGACTCCATAAGCTTGGTTTCACAACCTAGGAGAGTATGGCGTCTAGTGAGGGTAATTATCGTAGAGGTCCTTACTTTGATGGTACAAATTTTGCTAGTTGGAAGCATAAAATGAAAATGCATATTCTTGGTCATAACCCAGCCGCATGGGGCATTATTTATGTTGGTATGCAAGGTGAATTCTTCGAGGAAGGAAAAGTTCCGGATCGCGAAGCTACACCGGAAGAGTTGCGGATGTTGCAAAACAATGCTCAAGCTTGTGACATTCTCTTCAATGCTTTGTGTCCCGAGGAGTTCAACAAAATCAGCCGTCTTGAGAATGCTAAAGAGATTTGGGATACTTTGGTTGAAATGCACGAAGGTACCGAGTCTGTGAAGGAATCAAAGCTAGATATTCTTCAAGGTCAACTTGACAAGTTCAAGATGAAGGATGGTGAAGGAGTCGCTGAAATGTACTCTAGGCTTGCTCTCATCACAAATGAGATTGCCGGCTTAGGAAGCGAAGAAATGACCGACCGATTCATCATTAAGAAGATTCTCAGAGCTTTGGATGGAAAGTATGACACCGTGTGCACTTTGATCCAAATGATGCCAAACTACAAGACTCTCAAGCCAACTGAAGTCATTGGAAGTATTGTTGCTCATGAGATGACACTTAAGGATAAGGAAGAGCTTCACAACAAGTCAAGTGGTGCTTACAAAGCTACAAGTGATGCTCCCACAACCTCAAGTGACAAGTTAATTTCCAATGAAGAGATAAGCCTACTGGTTAAGAACTTCAACAAATTCTACAAGAATAGAGGCAAAGAGAGAAGCTCAAAGTCTAGATCATATGATGAAAAGAGATCTTCTAGTCGTGATCGAAACTGCTACAATTGTGGAAGACCCGGACACTTCTCAAATGAGTGTACGGCTCCCCACAAGAGAAGAGAAGAATCTCCAAGAAGAAGATCAAGAGATGAGTTACCTCGGAAAGAGAGAAGGAGTAGAGATGATCGTTATGAACGAAGACCCTCTCGGAGAAGCAAGGATTCGGAGAGGAAAGACAAGTCATCAAGGAGCTACACAAGAAGAAGACATCAAGCTCATGTAGGTGAATGGGTCTCCGGCTCCGACTCCGACAATCAATCCGATGGAAGCTATCACTCCGACTCCGACTACAGTCAAGATGAAGGTGTTGCCGGTCTTGCACTCGTATCCTCCAACTCCAACTCCTACGACTTATATGATTCACCAAATGAGGGAATTGGAAGATGCTTCATGGCCAAAGGCCCCAAGGTATCACACCCTGAATTCATTGACTTCAATAGTGATGAGGATGACTTACTTGGTGAAGATGAGCTCTTGCATGATAAATCTAGTGAGCCTAGTAACGATGAAAATGCTAGTAGTCTTTATAGTCGAGAAGAGTCGAATGACAATGCTATGAAGGAGATTGAGCGTCTAACTAAAGAACTAAAAACTCTTAAGTTAGCTCATGAAACAACTCAAGAAGATCATAGAGAGCTCCTAAGATCTCATGAGAAGCTACGCTTCGAGAAGCTCACTCTAGAGCAAGAACATGAGTTTCTAAAAGCGATCAATGACGATCTTCGAAAGAAGAGTTCTTCATATCTTGCCAAACGACTTCTCTTGTCTAATTTCTTGCCACCTATTAAGACTAAGCATGACAAGCATAAGAAAAATTCTTCCTCTAGT
This sequence comes from Secale cereale, assembly GCA_902687465.1. Taxonomy (NCBI): domain Eukaryota; kingdom Viridiplantae; phylum Streptophyta; class Magnoliopsida; order Poales; family Poaceae; genus Secale; species Secale cereale. The sequence continues at coordinate 156,345,379 of LR738715.1, read as the reverse complement.
AGTAACAATAACAATGTTAAATCTAATATTGTTGCTTCTAGTAGTTCTCTTGATTCCACTAACAATGTTTCAAGCCAAGTTACACTTGAGCAAGAAAATAGCTTATTGAAGGAAATCATAGAGAAAGGTGTCTACAAGAGTCTTGCCGGAAGCAAGAACTTTGAGGAAATTGTTCGCAAACAAGGAAGGCACCGGAAGAATCAAGGGATTGGTTTTGAGCGAAAGTTCAACGCCGAAGGTGTTGAGTGGGAAGAAGGTCAATATCCTACTCCACAGTTTGTTTCTCAAAAGGAGAAGTATGATCCTACTTCTTCCAATGTGGAACAAGCTCAAGATGACCTTCCACCACAAGACCACAAGCTAAAAGCCAAGGACAAGCTTCAAGAGGAGATTGATGCATTCATTGAAGCACCTCAAGCCATGGTCAAGTGGGTTCCCAAGGACACGTCAAGTTCTACTTCGTCAAGCTCAACTACAACCCCAAGGATTCCCATCAAGATGATGTGGATCCCGAAGAAGAAGAACTAGAAGGTTATTGAGGGTGACTCCGCCAACATACTTCACTCACATTCATTTTGGCAACTTGTGCAATCAACTTCCACATCATGCACTAGTTCATGGAGTCACAAACCCTTTTGTTGGTAAGTCAAGGGACAAGGTAATCATTGCTTTCATGGACATCATCTATTGTGAACTTCAATCTATGTCCATGGATATCCTTGTTTGTTCCTTGTGGGACTAACCCATGTAGGTATTGAAAGTGCCCTAATCCAAAGGATAGCTCCCAACTCTTGATGATCTACATCAACATTGAGCATCCACATCTTCAACATCTACATGAAGTATTCTACGACAACCCAAGGTTAGTTTGACCCTTTAAAAGGGGATGAGGTTGTGTTGATGATCTGGTTGCTCAAGTGCTTAGTGATATATCTCCTTCAACTATCAGCAACTTTCACTACTATACACACTCATAAGTAATCTCGGACAAACCGATTTTCCAAACTCAGTCCCACCGAGATGAACCACCTCAGCCATAAGCCAAACCCTAGAAAAATCGGTCATTCCGAGTTTGAGTTCGGTCTCACCGAAACACGGGCTGCCAACCTTCTGTAACCGCTTGTCATCATATCGGAATATCCGAGTTGATAATTTCGGTCCCACCGAAACTGGCAAGTTCCTGTCTTGACTCAAATCGGACAAACCGAGATGGTATTTTCGGTCCCACCGAAAACCCCAACGTTCACTATATTTGAACTTTCGGTCTGACCGAGTTTCCACTTCGGTCTCACCGAGATTGCTCAATTATGTGTGTAACGGTTGGATTTTGTGTGGAGGCTATATATACCCCTCCACCCCCTCTTCATTCGTGGAGAGAGCCATCAGAAAGAACTACCACTCCTACCTTACACTTTCTGAGAAGAGAACTACCTACCCTTGTGTTGAGATCAAGTTGCTCCATTCCTACCATATGAAACTTGATTTCTAACCTTCCCAAGTTGCTTTCCACTCAATCCTTTCTTCCACCACAGCCAAATCAGTGAGGAGAGTTGAGTGTTGGGGAGATTACCATTTGAAGCACAAGAGCAAGGAGTTCATCATCATCTACAACATCTATTACCTTTTGGAGGGTGGTGCCTCCTAGATTGGTTAGGTGTCGCTTGGGAGCCTCCGTCATCGAGATGTGGAGTTGAACCAAGAAGTTTGTAAGGGCAAGGAGATCGCCTACTTCGTGAAGATCTACCCCGAGTAAGGCTAGCCCTCCGTGGGCGTAGGCCATGATGGAATAGACAAGGTTGCTTCTTCGTGGACCCTTCATGGGTGGAGCCCTCCGTGGACTCGCGCAGCCGTTACCCTCCGTGGGTTGAAGTCTCCATCAACGTGGATGTACGATAGCACCACCTATCGGAACCACGGGAAAAATCACTGCGTCTCCAAATTGCGTTTGATCTTCTCCACCTCTCTTTACTACATGTGCAATTTACTTTCCGCTGCTTATACTCTAGAATTGCATGTGTAGGGTGATACTTGACTTGATCATAATTGTGAAACTACCAAAAACTGTTCTTTGTCAAAAGGCAGAATTTTTATATTTACAAGTAGTCTAATCACCCCCCCTCTAGACATACTTTCGATCCTACAAGTGGTATCAGAGCTTTGGTCTCCATTGTTTTGGTTTCCATTGCATTGGACTCCATAAGCTTGGTTTCACAACCTAGGAGAGTATGGCGTCTAGTGAGGGTAATTATCGTAGAGGTCCTTACTTTGATGGTACAAATTTTGCTAGTTGGAAGCATAAAATGAAAATGCATATTCTTGGTCATAACCCAGCCGCATGGGGCATTATTTGTGTTGGTATGCAAGGTGATTTCTTCGAAGAAGGAAAAGTTCTGGATCGCGAAGCTACACCGGAAGAGTTGCGGATGTTGCAAAACAATGCTCAAGCCTGTGACATTCTCTTCAATGCTTTGTGTCTCGGGGAGTTCAACAAAATCAGCCGTCTTGAGAATGCTAAAGAGATTTGGGATACTTTGGTTGAAATGCACGAAGGTACTGAATCTGTGAAGGAATCAAAGCTAGATATTCTTCAAGGACAACTTGACAAGTTCAAGATGAAGGATGGTGAAGGAGTCGCTGAAATGTACTCTAGGCTTGCTCTCATCACAAATGAGATTGCCGGCTTAGGAAGCGAAGAAATGACCGACCGATTCATCATTAAGAAGATTCTCAGAGCTTTGGATGGAAAGTATGACACCGTGTGCACTTTGATCCAAATGATGCCAAACTACAAGACCCTCAAGCCAACTGAAGTCATTGGAAGAATTGTTGCTCATGAGATGACACTTAAGGATAAGGAAGAGCTTCACAACAAGTCAAGTGGTGCTTACAAAGCTACAAGTGATGCTCCTACTACCTCAAGTGACAAGCTAATTTCCAATGAAGAGATAAGCCTAATGGTCAAGAACTTCAACAAGTTCTACAAGAATAGAGGCAAAGAAAGAAGCTCAAACTCTAGATCATATGATGAAAAGAGATCTTCTAGTCGTGATCGAAACTGCTACAATTGTGGAAGACCCGGACACTTCTCAAATGAGTGTACGGCTCCCCACAAGAGAAGAGAAGAATCTCCAAGAAGAAGAGCAAGAGATGAGTCATCTCGGAGAGAGAGAAGGAGTAGAGATGATCGTTATGAACGAAGACCCTCTCGGAGAAGCAAGGATTCGGAGAGGAAAGACAAGTCATCAAGGAGCTACACAAGAAGAAGACATCAAGCTCATGTAGGTGAATGGGTCTCCGGCTCCGACTCCGGCAATCAATCCGATGGAAGCTATCACTCCGACTCCGACTATAGTCAAGATGAAGGTGTTGCCGGACTTGCACTCGTATCCTCCAACTCCAACTCCTACGACTTATTTGATTCACCAAATGAGGGAATTGGAAGATGCTTCTTGGCTAAAGGCCCCAAGGTAACACATCCTGAATTCATTGACTTTGATAGTGATGAGGATGACTTGCTAGGTGAAGATGAGCTCTTGCATGATAAATCTAGTGAGCTTAGTAATGATGAAAATGCTAGTAGTCTTTATAGTCGAGAAGAGTCGAATGACAATGCTATGAAGGAGATTGAGCGTCTAACTAAAGAACTAAACACTCTTAAGTTAGCTCATGAAACAACTCAAGAAGATCATAGAGAGCTCCTAAGATCTCATGAGAAGCTACGCTTCGAGAAGCTCACTCTAGAGCAAGAACATGAGTTTCTAAAAGCGATCAATGACGATCTTCGAAAGAAGAGTTCTTCATATCTTGCCAAACGACTTCTTTTGTCTAATTTCTTGCCACCTATTAAGACTAAGCATGACAAGCATAAGAAAAATTCTTCCTCTAGTAGTAACAATAACAATGTTAAATCAAATATTGTTGCTTCTAGTAGTTCTCTTGATTCCACTAACAATGTTTCAAGCCAAGTTACACTTGAGCAAGAAAATAGCTTATTGAAGGAAATCATAGAGAAAGGTGTCTACAAGAGTCTTGCCGGAAGCAAAAACTTTGAGGAGATTGTTCGCAAACAAGGAAGACACCGGAAGAATCAAGGGATTGGTTTTGAGCGAAAGTTCAACGCCGAAGGTGTTGAGTGGGAAGAAGGTCAATACCCTACTCCACAGTTTGTTTCACAAAAGGAGAAGTATGATCCTACTTCTTCCAATGTGGAACAAGCTCAAGATGACCTTCCACCACAAGACCACAAGCTAAAGGCCAAGGACAAGCTTCAAGAGGAGATTGATGCATTCATTGAAGCACCTCAAGCCATGGTCAAGTGGGTTCCCAAGGACACATCAAGTTCCACTTCATCAAGCTCAACTACAACACCAAGGATTCCCATCAAGATGATGTGGATCCCAAAGAAGAAGAACTAGAAGGTTCTTGAGGGTGACTCCGCCAACATACTTCACTCATATTCATTTTGGCAAGAACTTGTGCAATCAACTTCCACATCATGCACTAGTTCATGGAGTCGCAAACCCTCTTGTTGGTAAGTCAAGGGACAAGGTAATCATTGCTTCCATGGACATCATCTTTTGTGAACTTCACTCTATGTCTATGGATATTCTTGTTTGTTCCTTGTGGGACCAACCCATGTAGGTATTGAAAGTGCCCTAATCCAAAGGATAGCTCCCAACTCTTGATGATCTGCATCAACATTGCGCATCCACATCTTCAACATCTACATGAAGTCTTCTACGACAACCCAAGGTTAGTTTGACCGTTTAAAAGGGGTTCTCACATCTAGGGGGAGCTTTGCTCTAAAAATTGAGCTAAAGCATCTCCAAATGATGTGAACACATAAATGCTTTATGTAAAAGTGGTAACCCCACTTGTGCTTAAACGATGAGTATGACCTATGATCAAATGTTCTCATTTGGCTCCTAAGTCAATATACTCATATATAGATGACCTAGTCATCGACAAATTGTGTGCTAGTAGCTAGAATGTTGGTTGTGCATGTTTGACACATATTTTAGTTGCTATCTTATTGTGTGAGCATGTTGAATGCATGATTTTGTCCATTCAAGGACATCCATTTGTTGTTTTGATTGTTTTGATTTTTCTGGCCAAATGGATGGACAAGAATGCCTAAGCACCTTCCCTAGCTATCTATGCTTTCTTGTCTCAAATTCTATTCATGCTCATATCACAACTTTGAACAAGTCTTTTTCGGACAGTCCGAGTGAGGAGCACTCGGAGCCACCGATTCGTCTAAGGCTGACTTCCAAAACCTTCTAAGTCCATTTCGGTCTGACCGGCTTCTCAATCTCGGTCCAACCGAAACACTTAGACTGATCTAGGTTTCATCTCGGTGAAACCGAGTTCAAAATCTCGGTCTGACCGATATGCGTAACTGCACAGCAGTTATACATCTCGGTGACACCGAGTTTTTCAACTCGGTCCCACCGACAGCATGGGGTTATATATACCTGAGGGCTGCGCGCGATTTAATTCTTCAAACCGTTCGCCCCCAAAACCCCTGCTGCCGTCGCCCTGGTCTACGGATCGTCGCCGTCGTCGCCTGTGCGCCCTCGCCGCAGGTCTCCGCCGCCGTCCACGGTAATCATCTCCACCGTTGCCGCCGTAGAGGGACACCACCAAGTTAGGGTGTGTCCCGATCCCTTTCGTGCTCCCCTTCCGATTCTTGCACGATAGGCTTGCCATGATTCAATCCACGTTTGAGATATTCCCTATACATTAGTTCAGATCCTATAGTTTCGAGCGAAATTCTTAGGTTTAGGTTTCCACGGAACGCATCTCGGTGAAGCCGATTTTGAAACTCGGAATGACCGATTTGGCCTCTGGCCATTGCACTGCATCATTCGGTTTAACCGAGTTGTGCAAATCGGAATGACCGAAACGTAGTTTCAGTGAAACCCTAAGTTATCGGTAGGACCGAAACCCATTTCGGTCTGACCGAAAGTGGTGTGTAGGTTTCTGTTGAACACTTCGGTTTCACCGAAACTTAAAATCGGTTTGACCGAAATACATTCTGTGAAAACACAAAACTAAGTTTTGAACTCATTTTTTTTGCAAAAACCTCTGCAGTTGTGATAACTCTTCTACTCTGCCTATACCTTATCTTTTCACAGGTTTTCAGCCATGTCAGATGTCAGTGACAGCCAGAACAGGTCTGAGTCACCTTTTGCTGAGATTCCAGAGGCAGATACAAGTCCTGCTAGCAGCTCCAGTGATGATGGTGAAAGGAGCACCCCTAGTGGTTTGCCTCCTGCAGCCACCAGAACCAGGAAGAAGAGAACTTCTGATGATGAGGACTCTGACTTTGTTGCTGAGGAAGTTACCTCCAAGCCAAAGAGGAATGTGGTTGCCAAAGAGCACCAAGGGCGGCAGTCAAGGAAAGGCACAAGCAAAGTAAAGCAGTCAGCAGTTGCAAAGAAGCTCAACTTGGAAGAGCCTGCTCCAAGCAAGGTGAAGAAGACTTCCAAAAGGAAGAGGGTAGTATATGCTGAACCTCAAGTTGATGCTGCAGAAGAAGAAGAAGAAGATGCACCCCAGCCTCCTCCTCAGAAAGCTAAGTTCATGGGTGATGCTATTCGGGCTCAAGCCTCCTCTAAGCCCAAGAAGCCTGCTCAAGCCAAGGCAGCTCCAGCCAAGCCCAAGAGAACAACTAGAAGCATTCCAGCTTCTGAGAAGAACAAAGGTGAGATGCCACCGTCTGAATCAGATGAAGAGCATGTGTTGCTTAAGCTCCGTCCCAAGTTGCCACTCCACAATGATGCTCATCCTCAAGCTGAGGACATGAAGGCAAGGAAGGACAAAGGTCTCAGGCTATGGAGACAGTCTGATCCATATGCTGTAAGGAGAAGGACTGCTGTGGACCCCAGATTCCACACCAGAGAGCAGCAGGATTTCTATGAGACCGTGCTGATGGATAAGAAGCCCATTGTTGCTGACACCAGGTATGTTGACTGGAAGTATATTGACAGTGAAGAGCACCGGGACTTCTTTCCCCATGTGCATGAGAGCTTTACTGCATGTGGAGTTGCTGATTTTGTGGGTCAAGAACTGACAGCTTGGAATGACGAGATGATCATGCAGTTCTACGCCACAGCCCACTTCTATCCTGTTGGCAAGATCACCTGGATGACTGAAGGTCAAAGGTTTTCTTCGACTGTTGAAGAATGGGCAGAACTTCTGAACGCTCCAGTGCAGAGAGAAGACGACATTGATGTCTATGGGATTCCTAAGAAGAGTCATGATTCCATGAAGAACATGTACAAGGAGATCCCGGCTGCTGATTTGGAAGGATGGAAGCTTGGCTCAGTGTACTATCTCCAGGCAGGTCTGACCACCACTAACACTATTCTGAGGCATACATTGATGCCTAAGTCTGGAGACCACCGCATGATTCGAGGCTATTCTATCAACATGCTGCACATTCTCGATGAGAAGGCACCTTTCAAGGTGATGGACTTGATGGTAGAGACCATTAAGAGGACTGCAGCTGACCAGAAGAGGTCGTGTGGGTTTGCTCCGCAGATACAGATGCTCATCAACGCCAAGTTCGGCACGGGCAAATTCATGTTGGATAGGAAGCACTTGCCACAGCAGCCAGAGCATGAGGACAACGTAGTTGTGATGGATGAAGAGGATCCTACCTCAGTTGAAGGACAGGCCAAAATCGAAGCTGCGAAGAAGGCTAAAGTTGACAAAGAGGCAGCAGCAGCAGCAGCTAAGCCAAAGAGCTTTGGAGAACAAATTCTTGAAGCTACCCAGAGGATTGAACAACGCCTGGCCAGCATTGAGCAATCTCAGGAGAGCCTAGAGAGGATTGTTGAGGACAAGATCCACGCTCTGGACGTGAAGCTGACTGAGATTCAGGTGTCTGTCAACAAGCTTGAGGCAGACATGGAGGAGACAAGGCAGGAGAGAGTAGAGCTTATGCAGGATGATCTAGTCCAAGACTCTCATCGCCAGACTGCTCTGGTTCCGAGAGGATCCAGATCTGCAGCTATCCCAGTGACTGACTCCAGGGCTACCACTTCAGCACCAGCTACAGCTCCAGCAGTTGCTCCAGCTCCAGCATCAACTCCTCCAGCGCAGACATCAGCAGAAGTCTTCGCCGATGCAGCTATCTCTACACCGACATCTACCCAGACGGGAGCCGCCAGCAGAGCCCGCAGTGACGCTTAGCTCTATACCTTTTCGAACTTTTTGGTAACTTGTTGCCGAAGGGGGAGAAATTGTTATAGATCATAGGGCTTCGAGAGAGAGAGTGCTCTTTCGTCGTTCGTTCTTTTGCCGGTTTCTTTGAGATACTTTGGTTTCTTTTGGTTCTTGAAACTTTAAGTGTGCTTGCTACTACGTTTGATGCTACCTTAATGAGTGCTTAGTCATACTATGCTTTAATGTGTGCTTAATGCTTATCATATGCTATTCCTTATTGTATGGCTATTTACTCTTGTCTTGGTGATTAAGTGCATGTCATTCATTCTTATCATTTTGTGCGCTCCACCAAGATGTATGTGACATGGAAGAGTGACCTATAATCCTAATCGATTGTGCATTTGCATTCAAACGCAAATTTTAAATAATGCACAAATTTAGGGGGAGCTCTTGTTTATCACATACTTCTCAAAGCGACGATATTATTCATTGATTATATCCTTTGTCGAAGCTTTGATCTATATGTTGTCATCAATTACCAAAAAGGGGGAGATTGAAAGTGCAACTAATCCCCGGGTGGTTTTGGTAATTAATAACAACATATATATCATTGAACTAATATTTACTTGAGAATCATTTCAGAGAAGTTCGATGATATGGGTATGGAAATGTCTGAAGAAGTGGACCCCTCAAAATGCTAAGACAAGCATTGGCAAAAGCTCAAGACTCTATTTTTGGTTTAGTGATCAAAGATCACATTGAGTCCATAGGAAAAGCCAATACTATTAAAAGGGGATGAGGTTGTGTTAATGATCTGGTTGCTCAAGTGCTTGGTGATCTAGCTCCCTCAACTATCAGCACTCTTCACTACTTAACACACTCATAAGTAATCTCGGACAAACCGATTCTGCAAACTCAGTCCCACCGAGATGAACCACCTCAGTTATTCTACCAAACCCTAATTTCTCGGTCCATCCGATTTTGAGTTTCGGTCTCACCGAAAATGGACTGCCAACCTTCTGTAACCTATTGACATCACTTCGGAATATCCGAGTTATTATTTTCGGTCCCACCGAGATGGCAAGTTCCAACCTTTGACTCACTTCGGACACACCGAGATGGTATTTTCGGTCCCACCGAAAATCCCAACGTTCACTATATTTGAACTTTCGGTCTCACCGAGTTTTCACTTCGGTCTCACCGAGATTGGTCAAATGTGTGTGTAACGGTTGGATTTTGTGTGGAGGCTATATATACCCCTCCACCCCCTCTTCATTCGTGAGGAGAGCCATCAGAAAGTCTACCACTCCTACCATACACTTTCTGAGAAGTGAACCACCTACCCTTGTGTTGAGATCAAGCCATTCCATTTCTACCATATGAAACTTGATTTCTAGCCTTCCCAAGTTGCTTTCAACTCAAACCTTTCTTCCACCACAGCCATATCAGTGAGGAGAGTTGAGTGTTGGGGAGAATATCATTTGAAGCACAAGAGCAAGGAGTTCATCATCATCAACACCATCTATTACCTTTTGGAGGGTGGTGCCTCCTAGATTGGTTAGGTGTCGCTTGGGAGCCTCCGTCTTTGAGATGTGGAGTTGAACCAAGAAGTTTGTAAGGGCAAGGAGATCGCCTACTTCGTGAAGATCTACCCCGAGTAAGGCTAGTCCTCCGTGGGCGTAGGCCATGATGGAATAGACAAGGTTGCTTCTTCGTGGACCCTTCGTGGGTGGAGCCCTCCGTGGACTCGCGCAGCCGTTACCCTCCGTGGGTTGAAGTCTCCATCAACGTGGATGTACGATAGCACCACCTATCGGAACCACGACAAAAATCTTCGTGTCACCAAACTGCGTTTGATCTTCTCCACCTCTCTTTTACATGTGCAATTTACTTTCCGCTGCTTATACTCTAGAATTGCATGTGTAGGGTGATACTTGAATTGATCTTAATTGTGAAACTGCCAAAAACATTGCATGATCAAAAGGCAGATTTTTTATATTGTCAAGTAGTCTAATCACCCCCCCTCTAGACATACTTTCGAGCCTACAAAGGGGTTCTCACATCTAGGGGAGCTTTGCTCTAAAAATTGAGCTAAAGCATCTCCAAATGATGTGAACACATCAATGTTTTATGTAAAAGTGGTAACCCCACTTGTGCTTAAACGATGAGTATGACCTATGATCAAATGTTCTCATTTGGCTCCTAAGTCAAAATACTCATATAAAGATGACCTAGTCATCGACAAATTGTGTGCTAGTAGCTAGAGTGTTGGTTGTGCATGTTTGACACATATTTCATTTGCTATCTTATTGTGTGAGCATGTTGAATGCATGATTTTATCCATTCGAGGACATCCATTTGTTGTTTTGGTTGTTTTGAATTTTCTGGCCAAATGGATGGACAAGAATGCCTAAGTACCTCCCCTAGCTATCTATGCTTTCTTGTCTCAAATTCTATTCATGCTTATATCACAAACTTTGAACAAGTCATTTTCGGACCCTCCGAGTGAGGAGCACTCGGAGCCACCGATCCGTCTAGGGCTAACTTCCAAAACCTTCTAAGAAATTTTCGGACAGACCAACTTCTCCCACTCGGTCAAACCGAAAAGCACTTAGACTGATCTAGGTTTCATCTCGGTGAAACCGAGTTCTAAATCTCGGCGTGACCGATATGCGTAACTGCATAGCAGTTATCCATCTCGGTGTCACCGAGTTTTTCAACTCGGTCCCACCGACAGCAAGGGGATATAAATACTGAGGGCAGCGCGCATAGATTAATCCTTGAAACGTTTCGCTCCCACGTCCCCTGCTGCCGTCGCCCTGATCTCCGGATCGTCGCCGTCGTCGCCTGTGCGCCCTCGCCGCAGGACTCCGCCACCGTCAACGGTATTCTCCTCCGCGCCGTTGCCGCCGTAAAGGGACTCCACCAAGTTAGGGTGAGTCTCGATCCCTCTCGTGCTCCCATCTGATTCATTGCACGTTTGGTTTGCCCTGTATCTAGCCACGATTGAAAAATTTCCTTTCCATCAGATCGTTCTTGTTTCGAGTAAAATTCTTAGGGTTAGGTTTCCACGGAACACATCTCGGTGAAACCGAATTTAAATTTTCGGTGTGACCGATTCGGCCTCTGGCCATTGCACTGCACTTTCGGTCTAACCGAGTCGTGCAAATCGGTGTGACCGAGGTACAGTTTTAGTGAAACCCTAGTTTATCGGCAGGACCGAAACCCATTTCGGTCTGACCGAAAGTGGTGTGTTAAGTTTCTGTTATACACTTCGGATTCACCGAAACTGAAAATCGGTTTGACCGAAATGCATTCTGTGAAAACTTAAAACTAAGATTTGAACTCATTTTTTTGCAAAAACTTCTGCAGTTTGTGATAACTCTTCTACTCTGCCTATACCTTATCTATTCACAGGTTGTCAGCCATGTCAGATGCCAGTGACAGCCAGAACAGGTCAGAGTCACCTTTTGTAGAGATTCCAGAGGCAGATACTAGTCCTGAGGCTAGTAGCCCTATTGATGATGGTGAGAGGAGTACACCTAGTGGCTTGCCTCCTGCAGCCACCAGAACCAGAAAGGAGAGGAACTCAGATGATGAGGATTCTGATTTTGTCGCTGAGGAAGAAGTATCCTCCAAGCCCAAGAGAAAAGTTGTTGCCAAAGAGCACCAAGGGCATCAGTCAAAGAAAGGCACAAGCAAGGTCAAGCAGTCAGCTGTTGCCAAGAAGCTGAACTTGGGAGAGCCAGCCCCAAGTAAAGTGAAGAAAACTTCCAAGAGGAAGAGGGTAGTGTATGTTGAACCTCATGCAGATGCAGGAGTGGATGAAGAAGAAGAAGAAGCACCCCAGCCTCCTCCTTAGAAGGCTAAGCTCATGGGTGATGCTATTAGGGCTGGAGCCACTTCAAAGCCCAAGAAGCCTGCTCAAGCCAAGGCAGCTCCAGCAAAGCCTACTGCCAAGCCCAAGAGGACAACCAGGAACATTCCAGCTTCTGAGAAGAACAAAGGTGATGTGCCACCGTCTGAGTCTGAAGAAGAACATGTGTTGCTGAAGCTCCGTCCAAAACTGCCACTCCACAATGATGCTCATCCTCAAGCCGAAGATATGAAGGCAAGGAAAGATCGAGGTCTCAGGCTATGGAGACAGTCTGATCCATATGCCGTGAGGAGAAGGACTGCTGTGGACCCCAGATTCCATACCAAAGAGCAGCAGGACTTCTATGAGACTGTGCTGATGGACAAGAAGCCAATTGTTGCAGATACCAGATATGTTGACTGGAAGTACATTGACAGTGAAGAGCACCGAGACTTCTTTCCACATGTGCATGAAAGCTTCACTGCATGTGGAGTTGATGAGTTTGTGGGTCAGAAGCTGACAGACTGGAACGACGAGATGATTATGCAGTTCTATGCCACAGCCCACTTCTATCCTGATGGCAAGATCACCTGGATAACAGAAGGTCAAAGGTTTTCTTCGTCTGTTGAAGAATGGGCAGAACTTCTGAATGCTCCAGTGCAAAGAGAGGACGACATTGATGTCTATGGGATTCCTAAGAAGAACCATGATTCCATGAAAAACATGTACAAGGAGATCCCCGCAGCAGATTTGGAAGTGTGGAAGCTTGGCTCAGTGTACTATCTCCAGGCAGGTCTACCTACCACTAACACTATTCTGAGGCATACCTTGATGCCCAAGTCTGGAGACCATCGCATGATCAGAGGCTATTCTATCAACATGCTGCACATACTTGATGAGAAGGCACCTTTCAAGGTGATGGACTTAATGGTAGAGACCATTAAGAGGACTGCAGCTGACCAAAAGAGGTCATGTGGATTTGCCCCGCAGATTCAGATGCTTATCAATGCCAAGTTTGGCACGGGCAAATTCATGTTGGATAGGAAGCACTTGCCACTGCAGCCAGAACATGAAGATAATGTTGTTGTGATGGACGAGGAGGATCCAACTTCGGTTGAAGGTCAAGCCAAGATTGAAGCTGCTAGGAAAGCCAAAGCTGATAAAGAGGCAGCAGCAGCAGCAGCTAAACCAAAGAGCTTCGGAGAGCAGATTCCTGAAGCTACCCAGAGGATTGAACAACGCCTGGCCAGCATTGAACAATCTCAGGAGAGCCTAGAAAGGATTGTTGACGATAAGATCCACGCTCTGGACGTGAAGCTAACTGAACTTCAGGTGACCGTCAACAAGCTTGAGGCAGACATGGAGGAAGCAAGGCAGGACAGGGCAGAGCTCATGCAGGATGACCTAGTCCAAGACTCTCATCGCCAGACTGCTCAGGTTCCCAGAGGATCCCGATCAGCTGCTATTCCAATGACTGACTCCAAGGCTACCACTTCAGCACCTCCTACAGCTCCAGCAGTCACTCCAGCCACAGCTCCAGTATCCACTCCTCCAGCGCAGACATCAGCTGAAGTCTTCGCCGATGCCGTCATATCTACTCCGACATCTACCCAGTCAGGAGCCGCCAGCAGAGCCCACAGTGACGTTTAGCTCTATGCTTTTTCGAACTTTTTGGTAACTTGTTGCCAAAGGGGGAGAAATTGTATAGATCATAGGGCTTCGAGAGAGAGAGTGCTCTTTCGTTCTTTTGCCGTTTCATTTGGTACTTTTGGTTCTTGAAACTTTCAGTGTGCTTGATACTACGTTTGTTGCTACTTTAATGAGTGCTTGGTCATACTATGCTTTAATGTGTGCTTAATGCTTATCATATGCTATTCCTAACTTGTATGATCATTTACTCATGTCTTGATGATTGGGTGCATGTTATTCTTTCTTATCATTTTGTGCGCTCCACCAAGATGTATGTGACATGGAAGAGTGACCCATGATCCTAGTTGATTGTGCATTTGCATTCAAACGCAAATTTTAAATAATGCACAAATTTAGGGGGAGCTCTTGCTTATCACATACTTCTCAAAGCGACGATATTATTCATTGTTTATTTCCTTTGTCGAAGCTTTGATCTATATGTTGTCATCAATTACCAAAAAGGGGGAGATTGAAAGTGCAACTAATCCCCGGGTGGTTTTGGCAATTAATAACAACATATATATCATTGAACTAATAGCTACTTGAGAATCATTTCAGAGAAGTTCAGTGATATGGGTATGGCAATGTCTGAAGAAGTGGACCCCTCAAAATGCTAAGGCGAGCATTGGCAAAAGCTCAAGACTCTATTTTTGGTTTAGTGATCCAAGATCACATTGAATCCATAGGAAAAGCCAATACTATTAAAAGGGGATGAGGTTGTGTTGATGATCTGGTTGCTCAAGTGCTTAGTGATATATCTCCTTTAACTATCAGCAACTTTCACTACTAAACACACTCATAAGTAATCTCGGACCAACCGATTTTCCAAACTCAGTCCCACCGAGATGAACCACCTCAGCCATAAGCCAAACCCTAGAAAAAACGGTCAATCCGAGTTTGAGATCGTTCTCACCCAAACACGGGCTGCCTAGCTTCTGTAACCGTTTGTCCTCAAATCGGAATAACCGAGTTGATGAATTCGGTCTCACCGAAACTGGCAAGTTCCTATCTTTACTCAAATCGGACAAACCGAGATGGTATTTTCGGTCCCACCGAAAACCCCAACGTTCACTATATTTGAATTTTCGGTCTGACCGAGTTGTCAACTTCGGTCTCACCGAGATTGCTCAATTATGTGTGTAACGGTTGGATTTTGTGTGGAGGCTATATATACCCCTCCACCCCCTCTTCATTCGTGGAGAGAGCCATCAGAAAGAACTACCACTCCTACCTTACACATTCTGAGAAGAGAACCACCTACCCTTGTGTTGAGATCAAGTTGCTCCATTCCTACCATATGAAACTTGATTTCTAACCTTCCCAAGTTGCTTTCCACTCAATACTTTCTTCCACCACAGCCAAATCAGTGAGGAGAGTTGAGTGTTGGGGAGATTATCATTTGAAGCACAAGAGCAAGGAGTTCATCATCATCTACAACATCTATTACCTTTTGGAGGGTGGTGCCTCCTAGATTGGTTAGGTGTCGCTTGGGAGCCTCTGTCATCGAGATGTGGAGTAGAACCAAGAAGTTTGAAAGGGCAAGGAGATCGCCTACTTCGTGAAGATCTACCCCGAGTAAGGCTAGCCCTCCGTGGGCGTAGGCCATGATGGAATAGACAAGGTTGCTTCTTCGTGGACCCTTCGTGAGTGGAGCCCTCCGTGGACTCGCGCAGCCGTTACCCTCCGTGGGTTGAAGTCTCCATCAACGTGGATGTACGATAGCACTACCTATCGGAACATGTGCTATTTACTACATGTGCTATTTACTTTCCGCTGCTTATACTCTAGAATTGCATGTGTAGGGTGATACTTGTCTTGATCATTATTGAGAAACTACCAAAAACTGTTCTTTGTCTAAAGGCAGAATTTTTATATTTACAAGTAGTCTAATCACCCCCCCCCCTCTAGACATACTTTCGATCCTACATCCTTGCACCCGCGGGCACAAGCACCGTTGTTTTCCCCCTTGTGGCAACAGCACATCCCCTAGACTCATGTTTCTGTCACTCAAACTAGTCATCGAGGGGCATGAACCCACAATCAAGCATAACGTTCCCTCTTGGAGTCACTACCTACTACTTGGCCAAAGCAATAAATAACAACGGAGAACATGCAAGAATTACTTACGAACATAAATATAAAAGAGGTGAATCAAATATATTACTCAAACACAATCTGAACATAATCTCATAATCCATCGGATCCCAGCAAACTCATCATAGCAACAACATAAGGATTACATATGTGCCTCGATCATGTAGGGCAGCTCACGAGGACTAATTAGTGAAGCACAAGAACGGGAGGAGAACATCACATAGCTACTGGTCATGGACCCATGGTCCAAGGGAGACTACTCACAACTCATCCAAGAGGTGTCCATGGTGGTGGAGAAGCTCCCGGTGGTGATCCTCCCCTCCGGCAGGGTGCCGGGAAGAGTTCTCCCGGTGCTCCCGATCTTGGAAGCGGCGGCGGCGGCGGAACAGAGATGAGATCGTGAAAAAGAGTTCTCGTCTCGAGGGTTTCTGGAGACGCTTTAAATATATGCCAAAGGGGGGCATCGGAGGAGCCTCGGGGGGCCCAGGCGCCCCCCCGGCACGGCCCAGGGGGGGCGCGCCGCCAGGGCGCCTGGAGCCCTGGTGCCCCCCCGGCTGTCCTTCGGGCGCATGGTAGTTTCTGGAACGCTGATTTTTTATATAATTTTTCTGGATTTTTCCTGGCAGTTCTCGTAATGTGAAAACCTGAAATACAAAAACAGCCGAAAACAGAAACTGGCACTGGGGTGCACTGAGTTAATAGGTTAGTCCAAATATGATCAAAAGTGTATGGAAGTGTATAAATATCATAGCAATATCACCCAAAAGAGGCATGGAGCAAGCAGAAATTATAGATACGTTTTGGACGTATCAGTGTTGCAGATACCGAGGCCAACTTGCTACGATCGTTAATAGTAAATGAAAACAAAGATATAATACTCTTTCCTTACAACTTCAAGTGGGTGTTACTGTCTTGTGCATATTCGGTTTCCCTTATATATTAGTCAAGGTTATAGTAATCTAATTGATGAGCTCATGCATGCGTGCGCAGCTTCCACTATATTCTCCTAGAGATTAAGCTTGAGCAGGGAGTAGTAACTGTCTTGGACTCTAAACGAAAAGATCCCAAGGAGTATGCGGACATGACTCAAATGCTCGAGAATTAAGTTAAATCGATCATTATCCACCATGCATATCAGCAACTTTGTTCATTTCTGATATCAAGTAATTGTTTTCTTTGTCTGGCAGGGTTTGGAGAAAATTCACCAAAAAAGCTCCGGGACTGCCGAAGAAGCTGGAATTTAGACACCCGAAAGTAAGTACTATATAGTAGCATGTTCCGCGCATCTCCTACTGATTCAAGCGCTAGTTTCATCAATACCATTTGGCATTCTTGCTTATCAATTTGATTGACCTCTATTTCTTGTAAAGTGGTTGTGGCAGGAACAAGGGAATGATTTCTGTAGATACTACATTTGCGAGTCCATCCGCCACACGACCTGTGAGCGGGGCTACTCCGACGCACAATTTGAAGTGCGTAAGCAATTAATAATATTCACAATTTTATTTCATTACCATCATTTGTGTTGAGTTTCATTTATTCATACATATATATATATATATATATATATATATATATATATATATGTATATATATATATATATATATATATATGTATATATATATATATATATATATATATTGGCCCCTTTTTCAAATTAGATCTTTCGGATGCGGAATGAACTCCTAGCACCAGATCATCTGCGAGCAATTCAAGAGGAATTGGCGGCATTCTTCCTTGACCACATGATCGCTGAAGACGGAGAATACTATGTGGACCATGCGTCCATATGATAGGAGATTATATTTGTAAGAGATGATTATTGTATATATGTACCCGGTAGTGTCGGATAGATATACGAGAACTTGTTGTTCGACCAATCTCTCGGAGAAGGAGAGGTGGTCGATATCACTTCTCTCTGTATGCATATATATGTTGATGACGATCTTCTGTTTCCTTCGTTTGCTTACTAGCTAGCTAGCTAGCATGTCTAGTCCTCTCTATACGTATGTGTAGTACGTAGCGTCGACCAAGCACGGACATAAGAGAGGACACTACTCTCTATTAATTAGCTAGCTAATTAACACAATATATGAAACACCTAAATTAACCCCCCAAAACCCCCAAACCCACCCCCCTTTAAAAAAACAAAAACCCCAGCCACAGAAATGTTGACGCGTGGATGCCTTTTGGTCCCGGTTGGTGCCACCAACCGGGACCAAAGGCCCTCCTGCCTGGGCTCCGCGCACAGGCCACGTGAGGCCCATCTGTCCCGGTTCTAGTTTGAACTGGGACTAAAGGGCTAGGGCATTAGTACCGACACTTTAGTCCCGGTTCAAGAACCGGGACAAAAGGCCCTTACCAACCGGGACTAAAGGCCCGTTCTCTACTAGTGTGTGATCCAGCCATGCCAAAGAAAGAGTGCCAAATCTAGAGATCCTGTGAGGCCACTGCCTCAAGTATGACAATGCAGTCCTTGCCAAGTAGAAGAGGAGTTCTTCCACTCTCAGTGCATAAAGTCTATGCTGCCAAGCATCCCAGAAAAGCCCCTACTGGCATTCGTCGCCAACAAGCGGGATGTTTCTTCAGCATTTGGCTCTCTCAAGTACTCAGGGCCAAACTCTGCTATCACAGCCTTGCAGTACTTGTACATGGAGTCTAGGCACGTAGGTTCGCTCGTACAGACATACTCATGAATGAGATCACTGGGCACTCCGTATGCAAGCATCTAGATAGTTGCAGTGCATTTCCGATAAGAGGATAAGTCAATCTTTCCAAGGGCATCCTCCTTTCACTCAAAATACTTATCATATCCAATCACCCCCTCCCGAATACGGTTAAAAACATGCCTACCCGTACAGAAACGTCACCGGAATAGATGATGTCTGAAGAGGGGGTTGGGTGTCTCAAAGTAGTGATTTCAAAGAAGGAAATGGCCGCTCTATCGGTTGTGATTCAATGCTGGAGTGTGCCCGGGATCGAGCCCCGGAACAATGGTTGATGCCTACTAAGGTGGTCATGGATGACCAATAGAGCAACCACCATCTCCTCATCGTCGGATGAGGAATTATTTGAGTCACACAAGAAATTGTGGAAAAAGAACTCGTCGGTGGAGTCCGTTTGTACCTTGAGGGAAAACTATTGAAAATCTCGTCGGCGTCGTCGAAGAAGCTGGCCGCCGAAGAGAGGCACGCCTGACGAGGACATGTACTTGGGGTATGGTCCTAAGCCTGACCTACATACCCTACCCAAGGACACCACATACAAGAATCCGAGACCTACAAAGTCATGGAGGAGTCACCGACTGGAAGGCCTGCCATCTGCAAGTTACTCGGATGCAAGATTCACTCGGAGTCTTCACCATCACTCGTCCATCTCTGTCCACTCGGAGAACCAAGAGTCACTCGGCAACAGAAGACCTAGAGCCACCCTGGGAAGTAGCGGTCAGGCGATCAGTTCCCCACCGTAAAAAAAATGCTGGCATTACCAGTTACGCCAGCCTCCTTTAACCTCTCAATTGAACCCTTGAGTAATGGTGACATTCATGAGGGGCCAGTGGACTCTATATAAGCCGCCCTCCACCCCTGCATAGGGCTTTGCACTTTTAGTATCATCACACTCTAGAGAAACAAGCTTCCGCAGCACCGAGATGTAGGGTCTTTACCTCTTCTGAGAGGGGCCTGAACTCGTAAATCCGAGTGTACAACTACACCGTAGCTAGGCTCTGCCTCTTCATACGTACCCCTATACTCTAATGTCAGATTTTTTTCCCACGACAACGTCTCCCTTGGACCAGGTAGCTGGCCTGGAGGCGTCATACAAAGGAGCAGGCCGGGGCAGTGGGTGGCGACTTCGTGTTGGCGGTGACATCGGGGGTGGGGGAAGCTGCGGTCGGCCCGACAGCGAGGCGGTGGTGGTGGCGGGGTGTGTGTGGGGGGTGCCGGTACAGACTACGGGGGCACCAGAAATGGGTGGCGGCGACGATTGGACGGGGTGGTCGGGGGCTTGCTATCGATGGGAGTGGAAGAGAATGCCATATGTGCCATGTCGTGGTTCTAAGTCTGATAGTACGAGTAGGGGGTACGTAAGAGGAGGCAAGGCCCTAGCTATGGTGAGATTGTACGCGGGATGTGTACGAGTTCAGGCCCTTCTTGGAGGAAGTAAAAGCCCTACGTCTCGGTGCCCTGAGGCGGTCGACTGGAATGTATATGGGTGTTTAAGTTATAGGGGGTGTGAACCCTTGTACTGGAGGAGGGGGGTGGCTTATATAGTGTGCCATGACCCCAGCCATGCCCCACGTTACAAAGGGTTCAATGTACATAAAGGCAGGCGTTACTGATAACGCCTGCAGTAAAGAGTGATAAAGGCATTCATTGTTGCGGAATGAATGCCAGACCATTGCTGTCCTAAGGGACCTTTGACCTTCATGGGTCGAGTGTCTTGGAAGGGTCGAGTGAAGTTGAGTCGTCTGAACGGGGGTGTGTAATCGAGTGGAATGTCCTCTTGAGCCGTGTCAGTCGACTGCTCCTGTTGTCTTCTAGCTGTCTTTTGAACTCCTAGGGTAGTGATCTTGGGTGGGGTACTTGGACCAGGCCTATGACCCTACCCTAGGTCTGTAACATCATAAGTAGCCCCCGGATAGATTGACGCTTGAGCAGAGGAGAGTGTTGAAGTTGGCTTCAGCTCGGGTTTGATGTCTCTGGGGTGATCTTCTTTGAGTTTGTGAACCAGGCCGACTCTTCAACCTTGACTCGGTTGCCTTAATCGATTCAGGAACCGTCGAGGGTACTTGTTTGTGTTGACCGACGACTGAACCTCACGTGATACCCCGAGCGCTGTTGGAGCGCGCAGTTTTTGGCGGGATCGGCTGCTCTCTGGTCTCCGGATTTTGCGGGATTTCGAAATTTGGGGAAGCGCGCGGGACGGGTCGTGCCGCGGCAATCAAATCAGATATGCCCGGGATGCCTCGATCTCCACGCCGCCTTTTTCGCCATGTATCGCGTGCGCGTCTGTTGCGGGATTTGACGGGATAGCTCGGGGCCACCAGTCAGCCGCTCGACCGCTGCGCTATAAGTGCGCACCACGGCCGAGGCGAGGGCACTGTGCGCCCATTCTCTGTTTCTTCCGTCTCCGTTCCCCCACCTTGCCTCTGCCTCTGCTTTCCTCTCCTCGACCAACGCCGGCTTGCTCGCCATGGGCAAGGACAAGACAGCGGTGCCGGAGCGCTCGAAGAAGGCGGTGGCGACGGGGAAAGGGAAGCGGTCCAACCGATGAGGGTCGTCATCGAGGTCCGGGCTCCCGCCTGGCTGGATCCAGGGGGACTGGATCAGGTCCACGATGACGCCGGAGGACATGGAGGAGCTGGAGGAGGAGGGCCTGATCGCCCGCGACTCCTGGCGGCTGCCGGAGGGCGAGCTCGAGCCCTAGCCGCGGGAGGGCGAGTGCGTTCTCCTCGCGACCCACGTCGACCGAGGTTTCTCCTTGCATCTGCATCCTTTCTTCCATGCTTTCCTCGCTTTTTACGGCGCCCAGCTGCACCACTTCACACCCAACACCATCACCTACTTGGCTGCATTTATTTCGATGTGTGAGAACTTCCTCGGCTGCCGACCGCACTGGGGTTTGTTCAAGCACATCTTCACTTGTCGTTCTTAAACCATCAAGAAAGCGAACCCGAGCGATGAAAAGACACATGTCATCTAGATGTGCGGCGGACTGGGTGTCCGGCTCAGAAATAGGAATGCTTTCCCTGCCATGACCCTTCCCGAGTCAGTCCGGGGCTGGCAGTCGACTTGGTTCTACTGTAGGGATATTCCGACTCCTGGTCAGCCGACTGGGCTTCCTCCATTTCCTTTTGGTCGAGTCAACCAGCCGCCGACATTTCTCGTGAATCGGACTGAGAGGGTAGAGGTAGACATGCTGGTGGAGCGGGTAGTCCAGTTGGTCCGTGACGGTGTGACGGGGTTGGATCTGCTCGAGGTGTTCTTCATGAGGAGGATCCAGCCCCTCCAAGCTCGAGACCATCCGATGTGGCTATACTCCGGCGTCGACGACTCGTCTCGGGTCCACCCAGAAGAGGCTGCTGCGAAGACGGTGGCGCAGTGCTTGAAGTGCGTCACGGGGAATAAGGACAACCCCAGGGGGCTCGGAAGAGTTCGACCATTCGAAGCGGACCACCAACCTGACAAGGTCTGGCCTTGACTTCCGAGTGATTTTCGTGTTTTCTATTTGTGGCCGTCTGACAAATCCGACTGATGTTTTGATTAATCTTCTTTTCCGCAGATCTATACCAAAATGTTTACGGTGCCCAATGGGGATCAGTTCCAGGAGGGCGAAGAAGGCATGGGTGAAGCTTCCGACTGGGAGTCCGGTGAGGAGACTGGAGAGGAGACCGAAGATTCCAGCAGCGGCGAGGAGGTCGAGTCACCTCCCCGCGGTGAGAAGCGCTCTATGGAGAAGCACGACCCGGAGGTCGTGCGTTCCAGGGCGGGCCCCTCCAGCTCCCAAGTGCAGAAGCGGGCTCGCACGACCACTCCGGATCCGACGGAAAAGGCACCAAAGCAGCCTAAGGTCGCCGCTGTCAAGCCTCGAAAGGCCCTGTCCAAGATCAAGGTGGACGTCCTAGTCGCCTCCACGTAAGCGCCGCTCTGCTTCATTTTCCCCCGCTCCTCGGAGATCAACTTTGTCTTCGTCGACTCACTTTCAATGAAATCTTCAGTGCTGCTGCTTCTGCGACCTCGATGGATATTGACAAGGGTCGAGACGACGAGGAGACCGCTGACGCTGCCACGTCTCGTCCAGGTGCGGGTTGCAGATTGCTCTTTGCTTTTTGCCTGTTTGAATTAACGGTCGACTGAACTTTGTGGTTGTCTTCTGAAGTGTCGCGCCATGTCATAGAGCTTCCTGATGATGATGATGA
This sequence comes from Secale cereale, assembly GCA_902687465.1. Taxonomy (NCBI): domain Eukaryota; kingdom Viridiplantae; phylum Streptophyta; class Magnoliopsida; order Poales; family Poaceae; genus Secale; species Secale cereale. The sequence goes on along the minus strand of LR738715.1, from coordinate 156,322,648 downwards.
CGATGAGGAGGAGCGCGCAGGAGTGACTCGACGGGGCGCAGGAACGAGGGGTTGGAAGACACCCTCCGGCTCTGAGGTCCAGCAACAGGGGGACGTGGCCCGGACCACGGTCTCCTTTGTTTTCCCTGAGTTGACTATGCGTCCCTCCTCATCGACCGACCCGGCTGCCGACCCAGCGACTGCTACGCCGTCTGTTCTCTTCTCCACCCATCACGTCCCGGAGGACCCCGTGAACGCGGCCCAAGAAGCCATTCATCTGGCGGGATTGATGATGGAGAGGACGAAGGCGGCGTATGAGGCTAGCATGGCTGCTTACAACGCTAGCTCCGCTCTTCGGACCAATGTCCAGGTCTATCTCTTCCGAATGGTTTGATGTGTTGGTGTAGTCTTTGTTTTGAAAAATTGCTGCTTTGTTCGTGAGATGATGTCACACCCACTGGGTATATTCTCTTGTAGCTTTAGTTCTTGTAGCCCAACCGATTGTACCAGTGGAGGCCATAGTTTAAAAAACCGGACCGGACCGGCGGTCGAACCGGAAAAAACCGGAACCGGCAGCATCATCGGTTTTTTAAGCTAATAAGACCGTTCTACAATCAAACCGAAGAGAACCGGTCAAACCGGCTAGTTTTTTGGAAAACCAATGAAAAACCGGGTCATTGAACCAGAAAAACCAGAAAAAATGTTTTGCTAGAAATTAAGATTTGATCCAAGGTCGTGTAAGCAGTACATGTGGGCTGTCCATGGCCCGATAACCAAGTTGGTTATGCTATTTTGTTGTCCACTACATGGATATAATTTTATTGACCATTATTTCACACTATATTAGAACATATATTATTTTATTGCTTAAAAAACCAACAATCGAACCGGTGAACCGGTGGTCCGACCGGTAAAAACCTGAACCGGCAACCTTTCCGGTTCGATTTCCGGTTCGGTTTTTTAAACTATGGTGGAGGCACGCTCAGTGCACCCGGCGGGTGTAGTCCCCGTGGCCATGGAAGTCAGTCGACCGTGGTCTTTAGAATATGTCTTGTCCATTTGTTTCAAACCTTTCTTACTCGCGCAGGACTGATCCGACTGAGGGATAACCAGTGGGCACGCTCAGTGCACCCACTGGGTGGTCCCCGAGACCGTGGTCGACTGCTGGTAGTCGGCCATGGTTTGAGAACAGAACCTCTCCCCTTCTTTTTTTTGCTCTGGTCAAACTGATCTAGCCGAGTGAGAACCAGTGGGGGCACGCTCAGTGCACCCACTGGGTGTAGTCCACGAGACTACTGTTGAGTGTTTGACTCGGCTGTAGTCTTAGAATTCTGATTTGTTGTGTCGATGCAAAGATCTTGTGAGTTCGGAGCCAAGTTTGCGGGTCTTGAGAAGAAGCAGGTCCAACTGAATCTTGATTTGCAACCGGCTCGGGATCATTTGAAGAAAACTCAGGACGAAGCGGCTGCTAATTAAAGCGAACAACTTGTCGACTGACCTTTAATGAATATGTCATGTGTATCCTTATGTTCATCTGTCTAGTAACATCTTTGTAGATCAAATGAAGGCAGCCCTGGAGTAGAAAGACCTTGACCTGGCGGCGGCGCAGCAGAGGGCGCAAGAGAAGACCGAACTGGCGGAGCAGAAGCTGGCTTCAGTCGGCACGCTTGAGGCAGAAATTGTTAGGCTGAGGGGCTCTCTCGACGCAGCCAACTAGGAAGTGACTCGGCTGAAGGGGGCCAAGAATGCCTTGGATGAGAAGTACGGGGGCCTCTTCCAAAAGAAGAACGAGCTGGATGCTTATCTGAGTGATCTCTCCTAGAAGTGGTATCGCGTGCTCGAAGGTATGCCTCTTTTGCTTGGACTGAGTCAAGGTGGTCGACTCATAACTTGCTTGCTAACTTGTCGTGTCCCCTCTTGCGCAGAGTTCTGTCATGACTTCGAGAAAGAAAATGGGCGGGTGGAGACTGGTCTGGACCCCGCCAATTCTATTGTCAAGGATGAAGCTGCTATGAACATCTTGAGGTTGGAATCTTGCCTTACCAGCGCCACATGCTATCTTGGTCGACTGAAAGCAGTGATGTATCGGATTGACACTGCACTCTGGAGGGGAATCGCGCAAGAGAATGACCTCTAGTCCCTGATGACTCGACTCAATGAGATCCCCTGTCGAGTGCAGGAGTGGAAAAGGTCATCTGCCCGCTGTGGAGCCGACGTAGCACTATCTCTGGTTCGGGTGCACTGCAAGGAAGTGAAGGAGAAGAGGCTGGCCGCGCTCAAGGTCGCCAACACAAAGGAACTCCAGTTCCAGTCGTTCATGGAGACTTTCTTGGAGGCCGCTACCCACATCGCCGATGGGATCGACCTGGATGAGTTCGTTGCGCCTGCGAGACCACCTCCCCTCGGGGAGTGAATAAACTTTGATACTTAGATTTAATTTGCCTCGGAATGCAGAGTGGTCCTGTAACCGTTAAACTCTCATGGGCTTGATGGCCAAGTACTCCTGCCCGAATCTTGCGGGGCTTTATCTGGACTTGATTCCTTTTGCATTCGCTCGTTTTGCTTCCGACTCTTTCTGATCTTTTGGATTTTGAGTCGACGTCATTTCTGTGGCATGGCTCTGACGGTCGAACCACTTGATGGTGACGTTGCATTTGTGGCGTAGCTCGGAGGACCGCGGCTTAGCCTCCGAGTGAGAGGGTTGATCTTCACTCGGAGTAGTTTTTGTAACTTAGGAGATTACAGGGTCGCAGCTAAGCCCCCGAGTGAGAGGGTTGCTCTTCACTCGGAGTAGTTTTTGTAATTTGGGCGATTACGGGGTCGCAGCTAAGCCCCCGAGTGAGAGCGTTGCTCTTCACTCGGAGTAGTTTTTGTAACTTAGGCGATTACGAGCTACGTTGTACTTGTGGCAGAGCTCGGAGGACATAGCCACGTTGTACTTGTGGCGTAGCTCGGAGGACTGCAGCTAAGCCCCCGAGTGAGAGGGTTGCTCCTCACTCGGAGTAGTTTTTATAACTTAGGCGATTATGAGCTACGTTGTACTTGTGGCGGAGCTCGGAGGACAGAGCCACGTTGTACT
>LR738715.1:156293125-156319029 GCA_902687465.1 Secale cereale | reverse complement strand
TTCACTCGGAGTAGTTTTTGTAACTTAGGCGGTTACGAGCTACGTTGTACTTGTGGCAGAGCTCGGAGGACAGAGCGACATTGTACCTGTGGCGTAGCTCGGAGGACCGCAGTTAAGCCCTCGAGTAAGAGGGTTGCTCTTCACCCGGAGTAATTTTTGTAACTTAGGCGATTACAAGCTATGTTGTACTTGTGGCAGAGCTCGGAGGACAGAGCCACGTTGTACTTGTGGCATAGCTAGGAGGATCGCAGCTAAGCCCCCGAGTGAGAGGGTTGCTCTTCACTCGCAGTAGTTTTTGTAACTTAGGCGATTACGGGGTCGCAGCTAAGCCTCCGAGTGAGAGGGTTGCTCTTCACTCGGAGTAGTTTTTGTAACTTAGGCGAATCGGGTTCGCGGCTAAGCACCCACTGGGGGATTTGAGGACCAGCATCTTCGAAACCATCAATCATTAAGGAATTGTTGTGAACTTGTCTTTGAAAAAAATGGAAAATCTTTATTACAACTCGACTGATCGAGTGCTTTAAGTATAGAAGCGGCGGAGCAGGTCCGCGTTCCACGAACGAGGTTCATCTCTCTTCTTGGCGACGTTGTAGAGGTGATATGCTCCATTGTGCAGCACCTTGGTAACGATGAAGGGGCCTTCCCAAGCCAGGGCGAGCTTGTGCAGTCGCTTCTGATGCACTCGAAGAACTAGGTCTCCTTCCTGTAATGCTCGGCTTCGGACGTTGCGAGCATGGAACCGGCGCAGGTCATGTTGATAGATGGTCGACCGGATTAGAGCCATCTCACGTTCTTCCTCCAAGAGGTCGACTACATCTTGACGGGCTTGCTCTGCTTCGGCTTCGGAGAAGAGTTCCACTCGAGGGGCATTGTGCAAGAAATAACTCGGCAGCACGGCTACAGCTCCGTAGACCATGAAGAAGAGGGTATGGTCAGTCGACCGGTTCGGAGTTGTCCTCAACCCCGATAAGACAGACGGTAGTTCGGTCACCCAAGCTCCGACGGCATTCTTGAGATCACGCATAAGCCGCGGCTTCAGGCCTTGGAGGATCAAACCATTCGCTCTTTCTGCTTGTCCATTCGACTGCGGATGCGCTACGGAGGCATAGTCGACTCGTGTACCTTGGGAGGAACAGAAAGCTCTGAATTCATCCGAGTCAAAATTGGAGCCATTATCCGTGATGATGCTGTGGGGGACTCCATATCTGAATATCGGTTCCCTAATGAAGCTGATGGCGGAGCTTGAACCGAGGTTCTTGATGGGCTTGGCTTCGGTCCACTTGGTGAACTTGTCGACTGCTACGAGCAGGTGAGTGAATCCGCTTCTGCCAGTTTTGAAGAGGCCTACCATGTCCAACCCCCAAACGGCAAAGGGCCAAACCAGCGGAATGGTCTTCAAGGCAGATGTCGGCTTATGAGACATGTTGGAGTAGAACTGGCAGCCTTCGCACTTGTCTACGATACCTTTTGCCATCTCGTTAGCTCGGGGCCAATAAAATCCAGCTCGATACGCCTTGGCCACTATAGTCCGAGAAGGAGGCGTTGTGACCACAAGTTCCCGAGTGAATTTCATTCAGAATCAGTCGACCTTCTTCCGGGGTGATGCAGCGCTGAGCGACTCCTGTGACACTCTCTCTGTAGAGCTGACCCTGAATGACGGTGAAGGCCTTGGATCGGCGGACAATCTGGCGCGTTTCTTCTTCATCCTCTCGGAGTTCTTGCCTGAGCAGATACGCTATGTACGGCACAGTCCAGTCGGGCGTGATCGCCAAAATCTCCATGATTAGGTCGACCACTTCAGGCACTTCGACTTCAGTCGAATCAGAAGCACTGACTGGCTGTGGGGGTTCCTCCATGAAGGGGTCTTCTTTGACTGAGGGGGTGTGAAGGTGCTCCAAAAATACATTCTTGGGTATAGGCTTCCGAGTGGACCCTATCTTCATGAGATCGTCAGCAAGCTGATTCTTGGCTCCAGGCACGTGATTGAGCTCTAAACCTTCGAACTTCTTTACAAGCTTTCGCACTGCACTGCAATAGCTGGTCATTGCCGGGCTTTTGACATCCCACTCCTTCATCACCTGATTTACCACTAAGTCCAAATCACCGCAAACCATCAGGCAACGGACGCCGAGTGAGATGACCATACGCGATCCGTAGAAAAGTGATTCGTATTTAGCTTTGTTGTTTGATGAGTGAAAGTGGATTTCAAGGACGTAACTGAGCTTGTCGCCACATGGAGATACCAGGACCATGCCTGCACCAGATCCATTCAACATCTTGGATCCATCAAAGAACATAGTCCAGTGGTCCGACTGAACCTGAGTCGGCAGCTCTTGTTTGATCCATTCGGCCACAAAATCTGCTATTGCCTGAGACTTGATAGCTTTCTTCACTTCAAACTTGATATCTAGTGGAAGGAGTTCAATCGCCCATTTTACCACTCGACCGGTTGCGTCTCGGTTGTTCAGGATTTCTGATAGTGGGGCGTCGCTGATAACTGAGATTGTATGATCCGAGAAGTAATGGGCAACTTTCTTTGCGTTCAAGTAGATCCCATACACAAGCTTCTAGTAATGCGGGTATCTTTGCTTGGAGGGGGTCAATACTTCGGAAATGTAATAGATTGGGTGTTGGACTTTGTAGGCCTTGCCTTCTTCTTCCCGCTCGACCGTGAGTACAGTGCTGACAACTTGTCCGGTGGATGCGATGTACAGTAAGAGAGTCTCCTTGCTGACTGGGGCAGCAAGCACCGGCTGGGTGGAAAGCAGGGCTTTGAGTTCTTCAAACGCTGTTTCAGCTTCAGAATTCCACTCAAACTTTTCGGATTTCTTCATCAGTCGGCAGAGAGGTAATGCCTTCTCACCGAGATGAGAAATGAATCGACTCAACGCGGCCAAGCAACCAGTTAGCTTCTGGACGTCGTGTACACACTCGGGGTGCTTCATTCGGAGGATTGCACCGACCTTTTCTAGGTTGGCATCGATTCCTCGTTCGGAAACAAGGAAACCGAGTAACTTGCCGCCCGAAACTCCAAATGTACACTTCGACGGATTGAGATTGATATCATAGCTTATCAAATTTGCGAATGTCTCAGCGAGGTCAGTCAACAGGTCGGAACCTTTGTGTGACTTGACCACGATGTCATCCATGTATGCTTCGACGTTCCGACTGATTTGCTTCAGCAGGTACTTTTGAATCATGCTCATGAATGTAGCGCTGGCATTCTTGAGACAGAAAGGCATGGTGACATAACAAAAACACCCGAATGGGGTGATGAAAGTTGTCTTGATTTCATCGGGTCCAAACAATCGGATCTGATGATACCCGGAATATGCGTCCAGAAAGGACAAACGCTCGCATCCCGTAGTCGAGTCGACTATTTGATCGACGCGGGGGAGAGGAAAATGATCCTTCAGGCAGGCCCGATTGATATGTTTGAAATCGATGCACATGCGGAGGGACTTGTCCTTCTTGGGGACCATGACCACGTTGGCGAGCCACTCAGAGTGGTAGATCTCGCGGATGAACTCAGCTGCCAGAAGCTGAGCCACCTCTTCGCCAATTGTCTTTCTCTTCTCTGAAGCGGACCGACGGAGATGTTCCTTTACATGCTTCACTTTTGGGTCGACTCGCAAACGGTGCTCAGCTAGTCCTCTGGGTACACCTGGCATGTCAGACGGTTTCCATGCGAAGATGTCCCAGTTCTCACGGAGGAACTGGATGAGCGATTCTTCCTATTTATTGTCGAGTGTAGTTGAGATGTGGGTCGGTGCTGCATTGGGTTCGGTGGGGTGAATGTGTACGGGCTTCGTCTCCACAGCCGACTAAAAAGCTGACTCGGAAGCCGGCTTCTTGGCCCGCAGCAAATCACTCGGATCCACGTTCTTCTGGTACTCCTCCATCTCTACTACTGCCATCTGCTCGTCAGCGATCTTCGAGCCTTTCTGGAAGCATTCTTTCGCTTTGTGTCGGTTCCCCGTGACGGTTATAACGCCGTTGGGCCCCGGCATCTTCAGCTTGAGGTACACATAACACGGCCGAGCCATGAATCTGGCGTAGGCGGGCCTACCCAGAATGGCATGATAAGCGTTGTTGAAGTCCACTACTTCAAATGTCAGCTTCTCTTTGTGGTAATTCTTTGAATCGCCAAAGACTACGTCGAGTGAGATTTGGCCAAGTGAGTCGGCCTTCTTCCCGGGGATGACCTGTGAAACCTCATGTTGCTTTTGCTCAGCTTGGACATCGGAATGCCCATCCCACGGAGGGTTTCAGCATACAGAATGTTCAAGCCACTTCCACCATCCATCAGGACCCTGGTCAAACGTATGCCCTCGACCACTGGGTCGACCACCAGCGCCTGCCGCTCAGGGGTAGCGATGTGTGCAGGGTGATCGGACTGGTCGAATGTGATGGGGTCTTGGACCACTTCAGATACATGGTTGTTGCCGGGGCAACCATGTTGACTTCTCTGTTGATCACTTTCAGTTGACTCTTGCTTTCAACGTCGGCGAAAATCATCAGGGTAGAGTTAATCTGGGGGTAACCTCCATCCCCTTCTTTGTCCTCAGTCTCCTCTGATTCCTTTTCCTTCTTAGTCGACTGCTCTTTCTTGAAGCTCTGGATCAGGAGCCGACACTGTCGAGTGGTGTGCTTGGGATAAACCAAGTTCCCCTCTTCATCTTTCTTCGTGTGGATGGGACATGGCTGGTTGAGTACATCATTTCCCGCTTGATCTTGCACTTTCTTGGGGACCCAAGGCCCCTTGGGCTTTCCTTTGCCCGTCCCTTGGTTAACAACTGCGGCTTCGCCTTGAGCGGCTGGCTCGGCCTTGCGCTTGGGTTTCCGATTGGAGTTCTGATCATCTTGTCCGACTGGTTTCTTGCCACTGCGGAGTCGATCGGCCTCTTCTCCGTTAGCGTACCGACCAGCTATCTCCATCATCCGAGACAGGGACATATCTCCCGTTCGACCGAACTTCAGGTTCAGCTCTCGGTATCATACTCCCTCTTTTAAGGCACAGACTGCTTGGTGTTCGGACACATTCTCCACCGTGTGGTGCAAGGTGATCCGTCTTTGTATGTAATCCCTCAAGGTTTCATTCGGCTTCTGTACGCAATGCTGGAACTCCGCAAGCCCTGCGGGCCGTTTGCAGGTACCTTCGAAGGTCTGAATAAACACCCGGGCCAGCTCTTCCCAACTGTATATGCTCCCAGGGGCCAACTGATTCAGCCACGCCCAAGCCGAGCCGCCCAGCATCAGAGGAAGGTGTTTCATGGCTACGTCGTTGTTGCCACCACCAATCTGCATAGCCACTCGGTAATCCTCGAGCCAGGTGTCTGGTTTTGACTCGCCGGTGCTCTTATTTACTCCTGCCGCCAACCTGAAGTTTGGGGGGATCTCAGCGGCCCTGATGGCACTGCTAAAGCACTCGGGTCCAGAGACGGATGCTCGGCTTCCATTCGGACGATCTCTGCCTTGTTCTTCTCTGAACGCTCTATTCCTGTCGACCAGCCCCTGCACAAGAATAGACCTTGCGTCGAAGCTGGGCCTCCGGGGATCTAGGGGAATTCTCCGCTCGTCGTCGTGTAAACGGCTGACCTCGTGTCGCCTGGGCGAGAACGATCCACTTCCCGGAGGAGGCGTAGGCACTCGGCGGCGGTCGTGGTGACCGGGTCCACGGTCATACTGCTCATCATTCCGACCCAGATGCCAGTCTTGACGGGGCCCACGATCCTCACGCCTTGGGGGCGATCTTGGACTGTGAGCTGACCAAACGGTGTCCGCAGCCACCAATCTGCTATGAATCCTGTTGCACGACTGAGAAACAGCCGTGTTCTGCTCTTCGGCTGTTCGGAGCAGCGCCCGGATCTGCTGTAGGCCTCTCCTAGCCTTCGACTGCGATGGTTAAATTGACTCTGCGATACGAGCCGCGTCTTCGAGGTTCTAGACATGCGTACGGAACACCTGAGTCTCGCGCGGGAACGACTGCCGCGGCCGTCGACTGGATTTGGGGACCAATTGACGGGCCCGTTCGGCGAGTGCGCGTTGGATATTCTCCAGACGCGCGTGCTCAGCCACGGTGGCTAGGCGCGTGGCTTCGAGGGCCCGAGCGTCTGGAGTATCACCCATGATGGGGGTGAAAAGTACGTCCTCATTGCGATGGCAGGGCTCGTCCCTCTGCTTGGCAGTGAGGGGTTGGGGAATGTACCCGTCGTGGTCGAACGAATGACCGTTGCCGCTGCCGCCGTCGCTGCCGCGAGGGAATCCTGGCGGACTGCGGCGTGAGTCGACCATGAGGACTTCAGCTACGGGGTCACTGCTCCCGCACTCGAAAATCGAATATGTGAGCTCGATCGACGGATCGACCAGCCCGTAGAGGTATTCATCGGGCTCAATGGCCGCAACATGAGGGGTTGCCGCCTGGTGGGCCACTACGTGTTTCACCCACCGCTGGAGCCGCGAGCGACCGGAACGCTTGCGGTGGTGCTCAGCGGGGACGACGGATGATGAAGGAACCGGCAAGAACTGAGTCGACGGCTACCGGAGTAGGATGCCACAAGCACTGGCACGGAAGTGCGCAGCCCCGCGGATGGGCAGTGCCTTGACGTCGATGGGGGCCTCCTGCCGCCAAGCGGAGTCATCGGCAACGAAGACGAGCGCGCCGAGCCGGATCTCGCGGCCCAACGCCAGACCACCGCCGGAAACCATGATGAAGGAAGTCGAAGAAAAGTTTGCAACCTCACCAGAAGTCGCTAAGACACCCTGCCCCACGGTGGGCGCCAACTGTCGTGGTTCTAAGTCTGACAGTACGAGTAGGGGGTATGTAAGAGGAGGCAAGGCCCTAGATAGGATGAGATTGTATGCAGGATGTTTACGAGTTCAGGCCCTTCTCGGAGGAAGTAAAAGCCCTACGTCTCGGTGCCCTGAGGCGGTCGTCTGGAATGTATATGGGTGTTTGAGTTACAGGGGGTGCGAACCCTTGTACTCGAGGAGGGGGGTGGCTTATATAGTGTGCCAGGACCCCAACCATGCCCCACGTTACAAAGGGTTCAATGTACATAAATGCGGGCGTTACTGATAACACCTGCAGTAAAGAGTGATAAAGGCATTCATTGTTGTGGAATGAATGCCAGACCGTTGTTGTCCTAAGGGACCTTTGACCTTCATGGGCCGAGTGTCTTGGAAGGGTCGAGTGAAGTTGAGTCGTCTGAACGAGGGTGTGTAGTCGAGTGGAATGTCCTCTTGAGCCGTGTCAGTCGACTGCTCCTATTGTCTTCGAGCTGTCTTTTGAACTCCTAGGGTAGTGACCTTGGGTGGGGTACTTGGGCCAGGCCTGTGACCCTACCCTAGGTCTGTAACATCATCATGCCACCGACTGGCGGGCCAGGAGGGAGGGGTATGCGGGTCTCGCACGCATCCACTTCTTTTCCACGCGGACGCAAATGAGGCCCAAATTTGGGCCGAGAATGGGTCGCCCGATGGATGAAAAATGGGTGCGCGTCCATTTGGTTCGATGCGTTGGGCCGACTTTTCTGTCCACGGTGACTCAAATGGACACGCACGGACGAAATGGGTCGGCGTGTTGGAGTTGCTCTAAGCCCGCGCCTCCACAGTCATGTATCTCATATCCGGCAGCCTTTATCCATACAAATTATGCAACGTAGTACGCGGATCACCAAATGATCAAAATCGACAGGAAACAAACAAATAAACCGATATAAAACGGGCATAATTCACACACACATCACCAAAAGATCACCAAATGGGCATAATTCACGTAGTTCAACGACCGGGCACATTCTAACTAGATATTAGAGCTAGATTATATAAAGGCAGAGGGCTGAGCTTCGCCACTTCCTCGCCGGCCCTATGCCCTTTTGGTCATCGGTGTTGCAGTAGGCGTCCGCAACAGGAGATGGGTCGACGTCGGAGTCAAACCTGTCGGAGGAGGAGGAATCAGAGATGACGATGTAGCCTTGCAAGTGTCGGACGATGCGGGCCTGCATGCGCTTGAGCTTGGCCACCCTTGCCGTCTCCGCCGCCTCCCGCTCGGACTGCTCAATGCCGAGCCGAAGTTGCCTGGCGTTGATCCTACGGAGAAGGATGTCATCGGGCGATCGGCACAGATTGGGCAACCCTCGCAGATACGCACGCGGAGCAGGAAGAGGCGCTGTCGGCGTCTACGCTGAGGCGATAGGTGACCGGTGGCATCACACCTGAATAGGAGCTACCGCCCGTATCGACCCGCCACCGCCCGAGCGCGATATGGAGCGCCAGCTCGTCCTCGTCTCTGGAGATGCCGTCGGAGTGGTTCCTGATGCTGGACATGCTCGCTGGCACTAGGGATTGGACGGTTGCGGGAAGGGGGAGCGGAGCGGAGTGAAGTGAGATAGGGTTTGCTCCGGAGGGGGATTTTGCGGCATTGGTGTGGGCCAGCGACGGGCCTGGCTGATGTGGTGGGCGCCCAGGCTGCATTCTATCCATCCTATATTTGGGCTCGATATGAGGGGTGCCGGTCAGTCTGGGCGTTTGTGTGCAGTTTAGGAGCTTCACTTGGGTCATTTTTTATGACCGAACAACATGCACGGACATTTGAGAGGTCCGGCTACTTCTCCCAAATACGAATCTCAAGTACTCCCTCCGTTCCATAATATAGTGCTTATAGATTTTTTGAAAAGTCAAACCTCATAAGCTTTGACCAAGTTTGTGGAGAATAATATTTACACCTAGAGTGAGAAACATATATCACTAGATTCATCATAAGATTTAGTTTCACATGATATATTTTTGCTATTGTAGATATAAATATTTTTCTCTACAAACTTGGTCAAAGTTTGCAAAGTTTGACTTCTCAGAAAATCTATATGCACTACATTATGGAAGGGAGGGAGTATACTACATGGGGAGGGGGAGGGGTTCATTAGGTTGGTTGTAGTCCTCACAAGGCTCTCTTTCAATGCAGTTTTCACGGCACGTGCAGATATATTAGGGCCAAGATCGCCGGAACTTAGAAAAAAATTGCACCCACCACGATTCATCAATTTTTTGCAATTCAGGTGCACCAAACTGCTCTGGTGGACAGGAGAGATCTTTCCCCTAGGCGATCTAGGGTTCCACCTTTCCTCCGGCGGCGACGCTCGGAGTCCACGTAAAACCTTCGCGGCGACGGGTTCTATCCGGTGGCCGAGATCGTAACCTTGTTTCGCCATCGGAGACCCATCTGCATGGCGAGGCTACCAGAGGCTTCGGTAGTTGTGATGGAGTTGGGGAAGGGGGAAGTAGTCCAGACGGGAGTAGCGGGAGTAGGAGATACAGATGGACGACCTGGGGGATCGCAGGATGTGAGGAGGGGAGATGGATCACAGGAGGGTTGCTGGTGCTTCGGGAGAGGAGGAGGAGAATCTCGGGGAGGAGGAAGTTTGGGAGTCGTATGTCCCGGAGGCGGATCTCGAAGACCAGTTTGCGGGGTTGTAGCTTCATGGGGAAGAAGAAGATGATCTGGACCTGTCCGGCGAGGTTGAGGAGCTGATCAAAGGAGTCCGCTGGCTTGGGCTCTTTAGGGTTCACACAACCAAGCCGTTCAGCCACGCTGCACTCCTGAGGCAAATGAGGAATGCGTGGTCGTCAGCACAAGGAGTAACTTTCAACATTAAGGGCCCGAACCTTTTCTTGGTGCAGTGCCACTGTCTCGGCGATTGGAAGAGAATTATGGAAGGAGGCCCGTGGCTTTTTCGCAACGCTGCGCCAATCATCATACAAGAGTACGATGGTTTCACCGATGGGAATGAGTACAAGTTAAATAAGCTTCCTTTATGGGCGAGGGTGCACAGTTTGCCGGATGGGCTTACGACGAAGAAGGAACTTGCAGAGAAGGTGGCAGCTAAGGTGGGGGAACCACCATTTACAGTGATTGTGAACAAGGGCAAAATTAATCCGGCAAGCACTTTAAGGGTCGGAGTCTATGTGGATATCAATAAGCCTTTGGTGCGTTTCGTGCCAATCACAATCAAAAAGAGCAAGAAGTACCCCGTGTTTTATGACAAGTTGCCAGTGTTCTGCTATTTTTGTGGTCTGATTGGGCATACGGTGGAGGAGTGTGGCGATGGTATTCACGAGCCCGAGTCATGTGAATGGGGGGATTGGCTGTTGTGGAGCAATGAAGGGGTGAGAGCTGGCATGGAGGGTAGAGCAGGTAGGGAGGGACGAGGTTTAGGAGGTAGTATAGGAGGAAGAGGAGCTAGAGGGGGTCGACAAGGGAGAGGAGGAGGTGCGGCTGCAGGGAGGGGAGCCCCCGCTTGTGCTTTTTTTGCTGAAGAAGCTGAGTATGGCCAGAACCCCGCGAAAAATCACAAGTCTGCGCGCAAGAGGTTGGTCTCAGCTGATGGCACTGTTAGCGTTCATGGGCAGGATCTACCCAACTTGGCGGGCAAGGTGGCTGATACAGCTTTGCTGTTGGAGACTGGGGCTGGGAGCACAAGTGGGGGGGTGGCATCTACCCCGGAAAAGGTTCCTATCGTGAAAAGGAGAAGGCAGGATGGAGAGAATGTGGTGGAAGATATGGACACCTCTTGTCAGGCGGCCTCCCTCGTGGAGAGCCGCCGAGCTCAATGAGGACTCTATGCTGGAACTGCCGCGGGATTGGCGACCCCGCGACAGTCCGTGAGCTCCGCGATCTCATGGAGGCTTGTGCGCCGGTGGTGCTTTGTATTGTGGAAACTCAAATTGCGAAGTACCGGGTGGAAGGTCTGGCTGGTAGTTTAGGTTTCGATAATATTTTTGGTGTGGGTAGTAGTGGTCGTAGTGGAGACCTTTGCTTGTACTGGAAGAACACTATCAATCTTGAAATAAAAACTTTTTCTCAGTATCATATAGACTCAGTGGTGAATGAACCGGGCAAGGGGTTACGGAGGCTCTCATGTTTTTACGGGGCTGCAAGCAGGAGTATGAGGTACAAAACCTGGGATACGATGAAGATCTTGAAAGGTGAAAACACTTTACCATGGGTGTGCATAGGTGATTTTAATGAGATCCTAAGGCCTGGGGAGCAAATGGGCCCGAACGAGCATGACATCTCTCAAATAGCTAGATTCCGGGAAGCAGTTGATGTTTGTGAATTGGCGGACATTGGCTACAAGGGCTTGGATTGGACGTTTGAAAAGAGGATAGCTGGAGGGGATTACTGCAGGGTCCGGCTGGACCGAGCTTTAGCTACTCCAAGCTGGTCCTCGATGTTTCCCTTTGCGTCGTTGGAACATCTTACTGCAGTGAAATCAGATCACAGCCCCATCCTCCCTCTCAATGAGCTAGAAGCGGGTAATCTGAGAGTAGCTTTGAAAAAGCCTTTCTGATATGAGTGTATGTGGGAGCAGGAGGAAACCTTTAGTAGCACGGTTGACCAGGCTTGGCAGAAGGATCAGCCGGCAACTACAGTGTCCGAACTAGTAGCAAAAATGACTACGGTAGCTACGGCACTGAAACACTCGGGACGCATAAGCTTCGGCTCGGTCCGCAAGGAGTTGCGAGAGCTGCGTCAATAGTTGGCTGAGCTTAGAGCTGACCCTTTGAGGGTTGGACCGGGTGCAGAAGAGAAGAGAGTCCAGGACAGGATTGTTGAGCTTTCGTACAGAGAAGAGGTCATGATGAGGCAACGATCTCGAGTCAAGTGGCTTTCTGGAGGAGATAACAACACCCAATATTTCCAGAAAAAAGCAAGTGCGAGAAGAGCAAAAAATACAATAACTGAATTACAGCGTCAAGATGGCACAGTTTGTAATCATCCGAGAGAGTTGGCTAGTATGGCTAGCAACTTTTATGAAAATTTGTACACTTCAGAAGGAACTATTGGGATGGAAGAGGTTCTTTCTCGCATACCGGCTCGAGTTGACGCGGATATGAATGTTCGTCTTAATGCTCCTTACACTAATGAAGAAGTTAAAAACGCTCTATTTCAAATGTTTCCAAGCAAAGCGCCGGGTCCGGATGGTTTTCCAGCGCACTTTTTTCAGAGGCATTGGGAGCTCTGTGAAGAGGAGGTGACATGTATGATCATTAGATTGCTCAATGGAGATGACTCACCGGAGGATATAAACCGCACGTTCATCGTTCTTATTCCCAAGATAGCAAGTCCAAAAATGTTAGGACAGTTTCGGCCTATAAGCCTTTGCAATGTGGTCTACAAGATAGCATCAAAGGCCTTAGCGAACAGGCTGAAATCTAATCTCTCCAAGGTAATTTCTGTGGAGCAGTCCGTGTTTGTCCCTGGCTGGCTTATCATGGGCAAATTCATTACAGCGTATGAGTGCTTGCACTATATGAAAACAAGGAGAGTTAAGGGCAAAAGATATTGTGCACTGAAGTTAGACATGATGAAGGCATATGAAAGGTTAGAGTGGGTTTACTTGAAGGAAGTGATGCTCAAGTTGGAAATCAGTCCTCGCTTTACTGACACTGTTATGAGGTGCGTCTCGTCTGTTTCATTTTCAGTTCTTTTTAATGGTGGCAGCATGGAGGAGTTTACACCATCTAGAGGACTACGACGGGGAGATCCGATCTCTCCCTACTTATTTCTTCTTGCGATAGAAGGGCTATCTTGTCTGCTTAAAGCGCAGGACATTGGAGTGGGAGGCCTCCAGGTTGCTCCCATGGCACCTTTTGTAAATCACCTACTGTTCGCGCATGATAGTCTCTTGTTCTTTGAAGCCACAAGTGCCACAGCAGGAAGGGTAAGGGACATTCTGGAAATTTATTGTGATGCATCCGGACAACGCATAAATACCGACAAGTACTCTATTTATTTTAGTACAGGGGTCCCGAAGCAAGTTAGAATGGAACTTAAAAACCTACTTGACGTCCACAACGAGGCTTTGTCGGAAAAATATTTGGGTCTACCAACTGATGTTGGGAAAGCAAAAGAGGGTTGTTTTAGATACTTGAAAGACATAATTTCGAAACATATCCAGGGTTGGATGGAAAAGTGTTTGTCTGCCAGTGGGAAGGAGGTACTGATTAAATCTGTTGCCCAGTCCATTCCAACCTATTCTATGGCATGTTTCAAACTGCCACGTGGGCTGTGTGAACACATCAATGGGCTACTCCGAAACTTTTGGTGGGGTAGCAAGGGAGGCCAGAGGAAGCCGGCATGGGTATCCTGGAGAACTATGTGCAAGCCAAAGCATATGGGAGGCATGGGGTTCCAGGACATTAAACTTTTTAATCTTGCTTTGCTGGCTAGGCAAGTGTGCAGATTGCTTCAGGAGCTGGACACCCTAAGTGCTAGGGTTTTAAAGGCCAGACATTATCCCAATACGAACATCCTGCAAGCAACATTAGGGCCCCACTCCTCCCAAGTTTGGAGGTCTATATTGGAAGGTAGAGATATTCTGAAACTGGGAATAATAAAGAGAATCGGGACAGGTGCAGAAACCCATATTTGGAACGATAATTGGCTACCACGTGACTATAAGGTCATACCTATCACACCAAACCCACCACAAATGATCTCCGAGCTGATTGATCCTGTGACTCGCTCGTGGAACAGACAAGTTATTAATGAGCACTTCATTGCGCCCGATGTGGATGTGATCTTAAACATTCCTTTGAGTACAAGGGTGCAGCCAGACTTTTGGGCATGGCACTATGAGCATAGGGGCTCTTTCTCCGTTCGATCGGCCTATAGGATGATTAGTGGTATCAAGCACCAAAGAGAAGATTGGTTGGAACAAAGGGCGGGACACTCCAATTTGATACAGGAGAAGAAGTCTTGGTCGCTCCTTTGGAAGACAAAGGTCCCTTCCAAGGTAAGGGTTTTCGTCTGGCGACTTTCACATATGTACTTACCTACAGGAGCAACGCGGCACCAACGGAAGATGGCAACCACTCCGGCATGCTCCATATGCGGTGCAGAGTCTGACTCATGGAGGCACTCCCTTTTCGAGTGTCGGATGGCGCGGTGCGTGTAGGCCTTGGGAGACGAGGAGATTATCGAGGTCTTGCTGTCCAATCGGTCGGAAGATGCAAGGTTGTGGCTATTTTGTTTATTTGAACCAATGAACCAGAATGATCTAGCGAAGGTTCTTATATCAATGTGGGCTATTTGGTGGGCGAGAAGAACAGACATACATGATGATGAATATCAAAGCCCTCTGTCTACTATGTGTTTTATAAATCGTTATTTGGAGGACCTGAATATAGCTACAGCTTTGAAGCCAGCATCCAATACTAGAGCTCATGTGCAGCGAGTTCATAGGTGGATCGCACCGGGCGCCGATGCAGTAAAAATTAATGTTGATGAGGCCATATCCCGCAATGGCAAGACAGGGGCGGCTGCAGCGATTTGCAGGGACAAAGATGGCATCTATTTGGGCGCATCAGCAGTCACCATTGAAGGCCTGGTTGATCCAACAAGTCTTGAAGCGCATGCATGCAGCGAGGCTCTTGCTCTGGCGCGAGACTTAAATGTCACACATGCGATCATAGCCTCAGATTGCATGCAGGTAGTGATGGGTATACATAGGAGGACACTATCTTCTTATTCTTTGGTTATAGATGAAATAAAGGAGTCTATGAATGACTTTGTAAACATTAGTTTTCGTTATGAGTGTAGGGAAACAAACTTGGAAGCTCATGCCATTGCTAAGGCGGCTTCAGCGTTTCCCTCTAGTCGCCGTCTGTGGCTAGGGACCTCGCCAAACATTGCATGTATCGTTCCGGCTTTGAACCTTGAATAAATTCCCTAGTTACCCTCAAAAAAACTGCTCTGGTCAGACATAATGACCACTTGAAAAGCTTCCCGGTGTCCGCCTCCTCCATAAAAATTAATGTTGTCTGCCTTCCGTCGGCGTTGGCGGCGGTCCACCTCGTCTTCGATGGCCTTAGGGTCATGGGGGCGTGGTGGATCCTGGCCTTTAATGATGGGAGGGCTCCGTTTTTAGATGTGTATTCGAGATTCATTAGGGTTTGTGTCCTGTTCAGGAAGGTGAGACGGCGGCGGCTCTGTGAAGATGGAATAAGGTCCTCCCCGTCTAGCCCCTGTTCCGGTGATGCATCTAGCATTGTCAGTGGGTGTGTGGTGGTTTGTCTTCGGGGGATCTATCTTTGATGAATTTTCTCATATCTGTTCATTGTTCGTCTACGTTCATGTGTTTTCAGGTTGGATCACTTTGACCTACATTGCTCTTTATCAGCGACGCTTGCTGTTCTGATGCACTATCCACAAAATCGCACGGCCGCGTCCGTTTGAAGGTAAAGGACAAAGCAAGCAACCCAACCGCAAACCTCATATTATTTTTCTGACCATTTTATGTCCGTTTTACCACATCTGCGGCCCAAATTTGCGCTGGCTTAGGGTGGAAGCAGACACGAAACAGAACGACTCGTGGCATCCTCGTCCGATGCATGTGCCCCTTGGCCCCATGTGTCACCCGGGGGATTAGATGATTTGCCCCACTTTACAAGGGGTTAGATGATTTGCCCAGGATTATTTTAATGACCAGTAGCTCCGGCCCCACCCGGCAGCCTCTCAGGGAGGTGGCAAATTATCTAATGGAGAAGTAAAGTGGGGTGATACGTCTCCAACGTATCTATAATTTTTTATTGTTCCATGCTATTATTTATGCAGTCTTGGAAGTTTAATGGGCTTTACCTTACACTTTTATATCATTTTTGGGACTAACCTACTAACCCAAAGGCCCAGTCCAGATTGCTGTTTTTTGCTTGTTTCAGGGTTTTGCATAAAAAGAATATCAAACGGAGTCCAAACGGAATGAAACCTTCGCAAGAGATATTTTTGGAGAAAATCACGCACAGAGAACTAGAGAACCACGTCGGAAGAGACACGAGGGGCCCACGAGGGTGGGGGGCATGCCCCCCTTCCCATGGCGCGCCCCCTGCCTCGTGGGGCCCCCGTGACTCCCCCGGTGTCTTCCTTCCTTCTATATAAGTCACGTACCCCGAAACCATCGACAACAGAGAGAAAACCCTAATTCTACCGCTGTAACCTTCTGTTCCCGTGAGATCCCATCTTGGAGCCTGTTCCGGAGCTCCACCGGAGGGGGATCCATCATGGAGTTCTTCATCATCATCATCATCATCATCGCCCTCACCATGAGTTGTGAGTACTTTACCACAGACCTTTGGGTCCATAGCTAGTATCTAGATGGCTTCTTCTCTCTCTTTGGATCTCAATGCAAAGTTCTCCTCGGTCTTCGAGGAGATCTATTCGATGTAATCTCTTTGTGCGGTGTGTTTGTCGAGATCCAATGAATTGTGAGTTTATGATCAAGATTATCTATGATAAATATTTGGTTCTTCTCTGAACTTTTTATTTGTGATCATAATATCCTTGCAAGTCTCTTCGAATTATTGGTTTGGTTTGGCCTACTAGATCTATAGTTCTTGCAATGGGAGAAGTGCTTGCCTTTGGGTTCAATCTTGCGGTGTCCTTTCCCAGTGACAGTAGGGGCAGCAAGGCACGTATTGTATTGTTGCCATCGATGATAAAAAGATGGGGTTTATATCATATTGCTTGAGTTTATCCCTCTACATCATGTCATCTTGCTTAAGGCGTTACTCTGTTCTTATGAACTCAATACACTAGATGCATGCTAGATAGCGGTCGATGTGTGGAGTAATAGTAGTAGATGCAGAATCGTTTCGGTCTACTTGTCTCGGACGTGATGCCTATATACAATGATCATGCCTAGATAGTCTCATAATTATTCGCTTTTCTATCAATTGCTCGACAGTAATTTGTTTACCCGCCGTAGAATATCGCTATCATGAGAGAAGCCACTAGAGAACACTATGGCCCCGGGTCTATTCTCAACATATCAATCTACATCTACTTTACTTTTACCGCTTTTATTTTCTGTTCTTATAAACAAAAATACCAAAAATATAAACTATCATCTCTATCAAATCTCACTTCCGTAAGTGACCGTAAAGGGATTGACAACCGCTTATCGCGTTGGCTGCAAAGTTCTTATGTGTGTGTGCAGGTGCGAGGGACTCGCGTGTGGTCTCCCACTGGATTGATACCTTGGTTCTCAAAAGCTGAGGGAAATACTTACGCTACTGTGGTGCATCTTCCTTTCCTCTTCGAGGGAATACAATGCAAGCTCGAGAAGTAGCAAGAAGAATTTTTGGCGTCGTTGCCGGGGAGGCTTACGCAAAAGTCATATACCAAGTACCTATCACAAACCCTTATCCTTCGCATTACATTTTTTGCTTCTCGTTTTCCTCTCCCCCACTTCACCCTTGCCGTTTTATTTGCCCTTCTTCTGTCGTGTGTTTACCGTTCGCTTGCCTCTCTTTTGCTTGTGTGCTATGTGCCTTCTATGTGCTTGCATCTTTGCTTGCTAAAAATCTATTGTTATGGATCACCTTAAAGTGTTCTACTTGGATCATCTTCGATCCTTATGCGCTCGTGCTGAAACCCCAACTAGCCTAGTTGATGGGAAATCTTTAGATGAGCATGCTCATTTTGTGTGTCACCGTTTGTCTGAAAAAGGGAGACTCTTATGGGATCAAATAAACAGATTGCTATGTTATGCTTGGAATCTTCGTGAAATTTGTGATTTTACTTGTTGCTCTAAGAACCCTAAAAAAACACCTCCCCTACCTATGTGAGTTTAATGATAATGAATTCTTATCTTCTTATGCGAAGGGTGTTTATAGTTACTACGATATCGAACCAATTGAAGAATTTGTTGCTTTTAAGGGTGCTTATGAAGTTGCTTCTTTGATTGAAAAGTATGATATTACTCTCTATGAATCTGAAATTTTTGACATACTTAAATATTGCTTTGAAAACTATGCTCATAATGCCCATGTCAAAGAATTTATTGAAAGAATGACCGCTGCTTTGAAAGAAAATAATGATATGCATGAATCTATAGATAATTTTGATTCCGATGATTTGATTGAAATATCCCTTGATGAACATGATGCTTGCTATCCTTCTGGCCATGATGCCAATATTTATGAAGATGAATTTGCTATAGCTCCTTATGTTAAACATGAGATCATTGCAATTGCACCCATACTTGATAGTTCCTTCGATGAAAAGCATGTTTGCAATGATGTTATTATAAATTCTCTTAATGACAATTGTGTTAATGATATGCAAAACCCTAAGCTTGGGGATGCTAGTTTTGCTATGACTACTATCTGTTGCAATGATCATGATTGGGGTGATTCTTCTTATGATGTTGAAAATTTATTTAAGCCCCATGATGAATATGAGATTGATAATAATGTTTGTTATAATATTGAAAGTGGGTTTGGAAGAGTGTCAACTTTAGATCCCACATATTTAGAGAATGTTCAATCTTATGAATTTCTTGATAAAAGTGGGTTTGGAGAGGTCATGACTTTGGTTAATGTTAATACCACTATTTTGGAAGAGTGTCAACTTTGCATGCATATGGATCATGTTGAGAATATGCTATTTGATAGCTATTTTGTTGAATTTGATCATGATCCTACATGCAATTATTATGAGAGAGGAAAATATGGTCATAGAAATCTTCATGTTACTAAATTACCTCTCGTTATCTTGAGATTGCTATCGTTTCTTTCTTTTCCTTGCATATGCTAGATCTTGCTTGTCTTGCTAATTTGTTTTCCTATAAAATGCCTATTCATAGAAGGTATGTTAGACTTAGATGTGATTTTCACATGCTATATGATGCTCTCTTTGTACTTCAATTCTTATCTTTCATGTGAGCATCATCGAATTCTCGTGCCTAGCTAGGGGCGTAAAACGATAGCGCTTGTTGGGAGGCAACCCAATTTTATATTATTATTTTTGTTTTTGCTGCTGTTAGGGAATAAATATTGCATCTAGCTACTGTTTATATGTGGTTTCATGTTTTTTTTTAGTGTTTGTGCCAAGTAGAACCTTTGGGAAGACTTGTGTGAAGTTTATGTGATCTTGCAGTGAAAAACAGAATCGTTAGCGCTCACTAGAATGGTCGTCAGATTTTACTGGAGCATGCTATTTAGTTGATTTTTTTGCAGATGATTAATAGACAAATTTCTCACGTTTACCAATTTAGTTTGAATTTTTTGGAGTTACAGAAGTATGCTAAACCTACAGATTACTACAGACTGTTCTGTTTTTGACAAATTCTGTTTTTCGTGTGTTGTTTGCTTATTTCAATGCTTCTATGAGTAATATTTTGAGGTATGAACCATAGAGAAGTTGGAATACAGTAGGTTTAACACCAATATAAACAAAGAATGAATTCATTGCAGTACCTTTGAGTAGTGGTTCGCTTTCTTATACTAATGGAGCTCACGAGAATTTTTGTCTAAGTTTGTGTTGTGAAGTTTTCAAGTTTTGAGTATTGCTTCGATGGACTATGGAACAAAGAGTAGCAAAGGCCTAAGCTTGGGGATGCCCATGGAACCCCAAGTAAAATTCAAGGATAATCAAAAGCCTAAGCTTGGGGATGCCCCGGGAAGGCATCCCCTCTTTCGTCTTCATCCACCGGTAACTATACTTGGAGCTATATTTTTATTCACCACATGATATGTGTTTTGCTTGGGGCGTCTTGTATAATTTGAGTCTTTGCTTGTTAGTTTGTCGCAATCATCCTTGCTGGACACACCTATTTCAGAGAGTTAAATATGGCCTAAGAATTGTTAGAACAATTTATGTGCTTCACTTATATCTTTTGAGTTGAATAGTTTTTGCTCTAGTGCTTCACTTATATCTTTTAGAGCACGGTGGTGGTTATATTTTGTAGAGATCGTTGAACTCTCATGCTTCACTTATATTCTTTTGAGAGTCTATTAAAACAGCATGGTAATGTGTTTAGGCTATAAAACTAGTCTTCACATGATAGACATCCAATGTCAATGTAGTAAAAAAATTCACACCAAGTGCATTGAATAGAATGAGATGTTGGATGCTTGATAATTGTTTTGAGATATGAGGAGAGTGATATTAGAGTCATGCTAGTGGAGTTATTATGAAATTGAGAAATACTTGTGTTAAGGTTAGTGATTCCCGTAGCATGCACGTATGGTGAACCGCTATGTGACGAAGTTAGAGCATGAGGTATTTGTAAAGTGTCAACCTTTGTGTGGAGGTCGGGGGCGCGCGATGGTTAACTCCTACCAACCCCCCCCCCCCCTAGGAGCATGCGTTGATTGCTTTGTTTTGATGACTCGTAGATTTTTGCAATAAGTATATGAGTTCTTATGACTAATGTTGAGTCCATGGATTATACGCACTCTCACCCTTCCACCATTGCTAGCCTCTCTTGTACCGCGCAAATTTCACCGGTACCATAAACCCACTATATATCCTTCCTCAAAGCAGCCACCATATTATTCCTCAAAACAGCCACCATACCTACCTACCATGGCATTTCCATAGCCATTCCGAGATATATTGCCATGCAACTTTCCACCGTTCCGTTCATATGACACGCATCATATTGTCATATTGCCATGCATGATCATGTAATTGACATCGTATTTGTGGCAAAGCCACCATGCATAATTTTAAATACATGTCACTCTTGTTTCATTGCACATACCGGTACACCGCCGGAGGCATTCATATAGAGTCATACTTTGTTGTAGTATCGAGCTGTAATATCGATTTGTAATGAAAGTGTGATGATCATCATTATTAGAGCATTGTCCCACGGGAGGAAAGGCTAAATCTATAAAGCCCCTCCGCAAAAAAAATAAAAAATAAAGAAAGGTCAAAGAAAAAAGAAAGGCCCAAAAAAAGGAAGAAAAAAGAAAGAAAAAATGGGACATTTGCTACTATCTTTTTTCCACACTTGTGCTTCAAAGTAGCACCATGTTCTTCATTGTAGGGAGTCTCATGTTTAGTCACTTTATATACTAGTGGGAATTTTCGTTATAGAACTTGGCTTGTATATTCCAACAATGGGCTTCCTCAAATGCCCTAGGTCTTCGTGAGCAAGCAAGTTGGATGCACACCCACTAGTTTCTTTTGTTGAGCTTTCATACATATTTAGCTCTAGTGCATCCGTTGCATGGCAATCCCTACTCACTCACATTGATATCTATTGATGGGCATCTCCATAGCCCGTCGATACGTCTAGTTGATGTGAGACTATCTCCCTCCTTTTTGTCTTCTCCACAACCACCTCTATTCCACCCATAGTGCTATGTCCATGGCTGACGCTCATGTATTGCGTGAAAGTTGAAAGGTTTGAAAGAATTTAGTATGAAAACAAGTGCTTGGCTGAAATCGGGGTTGTGCATGATATGAATATTTTGTGTGGTGAAGAGGGAGCATAACCAGACTATATGATTTTGTAGGGATAACTTTCTTTAGCCATAATATTTTGAGAAGACATGATTGCTTTGTTGGTATGCTTGAAGTATTGTTATTTCTTATGTCAATATAAACTTTTATCTTGAATCTTTCAGATCTGAACATTCATGCCACAGTTAAGAGAATTACATCGAAAAACTATGTTGGTTAGCATTCCACATCAAAAATTCTTTCTTTATCATTTACCTACTCAAGGAAGAGAAGGAATTAAGCTTGGGGATGCTTGATACGTCTCCAACGTATCTATAATTTTTTATTGTTCCATGCTATTATTTATGAAGTCTTGGAGGTTTAATGGGCTTTATCTTACACTTTTATATCATTTTTGGTACTAACCTACTAACCCAAAGGCCCAGTTCAGATTGCTGTTTTTTACCTGTTTCAGGGTTTTGCAGAAAAAGAATATCAAACGGAGTCCAAACGGAATGAAACCTTCACAAGAGATATTTTTGGAGAAAATCACGCACGGAGAACTTGAGAACCACGTCAGAAGAGCCACGAGGGTGGGGGCGCGCCCCCCTTCCCAGGGCGCGCCCCCCTGTCTCGTGGGGCCCCCGTGACTCCCCCGGTGTCCTTCCTCCTATATAAGTCTACGTACCCCGAAACCATCGACAACAGAGAGAAAACCCTAATTCTACCGTCGTAATCTTCTGTTCCGTGAGATCCCATCTTGGAGCCTGTTCCGGAGCTCCACCGGAGGGGTATCCATCACGGAGTTCTTCATCATCATCATCATCGCCCTCACCATGAGTTGTGAGTAGTGTACCACAGACCTTCGGGTCCATAGCTAGTATCTAGATGGCTTCTTCTCTATCTCTGGATCTCAATACAAAGTTCTCATCGGTCTTCGAGGAGATCTATTCGATGTAACCTCTTTTTGCGGTGTGTTTGTCGAGATCCGATGAATTGTGAGTTTATGATCAAGATTATCTATGATAAATATTTGGTTCTTCTCTGAACTATTTATGTGTGCTCATGATATCCTTGCAAGTCTCTTCGAATTATTGGTTTGGTTTGGCCTACTAGATCTATAGTTCTTGCAATGGGAGAAGTGTTTGGCTTTGGGTTCAATCTTGCGGTGTCATTTCCCAGTGACAGTAGGGGCAGCAAGGCACGTATTGTATTGTTGCCATCGAGGATAAAAAGACGCGGTTTATATCATATTGCTTGAGTTTATCCCTCTACATCATGTCATCTTGCTTAAGGCGTTACTCTGTTCTTATGAACTCAATACACTAGATGCATGCTGGATAGTGGTCGATGTGTGGAGTAATAGTAGTAGATGCAGAATCGTTTCGGTCTACTTGTCTCAGACGTGATGCCTATATACAATGATCATGCCTAGATAGTCTCATAATTATTCGCTTTTCTATCAATTGCTCGACAATAATTTGTTTACCCGTCATAAAATATCGCTATCATGATAGAAGCCACTAGAGAACACTATGGCCCCCGGGTCTATTCTCAACATATCAATCTAAATCTACTTTACTTTTACCGCTTTTATTTTCTGTTCTTATAAACAAAAATACTAAAAATATAAACTATCATCTCTATCAGATCTCACTTCCGTAAGTGACCTTAAAGAGATTGACAACCCCTTATCGCGTTGGCTGCGAAGTTATTATTTGTTGGTGCAGGTGCGAGGGACTCGCGCGTGGTCTCCTACTGGATTGATAACTTGGTTCTCAAAAACTGAGGGAAATACTTACACTACTGTGCTGCATCTCCGTTTCCTCTTCGAGGGAATACAACGCAAGCTCGAGAAGTAGCATGGGCAAAATATCTAAATTCTCGGTGTCTACCACCCATGGTCATCCCCACCTCTCTCTCTCTCCACCTTTTCTCTCTCCGTTCATGCCGCCGCCCAAGCAGGAGGAGCGCCCGCGTCCAGTCGCCGCTACGCACGCGTCTCGTTCCTCTCTTCCCCATCGATGAGAGCTCGCGGTGGAGCAGGCCTTGGCACGGGCAGGCGCACAAGGGAGCGTCCGATGCGTGTGGTGGGTGGCGGGCAGACGGGGCGGGGCCAGGCGGCGCGGGCGAGGGGGGCGAGCGCACATGCGTTGGACAGGCGGTGAGCGGGCGCGGCGGCGAGCTGCGCGACGGGATGCACGGAAGTGTAGGCAGACGTTTTGGGGGTGGTGGCCGCGTTGGGCGCCTCCTACAAAAGCCGGACGCGCATGTCCGTTATGCGACCCACTGCCACCACAAACGGACGAAATCCGGACAAAGCGGACGTCCGTTTGGGGGTATGCGTTGGAGTTGGCCTTAGCACGACGACTTTTCGACTGTCTACTACAACAAGTTTTGCCCGACACCAGTGAGGGAGGGTTGAAGACGGTGGTGCGCCTTCGGCTCGCTTCAACATTCATAGTCGTCGCTAGGTGGTCTACGAATCTAGATATATATTTTTATTATTTCTGATGTTCATTGTATTTTCATGATTGAAGATGAATAAATCGTATGTTTTTTTTTTAAAGACCGGACCTTTGACCCAGCCACAGCCAACCTACCGAAAACACCGCACGCGTCACACCACAGGCCCTGTGCTGTGCGCATGTGCGTGCTTGAAAAAAGCCCTCCCCACTGAAACACTGTGCATTTCCTTCCCTTTTGCGATAAGGGAGCGGGAGCGTTCAAGTGGCTTCACTGCAGTCTACAGTTCGATCGATCAACCAAATCGGGCCACGAACCGAGGACGTGGACGTGATGAGCGGCGGTCACCACACGGGCGTTCCCACGAAGCAATCAAGCGTTGCAGATGAGATCTGATTCGTTCAATTTGCTGGACCAGGTTCCAGTCTTTTGGCGAGCACGGCTGCGGAGGCACGGGACGCGTTCCAATTTATTCCGAATGAGAAGGGCGAGACGAGCAGGAGGAGAGCGGTCCCGAAAATAGTGGTTCGGCGAGCGTCGCGGCAGACCAGGGACCCGTGCGTGTCGTGTGCTCTTGCTCTGCTCGCCACTCGCCAGTCTTTTGGCAGGCGCGGCGGCGGAGGCACGGACAGGCTCGTGGGAACACGAGCGCACCATGATGTCTTTTCCCAGCGTAGTATAAGGCCAACTCCATCTCACGACCCCATCATGCCCGGCCATTTTTGTTTCGGGTAAAACGGATAAATGAGGCGGCCCAGCGCGCGACGGCCCAGATCCATCTGATCCGTTTTGTGTCTAGGCCGACTCATTTCGAGCGCAAACATGCGTTGGTTTGGGCCACGGCGGACAGCAAACAGACGTGTCGAACGTCCGCGTCGGGGCCACGTGGCAGGTGGCCACCTACCTCCCACCCGCCAGCATCAATGCGCACGCGCGGGTGGCCCCACCTGTCATCCGTCCAGCGAAGGATCATCGTCCTTCTTAAAAGGGAACTCGTGGATCCGTCGTCCACACTCCCCGTCCCCCGTGCCTCCTCAAAATCCGACATGGCCAAAACCTAACCTCTCCCCGTCCTCGATCTCGCCGGCCGGCCGCCTAGCAGCCATGGGTTTCTGGAACCACGACCGCAAGGGGAAGCACGACCGCGAGGCCGGCTCCTCCTCGGGACGTCGCCGCGGCTCCGTGAAGAAGAAGGAGCCCACATCACCGTCGCGCACCTCGCACCGGCCCCTTTCACCATCGCCCCTAGGGCCGCCGGCCCGCGCGACCGGCAGTACCTCAGCGCCGACGTATGCCGGCGCTACTGGGAGACGAGGACGCCGGTCCCGTGGAGCGACGTCCACCACCCCAACAACCGGCACCTCTCCGCCGACCGGGTCCCGATCCCGCCGATGCCGATGAGCGGTCGTGCGCGGTGCGACGAGTCGAGCGCCGCCGCCGTCTCCTCCCCAACGACCTCTACTACGACGAGAGGTACGCCCCCGACTCCGTGCTCTGTGACACGTGGCTCCAGGACGAGCACGACAAGCGACGCGCCTCCTACTTCGTGGTGTCGGGGCCGCGGCGGCCACGGGAGGTGTGCGGGCGTACGCGGGTGCGCGGCCTCACGCCCACGCCGTCGCCTTCCCCGTCTTCGTCGCCATCTCCACCACCTCGCATGATAGCGGAGGAGGAGGCCCGGCTCATGCAGCGTGTCATGGAGGACTGCATGCTCACGCACGACGAGCGCCAGTGGGAGGGCCTCGAGGAGATGACGGCCCTCTCCGCGGCCGGCGACGTCGCCATCCCCGAACTGGAGATGGTGGCGAGGGAGGAGGTGATGGAGGAGACGCCGGTGGCCGCGTTCCACCCGGGCATGGTGGGCCAGCACTTGAGCTGGTCGTGCACTGCTCCAGAGATAGCGGACGCCGTGGGGGGCGTGAACTGGTGCCCCACGCCGCCGCGGTCACCGGAGCGGGAGGCCTCGCCACGGGAGGAGGTGGTGCAGGGACCTCCAGCCGTCCAGCCCGCCCCCGTGTACCAGGCACCGCCGTCCCACCTTTGGACGCTGCCGCCATACGTCGACCTCGTCAGCGACGACGAAGACGACGGCCAATGAGAAGACGGCGGCGGCCACGGCATCAATGGGCACGGCCGGAGCGCGCGGGCGGCGTCATATATATATATATATATATATATATATATATATATATATATATATATATAT
>LR738715.1:156266488-156292875 GCA_902687465.1 Secale cereale | reverse complement strand
TGTGTGTGTGTGTGTGTGTGTCTGTGTGTGTTAATTATGGCAAATGTGAACCGTGAAACTGGATCGTTTTTTGGCCATGACCCCTTAACTATGTTTTAAGTTTTTTTAATGCGTTTATTTATATTTTTAAGTCATTTTATTTTAGTTTTTCTGTTTTTTTATTACGTCCAACACAAACATGATTTGGGATGCGGTCGCGCGCTGGACGCACCCTCGATCCAATGGACAGAAGCGGACATGAACGAACTCATTGCCGCCCCAAAAACGAACAAAATCCAGCCAAACCAGCCGCCCGTTTGGGGTCGTGCGGTGGATTTGGCCTAACAATTGTGGTCAGGCAGCCTAACTACAATTTACTAACACCTTTTACTCAGGATGATTTGCCAGTATCCTGTGAAGCCCAGTTCCTGCTTATATCGAATGGTGCTCTGCGGACTGGGACAAATCGTACAACTGAAAAGGCCTAGACGGACGAGCCGACCTGCAAATCCGTGTACTCAAACGCCCGCGAACGCGTTTGGGCACATCGGAGAGCACTAACGGGCACTTCTCAAATTCTATCGTTAACATTCGTGTATCTCATATCCAGTCCCTCAAATCCATACTAGCATGCAACATAGATAAAAAAAAGGCGTAGATCATCACACAAACATAGAATCAGACAGAATAATGTACATTCGATCACCAAAAGATCACCGACGGATGTCCAAAACATCGACAGTTCATATAATTCACAATTCACATAAACG
Organism: Secale cereale; assembly: GCA_902687465.1. Lineage (NCBI taxonomy): Eukaryota > Viridiplantae > Streptophyta > Magnoliopsida > Poales > Poaceae > Secale > Secale cereale. The sequence continues at coordinate 156,292,126 of LR738715.1, read as the reverse complement.
ACAGACAAAATTTAAACTATATTACGAAAAACTTGAAATTGAAGACGGAGACGATGCATATTCACCACTTCCACACCGGTCCTTTGCCCTTCCGATCGCCGGCGTAGTTGTACGCGTCGACGGCTGGTGGCGGATCGTCCGACGACAACAGTCGTCAGAGGTGTCAGAGAGGATGACAATCCCCTTTAGCCACCGGACCTCCCTTATCTTGCTGTCGCTCGAGCTTCGCGAGCCGAGCCGCCTCTGCCGCCTCGTGTTCGGATTGCTCAATGGCAATCTGGAGCGCCTTGGCGTTCTTTTGCTGGAGCCACCGCCCGTCCGTCTCCGCGGTCGTAAGCGACCATTGGTAGACCCATTCGATGAGCCGCGCATCCTCGTCGGGCTCCGCCTCCATCCCGCGGCGGCGGCGCACGAACTGCTGCGCTTCCATCCTCTCCATTTGCCACTGCCGCTCGTGGCAGGCAGAGAGCGCCTCTGATTCCACGGCGAGATTGGAGATCAGGGGCTGCCCTCGGTCTCCATCTTGGACCGCTCCAAGGCGATGCGGCGAGCAAGCTCACATTACGGATCCAGGTCGTAGCAGCTGCCAGAGCTCGACATTGCACCAGATTCGATTGGAAACGGTGCGGGAGAGGAGAGGACGGAGTGAGAGAGGAGAGTGAGTGAGCTAGGGTTCCAGAACGGTGAGTCGGATGGGATTTTTTGTGGGATAGACGTGGGGTCGGTGGTGGGTCGAGCTAGTCAGGCATACGCACCCGGGCGTGGCCGGGCCAACCCATATCCACCCCATATTTAGGCTGGATATGAGGGGTGACGATCAGCCCGGGCGTTTGAGGCCCGTGTGGGTCAAAAAAATCGTGACCGGTCAGTGACCGGGCGGGCAGCCCGGGCGTTTGAGGCCGATTTGGAGCGCCCGACTGTAAATGCTCTAACTAGGGTTAGGGTCTCCCATTCTTGTGCCGCCACCATTTGAGAAATTTGGGCCCCCTCGTCTCTGGGTGTCATCTTGACGCTGAGGGCGAGGGAGGTCTCGGATCGTCAAGACCTCTACGTTCTTCGTCGGCGTCTAGTCATTATCATAGCTTTGCAAGAATAAATTTTCTCTCGTTCTTTTGACGGTGTCATAACATTAGAGTGTTTTCTATCTTCGCAGATCCGATTATTCAGATCTGTTGAGTTTGTATTGTTGTGTCAAGCTTTTTTTGTTGGTTTGATTCTTTGTGAAGATGAAATCTTTTATCGACATGGTGGTAAATATATAATGATCCGATGGCCTGCACTTCTAGGGGATCATCCTCGGTCCAAGTACGTTCATCGATCAAGACTTCCCACCTTTTTGTATGGGTGACTCAAGTCACTTTCAAAAACCGTTATTGGTAATGTTCCCGCGGGTGAAAGAGTGACACTATGGTTGCTCTAGTCCAATTGTGACCTCTTTATCGAAGTCTTTGGAGCATTCCTTGGAGCAATGATTAATACCGTGAAGAAGTTTTTTTAAGACATTTCATTGTAATTTTAGTTATAGGAGTTACTTCGTATTTTCTTCGATCTTAAATTAAAATCAGTGTACCTGTAATTGTAATGAACATGAATAAAGTTACAGATGTTTCTTTAAGTCGATTATAGTCAAAATGGCAAGCAAAAGTTTGTGAAGTGGTACGAGTGGTTAAATTCGGGCCTTGTCGATGTTGGTTTCGTGGCACGGATGCGATTGGTCACAGGAAGGTTAGCACCGGCGTCGTATACCGGGCGACAATTTTTTTGACAGGCGAAGCAAATTGATCACGCCATCTAGGGGTACAACTGCCGAGTTATAGCTGTCATGGTCCATTGCACGGTACCGCCAGCAGCGCTCACGTGTAGTAGCAACAAAACGCACGGAGATGCGGTCCGTCCGTTGCTAGCGCCGTACCACGTGCTCCAATAAAGACTTCCGGTCATTTTCAGTTGAGCAGTGCTATATGGACCATAGGTCATGCACGATATGTGGATGATGGTTGTGATCTGATCCTACAACACTTGGGCAAAAGAAGACCAGATCGTTGGATTAACTATCGTGCTAGCATCGTGCAAAAAACATCTTGGGTGTAGTAGCTTCGTTTTTAGTTTGCATATAAGTTTCTCCGAAATCAAAGTATTTCAATTTTAATCAAACTTATACAAAATATATCACCACTCAAAAAGCCAAATCGATATTGTTAGATTCATTATGAAACATAGTTTCATAGTATATATATTTGGTACCCTTTTTTTTTTGATATTGTAGATGTTGCTATCTTTTAATATAAATTTGGTCAAGGAAGTCGCGAGGTCACGCGGCCGGACGGCGGCGTCAAACCAGCCCAGGCTGGCCCGCGTGGTCACCAGGTGTGGCGTACACGGTTAATGCAGGTGTCGGGAGGGAGTAGAGCGAGGGAGAAGAGTCGGAGTGGTCGCTGGTTTGTTCGGCGACGCCGGTGGTGACGGTTGTCCGGCCATGTGGTGACGGTCGGGATCGGGTGTGGTAGAGGCAGGAACTCGATGTCGTGGAATGCGAGGTGCGTGTCAGAATTTCAAAGAGGGAAATAAAATGGAAGAAGAAGAAGAAGAAGAAGAAGAAGAAGAAGAAGAAGAAGAAGACAAGCCCAAGTTCCTACATGGCAGTTTTTTTTTTCCAACTCAGACTGACGGCGGGCCCGGCCAATTTGTGATATTAGCAAAATGCTTTGCATTTTTCATTAGTGTTTTTGTCACTGTCAAGTTTTCGGTTCAGTGCAAACTGTCACATTTTGTAAAGTGATGGTTTTTTGAAGAGCTACGACTCGAAAGTGATGTTTATATGCATTTTACTCGCGCTAAGACTAGCAAGGGCTCCCCACATTATCGATGAGTTTGATGCATATGTCGTTTATATTAACCCCATTTAAAGAAATAAAAAGAAATAATTAGCATCATTTTATGTAGGTTATCATCGTCGTTGTGACGAATTGGTAATTCATGTTATGTCTAACTCATTTTGTCCCTGCATGCCACCCATGCTCAATAAATGATGATTTTTTCAGGATATGTTTAGAATATTTTTCTTAGGTAGTATTAAGATGACTTTCCAGGAGAGAAATGTGTGCTAACTTATGACCGAGGATATCTGTTCATACAAATTGTTTATCGCAGTCAAACGTAACCGTCGTACAATGCCAAAATGTACCTCCGTGATCTGGATGCTCATTGGGTAAAACTCCTGGAAACATACGCAAGCATATTACGCATCGCCATCGGACATCAACAGCCGGCCAACTAATTTACATTTATTTTTTGGATTTTGGAAAAGGAGGTTAAGACCTCCGGGCTTTGCATCAAACGATGCATACGTCCATTTTTATTTAGTATTCAACATAGGTCTAATAAGAACATATATCAAGCCACCCGAAGCCATCATTCACATCTATAAAACTCGATATTGTGGAGTGCTCTCATTTCTCATATCTAAAACCGGTGTCGTCGCTGATTCATCAACATAACGTATCGCAACGCACAGCCGGTGCAACAGACCTAAAGCATACACCGCCATCGCATGCCATCGGCTCGATTTTCACCCGCAATTATGTCTTCCCGACTCGCAGCCGGTACTAGATGGCGGATCTCGAGATCTGACGATCCAGCCTCAGGCCGACCACCTCCGACGGAGGAGATGGCCACCACCGCCAACGACACCGGCCAGATCAGATCTGACCGGAGGCGCCGCCGACTAGTCAACCATGGCCACATCCCCTCCTGATCCGCCCTCCCCACGAAGCCGCCGAAGCAGCACCGAACCGCCAAAAAGACGACGACCGAAGGGAGATCTCGCGTCGTCGGTCCCTCCAGATCGTGGGGCTGTAGCTTAGATCCCCGCCGTCCCCAACACAGGCGGCGCACAAGCTTAGCATGCGCACGTCTGTGTGGACGACGAGGTGGAGGGGTGGGGCGGCCGGGACGCTTGGGTTGGCCCTTGATCGCCCTGGAGGGAGCGATTGAGGGAGCCATGGAGCGATCGGGAGAGGGTGTATATTTCTTTTTGGTTTTCATGCTTTTGTTTTTTGTAATGAAAAATCGAGGAAACCCTTTTCATTAAAAAAATCATTTTTGTTTGTTTGTTGGTTTTCCGGCTATAGATATGTCCATCATACAGTCCCGTAGAGAATGAGGTAGCCATGTACGTACTCCCACATGACTGCCGGGTAATAACTGGGATGCACACAAGATGGGAAAGAGTATATTTTAGCTGTTGTGTTTTTCATCCGTTGGCTTGACATGGCGCTGTAAATTGCAATGCAGCGAGACATGAAAAATAAACACGTACTACGTTTGCCTGGCGACTGAATCATTTGATGACTGTCCAAGACCCTATCTCATCCTCACGTGTGAGTTTCACTGGTCCCATTATCTCTTTGCTTCTGACATTTTCCTCCCGGCCCTCGCGTCGCCCCCTTGGCGACTCTGAGGCGACTCGGGGGCGACTAGGGTTTCGCCGCCGCCGCCACCCCCCTCCACCCCCTTCATCCCCCTCGCCGCTACCAGAGACGGCCGCCGGGAAGCCCGCGCGGACGTCGGTGAAGGTGGCGGCGGGGATCTCGGCGCTCCCCCCTCTTGGAGGCCCGTGGTTCCTGGGGCGGCGGCCCCAGCTGGAGAGGCGACGTCGTCGGGCGGTGGGCGGCGTTCGCAGGGGGTGCTGGCGAGCGCGCCCAGCCGCGCGGGCGACGGGTGGCTGGTGGAATCCAGCCGCGGCGTGAAGCTTTCTTCATCAGATCTGGAGGTGCGAAATCCCTCTTCCCTGCTGCCTCTCTCTCACCTCCGATGTGGGCTAGCGATTTCTGGCTTCGGCGTTGGTGCGTGTTGGTAGTCAGCTAGGGAACCAGGGGAAACCTTGGCCGGTCCGGCCGGCCCGGTGGCGGCAGCGTCAAAGGGCGCTGCTTTCCTCCATGGGGGCGCAGCTGAGGTCCCCTGCTCTCCACCCCGACCTCCCTGCCCGGGTGAAAACCTTTATCCTTGGCGGATTTGGCGGCGGCGGCGGATTTATCGTGACCTTGCTGGAGGCGTCGTCAAGGGTGCGGGGCTTGGTCGGGAGGTTATGCAGGTGAGGGATTGAGCTACCTCCTATGCGTCGTTCGATTCCTTGAAGCTTGTCTCCAACTAGTTGGGCATGGACCGTGGCGGAGCAGCCGGCGTGGTATATCCCAAATCGATGTGGTCATCCTATGTCCACCTTGTGATGCGAGGGCGACATTCTTCCAGCTCTAGGGTGAGCTTCTCAAAATCCCGACGGTGCGGCGCCTACGAGCCATGGCGAGGGGGTAGGGTCCCTCTTCGGTGATTGAGAGGGAAGATGTTGGTTCCTGTCTTCTCTAGATGTTCATGGAGCACGGTCCATCCTCGAAGGTTGGCTATGTCCTGATGTGCTGCTCCGTTCTACTACATATGATCCTAGTGTGGAGTGCTCGGCCTTTGTTAGCTGCAATTCATTTGCGGCTTGTGGAGGTTGTAGTGAGTAGGCTTTCCTGTGTTCCCCGTTGTATCGTTCTGACCGTTGTAAGTTGGGTTGTCTGTTGTAACTCCTGGCCGGTTGATGGCTTTGTTAATTCAAAGCCGGGCTCTTCGCGGGCCTTCGTTCTAAAAAAAACGTGTGAGTTTCACTCTAAATATCTGAGCTTTCACACAAACCGCGAGATGCAGAGAAGTTCTTGTATGGACCCCCGGCAGCACTGCCATGCCCCCCATGGTCCCAAGATAGGCAACAATGAGATGTGCTCTTTTTGTCTAAAACAATCGTTGGAAAACTATCAATCAAACCCGAGGGAGGAAACAACATTGATATTGCCCTTTTTTCCGAAAAGAGGGGACATCCCTCGGCCTCTCCATCGAGTGGTGCATACAAACATTGCTACTGCTATTGCCTTAGAGCATCTCCAGCCGCGCCCCCAACAAGCCCCCCAAGCCGGTTTTTGTCGGCGGCGCCGAAAATCAGCCTAGTCGCACCCCTAAAAGCCTAATTTTCTCTGGCTCGGGCCGAATTTGGCGCCGGCGGACCCAGGCCGAACCCGGCGCACTGGAGGACGCTTGGGGCGCCCGGCCAATCGTTTTTGGCGCAAAATTCGGTGGGTCCGCCTTGGCAGCGACTCGTCGCTTCGTCGTCCTCATCACCTCGATTCCCGTGGGGGATCAATGCCAAAGCTGCCGCACGGCCGCGCCGGTCAGCCTCCATTGATGCCCTCACGGCCGCGCAGTGAAGGCGTGGTCCCGCCCTCTCCCGCCACGCGTACACACGGCGGCCACACGGTTGTCGCCCGACCGCGGCTATAAAATCCGACTCTCCCGACATATGGTGTGAGACATATGCTACCTATGCTACATTACTTTATCTTATCTATGTACCTTGGTACTCTATAGCGTGCATGCTTATCCTGTTACTTACTATGTTCTCATATATCATGCTTAGGTTGTTGGTCTCTAAAATATAGGGGGAGTGTTGATCCTAGTATGTGTGTCGTGCAGTCCAAAGCACTTATCTAGATAGCACACATATAGGGGGAGCCCGTCTATATTTTAGGGGTGTGGATTTTGCGCTTGCTCTATGTCATTACTTTTTGTGCAAATCCCGTATTGTCATCAATCCACCAAAAAGGGAGAGATTGTAAGGGTATATTTAGCCCGATGGTGTTTTGGTGATTGATGACAATGCTCTTGCGGACTAATCATGTGTTCTAAACTCTTTCAGATATATCTCACCTAGGCACAAGACAATTATATGCCCCTCGGAATCTATGGAAGACGGTGTTTCCTTTTGCTTATTTTTCGGTGGATCTGAGTAATAGGAAAGCCATACTATTAAGAGGGGATCCGCTTTGGTAAGGTTTGGGTGGAATCAACACGTACACTTCCTTATCGCAGCCACCATACCTTCCCGCCTCAATGGAGTTCTACTTTCCCTCTTCTCTGGTTTTCCTGGCCCCAGCGGTAGTACCGCGGGCCTTAGCGGTAGTACCGCCTATGTGCCTTAAGCGGTAGTACCGCTCCACTAAGCGGTAGTACCGCTTGTAGCACTCTGCAGCAATACCGTTGCTGCTTCGTTTTACTACCACCTCGACTCGAGAGCGCATTTTCTCGTGTCGGGTTTTGCGGCACTAGGAGCGGTAGTAGTGACGGTAGTACCGCTCCCAAGCGGTAGTACCGCTCTGCGGCCGCAGTAGTACCGCTCTGCGGCCGCGGTAGTACCGCTCTGGGTCCCAGCCCCCTTGCGCGGCAGTACCGCTTAAGGGAAACGGTAGTACCACTTGATAAGCGGTAGTACCGCTCTCTGCGGGGCTGTGTGAGGGGGTAACGGTCGGATTGTTCCCCCCACTATATAAAGGCATTTTCTTCTTCAATGTTGACCCACCTCTTCCCCCAAATACTCCATTGTTGCTCCAAGCTCCATTTTCGCCTGATCTCTCTCCCTAGCCTATCAAACTTTTTGATTTGCTCGGGATTGCTTGAGAAGGCATCGATCTACACTTCCACCAACAGATATTTGATTCCCCCCACTAATCCCTAGCGAATCTTGTTACTCTTGGGTGTTTGAGCACCCTAGACGGTTGAGGTCACCTCGAAGCCATATTCCATTGTGGTGAAGCTTCGTGGTGTCGTTGGGAGCCTCCAATTCGGTTGTGGAGATAGCCCCAACCTTATTTGTAAAGGTTCGATTGCCGCCTTCAAGGGCACCACTAGTGGAATCACGGCACCTTGCATTGTGTGAGGGCGTGAGGAGAATACGGTGGCCCTAGTGGCTTCTTGGGGAGCATTGTGCCTCCACACCGCTCCAACGGAGACGTACTTCCCCTCAAAGGGAAGGAACTTCGGCAACACATCCTCGTCTTCACTGGTTCCACTTGTGGTTATTTCTTTCATTTACTTGTGCAAGCTTTACTTGTTTATCTTATATAGCTTGCTTGTGAGGTTGTTATCTTTACTTTCAATAAGTTGTCATCTTAGTAGCATATCTAGACAACTTAATTTGATGCTTAATTTAAAGTGGTTAAGAAAGGCTAAAAATTGTTAGTTGCCTATTCACCCCCCCTCTAGTCAACCATATCGATCTTTTCAATTGGTATCAGAGCCTCGTCTCTTTTTTAGGACTTTACCGTCCAAAGAGTATGGGTGACAACGTAGTCGAGACGGAGGGACATTCCGGTGGAACTCCGTCCTTGCCTACGTCCGATGGGGGAGCCTCGGTCTCTCATGAGGAGTTCAATGTGGCTATGACCACATTAAAAGAATCACTAGCGACCGAGGTCAAAGGCATGTTTAAAGATTTGCTTGAGGGGCTTAAATTATCCACCACACCGTTGGAAGTGGTTCGTCCCGCTACCAACGTGTCGGAGGCTACTCCCGACAAGGGAGAAGCTAGTAGTGAACAAGCCCCGATAACTAAGAATGGGAGTGGGATCTTTGCCCACTCCGCTCCTCCTACTCACTATGGAGGACCCGTTCCCACACCGCATTTAAATTCCGTTGGGCCCCCTCCTAAGTTTATAAAAAAATTGATTTTTCTACTTGGATGTTTCGCTTCAAACATCATTTAAATCATTGCTCTACTAATCTTTGGAGAATCATCGAGCAAGGTTTTTATCCACGTGATCCCGACAACATGACTCCGAGAGAAACTGCGGATCATCAATTCAACGAGTCCGCTCTTTGCATACTTCAAGATGCTATCCCTCCCGAAGACATTGCACATCTTCGACCCTTCACTGTGGCCAAGGAAGCTTGGGAGCATGTTGGCACTATGTACAAGGGGAGCGCTTGCATTCAACGCTCAAACTATGAAGTTGTGCAAGATGAAGGCGATGAGTTTGCTATGATCGAAGAAGAAGATCCTCGTGAACTTTATCGGAGATTAACCACTCTTGCGGTCTCTCTTCGAGATCATGGGAGTAAGGACACGAATGACAATTGGATCAAGCGCAAGTTTCTCAAGGCCATGATGCCCTACCATAAGGCCATGTCCTCTATCATCCGTCAAAGACCGGACTTCCACCACTTGTCATCAAATGAAGTGTTGGATGAGTTCATTGCCATGAGGATCTTGGACAAGCCTGTCGACAATGCGGTTTTAAGAGCTCAACGATCAAAGAAGCCTAACCTTGCCTTGAAGGCCAAGGCTTGTGTGGAAGAAGAGGAGGAGGCGGATGATGATGAGAGTTGCCCTGAGGACACCAAATATGCCTATCATGAGCACATGGCTCTTGCTTCACGGCAATTTTGGGGCAACAAGAAGAACACAAGGCCCAACTTTAACAAGAACAACTCAAGTGGAAACAAGGGCAAGCAACGAGTAAGGACATGCTTCAACTGTGGAAATGTGAGCCACTTCGTTGCGGATTGCCCATATGAGAAAAGAGAAGACTTTGGAGGAAAGCTTATCCGGAAGGACAAGGCCAAGTCTTATCCCAACAAGAACAACTTCAACAAGAAGACTCCTCCCAAAGGGTTGGTGGCCCAAGAAGAATATGTTGAGGATGATGATAATGATGAAGATGATGAGATGGTCACCATGGCCACAATTGCTATTGCTACTACTCCACGCACATCTCTCTTCGACTCTCCAAATGAGAACATTGCCGCCAAGTGTCTCATGGCTAAGGCCACCAACAACGTAACTCGAAACATCAACACTACCATCATCTCTAATCCTTCATTAACGGATTGTATTGATGAGAGTGAGGGAGCCAAGGAGGAAGAGAATGAGTTTGAGTTGTTTATGAGCAAACTCAAGGGCAAACCCAAGAAACATTTTGTTCCTCTCTTGGAACAACTCGGTGAGGCCAATGACATGATCGAGGCTCACGAGGAGACCATTGCTAAAATGGAAGGTCATAGTCGAGACTATGCCGATGAAATAGCGGATCTCTCTAATGCTCTAGAGGAAGAGCGTGGTCTTCGTTTGGCTCTTGAGGAGTCACACAACGATGATCATGCTAAATTAAAGAAAGATCTCGATCATGCTTTAGCTGTCTCTCGTATGCTTAACTCCGAGAAGGCAAAACTTGGGGTTGACCACGATAGACTCAAGGAGGAGTTTGTTACACTTGACAAGGCTCACAAGGCCTTGAAAGGTATGCATGCTTCTCTCAAGGAGTCTCGTGATGAACTCCAAGTTTCGCTAACCAAGGAAAAGGCCATATTTCCTCGCATGGTGTTGACTGATAATGCAAATGCTACTAACCCATGTTGCGAGCATGTGCATGTTGTTGAAGAAAATGCCAAGTTGAAGAAGCAACTTGAGAAAGGCCTTGTGACATGCATACAAGGTGAGAAGAACCTCAACAACCTTTTGAGCAATCAAAAGGAGGTTGTGGCAAAGGAAGGAATTGGGTTTGCTCCTAAGCCCAAGAAGAAGAAGAATGACAAGACCAAGCTACCTCCCCCTCTCCGACAAACCTTTGTGAAAGAGGGAGAGGGCGCCTCTAAGATGAAGAACAATGTGAAGGGTGGTGGTGTTAAGAAAAACCCCACCATACCATCAAACATGGCCGGCGACTTTAATCCTTCGTATGTTTTATGTCGTGCCAGTGATGGTCATGTATTCGTTAAATTTGTTGGTTCTTCTTATGAGTACATTGAATGGTCTATTTGGGTTCCTAAGACCCTTGTTACTAACCTCAAAGGACCCATTACCAAATGGGTACCTAAATCCAAGCATTGATCTCTTGTAGGAGTTTGCTTCTGGTGGGGGATCATGGTTGCTCGATTGTGGAGCCACAAATCAAATGACCGGAAGCAAAGACTTGGTGGTGGACGTGCATCTAGGCTCATCTGTGGCCACTAACGTCGAAAGGGGTGATGCTTCATCTTCTAAGGTATTGAGGCTTGGCAAGGTTGTTGTCTCTCATGATCTCAGGATCGAGAAAGTCATGCTTGTTGAGTCCCTTGCATACAATTTACTTTATGTTCGCCAACTTGCACTCATGGGCTTTGCTACATTCTTTGATATTGATACCGTGGCCCTCTTGTGGAGCGAGACTCTTAAAGTAGCCTATGTTGGACATGTCGAGAACGGTCTTTATGTGGTTAACTTCTCGAAGCAACCCACTAAGACCGCGACATGTCTAATGGCTAAAGTTGATGTGGGATGGCTGTGGCATCGCCGGTTAGCCCATGTCAATATGAGATCTTTGCAAAGTCTTCTCAAGGGGGACCATGTCCGTTGACTAACAAATGTTAGCTTGGCCAAAGATCGTGCTTGCAGGGCTTGCATTGAAGGAAAGTTACATGAGACGGCTCACCCTCCCACGACTATCATCTACTCAAAAAGACCCCCTAGAGCTCCTTCACATGGATCTCTTCGGGCCTCCATCTTTTGATAGTCTTGGGGGTAGAAAGTATTGCTTGGTGATTGTGGATGATTATTCAAGATACACTTGGGTATACTTATTCAAGAAGAAGAGTGAGACCCAACAAACCGTCATCAACTTTGCAAATGAAGCTCAACGACAACATGAAGCAAAGATTTTGATGATCCGAAGTGACAACGGCACCGAGTTCAAGAACTACACCTTGGATGAGTTTCTTAGTGATGAGGGGATCAAACATCAATATGCCGCACCCTATACCCCTCAACAAGACGGTGTAGCGGAGAGAAAGAACCGGACTCTGATGGACGCGGCAAGGACCATGATGGCGGAATTCAAATCTTCATACAACTTTTGGGCCGAAGCCATCACCACCGGTTTTCATGCATCCAATCGGCTCTATCTCCGCAAAGGCTTGAACAAAACTCCATATGAGATACTTACCGGTAACAAGCCCAATCTCAAGTATTTCCGGGTGTTTGGGTGTAAGTGTTTCATCCTCAAGAAAGGTGTTTGTTTGTCTAAATTTGAATCTAGAGCTCATGAGGGCATTTTTTTTGGTTATGCTACAAACTCTCATGCTTACCGTGTCCTCAACAAGTCCAATGGACTCATTGAGGAGACGAGTAACGTAGAGTTTGATGAGAATAACGGCTCCCAAGTGGAGCAAAGTGGTACTTGTGATGTAGGTGATGAAATTCCTCCCCAAGCCATAAGAAGAATGGGTGCCGGATATATCCTACCCATTGAGGAACCCCTGGTGGCCGAAGGAGAAGGACAATGTTCCACTCAAGTGGAACCATCACCAACCCAAGACCCACACGCTTCCGCAGAACAAAGTAAAGGCCCTCAACCGGACGAACAAGGCCAAGTGCAAGATCAATCACAAGATGGTGGGGAGCCACCAAATGATGCACAAGGCCAAGTTCTATCCTCTAAGCAAGATCAAGATCAAGATCTAGCTCCTGGCGTCGCTCAAGATGATCAACTCAGTGCTCCTCAATTATCTCTTGAGGAGCAATTGGAGCGTCGTGCTGCAAAAGTTGCCTCCAGGCTTGCTTCCAGAGAACATCACATGGAGAATATTCTTGGAAGCATCAAAAGGGGGGTAAGCACTCGTAGACAATTAGCAAACTATTGTGCTCATCAAGCTTTTGTCTCCTGTGTTGAACCTCAGAAGGTCTATGAGGCGCTCGAAGACCCTGATTGGCTTAATGCCATGCATGAAGAACTCCACAACTTCGAGCGTAACAAAGTATGGCGTCTGGTGCCGAGGCCAAATGAAAACCATAATGTCATTGGAACCTAGTGGATCTTTAAGAACAGGCAAGATGCTCACGGCATTGTCATCCGTAACAAGGCGCGTCTGGTGGCTCAAGGCTACTCCCAAGTCGAGGGTATCGACTACGGTGAAACCTTTGCCCCCGTTGCTCGCCTTGAATCTATTTGTTTGTTGCTTGCCTATGCTTCTCATCATAACTTTAAGCTACAACAAATGGATGTGAAAAGTGCATTTCTTAATGGTCCTATTAATGAGTTGGTGTATGTCAAACAACCCCCGGGGTTTGAGGATCCCAAGTTCCCCAATCACGTGTATCAACTCGATAAGGCACTCTATGGCCTTAAACAAGCCCCACGTGCGTGGTATGAGCATCTTACTGAGTAGTTACAAGATCGTGGGTTTGAAATTGGGAAAATCGACCCCACTCTTTTTACTAAGAAGGTCAAACGAGAGTTGTTTGTCTGCCAACTATATGTTGATGATATTATCTTTGGTTCTCCTAACAAAGCTTTCAATGATGAGTTCGCCGCACTCATGACCACACATTTTGAGATGTCTATGATGGGAGAGTTGAAGTACTTTCTTGGGTTTGAGATCAAGCAAAGAAGAGAAGGGATCTTCATCAAACAATCCAAGTATACTCAAGACATGCTCAAGAGGTTCAATCTAAGTGATGTCAAGCCGGCTACTACTCCAATGCCAACCAAGTATCAACTTGACATTGATCCCAATGGTAAAGTGGTGGATCAAAAGGTATATCGCTCTATGATCAGATCCTTGCTTTACCTTTGTGCATCTAGACCGGATATTATGTTGAGTGTGGGAATCTTTGCACGGTTTCAAGCCTCACCTAAGGAAAGTCACTTTGTGGCAGTCAAGCGAATCTTTCGATATTTGGCTCATACCCCAAACTTTGGCTTATGGTACCATAGAGGAGCAAACTTCAACCTTGTAGGTTTCTCTGATTCGGACTGGGTGGGAGACAAAGTGGATAGGAAGTCCACTTCCGGAGGGTGCCAATTTGTTGGTTGCTCTCTAGTAAGTTGGTCGTCCAAAAAGCAAAGTTGTGTGTCTCTCTCGTCCACCGAAGCAGAGTATGTGGCAGCTGGCAGTTGTTGTGCTCAACTCCTATGGATGAGGCAAACTTTAAAGGATTACGGTGTCACTTGTGACAAAGTCCCTCTTTGGTGTGACAATGAAAGTGCCATCAAGATTTCTCTGAACCCGGTGCAACACTTCAAGACGAAGCATATAAAGATTCGGTATCACTTCATCCAGGATCATATACGACAAGGAGAGATCGAACTTCACTATGTTAACACTCATGATAACCTTGCAGATATCTTCACAAAGCCGTTGGATGAAGCAAGATTTCGCGAGTTAAGGCATGAGCTAAATATCATTGATTTGAGCAATGTGGCTTGAGGACGTGCACACCCCACCATACTCTTCATATTGTCCAATCTAGATGTAGGCATGGACATAGGGGCAGTGTTGTTCTCTCAATGAACTCTCTCTCCCCCATTATGCATAAATTGATCAAGTCCCTCACATTAACCATCTTTGATGGTACTTGTGCTTCAAGGACGAGTTTTGGTCATGGGCCCAAGGTTAAAATCTTCGCGGCGCCATACCTCTTGAGTCAAACATAGGTGGCTTCGGCCACCGCCCTCTCTTGAAGAGGGGTTTCTTGTCTCTTGCTGGTGTGTGTTTGTTGTGTCTTGGTTTTCCTTGCGTTTTTGTTCTTTTTCTTGAGCTAAGCCATGTAGTATAGTTGCCGTGGCATGCTGGGAGGTACTACCGCAGGTGGTGCGCGGTACTACCGCTTATAAGCGGTACTACCGCCCACCAGCGCGGTACTGCCGCTGCGGGGCGGTACGAGGGGGTTAAATCGGGGCAGGGGGAGGTTTCTCTTCCCATACCCATTCACTCGCCCCTTCGTTCCTCGTCCTCTCTCCAGCAGTTCATCATCGTGGGAGGGCTCCGTCGGATCTCCTCCTCCGGGGCGTTCCTCTCCATTTCCTTTGGTGGAGTCGATCCCCACCTAGTCCTCTTGCCATGGATGCCGGTATTGCCCCCGTTCCTTTTCTCCTCTTGTCTCGTTTTCAGATCTTGTGTTTTAGGGGCAATAGTGGTTGCATCTCTAGATTTTTGGCTAAATCTAGGCTTGAGTAGGTTGGAGAAGGCAACTAGACTGTCTAGATTAGAGTATGGTAGGAATATTTTTGAATTTGACAGGCCGGTAGTGCCGGATGTGACCACGGTAGTAGGGAACTGCTGTTCCCCCACCTCGAGCGGTACTACGGCTTGGGTGGTACTACCGCTTACAGGTCACGGTACTACCGCTGCCTGCCCAGTTCAACCATGTTTTTCCATTCTTTGATCTCCTTTTGTTGTGCTTGTTGGCTTATGCTCGTGCTTTCTTGGTTGTTCGCGTGTTTTTGTGTTTGGTTCCAGGTGATGAACATCATGAGCATCAAGCTCGCCGTATCAACCCCAATTGTGCCATCTCTAAACGCGACCGCACATCTGAGTCTGCAGGAGGCTCATCTAGTGCTCCACCTCCACCTCAACACAAGAAGAAGTCCATGTCAAAGCCAAAGGGCAAACCTGTGACCCAAATGAGTGGCAAGGAATTCTGGGCAAGGCATCACCGCAATCCCTATGAAGTAGATCAAGAACCCAATTTGGTCAACCGTCCATTCTAGAACCGCTTTCAGTTTGCCATCTACTTTGATGTGATCAAGGCAAAGAAGAATCTCTTTGTCAGTGTTCGCTCCATCGACAAGGAGTACCTGGAGAAGGATCCTGAGTATTTTGGCGAGGCTCTTCAGATGTGCTCTCAGCTTAACATTCTCCAGATCATTCAGTTCAACAAGGATTTTGATGCAGATCTTGTGGCTCAATTCTATGCCACTGTCCATCTAGGGACTGATGAGGACAGGACCCTGACATGGATGACCAATAACAAATTGCTTTCTATCAAGTGGAAGGCTTTCATGGAGTTACTTGGGGTGGCAGACCATGGGCTTGAGACTCCGGTTGGCTTTCGTCCTCATCGCAACACTACCTCCACCCACAAGCAAGCTCTCTGGCCCTACTGCACTGCAAAGGTCCACCCTGAAACTAGGAAGGTCACATATGAGTTGTCTGCCTATCTGGATATCCTTCATCGCGTCTTCCGTGAGACCCTCTTCCCTCGAGTTGGGAATCATGATATGATTCACTCCTATCTTGTGGACATGCTTCTCTTTTGCCAGCATGAGCTAGAGAAGAACTGGTGAGTCCCTGGATATCTCTCATGTGATGTGGTCTGAACTCTTATCTGCCATCTCTGAGCGCAAGTGCCTGATCTATGGACCATTCATCATGCTGCTAATTGAGAAGGCTTGGGATCATACCTATCCCAACGTTTTGCTTGAGACTGGAGAGTTGGTGTCTCATGAGATCAAGCGTCTGAGGAGGAAGGACAACTGGGGCACTCAGGCACCCAAATCAGGGGGTTCATCCTCTGCTGCTGCTATGGACACTGAGGAGGCTGAGGCCGAGGCTGATGATGACGATGACTATGAGCCATCTGGTGCAGAGCCCTCGTGGGCAAAGAAGCTCAAGTTGAAGATGAAGAAGCTGTTTTGCATGGAGTCTCACGGTCAGTACATGACTCATGTGGCAGAGAAGAAGGCCAGGGAACGTCACAAGGAGCTCATGCATCAGTTGGGTGCAACTGTGGCCAGTGGTTCTGAGGAACAGATCACCGAGGAGGAAGAGTGGGTTCAGCAGCACTGCCCATGGACAGATTCTGACGTCGAGCAGTTTCCTGTCGACGACGACGGTGTAGATGACCCCGCTGAGATTTGATGTTCGAGACCTTCACATGCTCTCACCTGGAGCTGTAGCTTAGCTCTCTGCCCTTTTGGTGTCTCGATGCCAAAGGGGGAGAAAGTTTAGGGATTTGTGTCGTTGCCTTTTGTGTCTTTGTCTTTGTGCTTTCTCGTCTTTTGCTTTGGTTGGTTTTCGTGAGACCTAAGTTCCCGACATATGGTGTGAGACATATGCTACCTATGCTACCTTACTTTATCTTATCTATGTACCTTGGTACTCTATAGCGTCTGTAAGGGCATCTCTTGCCTAGGTTTTTGGTGACGATGACAATTCATGTGTGGACTAATCGTGCATCAATATTACTCAGGTATACAGTATGTGGCACAAGACGGTTAGGCCTTCCCTCTAGAAGGAAAAGATCGAAGATGGATTTTCCGATGCCTTTTGTTTCCCTTGGTCGTAGGAAATCCGTACTATTAAGAGGGAACCCACATCGGAAGGTAATGGGTGAATCAAGTCACGTACACAGTTACTATGCACCCACTATATTGCCTCCGTTCGAGGAGAGAGAGGTCCCCTTGGTTTCTAATGTGTGTGCAGTTTCCTATACAGCGGTAGTACCGCTGTTGGAGGCGGTAGTACCGGTGGCCGGTAGTTCCGGTCGAACCACCGCCCCAAGTACCACACAAGGGTGATTACCTTCTGTACTAGGTGCGGTGGTGGACTGGTGGTGGCCCGAAAGTACCGGTGTCCTCCCGACGAAACCGGTACTACCGGTGCTCAGAGCGGTAGTACCGCTCTGACTGTCATCACACTGGAACTACTACCCTTGCATTTGTTCCGGCTCCACCACCGTCCCAACTACCGTCCTTGGTTAAAACCTTCTGGACTCGAAGCGGTAGTTGACCGGTGGTGGTGCGGTAGTTCCAGTTTTCTCCGGAAGACCGGTACTACCGTGTGCTACATCGGAAGTACCGCCTTGGTGACTTGGGTGCGGTTTCCTTCACACATCGGTAGTACCGGTGGGTTGAGTGGAAGTACCGGTCCAGTGCATTTATGCACATAACAGTTAGAATCTTGGGGACCCTATTTAAGGAGGTCCTTCTCCTACCTCCATCTTATCTCTTGCCTCTCTCTCTCCTCCATTAATGGCATTAAAGCTTTCTTGCCCGATCTCTCTTCCTTGCCAACCAAACTTGTTGATTTGCTAGGGATTGAAGGAGGAGACCTAGATCTACACTTCCACCAAAGGAAACTTGATTCCCCCATACTTTCTTGTGTGGATTTTGTTACTCTTGGGTGTTTGAGCACCCTAGACGGAAGAGGTCACTTCGGAGCCACATTCCATTGTGGTGAAGCTCCGGGGTTTCGTTGGGAGCCTCCAATTAAGTTGTGGAGAGTGCCCCAACCTTGTTTGTAAAGGTTCGGTTGCCGCCTTCAAGGGCACCACTAGTGGATTCACGGCACCTTGCATTGTGTGAGGGCGTGAGGAGAATACGGTGGCCCTAGTGGCTTCTTGGGGAGCATTGTGCCTCCACACCGCTCCAACGGAGACGTACTTCCCCTCAAAGGGAAGGAACTTCGATAACACATCCTCGTCTTCACCGGCTCCACTTGTGGTTATTTCTATCCTTTACTTGTGCAAGCTTTCCTTGTTTATCTTAAGTAGCTTGCTTGGTAGGTTGTTTTCCTTGCGTCTTTTTATTTGTCATCCTAGTGGCCTATCTAGACAACTTACCTTGTTGCTTAATTTTAATTGGTTAAGAAAAGCTAAAAATTGTTAGTTGCCTATTCACCCCCCCTCTAGTCAACCATATCGATCCTTTCAATTAGCATCAGAGCCTCGTCTCTTTTTAAGGACTTTACCGTCCAAAGAGTATGGGTGACAACGTAGTCGAGACGGAGGGACATTCCGGTAGAACTCCATCCTTGCCTACGTCTGATGGGGGAGCCTCGGTCTCTCGTGAGGAGTTCAATGTGGCTATGACCACATTGAAAGAATCACTAGCGACCGAGGTCAAAGGCATGTTTAAAGATTTGCTTGAGGGGCTTAAATTATCCACCACACCGTTGGAAGTGGTTCATCCCACTACCAATGTGTCGGAGGCTAATCCCGACAAGGGAGAAGCTAGTAGTGAACAAGCCCCGGTTACTAAGAATGGGAGTGGGATCTTTGCCCACTCCGCTCCTCCTACTCACTATGGAGGACCCGTTCCCACACCGCATTTAAATTCCGTTAGGCCTCCTCCCAAGTTTATAAAAATCTCTGATTTTGCTACTTGGGTGTTTCGCTTCAAACGTCATATAAATCATTGCTCTACTATCTTTGGAGAATCATTGAGCAAGGTTTTTATCCACGTGATCCCGACAACATGACTCCGAGAGAAACTGTGGATCATCAATTCAACGACTCCGTTCTTTGCATATTTCAAGATGCTATTCCTCCCGAAGACAGTGCACATCTTCGACCCTTCACTGTGGCCAAGGAAGCTTGGAAGCATGTTGGCACTATGTACAAGGGGAGCGCTAGCATTCAACACTCAAACTATGAAGTTGTGCAAGATGAAGCCGATGAATTTGCTATGATCGAAGAAGAAGATCCCCGTGAACTTTATCGGAGATTAACCACTCTTGCGGTTGTCGTGGGAACGATTCCGACAATAATAAGGTATAGGGTAAAGGAGCACGATCTATCGAGATGCACATGGGTGACACGGTGGTTTTAGCGAGTTCGGGCTTCTCGCGGTGGAGATAACAGCCCTACATCTCGTGCTCCGGAGAGGCTTTGTTTTATGTGAGTATGTATCCGGAGATTACAATGTGTGAGAGAGAGGAACGGATCCTCATGCCTGAGCTAAGTCCGGAGACTAATGGCGAGAAAGAGAGAGAGAGGAAGAATGAGAGCCTGTCTAGTCTAGTGGTGGGGGTGGCTTATATAGAGTGCGCCACCCCTCACCTCCTATGTTACAAAGTGGGGCATTGATGCCATAATGTCAGATGATGCCTCGACTGCCTTGTCGACTGTTGGTCTTCGCATATCCGAGTGAGTCAGTCGACCGAGTGATCGACTGTCATCCGAGTGGACGGTATGTTGCTTGTCCAACTGGATAGTATGTCTGTATGAAACTTATCTGGACCACATGATGTGTGGACCCCATGCTTTATGATATTTCGACCCTTTGTGGGCCTACCTATTATGTGTATCCCCAACATTAGCCCCCGAATCGATTGCGATTTTGTAGAACGAGTTTGTGAAAGACACAACTTGGCCCGAGTGATTACGGAAATACTCAGTACCTGTAATCGTGCTTTCAGACAACCAAGGTTTGAACAAAATCTCAATGGATTCCGGCACTGCGCTTCCCGACTGATCTGGGGTAAGTGCCCGTAAGGACCAACTTGGTGACATTTGATCATCTCTCGGAAGAGGTTAACTCGTGATCAGAGTATGGATGTGTCATTAAATCTGGGTAACAAGATTGACGCATGGACTGCTCTCTCGAAGAGATGCAATTCTTATAGGAATTTTTCTGTAGTCGACCGGAGCCTTAGAACTTTTTTGTTTGTTGTTCGTCACTCGGAATGGTCAGGCCGTACCGAGTGGAAATTACTCCAGTGGGGGCACGCTGAGTGCACCCACTGGGTGTAGTCCCCGAGACCGCCGTCGACTGCGGGCAGTCGGCGGGGGTCTGACAGAACTAAAAATCTTCTTAGTTGGTACTGATCGAACTTGTTCCTCTCCGACTCGTAAGTCGAGTAGTACTTGAGGATCTGGTATTGGTCTTGACCGAGCAAAAATGTTTCTAAGTCTGACAGTAAGGGTAGGGGGTACGAATGGAGAGGCAAGGCCCTAGCTATGGTGATGTCGTACACAAGGTGTTTGCGAGTTCAGGCCCTTCTCGGAGGAAGTAACAGCCCTACGTCTCGGTGCCCGGAGGCTTGGTCGACTGGTATGAGTATATGTGTGTTACAGAGGTGCGAACCCTTGTTATGGAGGAGGGGGTGGCTCATATAGTGCGCCAGGACCCCAGCCATGCTCCACGTTACCAAGGATTCAATGTACATTAAGGCAGGCGTTACAGGTAACGCCTGCAGTAAAGGGTAATTAAGGTGTTTACTACGGTGAGTAAATACAGGACCGTTGCTGTCTTCAAGTGATGCTGGACCTCGGAGGTCGAGTGCCTTGGATTGGTCGAGTGGGGTTGAGTCGTCTTGCGGAGGGGGCTCAGTCGAGTGAGTGTCTTCTTGGACCGTCTCAGTCGACTGCCTCCACTGCCATAAGTTTTGTCTTTTGATCTTCTAGGGTAGTACCTTGGGTGGGGTACCTTGGCCGGGCTTGTGACCCTACCCTAGGTCTGTAACCTCGTCAGTAGCCCCTGAATGGATTGAGGCTTGAGCGAGAGGGTGCTGAGGGAAGCTCTGGTTCTGGCTCGACGTCTTCGGGGTAGATTGTTTCGGAGCTTGTACCTTGGGCAGTCTTCATCAGTCGTGTCTTGGTCGCCTTGATCGATTCTGGATCCGCCGAGTGAGTTAGTCGCTTCTTGCGTCGACTGAACTTCTTGCGTCGACTGGACTTTGCGCCAAGCGTCGGGCGCAGTGAGCGCGTGCCGTTTTCGACGGGATTGGTTGCCCTTCGGCCGCCGGATTCGGCGGGGTTTTTGAAAATTGGGGGAAGCGCGCGGGGTGGGACGTGCCGCAGCAATCAGAGAGACGCGCTTGAGACGCCTCGATCCTCGCGCCACCTTTTTCGCCACGTATCGCGCCAGCGTCTGTTATGGGATTTGATAAGATTACACGGGGCCACCGGTCAGCCACTCGACCGGGCTGCTATAAGGGCGCGCCGAGCCCGTTGCGGGGGGCACTGTGCGCCCAATCTTTCTCCTCCTGCCTCTGCTTCTTCGCTGCGCCCCTGCTTTTTCTCGCCTCTCTCTCCACAGCGGCGCAGGCGTGCGAGCCATGGGCAAAGACAAGACTGCGGCTATGGAGCGCTCGAAGAAGGCGGCGTCGGGGAAGGGGAGGCGACCCGGCCGGAGTGGATCGTCGTCGAGGTCCGGACGCCCTACTGGTTGGATCTAGGGAGATTGGATCCGGTCTTCCGTCGTGGTGGAGGATCTGGAGGAGCTGGAGGAGGAAGGGTTGATCGCCCGCGGCTTCTGGCGGGCGCCGGGGGGAGAACTCGAGCCACGGCCGCGGGAGGGCGAGTGCGTCCTCCATGCTACCCACGTCGACCGAGGTTTTTCTATGCCCCCACATCCTTTCTTCCGCGCGTTCTTGATTTACTTTGGTGCACAGTTGCACTACTTCACGCCCAACTCCATCGCTTTTCTCTCTACCTTTGTTTCCATGTGCGAGAACTTCCTCGGTTGCCGACCGCACTGGGGTTTGTTCAAACACATTTTCACCTGACGCTCGCAAACCGTTAAGAGGGTGAACCCGAGTGACGGCAAGACGCACGTCCTCCAGGCGTGCGGCGGACTCGGGATCCAGCTTAGGAATAGGAGCGCTTTTCCCCCCATGATCTTTCCGGAGTCGATTCGGGGCTGGCAGTCGACCTGGTTTTACTACAAGGACAGTCCGACTCATGGTGAGTCGACTGGTCTTCCTCCATTCACTCTAGGTCGAGCCAGCCCACCTCCTTCGATGATAGTGGGTAAGGCCGAGAGGGCCGAAGTAGACATGTTGGTGGAGCGGGTTGTCCAGTTAGTCCGCGAGGGGGTCACGGGGATGGATCTGTTTGAGGCGTATCTCACGCAGAGGATCCAGCCGCTCCAAGCCCGGGACCATCCGATGTGGTTGTATTCTGGCACCGACGACTCGTCGCGAGTCCACCCGGAGGCGGCCGACCCGAAGTACGTGGTGCAGTGCTTGAAGTGCATCACTGGGAATAAAGACAACCCCAGGGGATCTGGGAGGGTCATACCGTTCAATGTTGACCATCTTCCTGACAAGGTTAGTCTTCTGCTTCCGAGTGACGTTTCTGTCGTCTGGCTTGCGATTTGTTATTGATGGATCCGACTGATATTTGGTCAAACTTCTCTCTTTGCAGATCTATACAGAGATGTATTCGCTGCCCAACGTGGACTTGGTCCAGGAGGGCGAAGAGGGCATGGGCGCCGCCGCTGAGTGGAAGTCGGAGGAGGAGACCGAGGAGAGCGAAGACTACAGCAGCGGGGAGGAGGTCGAGTCACCTCCCCGTGATGAGCGTCGATCCAAGGAGAAGTACGACCCAGGGGCCGCACATCTTCGGGCGGGTCCCTCGAGCAATCGGACGCCCAAGCGCACTCGAACGACCACTCCTGACCCTGCCGAGAAGATGCCCAAGTAGCCAAGGTCACCACCACCAAGCCCCGGAAGGCCTTGCCCAGGATCAAGGTGGATGTACCCATCGCCTCCACGTAAGTGCCACTTGGTCTTGTTTCTTTCTGCTTCTTGGAGGTCGACTGTAACTTCTGTCGACTCATCTCTTGAGTGAACTTTTTAGAGACCCCGCTTCCACGACCTCGATGGACATTGACCGGGGTCGAGACGACGAGGAGACCGCGGACGCCGCGACATCCCGCGTAGGTGTGGGTTCTATGAAATCTGTCTTATTCTTATTTTCTTTCGCTGGCGACGACCGACTGAACTTTGCTCGCTGCTTGACTCGAAGTGCCGCGCCTCGTCAGAGAGCTTCCGGACGACGATGAAGACGAGGAGCGGTTGGGAGGGGACCGCCGGCGCACAGGGAAAAAGGGCCGGAAGACGCCTTCTGGCTCAGAGGCCCAGCGACAGGAGGATGCGGCCCGAGCCACGGTCTCCTTCGCCGTCCCTGCGTCGACCGTGCGGTTGGCGTCGACAGCCGTCGACCCATCGCCTGCGTCGATCGTCGACCCAGCGTCCGCTCCAGTCGCCGACGCAGCGCCTACTCCAGCCGTTGACCCAGCGCCAGTTCGTGTCGTAGACCCAGCGCCCGTACCTGCCGTCGACCCTGCGCCTGCCGCTTCGTCGGTTCTCTTCTCTTCCTACCGCCTCCCGGAGGATCCTGTGGGGGCAGCTCAAGAAGTCGTTCGCCAGGCGGGGGTGATGATGGAGAGGACGAAGGCGGCGTATGAGGCCAGCATGGCGGCTTATGATGCCAGTTCTGCTCTTCGGGCCAACGTCCAGGTACGTTGTCTTCACTGAAGTAGTCTTTGGTTTTGAGAGAATCTGTTGTTTTGTTTCGTGAGATACCACACCCACTGGGTGTTCCCCTTTTTTTTGAGCTCGAGCCGGAATGATCTCGGCCGAGTGAAGCCAGTGGGGGCACGCTCAGTGCACCCACTAGGTGTAGTCCCCGAGACCGTGGTCGACTGCTGGCGGTCGGCCATGGTCTCACTATAGAACTTTTCCTCCTTGCTGTTTTTTTTGAGCTCGAGCCGGAATGATCTCGGCCGAGTGAAGCCAGTGGGGGCACACTCAGTGCACCCACTGGGTGTAGTCCCCGAGACTGCGGTTGAGTATTTTTACTCGACTGTAGTCTTATAATCTTGCTTTGTCGTGTTGATGCAGAAATCTTGCGAGTTTGGGGCCAAGTTTGGAGACCTTGAGAAGAAGCAAATCCAGCTTAACCTTGACTTGCAGTTGGCTCGGGACCACCTGAAGAAGACGCAGGACGATGCGGCTGGTAACTGATCCCGACCTTTTGTCGACTGACTTTTTGATCGATGTGCCTTGTGTTCCTTCATGTTCATCTATCCAGTGGCGGCTTTGGTAGGTCAACTGAAGGCGGCCTTGGAGCAGAAGGATCTCGATCTGGCGGCGGCGCAGCAGGTGGCTCAAGAGAAGGCGGAACTGGCGGCGCAGAAGTTGGCTTCCGTGGGTGCGCTCGAGGCGGAGGTCATCAGGCTGAGAGGCTCGCTCGACGCAGCCAATCAAGTGGTGACTCAGCTGAAGAATTCCAAGGCTGTCCTGAACGACAAGTACGAGGCTCTTTTTTGGAAGAGGGTTGATCTTGAGGCGTATCTGGGCGACATCACCAAGAAATGGTACCTCGTGCTCGAAGGTATGTCTCCTTCGGCCTGGTTAAAGTTGGATCGGTCGACCCATATCTTGTCTGCTGACTCGACTTACTATTTTTGATGCAGAGTTTTGTCGTAACTTTGAAGAGGAGACTGGACGGGTCGAGCCCGGCTTGGACCCAACCAACTCCATCATGAAGGACGAGGTATCTATGAACATACTGAGGCTGGAGTCCCGCCTCACTGCGGCCACGGATTATCTGGGACGGCTGAAGGCGGTGATGGCTCGAATCGATACCGCGCTCTGGAGGGGGATCGTGCAGGAGAACGACCTCGAGTCCTTGATGACTCGACTCAATGAGATCCCCAACCGAGTGTAGGAGTGGAAGAAGTCGGCAGCCCGGGGAGGAGCTGACGTGGCTCTGTCCTTGGTCCGTGTGCATTGCAAGGAGGTGAAGGAGAGGAGGCTTGCGGCGCTTAAGTTTGCAAACACGAAGGAGCTCCAATTTCAGTCGTTTATGGAGACCTTCCTGGAAGCCTCCACTCGCATCGCCGATGGGATCGACCTGGACGAGTTCGTCGCACCTGCAAGACCGCCCCCTCCTGAGGAATGACTTTGATACTTTAATCTCATTTGCCGCGGAATGTCGCGTGGACTTGTAATCGTTAAACTCTGGTGGGCTTGTGGCCCAAGTACTCTTGCCCGAATCTTGCGGGGCTTTTATCTGATTTTGATCCTTCGGTTTGCCGCTTTTCTTTGGTTGCTTGAATCTTTGAGTCGACGTCTGCAGCCAAGCCCCCGAGTGAGAGGGTTGCTCTTCACTCGGAGTGGATGTTTATAACTTAGGTGATTCCAAGCTACGTTGAATTTGTGGCGGAGCTCGGAAGGCAGAGGCACTTTACACTTGTAGCATAGCTCGGAGGACCGCAGCTATGCCCCCGAGTGAGAGGGTTGCTCTTCACTCGGAGTAGATGTTTGTAACTTAGGCGAGTCACGAGGTTGCAGCTAAGCCCCCGAGTGAGAGGGTTGCTCTTCACTCGGAGTGGATGTTTGTGACTTAGACGATTCCAAGCTATGTTGTATTTGTGGTGGAGCTAGGAAGGCAGAGCCACTTTATACTTGTAGCGTAGATCAGAGGACCGCAGCTAAGCCCCCGAGTGAGAGGGTTGCTCTTCACTCGGAGTAGGTGTTTGTAACTTAGACGATTCCAAGCTA
>LR738715.1:156222660-156266150 GCA_902687465.1 Secale cereale | reverse complement strand
GCTACGTTGTATTTGTGGCGGAGCTCGGAAGGCAGAGCCACTTTATACTTGTAGCGTAGCTCGGAGGACCGCAACTAAGCCCCCGAGTGAGAGGGTTGCTCTTCACTCAGAGTAAATGTTTATAACTTAGGCGATTCCAAGCTACGTTGTATTTGTGGCGGAGCTCGGAAGACAAAGCCACTTTATACTTGTAATGTAGCTCGGAGGACCGCAGCTAAGCACCCACTGGGGGATTTTGAAGACCAACGTTTTTAAAGGACATCAATAGTTAAAGGATCATTGCTAACTTGTCTTTGAAACAAATTGAGAAATCTTTATTACAACTCGAACGTAGAGTGTCTCAACTGTAAAAGCGACGGAGCAGGTCCGCATTCCTAGAACGAGGTTCTTCTTTCTTCTTGGCTACATTGTAGAGGTGGTACGCTCCGTTGTGCAGTACCTTGGTGATGATGAAGGGGCCTTCCCAGGCCGGGGCGAGCTTGTGCGGACGTTTCTGATGCACTCGAAGGACCAGGTCTCCTTCCTGGAATGCTCGGCCTCTTATGTTGCGAGCATGGAATCGACGCAGGTCCTGTTGATAGATGGTCGACCGGATCAGGGCCATCTCTCTTTCCTCTTCCAAAAGGTCGACTGCATCCTGACGAGCCTGCTCTGCCTCGGCTTCGGAGAAGAGCACTACTCTGGGGGCGTTGTGTAATAAGTCGCTCGGCAACACAGCTTCGGCTCCATAGACCATGCAGAAAGGGGTACGGCCAGTCGACCGGTTTGGAGTTATCCTCAGACCCCATAGGACAGATGGCAGTTCAGTTACCCAAGCCCCGGCGGCATGCTTAACATCGCGCATGAGCCGCGGCTTTAGGCCTTGGAGAATCAAACATTTGCTCTTTCTGCCTGTCCATTTGACTGCGGATGTGCCACGGAGGCGTAGTCGACCCGTGTTCCTTGGGAAACGCAGAAAGCTCTGAATTCATCCGAGTCAAAGTTGGAGCCGTTGCTTATGATGATGTTGTGGGGGACTCCATATCTGAATATCAATTCCCTGATGAAGCTGATGGCGGTGCTTGACTCGAGGTTCTTGATGGGCTTGGCCTCAATCCACTTGGTGAACTTGTCGACAACCACCAGAAGGTGAGTGAATCCGCTTCTGCCTGTCCTGAATGGGCCGACCATCTCCAAGCCCCAAACAGCAAAGGGCCAGACTAGCGGAATGGTCTTCAGGGCGGACGCCGGTTTGTGGGACATGTTGGAGTAGAACTGGCAACCTACGCATTTGTCCACGATATCCTTGGCCATCTCGTTGGCGCGGGGCCAGAAAAACCCGGCTCGGTATGCTTTAGCCACTATGGTCCGAGAGGAGGCGTGGTGGCCGCAAGTTCCCGAGTGGATTTCATCCAAGATCAGTCGACCTTCCTCTGGATCGACGCAGCGTTGGGCGACTCCGGTGACGCTTTCTCTGTAGAGCTGACCCTGGATGACCATGAACGCCTTGGATCGTCGGATGATCTGGCGCGCTTCTTCTTCATCTTCTGGGAGTTCTTGCCTGAGCAGATATGATATGTATGGCACAGTCCAGTCTGGCGTAATCACTAGGACCTCCATGACCAAGTCGACCACGACAGGTACTTCGACTTCAGTCGGATCTGATACGCTGACTGGCTGCGGGGACTCTTCCGTGAAGGGGTCTTCTTTGACAGAGGGGGTGTGTAGATGCTCTAGGAACACATTCTTGGGTATAGGCCTCCGAGTCGACCCGATTTTTGCGAGGTCATCGGCTAGCTGATTCTTGGCTCTGGGCACATGATGGAGCTCTAAGCCTTCGAACTTCTTTTCAAGCTTCCGCACTGCACTGCAATAATTGGTCATTGCCGGGCTCCTGACGTCCCATTCTTTCATCACTTGATTCACCACCAGGTCGGAGTCGCCATAGACCATCAGGCGACGGACGCCGAGTGAGATGGCCATATGCAACCCATACAAAAGTGCTTCGTATTCGGCCTCGTTGTTTGATGAATCGAAATGGATCTGAAGGATGTAGCTGAGCTTGTCGCCCCTGGGAGAGACTAGGACCACGCCCGCGCCGGATCCGTTCAGCATCTTGGATCCATCGAAGAACATAGTCCAATGGTCCGACTGGACTTGAGTCGGCAGTTCTTGTTCTATCCACTCGGCCACAAAATCCGCTATGGCCTGAGACTTGATGGCTTTCTTCGCTTCAAACTTGATATCTAACGGAAGAAGTTCAATCACCCATTTTGCCACTCGACCGGTTGCGTCTCGGTTGTTTAGGATCTCTGACAGTGGGGCGTCGCTGACGACTGAGATCGAATGATCCGAAAAGTAATGGGCAACCTTTTTTGCAGTCAAGTAAATCCCGTACACAAGCTTTTGGTAATGTGGATACCTTTGCTTGGAGGGAGTTAAGACTTCGGATATATAATAGACTGGGCGTTGGACCTTGTACGCTTTGCCCTCTTCTTCCCGCTCGGCCGTGAGTACAGTACTGACGACTTGTCCGGTGGCAGCAATATACAGCAGAAGAGGCTCTCCGCTGACTGGGGCAGCGAGCACCGGCTGGGTGGACAGCAGGGTTTTGAGCTCTTCAAACGCTGCTTCGGCTTCGGGATTCCACTCGAATTTGTCGGATTTCTTCATGAGTCGGTAGAGAGGCAGTGCCTTCTCACCAAGACGAGAAATGAATCGACTCAATGCGGCCAAGCAACCAGTAAGCTTCTGGACGTTGTGTATACGCTCGGGGCGTTTCATTCGGAGGATGGTGCTGACCTTCTCTGGGTTGGCGTCGATTCCCCGTTCGGAAACGAGAAAACCGAGCAATTTGCCGCCAGGAACTCCAAATGTACACTTTGACGGGCTGAGCTTGATATCGTAGCTTCTGAGACTTGCGAATGTCTCAGCGAGGTCAGTCAGTAGGTCGGAACCTTTCTGTGACTTGACCACAATGTCATCCATGTATGCCTCGACGTTCCGACTGATTTGCTTTATCAAGCACTTCTGGATCATGCGCATGAAGGTAGCGCCAGCATTTTTGAGGCTGAAAGGCATGGTGACATAACAAAAACACCGGAAGGGGGTGATGAAAGCTGTCTTGATCTCGTCGGGCCCGAACAGACGGATCTGATGGTACCCGGAATATGCGTCCAGAAAGGACAAACGTTCACATCCCGCGGTTGAGTCGACTATCTGATCGATGCGGGGAAGAGGAAAATGATCTTTCGGGCAGGCCCGATTGATGTGCTTGAAATTAATGCACATGCGGAGAGACTTGTCCTTCTTGGGGACCATGACGACGTTGGTGAGCCACTCGGATTGGTATATCTCGCGGATAAATTCTGCTGCCAGGAGTCGAGCCACTTCTTCGCCAATTACCTCTCGCTTCTCCGCAGCGGATCGACGGAGATGTTCCTTCACATGTTTCACTTTAGGGTCGACTCGCAAATGGTGCTCAGCCAGTCCCGTAGGTACACCCGGCATGTCTGATGGTTTCCATGCAAAGATGTGCCAGTTCTCACGGAGGAACTGGACGAGCGTTTCTTCCTATTTGTTGTCGAGTGTAGTGGAGATGTGGGTCGGTGCTGCGTTGGGGTCGGTGGGGTGGATGTGCACAGGTTTCGTGTCTCCGGCCGACTGGAAAGCTGACTCGGAAGCCGGCTTCTTCGCCCTTAGCAGGTCACTCGGATCCACTCTCTTTTGGTACTCCTCCATCTCTACTGCTGCCATTTGCTCGTCGGCGATCTTCGAGCCTTTCTGGAAGCATTCTTCCGCTTTCTGACGGTTCCCAGTGACGGTAATAACGCCATTGGGCCCCGGCATCTTCAGCTTGAGGTAGACGTAACATGGTCGAGCCATGAACCTGGCGTAGGTGGGCCTACCCAGGATGGCGTGATAGGCGCTGTTGAAGTCCACCACTTCGAACGTCAGCTTCTCTTTGCGGTAGTTCTTCGACTCACCAAAGACTACGTCGAGTGAGATCTGGCCAAGTGAGTCGGCTTTCTTCCCGGGGATTACCCCGTGGAACCTCATGTTACTTTCTCTCAGGTTGGACATCGGAATGCCCATATCCCGGAGGGTTGCTGCATACAAGATATTGAAGCCACTGCCCCCATCCATCAGAACTCTGGTCAGGCGTGTGCCTTCGATAACTGGGTCGACCACCAGTGCCTGCCGCCCGGGGGTGGCAATGTGCGCTGGGTAATCAGACTGGTCGAACGTGATGGGGGTCTTTGACCATTTCAAAAACGTGGGGGTCGCCGGGCAACCATGTTTACTTCTCTGTTGATGATTTTCAGTCGACTTTTGCTCTCGACGTCTGCGAAAATCACCAAAGTGGAGTTGATCCGGGGGTATCCTCCGTCCCCTTCCTTGTCTTCGGACTCTTCTAATTCCTTTTCTTTCTTAGTCGACTGATCTTTCTGAAAACTCTGGATCAAGAGCCGACACTGTCGAGTGGTGTGCTTGGGATACACCAAGTTTCCTTCTTCATCCTTCTTTGTGTGTATGGGGCATGGCTGGTCGAGCATATCATCCCCAGCCTGACCCTTTCCTTTCTTGGGGGCCCAGGAGCCTTTTGGCTTCCCTTTGCCCTTTCCTTGATAGAACTAAAAATCTTCTTAGTTGGTACTGATCGAACTTGTTCCTCTCCGACTCGTAAGTCGAGTAGTACTTGAGGATCTGGTATTGGTCTTGACCGAGCAAAAATGTTTCTAAGTCTGACAGTAAGGGTAGGGGGTACGAATGGAG
The DNA here is from genome assembly GCA_902687465.1 of Secale cereale. NCBI lineage: Eukaryota > Viridiplantae > Streptophyta > Magnoliopsida > Poales > Poaceae > Secale > Secale cereale. The sequence continues at coordinate 156,261,395 of LR738715.1, read as the reverse complement.
AGGCAAGGCCCTAGCTATGGTGATGTCGTACACAAGGTGTTTGCGAGTTCAGGCCCTTCTCGGAGGAAGTAATAGCCCTACGTCTCGGTGCCCGGAGGCTTGGTCGACTGGTATGAGTATATGTGTGTTACAGAGGTGTGAACCCTTGTTCTGGAGGAGGGGGTGGCTTATATAGTGCGCCAGGACCCCAGCCATGCTCCACGTTACCAAGGATTCAATGTACATTAAGGCAGACGTTACAGGTAACGCCTGTAGTAAGGGGTAATTAAGGTGTTTACTACGGTGAGTAAATACAGGACCGTTGCTGTCTTCAAGTGATGCTGGACCTTCGGAGGTCGAGTGCCTTGGATTGGTCGAGTGGGGTTGAGTCGTCTTGCGGAGGGGGCTCAGTCGAGTGAGTGTCTTCTTGGACCGTCTCAGTCGACTGCCTCCACTGCCATAAGTTTTGTCTTTTGATCTTCTAGGGTAGTACCTTGGGTGGGGTACCTTGGCCGGGCTTGTGACCCTACCCTAGGTCTGTAACCTCGTCAGTGGTCTCTCTTCGAGATCATGGGAGTAAGGACACGGATGACAATTTGATCAAGCGCAAGTTTCTCAAGGCCATGATGCCCTATCATAAGGCCATGTCCTCTGTCATCCGTCAAAGACCGGACTTCCACCACTTGTCATCAAATGAAGTGTTGGATGAGTTCGTTGCCATGAGGATCTTGGACATGACCGCCGACAATGCGGTCTTAAGAGCTCAATGATCGATGAAGCCTAACCTCGCCTTGAAGGCCAAGGCTTGTGTGGAAGAAAAGGATGTGGAAGATGATGATGAGAATAGCCCCGAGGACACCAAATATGCCTATCATGAGCACATGGCTCTTGCTTCACGGCAATTTTGAGGCAACAAGAAGAACACAAGACCCAACTTCAACAAGAACAACTCAAGTGGCAACAAGGGCAAGCAACGAGTGAGGACTTGCTTCAATTGTGGGAATGTTAGCCACTTTGTTGTAGATTGCCCATATGAGAAAAGAGAGGACTTTGGAGGCAAGCTTATCCGGAAGGACAAGGCCAAGTCTTATCCCAACAAGAACAACTTCAACAAGAAGACACCTCCTAGAGGGTTGGTGGCCCAAGAAGAATATGTTGAGGATGATGATAATGATGAAGATGATGAGGTGGTCACCATGGCCACAAGTGCTATTGCTACTACTCCGCGCTCATCTCTCTTCAACTCGCCTAATGAGAACATCACCGCCTAGTGTCTCATGGCCAAGGCCACGAACAAGGTAACCCCAAACATCAATACCACCATCACTTCTAATCCTTCATTGACGGATTGTATTGATGAGAGTGAGGGAACTAAGGAGGGAGAGAATGAATTTGAGGTGTTCATGAGCAAACTTAAGGGCAATCCCAAGAAGCACTTTGTTGCTCTCTTGGAACAACTCGGTGAGGCCAATGACATGATCGAGGCTCACGAGGAGACCATTACTAAAATAAAAGGACATAGTCGAGACTATGCCGATGAGATATCGGATCTCTCTAACGCCCTAGAGGAAGAGCGTGGTCTTCGTTTGGCTCTTGAGGAGTCACACAACGATGATCATGCTAAATTAAAGAAAGATCTCAATCATGCTTTAGCTGTCTCTCGTATGCTTAATTACGAGAAGGCAAAACTTGAGGTTGACCATGCTAAACTCAAGGAGGAGTTTGTTATACTCTACAAGGCTCACAAGGCCTTGAAAGGTATGCATGCTTCTCTCAAGGAGTCTCATGATCAACTCCAAGTTTCGCTAACCAAGGAAAAGGCTATCTTTCCTCGCATGGTGTTTATTGATAATACAAATGCTACTAACCCACGTTGCGAGCATGTGCATCTTGTTGAAGAAAATGCCAAGTTGAAGAAGCAACTTGAGAAAGGCCTTGTGACATGCATACAAGGTGAGAAGAACCTCAACAACCTTTTGAGCAATCAAAAGGAGGTTGTGGCAAAGGAAGGAATTGGGTTTGTTCCTAAGCCCAAGAAAGACCAAGCTACCACCCCCTCTCCGACAAACTTTTGTGAAATAGGGAGAGGGCGCATCTAAGAAGAAGAAAACGGTGAAAGGTGGGGGTGTCAAGAAAAGCTCCACCATACCATCAAACGTGGCCGGCGACTTTAATTTGTCATATGTTTTATGTCGTGCTAGTGATGGTCATGTGTTTGCTAAATTTGTTGGTTCTTCTTATGAGTACATTGAATGGTCCATTTGGGTTCCTAAGACCCTTGTTACTAACCTCAAAGGACCCATTACCAAATGGGTACCTAAATCCAAGCATTGATCTCTTGTAGGAGTTTGCTTCCGGTGGGGGATCATGGTTGCTCGATAGTGGAGCCACAAATCATATGACCGGAAGCAAAGACTTGGTGGTGGACGTGCATCTAGGTTCATCTATGGCCACCAACGTCCAATGGGGTGATGCTTCATCTTCTAAGGTATTAGGGCTTGGCAAGGTTGTTGTCTCTCATGATCTCACGATCGAGAAAGTCATGCTTGTTGAGTCCTTTGCATACAATTTACTTTCTTTTCGCCAACTTGCACTCATGGGATTTGCTACATTCTTTGATATTGATACTGTGGCCCTCTTGTGGAACAAGACTCTTAAAGTAGCCTATGTTGGGCATGTCGAGAACGGTCTTTATGTGGTTAACTTCTCGAAGCAACCCACTAAGATCGCGACATGCCTAATGGCTAAAGTTGATGTTGGATGGCTTTGGCAGCGCCGTTTGGCCCATGTCAATATGAGATCTTTGCAAAGTCTTCTCAAGGGGGACCATGCCCGTGGACTAACAAATGTTAGCTTTGCCAAAGATCGTGCTTGCAGGGCTTGCATTTAAGGAAAGTTATATGAGACGGCTCACCCTCCCACGACTATCATCTATTCAAAAAGACCCCTAGAGCTCCTTCACATGGACCTCTTTGGGCCTCCATCTTTTGATAGTCTTGGGGGTAGAAAGTATTGCTTGGTGATTGTGGATGATTATTCAAGATACACCTGGGTATACTTCTTCAAGATGAAGAGTGAGACCCAACAAACCGTCATCAACTTTGCAAATGAAGCTCAACGACAACATGAAGCAAAGATTTTGATGATCCGAAGTGACAATGCACCGAGTTCAAGAACTACACCTTGGATGAGTTTCTTAGTGATGAGGGGATCAAACATCAATATGCAGCACCCTATACCCCTCAACAAAATGGTGTAGCGGAGAGAAAGAACCGGACTCCGATGGATGCGGCAAGGACCATGATGGCGGAATTCAAATCTCCATACAACTTTTGGGCCGAAGCCATCAACACCGCGTGTCATGCATCCAATCGGCTCTATCTCCGCAAAGGCTTGAACAAAACTCCATATGAGATACTTACTGATAACAAGCCCAATCTTAAGTACTTCCGGGTGTTCGGGTGTAAGTGTTTCATCCTCAAGAAAGGTGTTCGCTTGTCTAAATTTGAATCTAGAGCTCATGAGGGCATATTTGTTGGTTATGCTGCAAACTCTCATGCTTACCGTGTCCTCAACAAGTCCAATGGACTCATTGAGGAGACGAGTAACGTAGAGTTTGATGAGAATAACGGCTCCGAAGTGGAGCAAAGTGGTACTTGTGATGTAGGTGATGAAATTCCTCCTCAAGCCATAAGAAGAATGGGCGTTGGATATATCCTACCCATTGAGGAACCCCTTGTGGCCGACGGAGAAAGACAATGTTCTACTCAAGTGGAACCATCACCAACCCAAGACCCACACGCTTCCGAAGAACAAAGTGAAGGCCCTCAACCAGACGAACAAGGCCAAGTGCAAGATCAATCACAAGATGGTGGGGAGCCACCAAATGATGCACAAGGCCAGGTTCTTTCCTCCGAGCAAGATCAAGGTCAAGAGGAAGCTCAAGATCAAGATCTAGCTCCTAACGTCGCTCAAGATGATCAACTCAGTGCTTCTCAGTTATCTCTTGAAGAGCAATTGGAGCGTCGTGCTGCAAAAGTTGCCTCCAGGCTTGCTTCCAGAGAATATCACATGGAGAATATTCTAGGAAGCATCAAAAGGGGGGTAATCACTCGTAGACAATTAGCAAACTATTGTGCTCATCAAGCTTTTGTCTCCTGTGTTGAACCTCAGAAGGTATATGAGGTGCTCGAAGACCCTGATTGGCTTAATGCCATGCATGAAGAACTCCATAATTTTGAGCGCAACAAAGTGTGGCGTCTGGTGCCAAGGCCAAAGGAGAACCATAATGTCATTGGAACCAAGTGGATCTTTAAGAACAAGCAAGATGCTCATGGCATTGTCCTCCGCAACAAGCTGCGTCTGGTGGCTCAAGGCTACTCCCAAGTCGAGGGTATCGACTATGGTGAAACCTTTGCCCCCGTTGCTCGCCTTGAATCCATTCGTTTGTTGCTTGCCTATGCTTCCCATCATAACTTTGCAAGAAATGGATGTGAAAAGTGCATTTCTTAATGGTCCTATTAATGAGTTGGTGTATGTTAAACAACCCCCGGGGTTTGAGGATCCTAAGCTCCCCAATCACGTGTACCAACTCGATAAGGCATTCTATGGCCTTAAACAAGCCCCACGTGCGTGGTATGAGCATCTTACCGAGTGGTTACAAGATCGTGGGTTTGAAATTGGGAAAATCGACCCCACTCTTTTTACTAAGAAGGTCAAAGGGGAGTTGTTTGTCTGCCAACTATATGTTGATGATATTATCTTTGGTCCTCCTAACAAAGCTTTCAATGATGAGTTCGCCGCACTCATGACCACACATTTTGAGATGTCCATGATGGGAGAGTTGAAGTACTTCCTTGGGTTTGAGATCAAGCAAAGAAGAGAAGGGATCTTCATCAAACAATCCAAGTATACTCAAGAAATGCTCAAGAGGTTCAATCTAAGTGATGTCAAGTCGGCTACTACTCCAATGCCAACCAAGTGCCAACTTGACATTGATCCCAATGGTAAAGTGGTGGATCAAAAGGTATATCGCTCTATGATCGGTTCCTTGCTTTACCTTTGTGCATCTAGACCGGATATTATGTTGAGTGTGGGAATCTGTGCACGGTTTCAAGCCTCACCTAAGGAAAGTCACTTTGTGGCAGTCAAGCGAATCTTTCGATATTTGGCTCATACCCCAAACTTTGGCTTATGGTACCCAAGAGGAGCAAACTTCAACGTTGTAGGTTTCTCTAATTCGGACTGGGCAGGAGACAAAGTGGATAGGAAGTCCACTTCCGGAGGATGCCAATTTCTTGGTTGCTCTCTGGTAAGTTGGTCGTCCAAAAAGCAAAGTTGTGTGTCTCTCTCGTCCACCGAAGCAGAGTATGTGGCAGCTGGCAGTTGTTGTGCTCAACTCCTATGGATGAGGCAAACTTTAAAGGATTACGGTGTCACTTGTGACAAAGTGCCTCTTTGGTGTGACATTAAAAGTGCTATCAAGATTTCTCTTAATCCGGCGCAACATTTCAAGACGAAGCATATTGAGATTCGGTATCACTTCATCCGGGATCATATTCGGCAAGGAGAAATTGAGCTTCACTATGTCAACACTCATGATAACCTTGCAGATATCTTCACGAAGCCCTTGGATGAAGCAAGATTTCGCGAGTTAAGGCATGAGCTAAATATCATTGACTTGAGCAATGTGGCTTGAGCACGTGCACACCCCACCATACTCTTCATATTGTCTAATCTAGGTGTAGGCATGGACATAGGGGGAGTGTTGTTCTCTCAATGAACTCTCCCTCCCCCCATTGTGCATAAATTGATCATCTTTTCACATTCGTCATTTATGATGACACTTGTGTTTCAAAGACGAGTTTTGGTTATGGGCCAAGCATAATTCTTCGCGGTGCCATGCCAATTGACTCTAACATAGGTGGCTCCGGCCACCGCCCTCGGGCTAGGTTGGTTTTTGCTCTTTGTGTTTTCTTCCTCATACTACAGTGACTAGCCCCGTCCTAAGCCTTCTCATCCAAGCCATCTATTCCAAATGTACACAAGCTTGTTATCTTGGAGTGGGAAGTTGCTCCCTGGCGGTACAACCGGTGGTACAAGCGGTTCTACCGCGTTACCACCAGGTTACGGCCCAGCGATTGTACCGGTCAAGAGCCAGCGGTTCTACAGCTGGTACTCTGACCTGTGCCCCTGGCCGGTACTATCGGTGTTGGTGCGCGGTACTACCGCCTAGCGCGGAAGTACCGCCCCAACCACCTGGTAGCGACCGGAGCTGTACTACTGGCTACTGAACAGGGCGGGTATAAATAGCACGGACTGAAGGGGTTTCTTCCCCTTCACTCGTCCGTTCATTTTGCCCTAGCCGCCGGTTGCTCCACCCACTGCCCCGAAGCGCCCTCCGGAACTTCGGATCGGTCGGCCCTTCCACGGATCCGCTCCGTGGAGGCCGCCTCCTCCTCGATCTCCTCCCATGGATACCGGTATTGCCCTACTTTTCTCCTTTTTAGGGTTCTCATCTTGAATCCTTCTTCTAGGGCAATGCTTGTATTCCCTCATTTTTGGCTAAATGTTTTGAGGGAGAGATCCTTATAGACTCCTATTCACTTGTACGTAGTTAATAATAGACATCGTGCATGTAGTTTTGAGATCGGGTAGTTCCTCTTCTCGGCAGATCCGTTCTCAGCGGTACTACTGGTTCCATGACCGGTACTACCGCCGGACCGGAACTACCGGTTTAGTTACCGGAACTACCGGTTGCTCTGAATATATATGCATTGTCTCTATTCTCCTTACGTACTTGTGAATTATTCTTCTGATCTTGTGTACATTCCTCTCATCTTTTCTGGGTTGCTATGTGTTCTCCGTGTGCGTTTGCAGGTGGCTCTAGCTCTCGTGCTGGTCAGTTCGCCAAAAAGAAGGGCCATAGGGGCAAGAGGCCGGCAGACAATGAAGAAGTTCACGAGGTTATGGTCCCCTCCAAAACCACTCGCCGGGAAAAGACAGTTGCTGCCAAGCAGCGTGCAGCACTTCCTATGAATAAGTGGAAGCTTCCGGACTGGGAGAAGTTTCGCTTTCAGGATCCTTACACCGCACCACCTCCTCCGCGCTGGAATAATCCTCAGTTCTGCAATGAAATGCAAATAAGAATTGTGTCTGAAATTTTCGAGCACCACAAGAACAAGTTCACCCGGATGTGGTCCATTGACCTTGAACGGTGGAGAAACAACCGCAATTACTTTGGAGAGGCTCTGGAGGTCTGTGTGGAGTTTGACTTGATCAAGCTCATGGAGTTGCGCTGTGATTTTGATGTGGAACTTATTCATCAGTTTTATGCTACTGTCCACTTCGGCAGTGACGATCAGCGTCACCTCTCTTTTATGTGCCGGGATGAGTTCTTCTGTGTTCCCTGGAGTGCCTTCTGCAATGCTCTTGGCTATGCTGACACATGCTTGGAGGGTCAAGGTAGTCTCCGTCCTCACGACCGAGCCAACCCCATGGATAAGGTGAAACTTGCTCCTCTGTATATCCCTGGCCATGGCATTGTGGGTAAATCCAAAGATCTCCTGCCAGTCTATGATATTCTACACCGTGTGTTCCGTTGTGTGCTGCTGCCCAAGGTTGGGAACCAGGATGACATTTATGGATATCTGGTGGATTTGCTTGTGGCCATGAAGACCAAGCGTGGCAGGGGCATCACTTTTGATGTGTCCAAGTGGATGTGGGAGGAGATGTACAACTGTGTCTGGTACCGCAATGTACCGATCTACGCTCCCTTTGTGATGTGCTTCCTATACTCAGTTTGGGAAGTCCGGAGGCCTGGAGAGCCTCTTTCTACTCCGGATAGGCTCACGGAGCATGAGGTCAAGTTGCTGAAGCAGAAGAAACATGCTGCTCCTCGTTTCCATGCGGGGAATGAGGAGGATACTTTTGCTACCTCGAATGATGATGACTTTGAGTTGGAAGCAGGGGCCAAGCCTTCTTGGGTGGAGAAGCTTACTGCCAAGGTCAAGAAGACCTTTTGCTTACAGACCCACATTCAGAAGAAGCTATACAAGGCACATGTGACTGAGAAGATGGCGCGCCGCAGACAGATTCAAATGATGAAGCACCTCAATGTGCCAGATGTAAAGAGTGGCTCTGAGAAGAGCATCACTCCTGAGGATAAGTGGTGTCTGGCTAACTGCCAGTGGTCTGATGATGAGCCACGACATCTACTGCTCGAGTGACTGTGGATGCTATGGATACTGAGGCTAAGGCTGCTGAAGATGTTGAGGATGCTGAGGACTCTGACGATGATGATTCTGATGACTCCCTGGCGACAGGCGATGAGATTTACTGAGCCCTGGGGCGTTAGTCTCGTTCTTTTCCTTTTTGGTGCTTGATGCCAAAGGGGGAGAGAGTTGCTAGGTCACGGGAGTTGCATGGGTCTTTCTTGTTTTTTTTCTCGTCTGTTCCTGCTATTTCTGTCCTGTGAACTTATCCTGTGTTGTGTCCTCTAGCATGGTGTGAGACATGTGTGCCCTTATCTAGTTATCTATGCACTTATTTTTAGCTCTCTGCAATCATATGCTCTGTTGACTACCTTATTGGATTGTGGTCGCTGGTCGGTCTACAAAACCTAGGGGGAGCATAGATCCTAGTTTGAGCACTTTTGCATTCCAAAAGCAAACTCTAAATAAGTGCTCACACTCAGGGGGAGCTCTGCCTACATCTTATAGACCCCCCGTGATTTTCATGTGGTTGTCATCATTCACCAAAAAGGGGGAGATTGTAAGGGCATCTCTTGCCTAGGGTTTTGATGATGATGACAATTCATGTGTGGACTAATCGTGCGTCAATATTACTCAGGTATACAGTATGTGGCACAAGACGGTTAGGCCTTCCCTCTAGAAGGAAAAGATCGAAGACGGATTTTCCGATGCCTTTTGTTTCCCTTGGTCGTAGGAAATCCGTACTATTAAGAGGGAACCCACATCGGAAGGTAATGGGTGAATCAAGTCACGTACACAGTTACTATGCACTCACTATATTGCCTCCGTTCGAGGAGAGAGAGGTCCCCTTGGTTTCTAATGTATGTGCAGTTTCCTCTACAGCGGTAGTACCGCTGTTGGAGGCGGTAGTACCGGTGGCTGGTAGTTCCGGTCGAACCACCGCCCCAAGTACCGCACAAGGGTGATTACCTTCTGTACTAGGTGCGGTGGTGGACCGGTGGTGGCCCGGAAGTACCGGTGTCCTCCCGACGAAACCGGTACTACCGGTGCTCAGAGCGGTAGTACCGCTCTGACTGCCATCACACTGGAACTACTACCCTTGCGGTTGTTCCGGCTCCACCACCGTCCCAACTACCGTCCTTAGTTAAAACCTTCTGGACTCGAAGCGGTAGTTGACCCGTGGTGGGGCGGTAGTTCCGGTTTTCTCCGGAAGACCGGTACTACCGTGTGCTACACCGGAAGTACCGCCTTGGTGCCTTGGGTGCGGTTTCCTTCACACACCGGTAGTACCGGTGGGTTGAGCGGAAGTACCGGTCCAGTGCATTTCTGCACATAATGGTTGGAATCTTGGGGACCCTATTTAAGGAGGTCCTTCTCCTACCTCCAACTTATCTCTTGCCTCTCTCTCCTCCATTAATGCCATTAAAGCTTTCTTTCCCGATCTCTCTCCCTAGCCAACCAAACTTGTTGATTTGCTAGGGATTGAAGGAGGAGACCCAGATCTACACTTCCACCAGAGGAAACTTGATTCCCCCATACTTTCTTGTGTGGATATTGTTACTCTTGGGTGTTTGAGCACCCTAGACGGAAGAGGTCACTTCGGAGCCACATTCCATTGTGGTGAAGCTTTGGGGTTTTGTTGGGAGCCTCCAATTAAGTTCTGGAGAGTGCCCCAACCTTGTTTGTAAAGGTTCGGTTGCCGCCTTCAAGGGCACCACTAGTGGATTCACGGCACCTTGCATTGTGTGAGGGCGTGAGGAGAATACGGTGGCCCTAGTGGCTTCTTGGGGAGCATTGTGCCTCCACACCGCTCCAACGGAGACGTACTTCCCCTCAAAGGGAAGGAACTTCGATAACACATCCTCGTCTTCACCGGCTCCACTTGTGGTTATTTCTATCCTTTACTTGTGCAAGCTTTCCTTGTTTATCTTAAGTAGCTTGCTTGGTAGGTTGTTTTCCTTGCGTCTTTTTAGTTGTCATCCTAGTGGCCTATCTAGACAACTTACCTTGTTGCTTTATTTTAATTGGTTAAGAAAAGCTAAAAATTGTTAGTTGCCTATTCACCCCCCCCTCTAGTCAACCATATCGATCCTTTCAGTGTGCATGCTTATCCTGTTACTTACTATGTTCTCATATATCATGCTTAGGTTGTTGGTCTCTAAAATATAGGGGGAGTGTTGATCCTAGTATGTGTGCCGTGCAGTCCAAGCTTATCTAGATAGCACACATCTAGGGGAGCCCATCTATATTTTAGGGGTGTGGATTTTGCGCTTACTCTATGTCATTACTTTTTGTGCAAATCCCGTATTGTCATCAATCCACCAAAAAGGGGGAGATTGTAAGGGCATATTTAGCCCGATGGTGTTTTGGTGATTGATGACAATGCTCTTGCGGACTAATCATGTGTTCTAAGCTCTTTCAGATATATCTCACCTAGGCACAAGACAATTCTATGCCCCTCGGAATCTATGGAAAACAGTGTTTCCTTTTGCTTATTTTTTGGTGGATCTGAGTAATAGGAAAGCCGTACTATTAAGAGGGGATCCGCTTTGGTAAGGTTTGGGTGGAATCAACACGTACACTTCCTTATCGCACCCACCATACCTTCCCGCCTCGATGGAGTTCTACTTTCCCTCTTCTCTGGTTTTCCTGGCCCCAGCGGTAGTACCGCCTATGTGCCTTAAGCGGTAGTACCTCTCCACTAAGCGGTAGTACCGCTTGTAGCACTCTGCGGCAGTACCGCTGCTGCTCCGTTTTACTACCGCCTCGACTCGAGAGCGCATTTTCTCGTGTCGGGTTTTGCGGCACTAGGAGCGGTAGTAGTGATGGTAGTACCGCTCTGCGGCCGCGGTAGTACCGCTCTGGGTCCCAGCCCCTTGCGCGGCAGTACCGCTGAAGGGAAACAGTAGTACCACTTGATAAGCGGTAGTACTGCTCACTCAAGCAGTAGTACCGCTCTCTGCGGGGCTGTGTGAGGGGGTAACGGTTGTATTGTTCCCCCACTATATAAAGGCATCTTCTTCTTTAATGTTGACCCACCTCTTCCCGCAAATACTCCATTGTTGCTCCAAGCTCCATTTTCGCCCAATCTCTCTCCCTAGCCTATCAAACTTGTTGATTTGCTCAGGATTGCTTGAGAAGGCATCGATCTACACTTCCACCAAGAGATATTTGATTCCCCCCACTAATCCCTAGCGGATCTTGTTACTCTTGGGTGTTTGAGCACCCTAGACGGTTGAGGTCACCTCAAAGCCATATTCCATTGTGGTGAAGCTTCGTGGTGTCGTTGGGAGCCTCCAATTCGGTTGTGGAGATAGCTCCAACCTTGTTTGTAAAGGTTCGGTTGCCGCCTTCAAGGGCACCACTAGTGGAATCAAAGCTCCTTGCATTGTGTGAGGGCGTGAGGAGAATACGGTGGCCCTAGTGGCTTCTTGGGGAGCATTGTGCCTCCACACCGCTCCAACGGAGACGTACTTCCCCTCAAAGGGAAGGAACATCGACAACACATCCTCGTCTTCACTGGTTCCACTTGTGGTTATTTCTTTCCTTTACTTGTGCAAGCTTTACTTGTTTATCTTATATAGCTTGCTTGTGAGGTTGTTATCTTTACTTCCAATAAGTTGTCATCTTAGTAAAATATCTAGACAACTTAATTTGACGCTTAATTTAAAGTGGTTAAGAAAGGCTAAAAATTGTTAGTTGCCTATTCACCCCCCCCCCCTAGTCAACCATATCGATCCTTTCAGCCGCCCTCTGGGGAGAAATCGCGGGCGGAGATCGCCCGCATCCTATCCTCGCTGCTGCAGGCGGTGAGGGACGAGCCGAGGTACGCCGCCGACAGCACGCTGTGGGAGCCGTACTTCCGGCGTCGTCACGCCGAGCAGCTGGTGTTGGAAATATGCCCTAGAGGCAAAAATAAAATGGTTATTATTATATTTCCTTGTTCATGATAATTGTCTGTTATTCATGCTTGAATTGTATTATCCGGAAACAGTGATACATGTGTGAATACATAGACCACAACGTGTCCCTGGTAAACCTCTAGTTACTAGCTCGTTTATCAACAGATGGTTACGGTTTCCTCACCATGGACATTGGATGTCATTAATAACGAGATCACATCATTAGGAGAATGATGTTATGGACAAGACCCAATCCTAAGCCTAGCACAAGATCGTGTAGTTCGTAATGCTAAAGCTTTTCCAATGTCAAGTATCTTTTCCTTTGACCATGAGGTTGTGCAACTCCCGGATACCGTAGGAATACTTTGGGTGTGCCAAACGTCACAACGTAACTGGGTGGCTATAAAGGTACACAACAGGTATCTCCAAAAGTATCTGTTGGGTTGGCACGAACCGAGACTGGGATTTGTCACTGCGTGTGACGGAGAGGTATCTCTGGGCCCACTCGGTAAGACATCATCATAATGAGCTCAATGTGACTAAGGTGTTGGTCACGGGATGATGTATTACGGAACGAGTAAAGATACTTTCCATGACGAGATTGAACAAGGTATCGGTACACCGACGATCAAATCTCGGGCAAGTACTATACCGACAGACAAAGGGAATCGTATACGGGATTGATTGAATCCTTGACATCGTGGTTCATCCGATGTCGGTGTACTGAAGTAGGGGTACCTTAGTATCCCGACTTGTGCACGGGCAGTAGCAGCGTCCCGTGGTCTGGCTCACCACGCGCCCGCCAAAGCCCACTCTGGACCCCTTTGAAGCCATTCAGGAACAAAGTATACAAGTCAGAAGAACAAGGCCCCGGCAAGAGGAGCTTGCCGGGAAGGCTGCTCCAGGCTCAAGGTTATCGTCCCAGCACAAGACCCTGGGAAGAGGAGCTTGGCAGGAAGACCAAGGAACAGCACCTCAGGAGATTTATCACGGCGCGTCACGCGCCCCGGAAGGGCCCGGAGAGCGGCAAGCTTCCGGGCCCGGCAAGGTGCTTGCCAGGGGAAGCTTACGCTGTGTGCCTGCGCTCCAGCTCATCTGTCCACGCGTCGCCCTGGGGGCCCTTCCAGGGGCGCGTGGCAGATGGCTGTGCAACCTGGGGTACACGGTGGCAAGCCGCGGTGACAAGGCCACCGTCGTGGCGAACGGAGACGCCCGGGCGGACACTTTTGGGGTGACGGCGACGGGCATTCAATGCCCTTGTCCCCCACCGTCAGGGTTAGGTATGGACCACTGTGCATACACTGTTCATGCACTGTTACAACTACCACCGATTTTACGCTTTTACCCTCCTCTACGACGACACCTGTCGGTGACCCCTTTGAGCTATAAAAGGAGGCCCATGCACAACGTAGAGGAGGTTCGACTCCAGAAACTCGATCACTCTTACGTTTAGCATAGCTAGTACTATAGATCTTCAAGCTCCCGAGCTCAAGAACTCAATACAACCAAGGCAGGAGTAGGGTTGTACGCGTCCGCGCGGCCCGAACCTGGGTAAACTGCCCGCGTGTGCCCCTCGATCCGCTCTTTGTGCTCCCTCTGCTCCCTTGCCGTACCGTAGAAGGGGCTCCGGTCCCATAGGTGTTCGTGGGCGACCAATTTCCCCGACGATGACGAAGACATGGATGAAGGAGACAACAGCGAGCAGGAGTTCCAGAAGGCCACAGAAGTTTTGTGTGTCGATGGAGGTGCTTCGCTGCACGCTTCCCACCGCCAACTCAAGCAATGGGTGCGGGAAGTGAATGCAGCTGAGCCACCTGTCGAGTCGCGCAAGCTGCTGAAGTGGTCCGGCACGCCCATCATTTTCGACCTTGAGGACCACCCTGATCGCACAACTGCGGTCGGGTGCTTGCCGATGTTGGTTTCGCCAACTATCCGCAACCTCAAGGTCACCAAGATGTTGGTTGACGGTGGGGCCGGCCTCAACTTGATCTCCTCCGCTGTGATCAAGAAGCTGCAGATCCCCGACAGCGAGCTCGAGGAAACCGGGACTTTTCAAGGAATCAACCCGGGAAGGAGCAAGCTGAAGGGGAAGATCACGCTGCCAGTGACTTTTGGCGGAGAGCTTAACTTCAGGACGGAGAGAATCACGTTCGACGTTGCCGATATCCCATTACCATACAATGGGATACTTGGCCGTCCTGCGCTCGCCAAGTTCATGGCAGCCTCGCACCATGCATACAACGTGCTCAAGATGCCAGGGCCAATAAGCGTCATCTCTGTCCCCGGCGACAAGAAGGATGCGCTTATCTGCGCCGACAAGATCTACCGGGATGCAGCAGCCGCGGCAGACAGCAAGACACTTGCCGCTGAAGCTCTCGGGGGGAAGACCAAGACCAAGTCCGGCAAGAGCTCTGGAGCCTACTCCAGCAAACGCACCTCTTCGGAGTGCTGCGCTGCCGTCGAGGACGCACCATCGAGCTCCACCGGCAAGTGCAAGAAAGGAATGGCTGCTCCACCTGCAACCAAGAAGGTGTCCGCCAAGGAGGACGGCACTGGTGGTACCTTCACCATCAGTGCTACGCTCGACCCCAAATAGGAAAGCGCGCTCGTTGCCTTCCTGCGGGCGAATGTCGACGTGTTCGCATGGCAACCGTCTGACATCCCCGGCGTTCCCAGGAAGGTAATTGAGCACAAGCTTGCTGTTTGTCTTCACGCGCGACCCGTCAAGCAGAAGATCAGGAAGCAAGCGGTGGAGCGCCAAGAGTTCATAGCTGAGGAGATCAAGAAGTTGGAAGCAGCAGGCCTTGTTAGAGGTGTACTTCATCCCACGTGGCTGGCCAATCCAGTTGTCGTGCGCAAAGCCAATGGGAAATGGAGACTTTGTATAGACTTCACTGATGTGAATAAAGCTTGTCCCAAGGATCCATTCCCCTTGCCTCACATTGACCAGATCATTGACTCCACGGCTGGATGTGAGCTGCTTTCATTTCTCGATGCATACTCCGGATACCACCAGATATTCATGGCTGAGGAAGACGAAGAGAAGACCGCGTTCATTACTCCATGTGGC
Organism: Secale cereale; assembly: GCA_902687465.1. Lineage (NCBI taxonomy): Eukaryota > Viridiplantae > Streptophyta > Magnoliopsida > Poales > Poaceae > Secale > Secale cereale. The sequence goes on along the minus strand of LR738715.1, from coordinate 156,246,231 downwards.
ACTTACTGTTTCATACGTATGCCCTTTGGACTGAAGAATGCGGGCTCAACATTTGCAAGGGTGGTACACACTGCTTTTGAGCCACAGATACACAGGAATGTAGAAGCCTACATGGATGACATAGTGGTCGAAAGCAAGGACAAGGATACCCTGATTCAAGACTTGGAAGAAACCTTTGAGAACCTGCGCAAGATACAACTCAAGCTGAACCCCGAGAAGTGCGTCTTCGGAGTCCCCTCAGGCAAGCTTCTCGGGTTCTTTGCGTCCCAGAGGGGGATTGAAGCCAATCCCGACAAGATCAAGGCCATCGAGCAGATCGAAGCTCCAAAGCGCGTCAAGGATGTACGGAGGCTTGCTAGTTGTGTGGCTGCCCTCAGCAGGTTCATTTCAAAGTCTGCAGAACGTGCCCTGCCATTCTTCAAAATCTTGAAAAAGGCAGGTCCAATGAAATGGACTCCGGAAGCGGAGGAAGCGCTGCATGACTTGAAAGGATACCTGTCCTCTACTCCAATACTTGTCGCACCTAAGCCACAAGAGAAGTTGCTGCTATACTTAGCAGCAACCAATCAAGTGGTTAGTGCTGCGTTGGTAGCGGAGAGGGAAGGGGATGAGGAACCCACAGGACCGACAAGCGCATCCGGCGACAAGCAGGGGGCTTCCCCGACAAGCTCTGGCCCCGACAAGGACAAGTCTGCGCAGGAACAAGGAGAAGTGCGAAAGAAGATGGTGCAGCGCCCAGTTTATTTTGTAAGTTCCCTCTTGCAGGGAGCTAGATCAAGATACTCTGGGGTGCAGAAGTTGCTTTTCGGCCTCCTCATGGCCTCAAGGAAGCTGCGCCATTACTTCCAAGCACACGAGATAACGGTGGTCACTCGCTTTCCGTTGAAGAGGATACTGCAAAATCCAGAAGCAACAGGCAGGAACGTCGAGTGGGCACTAGAGCTGTCAAGCTTTGGTCTCAAGTTTGAGAGTACTTCAAATATACAGAGCAGAGCTTTGGCAGAATTCATAGCAGAGTGGACACCGACACCAGACGAAGAGGTCCCAGAGACGAGCATCCCTGTCGAAGAAGCAAGCAAGGAATGGATAATGTACTTTGATGGTGCTTTCTCGATGCAAGGCGCCGGTGCTGGTGTGCTACTTGTCGCACCCACCGGGGAGCACCTCAAGTATGTTGTCCAAATGCACTTTCCCAAGGAGAAATCGACAAACAATACTGCTGAGTATGAAGGTTTGCTTGCCGGCCTCAGAATCGCGGCCGAACTTGGGATTAAGAAGCTGATTGTGCGGGGAGACTCACAGTTGGTGGTCCGACAAGTAAACAAGAGCTACCAGAGTCCTTTGATGGAAGCTTATGTCGATGAAGTGAGGAAGCTTGAAGAACACTTTGAAGGCCTGCAGATGGAGCATGTTCCAAGAGCTCAATATGATATTGCGGACGGCCTGTCAAAGTGTGCTGCATCGAAGTTACCTGTGGAACCAGGGACCTTCATGCTCAAGCTAACTCAACCATCCGTTACACCATCAGTTGGGCAGAGCAAGAAGAGGAAGTTGGTCTCCGGCGACTACTTGCCGGAGGATCTTCCTGAAACCGCCGCCAAGGCCCCCAAGATCAACGACCAAGTTGCTGAGGAACAGTCTGCTCCTGCAGACCCAAGGGTCTGTACAGTTGAAGCAGGCGTTCCCGACAAGTCCTGCCCCGGCAGGCTTGCCGGGGAACACTCAGCTCCGGCAGAACCGCAGATTCTTGCCGTAGAAGCTGAGGTTCCCGCAGCATCCCTGATGCCTTTAGTCCTTGTTATTGAGCCTCAGGCTCCAGCATGGGCACAGCCAATCGTCCGTTTTCTTCAAACTGGAGAACTTCCCGAAGAACCAGAAGAGATAGAGAGGATAACCAGGCAGTCAAGTATGTACCAGTTCGTCGGCAATGAACTGTACAGAAGAAGACTCAATGGTGTCAGATTGAAGTGCATTTCCCGGGAAGATGGACAGAAGCTGTTGGCAGAGATACACGGAGGCATATGTGGCCACCACATTGGCGCAAGAGCACTTGCCGGGAAGGCGTTCCGGCAAGGTTTCTTCTGGCCAGAAGCCCTCCAAGATGCAACTGCACAAGTAACCAAGTGTGAAGCGTGCCAGTTCCATGCCAAACAAATACACCAGCCGGCTCAAGCTCTCCAGACGTTCCCTTTGTCCTGGCCCTTCTCGGTCTGGGGGCTCGACATCCTCGGCCCCTTTCCCCGTGCCGTCGGGGGCTTTGAGTACTTGTACGTTGCGATCGACAAGTTCACAAAGTGGCCAGAAGTGGAACCAGTGAGAAAGGTGACCGCACATTCAGCAGTCAAGTTCTTCAGATCGATCGTTTGCCGTTTCGGAATCCCTAACAGGATCATCACCGACAACGGCACACAGTTCACAAGTCGCACCTTCATGCAGTACGTCCAAGACCTTGGCGCCAAGGTCTGCTTCGCTTCTGTTGCTCACCCGAGGAGCAACGGTCAAGCGGAGAGGGCCAATGCTGAAGTGATGCGCGGGCTCAAGACAAGAACCTTCGACAGGCTGCACAAGTGCGGAAGAAACTGGATAGAGGAGTTGCCGGTGGCTCTTTGGTCAATCAGGACGACACCAAATCGAGCCACCGGACAGACACCCTTTGCTCTTGTCTATGGAGCAGAGGCAGTTCTCCCCACGGAACTCGTATACGGGTCTTCTCGAGTACTCGCTTACGACGAGCTCGAGCAAGAGCAGCTGCGGCAAAATGACGCACTGCTCCTCGAGGAGGACCGTCTCCAGGCTGCTGTACGAGCTGCTCGATACCAGCAAGCTTTGCGCCGCTATCATAGCCGCAAAGTCAAGGCCAGGAGTCTCGAGGAAGGCGACCTTGTTCTTCGGCGCGTTCAGTCCGCCAAGAATTCCAACAAGTTGACGCCGAAGTGGGAAGGCCCTTATCGGGTGAGACAAGTCACAAGGCCCGGCGCTGTCCGCCTTGAGACCGAAGAAGGCTTACCGGTGAGCAACTCCTAGAACATTGAGCATCTTCGCAAGTTTCACCCATGAGGCGCGGTTGCCGTGATCCGTTCCGGCAACCACCTTTTGTACAAGTCTTGCCGCTGTTGCATGTAAACCTTTGTACAAAGCCGGGCGCAGACCCCGTGCATCAGTAAAACTTTTGTGCTTCGCACTGTTTGTCATTTCATGCTTTTCTTTTTACTTGCATGTATTATCTGACATTTTGTGCAGCGCACATCCCCGGTAAGCAGTAACAAGCCGCAAGGCTCCATACTTGTGTTTCCTCCTCTTTTCCTTTCTCTCTTAAACGGAAGAAGTGTTCCTCGCGCACAAGTTTACCGGGGGGGAAGGAGATACAGGTATGGACCAAGTGTTGTTCAAGAAAGGGAAGCCTTGTCGGTAAGCAAACAATCCATAAAAGCTAAGTTGCCAGAGTTTGAGCAATTCAAATTTTTAAAATTTCTTAGTTGTCTTCCTTGAACGGCCACACTTTGTATGGAAAACCTGTGCGCAGAGGAACCTACCCGTGGCTAGCCGCACCCTTACTTTGTTTCGAGCACGCTCAACGGCTTAAGTGAGCTGCGACAAGTGTCGCGCCCTTACTTCGGTTTCGAGTTCGCTCAACAATCTAAGTGTGCTGCGACTAGCTGCGGCAGGGTTTCTTGCCGGCGAAGGCATTGCGAGCAGGCTGCTAAGAGTCCCGCACTCAGCGCTCGCGGCAAAGGTTTCCTTTGCCGGCAAGTTCCCTAAAAAGCGTAGGGTGGAAAGCATACAAAGTGAAGGGACTAAGCAAGGGAGATAACACTGCATTGATTGTCCAAAATAAAGTTATATTACAAGATAACTTGCCACTGTTCTAACCAACTACTACCCATGACTTGATCAACAGCGGCAAGGGAAGCAGAAAGAAGGGAGCCTAGTCTTTTCGGTCTCCGTCGACCCTCTTGATCTTGCCCGCCTTGGCTACGATATGGGCAACTTGTGCCTTCAACGCCTCCTGGTCAGCTTCGGGCGGCAGGGTCCGGAGGACGTTGACGAGGTTGATCCCGGGGTTGCGGTAGACGATCTTCGACAACACCCGCTCCATAGTACCCATGCAAAGCCGGCGCGCCTCGTCAGCCAGCTGCGCGGGGATCTTCTCCCATAGCTGCGCGAGAGCCGGCGCCACCCCTCTGAAGAACAGGCTCAGCTTGGCGTTGTGGGGGAGGCTCTCGTCGGGGGAGTACACGAGGTGCTCCGCCCTCAGCGCCACCATCTCCTTGTCGATGTTGGCGGCGGAGGCGACGAGCTCCTCGGTCCACTGCTCCACTGTCCGCTGGAAGTTGTTCTGCGACAAGGCGGCACTGTCCAGCAAGGCCCTCTCGGCGCGGAGATCGTCCTTCAGCTTCGTCTCGCGGTCCCGGGCGGCGTCAAGCGAGTCGGTGAGGGTGGAAACCTTCAGCTCCAAATCGGCGATGGAGTCCTTGGCGTCGTTGAGCTCCTTGCCCTTCTCGGAGAGGCGGACTTGCAGCTCCGAATTGGTGTGGGCGTCCTTCTCCCGCGCCACGTTGAGCGCGGCGACCCTCTCCTCGCTCATCTTCAAGCTCGACTCCAGCTGCGCCACCCTTGCCTCCAGGTCCCTCTTGGCGGTCTCTGCGGCAGCAGCGGCGTTCCTCGCCTCCTGCAGAGCCCCGCCAATGGACTGTTCGCGCGCGGTTAGGTCGTCCTCGTGGCTATCGAGATCGACCTTCCGCTGGTTTAGCACTCCTTCCTGCCGAGACAGATCCTCGGCGGCCAATCGCTGCTGCTCCTCCACCTCGGCCTTCTCGAGGAGGAACGCCTGGTGTGCTCCGGCAAGCTCTTCGCGCTCCTCCGCCAAGTTCCGGAGGGCCGCCTGGTTGGCAGCACGGAGCTCCGCGGCGCGCTTCTCCAGATCAGCACCGGCCTTGGCAGCCAGAGCCTCTCGGGACTCCAGCTTGGCTTGCCTGGCCCGATACAAACCCAGGAGTCGACGTAGGAGTTGCTCTTCTTCGGGCTCGTCGCTGCTGCCGGGCGCGTCGACAATCCTCAGCCCGGCGGAGGTGAGAACTTCTCCGTCGAAGGTCTCCCCCTCCGCGGGTGCCCTTGATGAGGACGCCCACGGGACTTTGATAAAGACCCCGTTGGCGGCCTCCACATAGACGCCCGACCCAGCCGCGGGGGCGGAGGGGTCGGCGGCCAGTGCAGCGTCCGGCGCTCCTGCGGCCTCAGGGCCAGCAGTGCGGTCGCCGGTCCCTTCCCCAGCTGCGGCGTCAGCGGTCGGGGCGGTCTCCTCGGCGGCTGGCTCGTCAGCACCAGCCATTCCCTCAGTGGTAGTGGCGTCGCCAGCATTGCCGCGCACGTCCTCCTCGACGATGGTCTCCGTCTCCATCGACTCCGGGGCGGGCGGATCTGACAGAAGAAAAAGAAAAGAAAGAATCGTCAAGCAGATATCCAAAAAGAAGAATCCAAGAAGAAGAAATTACAAGGGCTACCTGCGCGGGCCTCTTCGGTAGCGGGGTCCCTCGCCGGGGAATTCTCCCTTGGCGGCGTAGTGGAAGCCCCCGTCGGCGGAGGGACACTGGTGCCTTCCCTTGTCGGGGTGCTCGCCCTTGGCGGGGTACTCGCCCTTGGCGGAGTACCCGCCCTTGGCGGAGCACCCTCCCTTGCCGGGGAGCTCCTCCTTGGCGGGGATGGTGGAACAAGCGGCTCGTCAGGGGCGGCCTCTTGGTGCTCCTGCGGCTGCGGCTCCATTTCTGCACAAGACAACAAGCAAACAAGGCGTTAACAAGGACAAGCTCAAGCGCGCCCATCAAGCAGAAAAGTAAAACAAAGGACTTACGCTGGGGGCTGCTCTCCGGAGCAGCGGGCTGGTCCGGCAAGCTTGTCGCTGGCGCGTCATCAGCCGCCGCGACGGGCTCGTCGTCCTCGAGGTCAACCACAGGGATCTTGGCCCTCTTCGCCATCCTCTGGGTCAAGGTCCCGGAAGCCAAACAAGATCAGAACCAAGCAAGAGGAATCAAGACAAAAGCAATAAAAATCAAAGGAAATAGAAATTGCAAGTGCTTACTCTTCCTCCTCTTCGTCGGAGCTGAGGGCGGAGAAGTCGAACTCCGCCTCGCGCGCTCCAGCGCGAGGAGCTGGAGGAGAAGGCTCCCTCGGGCGCTTGGCGGGCTCCGGGGCCGTGGGTTGTGAAGACCCCGCTCCGGTCGTCCCCGAGGACCGAGGGGCGGAGGGAGCACCAGAACCACTCCGGGAAGATCCCCCTCCGCTTGCCGCTGGGACGCGGGGCGCCTCCTTGACGACCTTACTCGTCGTGGTGGCACGCGTCGCACGACACTTCGGCTGCTGTCGGGGCGCCGGCGGCCTCGCCATCTCAGCGGTCTTGCGGAGGCGCTTCTTCGGCTGTGGCGGGGGACTTGGTGGTGGCGGAGAGTTCTCTGAGGATGAGGAGGCGTCGTCAAGGTTCAGTGACCCGCCCGAGTCTTCGTCGGAATCGCCCGACTCGGCGTCCTCCTCGGCGGGCTCATTGGACTCGGTGCCTTGCCCGGCAGCCTTGCTCGTCCCGGCAGGCTCCCCGGCAGGGCCCCCGGCGAACTCCTCGGGCGCAATCTTCAATAGCTTGAGGATTTCCTCCTCCTCGGCCTGGCTCACCGCGTCCGCCGCTTCCGCTTCCTCCACGGTGTACCCAAATTCCCCCGCGGCCGCCGCTGCGGCGGCCTCCTCCATCCTGTTGGCTATATATGCCACATCTCGGTCGGTGGTCGCCCGGGTGAGGCCCTTTTTCTCCTCGAGGTTGCGTGGCCGTTCAACCAGGCCGTCGAAGAAGGCCTGCACGGTCTCCTCTGAAGGCATCAGCCAAGTAGGAACAACCCCGTGGGAGTCACACTTAGGCATTGCCGCGCGGATGGCAGTAAGGGCAAAATTGTTGCACAATGGAACTACTCCGTCCGACGGTCTGAACCACTCTGGGTGCCTGGGGTCATGTTTGAACAGCTCCCGGACCATCCCCTTGAGTTCCAAGACGGTGAAGTTATAATTCAGCCCGGGGCGCAGCCTCATGCGGTCTGCCGCGTTGCCGAACTCCCAGGCAGGCCTCTTCCTTTCCTGCAGAGGAGCAATGCGGCGACGGAGGAAATCAGCCCCAACTTCACCTACAGTAAGGTTGGCGGCCCGGAGGCGAAGGATCCTAGTGAGGGCAATCTGCAGCTTGTCATCCTCCGGGGCCAAGTCACTCCAATCCTTGCCGCGCACTATTGCAGTCCAGCGCGGCGAGGTAAACTGCTCGGGTTCATCTTCCATGACCCAGCACCAATCAGCCCTCCACTCTTCCCACTTGCCGCGGAGCTCTCCGATCAAGTACGCCTCTTTCTTGCCGAGCCTGAAGATCCAGGAGATACCGCCGGAGAGTGGGGATCCAGATTCTACTCTAGGTGTGAAGAAGTGGCAGAAGAGAGTGAAAGTGCAACTAATCCCCGGGTGGTTTTGGTAATTAATAACAACATATATATCATTGAACTAATAGTTACTTGAGAATCATTTCAGAGAAGTTCAGTGATACGGGTATGGAAATGTCTGAAGAAGTGGACCCCTCAAAATGCTAAGACAAGCATTGGCAAAAGCTCAAGACTCCATTTTTGGTTTAGTGATCAAAGATCACATTGAGTCCATAGGAAAAGCCAATACTATTAAAAGGGGATGAGGTTGTGTTGATGATCTGGTTGCTCAAGTGCTTAGTGATTTAGCTCCTTCAACTATCAGCAACTTTCACTACTATACACACTCATAAGTAATCTCGGACAAACCGATTCTTCCAACTCAGTCCCACCGAGATGAACCACCTCAGCTATATTCCAAACCCTAGAAATTTCGGTCAATCCGATTTTGAGTTCGGTCTCACCGAAACTGGACTGCCAACCTTCTGTAACCATTTGACATCATATCAGAATATCCGAGTTGTTGATTTCGGTCCCACCGAAACTGGCAAGTTCCTACCTTTGACTCATATCGGACAAACCGAGATGGTATTTTCGGTCCCACCGAAAACCCCAACGTTCACTATATTTGAACTTTCGGTCTGACCGAGTTTCCACTTCGGTCTCACCGAGATTGCTCAATTATGTGTGTAATGGTTGGATTTTGTGTGGAGGCTATATATACCCCTCCACCTCCTCTTCATTCGTGGAGAGAGCCATCAGAAAGTACTACCACTCCTACCTTACACTTTCTGAGAAGAGAACTACCTACCCTTGTGTTGAGATCAAGTTATTCCATTCCTACCATATGAAACTTGATTTCTAGCCTTCCCAAGTTGCTTTCCACTCAATCCTTTCTTCCACCACAGCCATATCAGTGAGGAGAGTTGAGTGTTGGGGAGATTATCATTTGAAGCACAAGAACAAGGAGTTCATCATCATCAACAACATCTATTACCTTTTGGAGGTTGGTGCCTCCTAGATTGGTTAGGTGTCGCTTGGGAGCCTCCGTCATCGAGATGTGGAGTTGAACCAAGAAGTTTGTAAGGGCAAGGAGATCGCCTACTTCGTGAAGATCTACCCCAAGTAAGGCTAGTCCTCCGTGGGCGTAGGCCATGATGGAATAGACAAGGTTGCTTCTTCGTGGACCCTTCGTGGGTGGAGCCCTCCGTGGACTCGCGCAGCCGTTACCCTCCGTGGGTTGAAGTCTCCATCAACGTGGATGTACGATAGCACCACCTATCGGAACCACGAGAAAAATCTCCGTGTCTCCAAATTGCGTTTGATCTTCTCCACCTCTCTTTACTACATGTGCAATTTACTTTCCGCTGCTTATACTCTAGAATTGCATGTGTAGGGTGATGCTTGACTTGATCATAATTGTGAAACTGCCAAAAACTGTTCATGATCAAAAGGCAGAATTTTTATATTGTCAAGTAGTCTAATCACCCCCCCTCTAGACATACTTTAGATCCTACAAGTGGTATCAGAGCTTTGGTCTCCATTGTATTGGTTTCCATTGCATTGGACTCCATAAGCTTGGTTTCACAACCTAGGAGAGTATGGCGTCTAGTGAGGGTAATTATCGTAGAGGTCCTTACTTTGATGGTACAAATTTTGCTAGTTGGAAGCATAAAATGAAAATGCATATTCTTGGTCATAACCCAGCCGCATGGGGCATTATTTGTGTTGGTATGCAAGGTGAATTCTTCGAGGAAGGAAAAGTTCCGGATCGCGAAGCTACACCGGAAGAGTTGCGGATGTTGCAAAACAATGCTCAAGCTTGTGACATTCTCTTCAATGCTTTGTGTCCCGAGGAGTTCAACAAAATCAGCCGTCTTGAGAATGCTAAAGAGATTTGGGATACTTTGGTTGAAATGCATGAAGGTACTGAATCTGTGAAGGAATCAAAGCTAGATATTCTTCAAGGTCAACTTGACAAGTTCAAGATGAAGGATGGTGAAGGAGTCGCTGAGATGTACTCTAGGCTAGCTCTCATCACAAATGAGATTGCCAGCTTAGGAAGCGAAGAAATGACCGACCGATTCATCATTAAGAAGATTCTCAGAGCTTTGGATGGAAAGTACGACACCGTGTGCACTTTGATCCAAATGATGCCAATCTACAAGACTCTCAAGCCAACTGAGGTCATTGGAAGAATTGTTGCTCATGAGATGACACTTAAGGATAAGGAAGAGCTTCACAACAAGTAAAGTGGTGCTTACAAAGCTACAAGTGATGCTCCCACAACCTCAAGTGACAAGTTAATTTCCAATGAAGAGATAAGCCTAATGGTTAAGAACTTCAACAAGTTCTACAAGAATAGAGGCAAAGAAAGAAGCTCAAAGTCTAGATCATATGATGAAAAGAGATCTTCTAGTCGTGATCGAAACTGCTACAATTGTGGAAGACCCGGACACTTCTCAAATGAGTGTACGGCTCCCCACAAAAGAAGAGAAGAATCTCCAAGAAGAAGAGCAAGAGATGAGTCACCTCGGAGAGAGAGAAGGAGTAGAGATGATCGTTATGAACGAAGACCCTCTCGGAGAAGCAAGGATTCGGAGAGGAAAGACAAGTCATCAAGGAGCTACACAAGAAGAAGACATCAAGCTCATGTAGGTGAATGGGTCTCCGGCTCCGACTCCGACAATCAATCCGATGGAAGCTATCACTCCGACTCCGACTACAGTCAAGATGAAGGTATTGCCGGACTTGCACTCGTATCCTCCAACTCCAACTCCTACGACTTATTTGATTCACCAAATGAGGGAATTGGAAGATGCTTCATGGCTAAAGGCCCCAATGACTTGCTTGGTGAAGATGAGCTCTTGCATGATAAATCTAGTGAGCTTAGTAACGATGAAAATGCTAGTAGTCTTTATAGTCGAGAAGAGTCGAATGACAATGCTATGAAGGAGATTGAGCGTCTAACTAAAGAACTAAACACTCTTAAGTTAGCTCATGAAACAACTCAAGAAGATCATAGAGAGCTCCTAAGATCTCATGAGAAGCTACGCTTCGAGAAGCTCACTCTAGAGCAAGAACATGAGTTTCTAAAAGCGATCAATGACGATCTTCGAAAGAAGAGTTCTTCATATCTTGCCAAATGACTTCTCTTGTCTAATTTCTTGCCACCTATTAAGACTAAGCATGACAAGCATAAGAAAAATTCTTCCTCTAGTAGTAACAATAACAATGTCAAATCTAATGTTGTTACTTCTAGTAGTTCTCTTGATTCCACTAACAATGTTTCAAGCCAAGTTACACTTGAGCAAGAAAATAGCTTATTGAAGGAAATCATAGAGAAAGGTGTCTACAAGAGTCTTGCCGGAAGCAAGAACTTTGAGGAAATTGTTCGCAAACAAGGAAGGCACCGGAAGAATCAAGGGATTGGTTTTGAGCGAAAGTTCAACGCCGAAGGTGTTGAGTGGGAAGAAGGTCAATGCCCTACTCCACAGTTTGTTTCACAAAAGGAGAAGTATGATCCTACTTCTTCCAATGTGGAACAAGCTCAAGATGACCTTCCACCACAAGACCACAAGCTAAAGGCCAAGGACAAGCTTCAAGAGGAGATTGATGCATTCATTAAAGCACCTCAAGCCATGGTCAAGTGGGTTCCCAAGGACACGTCAAGTTCTACTTCTTCAAGCTCAACTACAACCACAAGGATTCCCATCAAGATGATGTGGATCCCAAAGAAGAAGAACTAGAAGGTTCTTGAGGGTGACTCCGCCAACATACTTCACTCACATTCATTTTGGCAAGAACTTGTGCAATCAACTTCCACATCATGCACTAGTTCATGGAGTCACAAACCCTCTTGTTGGTAAGTCAAGGGACAAGGTAATCATTGCTTTCATAGACATCATCTATTGTGAACTTCAATCTATGTCTATGGATATCCTTGTTTGTTCCTTGTGGGACTAACCCATGTAGGTATTGAAAGTGCCCTAATCCAAAGGATAGCTCCCAACTCTTGATGATCTACATCAACATTGAGCATCCACATCTTCAACATCTACATGAAGTCTTCTACGACAACCCAAGGTTAGTTTGACCCTTTAAAAGGGGTTCTCACATCTAGGGGGAGCCTTGCTCTAAAAATTGAGCTAAAGCATCTCCAAATGATGTGAACACATCAATGCTTTATGTAAAAGTGGTAACCCCACCTGTGCTTAAACGATGAGTATGACCTATGATCAAATGTTCTCATTTGACTCCTAAGTCAAAATACTCATATATAGATGACCTAGTCATCGACAAATTGTGTGCTAGTAGCTAGAGTTTTGGTTGTGCATGTTTGACACATACTTCATTTGCTATCTTATTGTGTGAGCATGTTGAATGCATGATTTTATCCATTCAAGGACATCCATTTGTTGTTTTGGTTGTTTTGATTTTTCTGGCCAAATGGATGGACAAGAATGCCTAAGCACCTCCCCTAGCTATCTATGCTTTCTTGTCTCAAATTCTATTCATGCTCATATCACAACTTTGAACAAGTCATTTTCGGACCCTCCGAGTGAGGAGCACTCGGAGCCACCGATCCGTCTAAGGCTGACTTCCAAAACCTTCTAAGTCATTTTCGGTCTGACCAACTTTTCCCACTTGGTCCAACCGAAACGCTTAGACTGATCTAGGTTTCATCTCGGTGAAACCGAGTTCAAAATTTCGGCGTGACCGATATGCGTAACTGCACAGCAGTTATACATTTCGGTGTCATCGAGTTTTTCAACTCAGTCCCACCGACAGCATGGGGATATAAATACTGAGGGCAGCGCGCGATTACTTCTTCAAACCGTTTCGCCCCCAAGTCCCATGCTGCCGTCGCCCTGGTCTTCGGATCGTCGCCGTCGTCGCCTGTGCGCCCTCGCCGCAGGTCTCCGCCGTCGTCAACGGTATTCTTCTCTGCGCCGTTGCCGCCGTAGAGGGACTTCACCAAGTTAGGGTGAGTCTCGATCCCTCTCGTGCTCCCCATCTGATTCTTGCACGATTGGTTTGCCCTGCATCTAGCCACGTTTGAGATATTCCTTAACATCAGATCAGATCGTTTTAGTTTCGAGCGAAATTCTTAGGTTTAGGTTTCCGCGGAACACATCTCGGTGAAACCGAATTAAATTTTTCGGTGTGACCGATTTGGCCTCTGGCCATTGCACTGCACTTTCGGTCTAACCGAGTTGTGCAAATCGGTGTGACCGAAACTCAGTTTTAGTGAAACCCTAGTTTATCGGCAGGACCGAAACCCATTTCGGTCTGACCGAAAGTGGTGTGTAGGTTTCTGTTATACACTTCGGATTCACCGAAACTAAAAATCGGTTTGACCGAAATGCATTCTGTGAAAACTCAAAACTAAGTTTTGAACTCATTTTTTTTGCAAAAACCTCTGCAGTTGTGATAACTCTTCTACTCTGCCTATACCTTATCTTTTCACAGGTTGTGAGCCATGTCAGATGCCAGTGACAGCCAGAACAGGTCTGAGTCACCTTTTGCAGAGATCCCTGAGGCAGATACTAGTCCTGAGGCTAGTAGTTCCAGTGATGATGGTGAGAGGAGTACCCCTAGTGGTTTGCCTCCTGCAGCCACCAGAACCAGAAAGAAGAGAAATTCTGATGATGAGGACTCTGACTTCATTGCTGAGGAAGTAACCTCCAAGCCCAAGAGAAAAGTTGTTGCCAAAGAGCACGAAGGGCAGCAGTCGAAGAAAGGCACCAGCAAGGTCAAGCAGTCAGCTGTTGCAAAGAAACTAAACTTGGAAGAGCCAGCTCCAAGTAAAGTGAAGAAAACTTCCAAGAGGAAGAGAGTTGTGTATGCTGAACCTCATGTTGATGCAGCTGAAGAAGAAGAAGAAGATGCACCCCAGCCTCCTCCTCAGAAGGCTAAGTTCATGGGTGATGCAATTAGGGCTCAAGCTACTTCTAAGCCCAAGAAGCCTGCTCAAGCCAAGGCAGCTTCTGCAAAGCCCAAGAGGACAACCAGGAACATCCCAGCCTCTGAGAAGAACAAAGGTGATATGCCACTGTCTGAGTCTGATGAAGAACATGTGTTGCTGAAGCTCCGTCCAAAGTTGCCACTCCACAACGATGCTCATCCTCAAGCCGAGGATATGAAGGCAAGGAAGGATAGAGGTCTCAGGCTATGGAGACAGTCTGATCCATATGTCGTGAGGAGAAGGACTGCTGTGGACCCCAGATTCCACACCAGAGAGCAGCAGGACTTCTATGAGACCGTGCTGATGGATAAGAAGCCTATTGTTGCAGACACCAGGTATGTTGACTGGGAGTACATTGACAGTGAAGAGCACCGAGACTTCTTTCCCCATGTGCATGAGAGCTTCACTGCATGTGGAGTTGATGACTTTGTGGGTCAGAAGCTGACAGATTGGAATGACGAGATGATCATGCAGTTCTACGCCACAGCCCACTTTTATCCTGATGGCAAGATCACCTGGATGACTAAAGGTCAAAGGTTTTCTTCGTCTGTTGAAGAATGGGCAGAACTTCTGAATGCTCCAGTGCAGAGAGAGGACGACATTGATGTCTATGGGATTCCTAAGAAGAACCATGATTCCATGAAGAACATGTACAAGGAGATCCCCGCAGCTGATTTGGAAGGGTGGAAGCTTGGCTCAGTGTACTATCTCCAGGCAGGTCTGACCACCACAAACACTATTCTGAGGCATACCTTGATGCCCAAGTCTGGAGACCACCGCATGATTCGAGGCTATTCTATCAACATGCTGCACATTCTCGATGAGAAGGCACCTTTCAAGGTGATGGACTTAATGGTAGAGACCATTAAGAGGACTGCAGCTGACCAGAAGAGGTCGTGTGGATTTGCCCCACAAATTCAGATGCTCATCAATGCCAAGTTTGGCACGGGCAAATTCATGTTGGATAGGAAGCACTTGCCACTGCAGCCAGAGCATGAAGATAACATTGTTGTGATGGATGAGGAGGATCCAACTTCTGTCGAAGGTCAAGCCAAGATTGAAGCTGCTAAGAAAGCCAAAGCTGATAAAGAGGCAGCAGCAGCAGCAGCTAAACCAAAGAGCTTCGGAGAGCAGATTCTCGAAGCTACCCAAAGGATTGAACAACGCCTGGCCAACATTGAACAATCTCAGGAGAGCCTAGAGAGGATTGTTGACGACAAGATCCACGCTCTGGATGTGAAGCTGACTGAGATTCAGGTGACCGTCAACAAGCTTGAGGCAGACATGGAGGAAGCAAGGCAGGAGAGAGCAGAGCTCATGCAGGATGATCTAGTCCAGGACTCTCATCGCCAGACTGCTCAGGTTCCCAGAGGATCCCGATCAGCAGCTATCCCAGTGACTGACTCCAGGGCTACCACTTCAGCACCTCCTACAGCTCCAGCAGTTACTCCAGCTCCAGCTCCAGCATCCACTCCTCCAGCGCAGACATCAGCTGAAGTCTTCGCCGATGCCGCCATTTCTACTCCGACATCTACCCAGACGGGAGCCGCCAGCAGAGCCCACAGTGACGCTTAGTTCTATGCTTTTTCGAACTTTTTGGTAACTTGTTGCCAAAGGGGGAGAAATTGTATAGATCATAGGGCTTCGAGAGAGAGAGTGCTCTTTCGTTCTTTTGCCGGTCTTCTTTGAGATACATTTGGTTCCTTTGGTTCTTGAAACTTTCAGTGTGCTTGCTACTACGTTTGATGCTACCTTAATGAGTGCTTAGTCATACTATGCTTTAATGTGTGCTTAATGCTTATCCTATGCTATTCCTATCTTGTATGGCTATTTACTCATGTCTTGGTGATTGGGTGCATGTTATTCAATCTTATCATTTTGTGCGCTCCACCAAGATGTATGTGACATGGAAGAGTGACCCATAATCCTAATCGATTGTGCATTTGCATTCAAACGCAAATTTTAAATAATGCACAAATTTAGGGGGAGCTCTTGTTTATCACATACTTCTCAAAGCGACGATATTATTCATTGATTATATCTTTTGTCGAAGCTTTGATCTATATGTTGTCATCAATTACCAAAAAGGGGGAGATTGAAAGTGCAACTAATCCCCGGGTGGTTTTGGTAATTAATAACAACATATATATCATTGAACTAATAGTTACTTGAGAATCATTTCAGAGAAGTTCAGTGATACGGGTATGGAAATGTCTGAAGAAGTGGACCCCTCAAAATGCTAAGACAAGCATTGGCAAAAGCTCAAGACTCCATTTTTGGTTTAGTGATCAAAGATCACATTGAGTCCATAGGAAAAGCCAATACTATTAAAAGGGGATGAGGTTGTGTTGATGATCTGGTTGCTCAAGTGCTTAGTGATTTAGCTCCTTCAACTATCAGCAACTTTCACTACTATACACACTCATAAGTAATCTCGGACAAACCGATTCTTCCAACTCAGTCCCACCGAGATGAACCACCTCAGCTATATTCCAAACCCTAGAAATTTCAGTCAATCCGATTTTGAGTTCGGTCTCACCGAAACTGGACTGCCAACCTTCTGTAACCATTTGACATCATATCGGAATATCCGAGTTGTTGATTTCGGTCCCACCGAAACTGGCAAGTTCCTACCTTTGACTCATATCGGACAAACCGAGATGGTATTTTCGGTCCCACCGAAAACCCCAACGTTCACTATATTTGAACTTTCGGTCTGACCGAGTTTCCACTTCGGTCTCACCGAGATTGCTCAATTATGTGTGTAACGGTTGGATTTTGTGTGGAGGCTATATATACGCCTCCACCTCCTCTTCATTCGTGGAGAGAGCCATCAGAAAGTACTACCACTCCTACCTTACACTTTCTGAGAAGAGAACTACCTACCCTTGTGTTGAGATCAAGTTATTCCATTCCTACCATATGAAACTTGATTTCTAGCCTTCCCAAGTTGCTTTCCACTCAATCCTTTCTTCCACCACAGCCATATCAGTGAGGAGAGTTGAGTGTTGGGGAGATTATCATTTGAAGCACAAGAACAAGGAGTTCATCATCATCAACAACATCTATTACCTTTTGGAGGGTGGTGCCTCCTAGATTGGTTAGGTGTCGCTTGGGAGCCTCCGTCATCGAGATGTGGAGTTGAACCAAGAAGTTTGTAAGGGCAAGGAGATCGCCTACTTCGTGAAGATCTACCCCGAGTAAGGCTAGTCCTCCGTGGGCGTAGGCCATGATGGAATAGACAAGGTTGCTTCTTCGTGGACCCTTCGTGGGTGGAGCCCTCCGTGGACTCGCGCAACCGTAACCCTCCATGGGTTGAAGTCTCCATCAACGTGGATGTACGATAGCACCACCTATCGGAACCACGAGAAAAATCTCCGTGTCTCCAAATTGCGTTTGATCTTCTCCACCTCTCTTTACTACATGTGCAATTTACTTTCCGCTGCTTATACTCTAGAATTGCATGTGTAGGGTGATGCTTGACTTGATCATAATTGTGAAACTGCCAAAAACTGTTCATGATCAAAAGGCAGAACTTTTATATTGTCAAGTAGTCTAATCACCCCCCCTCTAGACATACTTTCGATCCTACAGAGAGCTACGTTTGGGTGGACCCCGACATAGTTTTCGCATAGATGTGCGAAAACAGCCAAAGTGAGGACGGCATTCGGGGTGAAATCTAAGAGGTGGAATCCATATGTGTTCATCACATCGCAGAAAAAATCTGAATACGGAGGACAGAGTCCGTAATGGAAGAACAAAGCAAAGAAGTGGTAACCTCCCGGGTACAAGTCGATGGCTTCGGTGGGGAGAACTCTGGTGCGCGGGTGAGCTTTCGTCTCCCTCGCCCAAAACAAGTAATACTTGTCCCGCAGCTCCCTCGCGCCGAGCCTCGGCGGGAAGACCACCATCTTCCTCCGCATAGCTGCCAGCTTCGCCGCCTGGTCGGACTTCTCCTTCTTCGCCTTGTCGCTCTTCGGGGCCATGGCGAGGGCGGCGAGGGGGGGTCGACGGCACTACGGATGCTGGAAACGGCGGAGGAGGGATGGAGCTCGGCTCTCCGTAGGCCTTTGGGGAGGCGGAGGGCGGCGGGGGTTTCTGGAGATTCAAGACACAATGAAAGCGATGGGGGGAAACTGCCCCTGCTTCCTCTGCTTTTAAGGGGGAAGTGGGGGATGTTCCACATTTTCCCATTAAAGAAACAGGCCACGATCTCTCCCACGATGCCGCAATCGACGCGTGCCGTTAGGGAGGGATGTGGCAGATGCGGAGTGGGAAACGGCGTGCCGTGGGCCGCGTGTGCCCGTGCACTGTTTTGGGCCTGGCCCAACAGCGCTCGGCACCGTGTGTGGCCCAGGCCCGGGGGCTCCTGTCGGTGTACTAAAGTAGGGGTACCTTAGTATCCCGACTTGTGCACGGGCAGTAGCAGCGTCCCGTGGTCTGGCTCACCACGCGCCCGCCAAAGCCCACTCTGGACCCCTTTGAAGCCATTCAAGAACAAAGTATACAAGTCAGAAGAACAAGGCCCCGGCAAGAGGAGCTTGCCGGGAAGGCTGCTCCAGGCTCAAGGTTATCGTCCCAGCACAAGACCCTGGGAAGAGGAGCTTGGCAGGAAGACCAAGAAACAGCACCTCAGGAGATTTATCACGGAGCGTCACGCGCCCCGGAAGGGCCCGGAGAGCGGCAAGCTTCCGGGCCCGGCAAAATACCGATCCCGGCAAGGTGCTTGCCGGGGGAAGCTTACGCTGTGTGCCTGCGCTCCAGCTCATCTGTCCACGCGTCGCCCTGGGGGCCCTTCCAGGGGCGCGTGGCAGATGGCTGTGCAGCCTGGGGTACACGGTGGCAAGCCGCGGTGACAAGGCCACCGTCGTGGCGAACAGAGACGCCCGGGCGGACGCTTTTGGGGTGACGGCGACGGGCATTCAATGCCCTTGTCCCCCACCGTTAGGATTAGGTATGGACCACTGTGCATACACTATTCATGCACTGTTACAACTACCACCGATTTTACGCTTTTACCCTCCTCTACGACGACACCTGTCGGTGACCCCTTTGAGCTATAAAAGGAGGCCCATGCACAACGTAGAGGAGGTTCGACTCCAGAAACTCGATCACTCTTACGTTTAGCATAGCTAGTACTGTAGATCTTCAAGCTTCCGAGCTCAAGAACTCAATACAACCAAGGCAGGAGTAGGGTTTTACGCGTCCGCGCGGCCCGAACCTGGGTAAACTGCCCGCGTGTGCCCCTCGATCCGCTCTTTGTGCTCCCTCCGCTCCCTTGCCGTACCGTAGAAGGGGCTCCGGTCCCATAGGTGTTCGTGGGCGACCAGTTTCCCCGACATCCGATGAGATCATCGAGGAACATGTGGGAGCCAACATGGGTATCCAGATCGCTGTTGGCTATTGACCGAAGAGTCATCTCGGTCATGTCTATGTGTCTCCCGAACCCGTAGGGTCTACACACTTAAGGTTCGGTGACGCTAGGGTTGTAGAGATATAAGTATGCGGTAACCCGAAAGTTGTTCGGAGTCCCGGATGAGATCTCGGACGTCACGAGGAGTTCCGGAAAAGTCCGGAGGTAAAGATTTATATATAGGAAGTCCAGTTTCGGCCATCGGGAGAGTTTCGGGGGTCACCGGTATTGTACCGGGACCACCGGAAGGGTCCCGGGGGTCCACCGGGTGGGGCCACCTATCTCGGAGGGCCCCATGGGATGAAAGGGGAAGGGAACCAACCCATAGTGGGCTGGTGTGCCCCCCCTGGGCCTTCCCTGCGCCTAGGGTTGGAAACCCTAGGGGTGGGGGCGCCCCACGTGCTTGGGGGGCAAGTCCCCCCCCTTTGTCCGCCGCCCCCCTAGGAGATTGGATCTCCTAGGGCCGGCACCCCCCAGGGCCCCTATATATAGTGGGGGGGGAGGGCAGCCGGACCCATGCCCTGGCGCCTCCCTCTCCCTCCCGTGACACCCCTTCCTCCAGTGCTGCTTGGCGAAGCCCTACTGGAATACCGCGGCATCCACCACCACGCCGTTGTGCTGCTGGATCTCCATCAACCTCTCCTCCCCCCTTGCTGGATCAAGAAGGAGGAGACGTCGCTGCTCCGTACGTGTGTTGAATGCGGAGGTGCCGTCCGTTCGGCGCTAGGATCATCGGTGATTTGGATCACGACGAGTACGACTCCATCATCCACATTCTCTTGAACGCTTCCGCTCGCGATCTACAAGGGTATGTAGATGCACTCCCCTCTCCCTTGTTGCTAGATGACTCCATAGATTGATCTTGGTGAAGCCTAGAATTTTTTTGATTTCTGCTACGTTCCCCAACAGTGGCATCATGAGCTAGGTCTATGCGTAGTATCTTGCACGAGTAGAACACAAAGTAGTTGTGGGCGTAGATTTGTTCAATTCTCTTGCCGCTACTAGTCTTATCTTGATTCGGCGGCATCGTGGGATGAAGCGGCCCGGACCGACCTTACACGTACGCTTACGTGAGACGGGTTCCACCGACTGACATGCACTAGTTGCATAAGGTGGCTAGCGGGTGTCTGTCTCTCCCACTTTAGTCGGACAAAAGGGTCCTTATGAAGGGTAAATAGGAATTGGCATATCACGTTGTGGTTTTGGCGTAGGTAAGACACGTTCTTGCTAGAAACCTATAGCAGCCACGTAAAAACATGCAACAACAATTAGAGGACGTCTAACTTGTTCTTGCAGCATGTGCCGTGTGATGTGATATGGCCAAAAGATGTGATGAATGATATATGTGATGTATGAGATTGATCATGTTCTTGTAATAGGAATCACGACTTGCATGTCGATGAGTATGACAACCGGCAGGAGCGATAGGAGTTGTCTTAATTTTATTGCATGACCTGCGTGTCATTGAAAACGCCATGTAATTACTTTACTTTATTGCTAACCGTTAGCCATAGTAGTAGAAGTAACGTTTGGCGAGACAACTTCATGAAGACACGATGATGGAGATCATGATGATGAAGATCATGGTGTCATGCCGGTGACAATGATGATCATGGAGCCCCGAAGATGAAGATCAAAGGAGCAAAATGATATTGGCCATATCATGTCACTCTTTGATTGCATGTGATGTTTATCATGTTTATACATCTTATTTGCTTAGAACGACGGAAGTAAATACGATGATCTCTCACTAAAATTTCAAGAATTGTGTTCCCCCTAACTGTGCACCGTTGCTAAGGTTCGTTGTTCCGAAGCACCACGTGATGATCGGGTGTGATAGGCTCTAACGTTCGCATACAATGGGTGTAAGCCAGATTTACACACGCAATACACTTAGGGTTCACTTGACAAGCCTAGCATGTACATACATGGCATCGGAACACGGAAGAATGAAAGGTCGAACATGAGTCGTATAGAAGATACGATCAACATAAAGATGTTCACCGTTGATGACTAGTCCGTCTCACGTGATGATCGGGCACGGCCTAGTCGATTCGGATCATGTATCACTTAGATGACTAGAGAAATTTCTATCTGAGTGGGAGTTCATTAAATTTGTTTAGATGAACTTGATTGTCATGAACATAGTCTAAAATCTTTACAATATGTCTTGTAGATCCAATGGCCCACGCTAATGTTGTCCTCAACTTCAACGCGTTCCTAGAGAAAACCAAGCTGAAAGACGATGGCAGCAACTATACGGATTGGGTCCGTTACTTGAGGATCATCCTCATAGCTGCCAAGAAAACATATGTCCTTGAAGCACCGCTAGATGGCGCTCCCACCCCAGCAAACCAAGACGTTATGAACGCTTGGCACTCGCGTTGTGATGATTACTCCCTAGTTCAGTGCGGCATGCTTCACAGCTTAGAATCGGGGATCTGTGACACCCCGAGACCGGTGCGCCAGGTGTCAGCCAGTTATTCGTCGTCGTTGCCATGTCATCTACTTGCGTGTTGCATCTTGCCATGTCATCACGAGTGTTGCAACAGCATGTTTTCAAAACTTGCATCCGCCCGAGTTCCCTCGTCCTTTCCGTTGTCCGTTCTGAGCCCAAACACACTTGCACACGCCCGCGGTGCCTCCGAATATTTATTTTGTGAGTGTCCAAAAAACGTTCTCGGAGTGGGTTGAAACTTGGCGTGTGGTCTTTTTATATCATAGGTAGACCGCCTGTCAAGTTTCGTCGCGTTCGGAGTTCGTTTGATAGCCCAACGGTTAACCGTGTTAACCGCCCGAAGCCTTTTCCCTTTTGGCCCAGCACCCCTTTTGCACAGCCCACCTAGCCCATTCTAACCCCTCCATGCTTTTGGCCGTTCGATCACGATCGCGTGGCCGCGAACGGCTCCTCATTTGGACACTCCTAGCTCCCTCTAGCTATAAATATGTGTCTCCCTTCCATTTTTCGCGCAGATCCAACCCTAACCTCTTCCTCCTCCGCGCGCCGGACATGTCCACCCCGCCGCCGGACATGTCCGCCGCCCCCGCAGCCAATCAGGCTTCGCCACGTCACCCCGCCGGCCTTCTCTCTCCACCCCGCCGCCAGGGCCCGCCGAGCCCATCGCGGGCCCGACGAGCCCAAGAGGCGCCGCCGCCAGCCCGCAGGCGCACGAGCGCTGCGCCTCTTCCCCGCACCTCCAGGCCCCGCCGCCATTCGCCTCCGTCGCCGGCGCTCCGCCTCCCGCCGGCAGCCGCCGTTCCTCCATCGCCGAAGCTCGCCGCCGTGCCACCACCGGCCGGATCTGGGCCGGCCGCCCCCGGATCCGCACCGCCCCGCCTCCCTTCCTCCGGCGAGGGCGCTGTCGCGCCATCCCTCCGTTGCCAGACCCGCCGCCGCCATGGGCAGGCTCGGGAACGAGCAGGAGGCTCGTCCCGCTTGCCTCTGCCTGCGCGTGGGCTCGCTCGTCCGCATGGGCCCCCGCCGGCCCAGCCTCCCTTCGGGCCTCCTCCCCGTCCGCGTGGGCCCGCGCCTCTCCTCGGCCCGCTCCAGCGGGGCCAGCCGCCTCCAGCCGCCCAGGTGGGCCGGCGCCCCCTTCAGCCTGCCTCGCCGGCTGGCCCTCCTCCTCTGCCTACTGGGCCTTGGCCCATGGTAAGCCCCACCTAACCCTCGCCCTGTGTGCAAGATACTATTCGACGCCCGATGTGTGTTTTCTTCCTGAGTGTAATTTTTGCTAAGTCCTTTTTCTGTCAGTTTAATGTTGCATCTTTGACTGCTTGTAATTAATTGTGTGTATGTCCAAATTGAGTGTATGATATGTCAAAATGATCGTGGTGATATGCTCTACACTTTGTTCCATTGTGCCATGCCCATTTGAGTTCATCTAGTTGCTCAAATATCTGTTGCAAGAGTGCTACTTGTTATAAACTGCTGCTACTTGTTATTTTGTTGCTATGTTTGAGATATGATAACTTGGTGCATGTTTATCCAAATGATGCAAATGACATGTCAAAATGTTCATCATGAGATGCTCTACATGTTGGTTGCTATAGCATGCATGTTAGAGTTCATATTGCCATGTTTATCTCTGTTGCAAAAGTGCATGTGGCTGTTAGGTTTTGTAACTTGTTACGAGATGCTTAGTTGAGGAGCTCGTTGCTATTGTTGTGTTTGTCCCCATGTCACATGCCTAGACGTTTTAGATTCTCCATGATGTGGTATTTGATGTGGTGCATTTAACTTTCCATGATATGCCTTGTGTTGACTTAAACATGCTTGTAAACATGCCATGTTGTTATTGCTGTCAGGTTTTTAGTGTCATGATCAAAATGTTGTAGCTTGTTGCTATTGATCCATGCCTCCTATGGAGTTGTTTGCTGTAGGATATGTATACTTCATGTCCATGCTTCTTGTCACCATGTTTGAGTGATGTAGAGTATATATATCTTGCTCCAAAGTTGCTATGTGGCTGTTAATTTCAGCTTGTTGTTATATCTTGTTTCATGTGTATCTTTTAGCCCGTTGCTCCGTTTTGAGTGTTCCTTATATAAACTTGTGTTGTTTTCTGTGCTTCCTACCTTGTAATGTATTGCTTCCTGTATAGACTTGTCATGCATCATACCTTGCCATGTAATGCATCATACCTTGCCATGTAATGCATCATATATAGACTTGTGTTGTTTTGATGTGCTTCCTACCTTGCCATGTAATGCTTCCTGTATAGACTTGTTGTGCTTCCTGTATAGACTTG
>LR738715.1:155983082-156207713 GCA_902687465.1 Secale cereale | reverse complement strand
GTTCGGCTCGACCCTATTCAGACTCTAAAATTATCTTTCAAGGTTCATTAAACGAACCAGCTTTATTTACGACCACACAGGATCCTTTTTTCCAGGTTTTTTCTTTTTCTTTCTTTTTTACAGATGGCCATCACACTTCCCCCTTCAAGGACACATCACAAAGGAGAAAACGGCGAAGACGTGCAGGAGGGCCCCGCACTAAGGTTTCTTTTTAGATTAAGACCCTGTGTAAACCTTTTATCTCGTTTTGTTTTATACTTTTCTGGCATGTAAAATGTCCAAGGAAGTTATCGGCATTATCTGTAAGTATACGGCTCGCCGTACTAGAACGGGATATTATAGAGACAACTTGGTTCATATTATGTTTGGAGTTTTATTCTCTCACCACCCGTGTTCTCTCTCCATGTCAGATTGCCACATGTGCCTTGACAACAGGGTCCATTACCAGGGGCTGTATTCAGCCCGGTATATGTTGAAAAGTCCGAACACCTATAGGGAGTGTTCGGCGTCCTGGATATTGCTTTATATGCATCAGTTCTGAATCATGTCTTGGGTCAATAGTTGGGTTGCCCGGCTCCTGTGCTTACCCCTACATTCCCGATTGTTCGTCTAGGGTGTAAAGGGAGAACTACTGTGATTGTACTTCTGGTTCGTCCGGTCAAGTACCTCAGTAGAGAAAGCCAAAAACTGACTGTCATGATAGGCGAGAATCTGGTCTGCGATCCGGCGACTTAGTGTCATACTACGATCATTGGAGATCTACCCCGTGTTATACGAAGGGTTGGTTCTTTGCCTAGCCGCGTACAAATGGATACCTTAATTCGGAAACACCATATACGCACCAGGGGCTAGTACTTAGCTCCACTTGTCAAACTCCTATGGCTAAGTGAAAGAAATAAAGCCGCATAGTCCGATTTCCTGGTTCGCTCCGCATACACCTCCTACATGGACCAAGATGTTGGATAAAGAGTGTTTATGCATATGACCGAACACCCCAGTAATATTTACATGGGGGTTGAAGCCCACGACTAAAACTTTCATATTTATATAAACGACCGCACAGGAGGTGAAAGTCGCTCACACTATAATAGCGAAAATCATATATACATCGGTTCATATGCTTAAGTCTTTACAACCGGATACAATTACTCAAAGATAATATCTTTTGAGCACTAGCCTTCTACAAGGCGGTCGCCTTCTATGACGTCCTCGAAATATCTCTCCGGCTTGCGGTGCTCCTTGCCTTCGGGCGGGCCAGCAGTGGCTATGTCCTGCGCCTTCATCTTCGCCCAGTGCACTTTCACACGGGCGAAGGTCATCCGAGCACCCTCTATGCAGGCCGAACGCTTCAACGCGTCGACTCGCCGACTCGCTTCGACGAGCCGCTTCACCAATCCAAAGTAGATACTTGGGATTGGCTCAGCGGGCCACAACCGGACTATCAAGTCCTTCATGGCCGAACCCACCATGTTGTGCAGCTCGACCAGCTGCTTCATCTCGTCGTTGAGGGGCACCGGATGTTTTGGAGCATAGAACTGTGACCAGAACAACTTCTCCATGCCGTTCCCCTCCTGGGCTCGGAAGTATTGAGCGGCATCAGCACTGCTCCTCGGGAGATCCGCAAACACGCATGGAGAACTCCATAACCGTGTCAGCCCAAGGTATTTTTGCCCTCCGAAGATGCTCTGTAAGAGAAAAGTCTTACGAGATGCTATCTTCCGCGCCTGCTTGATTTCCTTGCAAATGTTGCGCGACTCGCTTCGTGCCTCCTGGGCAGCCTACTGCCGCAGTGAGCTCGGATGCTTGTTCCGAATTCTTCTCTTCCAATGCCTCACATTTGCAAATAGCATCTTTGAGCTCAATTTCGACTTCGGCCACCCGAGCCTCGTGCTTTTGGCACGTGGCCTTTTCGGCCTCTAGATCGGCAACCGCTTTGTCAGCGGCTACCTTGCTCGCCTCGACCTCCTTCTTAGCCTCTGTGAGATCGCCCTTGAGAGCCTCGAGCTCAGCGGCGCTAACTGTTTAATACAGCATATCACAAAGAGTTTATACTCACACTTAATTAAAATTATTCTTGACATCTCAATTTTTCAAATCCGCATACCTTGCGTCTCATCCAAACGCTGGTTGACGTGGTCGAGGTTCGCGTTGGCCTCCGAAAGCTTCCGATTTAGTTTGGCAACTTCTGCAGCTTTTGCAGTTGCCGCAACTAGTGAAGCCTGTTTAAATGCAAAATCATGCAGTTTAGCTCTATAATATGCTATATCATGGATACTTCGTCCGATTCTGTTCAAAATCACACAAAGCATCAGGGGCTACTGGTTATATATGTGCATATAAAATAAATAAAGTTCCATAAAGAACATTACATCGCATACATCGAAGCCTGTTAGTAGGCTGTTGAAGGCTTCATTTAGTCCGCCTTTGATGGACTGAATATTTTTCATCACCGCACCCATTACGGTGCGGTGCTCCTCCATGACGAAAGCACTTTGTAGTGCTCCCTCCAGAGGGTCCAGTGCCTCTGGATTGACACCGGGCTCCATAGGAATAGTTGTGTCCTCCCTCGCCTTGGGGGTCTCGTCTTCGGACTCCGGAGCCGCACTAGGCTCCGGATCAGTATTAGGCGGGGCCCGGGATTGTTTGCCCCCCCGCATTTGGTCTCCTTGGGTACTGTTTCCCCATGGCTAGTGGCAGCCAAGGTATTAACCTCGGTCGCCTTATCACCTGCCCCACCCCCATCTCCTTGAGTAGGAGACGCACGCTGGGAGGTCACTTCGGTGTCCTCACGGGCACGGGCTATGGAGCTCAGACCAGCGGGTCGCTCTCTGTCTTTCTAGATGGCAAAGAGTTCCCCTCCGATAAGAAGGCATTGGGGTGCGCTCGGGGAGGGCTGTAGGTCAGCAGGTGAGAAATACTTAAAAGCGTCAATATGCTGAATGAACAAGATGCAACAATTAGTATATCCGAACAACTTACGGTTCGGCTAGGGGCTTCTCCCTAGGCTTCACCACAAAACTATGTTGGACGATGAGTCCGAACAAGCGGGGAGGTTTAGCCTCCTCCGGGGTGTGGCCTTTCCCGCATCAGCAGGGGCCGCCCTCTTCTTCCTCCTACCCCGGGCGAGGGATTCTCCTTCTTCATCATCCTCCTCCTCTTCAGAGGAGAGGATGTCGATCTCCTTGGACTTCGCGTCCGTAGGGCGTGGGCCGCTCTTGGCCTCCTTGCTCTTCTTCTTGGGCTTCTGGTCCTACGCCTTGTATGGCGCTGGAACCAGCATTGCCAACAGTTGGGGTGTGGCAGGGTCTTCTGGCAAAGGGGCCGGATACTTGATCCGAACTGCCTTCTTCGTCCAGCTCTGTATATCATGTAAAAACTCCAATTCCTATTATCGTTAAAATAAGGAGGGAATATATGTTTGACGGAATTTTTTGATTACCTCTTATGCGGTAAACGCAGTGTTGTAGCCTGAGTCCTTGGTTTCCTTTGGCCACTCCTTCTGGCCCTTGAAGAGGTATTTCCAGATCTCTGCGTGCGTGGATCCGTATAGATGCTTGAAGGGACAGGCTCCTGCCGGATCGAACTCCCATAGAAAGGAGTCCCGGCATTGACAAGGAAGGACAAGCCGGGCCAGCATTACCTGAAACACATTTGTGAGTTGGTAGCCTTTGGTGATCATGCTGGACACGCGGCCTTGGAGTGCTGCCACCTTAGTCTGAGACTCCCAGTTCGGACTCTTATCGGTCCAGGAGGTTAGCCTCTCCCGAGGCCCAGATCTGAAAGCAGGCGCCGCCGCCCATTTGGCATTGCGGGGCTCGATGATATAGAACCATTCCTGATGCCAAACCTTGTTCGTCTCCACGAACGACCCCTTTGGCCAGCTTGCATTCGGGAGCTTGCTTATCATAGCACCCCCGCACTCGGCATGTTGCCCGTCCACCACCTTCAGCTTCACATTAAAGGTCTTGAGCCATAGACCGAAGTGTGGGGGGATGCGGAAGAAAGCTTCACACATGTGTGATGACCCACAAGTGTAGGGGATCTATCATAGTCCATTCGATAAGTAAGAGTGTCGAACCCAACGAGGAGCAGAAGGAAATGATAGGCAGTTTTCGGTAAGGTATTTTCTGCAAGCATTGAAATTATAGGTAACAAATAGTTTTGTGATAAGGTAATTGGTAGCAAGTGACAAAAGGTAAAAGTAAATAAGGTGCAGCAAGGTGGCCCAATCATTTTTGTAGCAAAGGACAAGCCTGGACAAACTCTTATATAAAGGAAAGCGCTCCCGAGGACACATGGGAATTATCGTCAAGCTAGTTTTCATCACGATCGTCTGATTCGCGTTCGGTACTTTGATAATTTGGTATGTGGGCGGACCGGTGCTTGGGTGCTACCCTTACTTGGACAAGCCTCCCACTTATGATTAACATCTAATGTAAGCATCCGCAACTACAAAAGAAGTATTAAGGTAAACCTAACCATAGCCTAAAACATATGGATCCAAATCAGCCCCTTACGAAGCAACACATAAACAAGGGTTTAAGCTTCTGTCACTCTAGCAACCCATCATCTACTTATTACTTTTGAATGCCTTCCTCTAGGCCAAAATAATGGTGAAGTGTCATGTAGTCGATGTTCACATGACACCACTAGAGGAGAGACAACATACATCTCATCAAAATATCGAACGAAGACCAAACTCACATGAATACTAATAGCACGCTTCTCCCATGTCCTCGGGAACAAAAGTAACTACTCACAAGACATAATATTGTTCATGATCATAGGGGTATTAATATGCATAATGGATCTGAACATATAATCTTCCACCAAATAAACCAACTAGCATCAACTAAAAGGAGTAATCAACATTACTAGCAACCCACAAATACCAATCCGAGGTTTGGGTACAAAGATTGGATACAAGAGATGAACTAGGGTTTGAGAGGAGATGGTGTTGGTGAAGATGTTGATGAAGATAGCCCTCCCCAAGATGGGAGAGTTGTTGGTGATGACGGAGGTGACGATTTATCCCTCCCGGAGGGAAGTATCCCTGGCAGAACAGCTCTGCCGGAGCCCTAGATTGGTTTCATGTCAAAACACCTCATATAGGAGAAGATGGGCATCGGGGGCCTTCCGGCTGGCCCACGAGGCAGGGGGCGCGCCCTGGGAAGGGGGGCGCGCCCCCACCCTCATGGGTAGCTGGTGGCCCCCCTCGTGGATTTCTTTCGCCAGATATTTTTTTATATTTTCAGGAATGACGTTCTGTTGAGTTTCAGGGCTTTTGGAGTTGTGCAGAATAGGTTTCCAGAGTTCGCTCCTTTTCCAGCCCAGAATTCCAGCTGCCGGCATTCTCCCTCTTCATGTAAGCCTTGTAAAATAAGATAGAGGTGTCGATAAAAACAAAATACAGACATGATGGCATCATGATCATTCTCATAATAGCAACTTATATAAATATAGTCATATGATTTTTATGCTAAAGTAACAATTCATCCACAATATCAAGTATGAATCATAAACTTCATTGGAAACTAACAAACTTTGATCTCGGTCATTGAAGCAATTGCAATTTATCATAACATCAGAAAGAGTCAATATAAGAGCTTTTCAGCAAGCCTACGTACTCAACTATCATATAGTCTTTCACAATTGCTCACACTCACGCAATACTTATGTTTATGGAGTTTTAATCGGACACAGAGAAAGATAGGGGCTTATGGTGTTGCCTCCCAACCTTTTACCTCAAGGGTAATATCAACAGTAATAGATCATGAAAACTTACATCCAAGTGGGTATATATGTAAGGATCTTTCCAACACAATGTGCTTGCCAAAGGATAAAAGGTAAAAAGGAAAGGTGGATTTCACCTTGACTCTTATAAGGCAAGAATAATAGATAGGCCCTTCGCAGAGGGAAGCAGAGGTTGTCATGTGTTTTTATGGTTGGATGCACAAAGTCTTAGCATAGAAGAATTTCGCTTTAAATTGCCACTTGTGATAAGGACCTTTATTATGCAGTCCGTCGCTTTTATTACTTGCATATCACAAAATCGTATAAAGCTAATTTCTCCCACACTAATAAATCATACATATTTTAGCGGATTTGCAACATGACAACTTACTTGGAAGGATCTTTCTTGATCCATAGGTAAGTATGGTGGACTCTCATGGCAAAACTGGGTTTAAAGATATATGGAAGCACAAGTGGTATCTCTACTTAGTGCGAGGAGTTTTGGCTAGCATGAGGGGGAAAGGCAAGCTCAACATGTTGGATGATCCATGACAATATACTTTATTTCGGATAGAAGAAGACATAACCCATTATGTTGTCTTCCTTGTCCAACATCAACTCTTTAGCATGTCATACTTTAATGAGTGGTCACAATCATAAAAGATGTCCAAGATAGTATATTTGTATGTGAAGCCTCTCTTCTTTTATTACTTCCTATTAATTGCAATGATGACCAAAACTATGTTTGTCACCTCCCAACAACTTTTATTTATCATACTCTTGTATGTGAAGTCATTACTTCCCATAAGATTGATATGATCTCATTGATACTCTTTATGTTTTCTTTCTTTTTATCATGACCCAAGTGAGGAAATCAAGCCCTTGACTCAACACTAATCTTTATTATATAGCTCACGGACTCGATTACAAAGGGTAAAGCTCACAAGGCAAAAGCTCACAACTAGATCATGCTAACTTTATTCTAATATATCAAGATACTACCAAAAGGATCGAACTAAGTAAAGCGGTAAAGATAGGAGTGATGGTGATACGATACCGGGGTCACTCCCCCAAGCTTGGCAGTTGCCAAGGGGAGTGCCCATACCCATATGATTATGTCTCCTTCTTCGGCGGTGGCGATGATGGAGTTGCAAGTAGTGACGGAGGATCCTCATATATCGAGCGTAGGAGATCTTCCAGCTTGCGTATAATACCTTTGAGACCAGCAATGTAATCCTTCAACAAAGTATTTTCACTTGTGAGATGCGTGTTTCGAATCTGAGCTAACTCAATCATCCTAAAAGCTTCTAGCTCAGTTGAGGTAAAGAGGTTAGGAAGGGGTTTAGAGGTGTCTTCTTCTCCCGCTGCCGGAGCCGGATTTTCCACCTCCATCTTCATCATCTTCTCCTTGTGGATCTCCTCGGGTCCTTCCCTCTTCAGATATATCTTCATTAGCCAAGCATCGTTGCCTTCGTTGGTGGAGGAGGGAAACGACATGATGCCTGGCTCCGCAAACCCTAACAGAAAAGAGTTCTAAACAAGAACATTGGATTTTTGCGTGATACAGAGGTCAAAACCTTCGGGGGTATATATAATGAATTTTACCGACCAAAAGGAGTAACCCACAAGAAAACGGAGTCCGGGGGGCACACGGGGTGCCCACGAGGTAGGGGGCGCGCCCTGGGAAGGGGGGCGCGCCCTCCACCCACGTGGACGCCTCGTGTCTCGTCCGGACTGCGGTTTATTTTTCTATTTTTCTAAATATTCCAAAACGGAGAAAAATTGCCTTTAGAACTGTTTTGGAGTCGGTTTACTTACCGTATCACGTACCTCTTCCTTTTCGGAGGCTGAATCATTCTGGAAAGTGTCCCTTATGTATTCCTCTGGGGTTACAGTTTCAATAACATTCGTTTCAACATTTATAGGATTACCTGAGATATAATGTTTAATTCTTTGACCATTCACCACCTTCAGATTTGTGCCTTCGAAGTTATTGATTTTTGATGGCACCGGAATGATAGACCTCCTCAATAACGTAAGGTCCTTCCAACTTGGAGAGAAGTTTTCCTACAAAAAAGTCTTAAACGAGAGTTGTATAGCAAGACATAATCACCTACATTAAACTCACGCTTTTGTATCCTTTTGTCATGCCATCTTTTAACTTTTTTTTTAAACAGTTTGCCATTCTCATAGGCCTGGGTTCTCCATTCATTGAGACAACTAATATCAAATAACCTCTTCTCACCGGCAAGTTTGAAATCATAGTTGAGCTCCTTAATAGCCCAATATTCCTTATGTTCTATCTCAAGAGGTAAGTGACATGCTTTTCCATATACCATATTATATGGAGAGATACCCATAGGATTTTTGTATGCAGTTCTATAGGCCCATAATGCATCGTCAAGTTTCTTGGACCAATTCTTCCTAGACCTATTAACTGTCTTTTGCAAGACTAATTTCAACTCCCTATTACTTAGTTCAACTTGACCACTAGTCTGTGAGTGATAGGGTGATGCAATTCTATGGTTGACATCATACTTAGCAAGCATCTTACGGAAAGCACCATGAATAAAGTGTGAACCACCATCAGTCATTAGATACCTAGGGACTCCAAACCTTGGAAATATAACTTCTTTAAGCATCTTAATAGAGGTGTTATGATCAGCACTACTAGTTGGAATAGCTTCTACCCACTTAGTAACGTAATCAACAACAACTAAAATGTGTGTGTACCCATTAGAGGCAGGAAAAGGTCCCATATAATCAAACCCCCAAACATCAAATGGATCAATAACAAGTGAATAATTCATAGGCATTTCTTGACGTCTACTAATATTACCAATTCTTTGACATTCATCACAAGATAAGACAAACTTACGGGCATCCTTGAAGAGAGTCGGCCAATAAAACCGGATTGCAATACCTTGTGTGCAGTTCTATCTCCCGCATGGTGTCCTACATAAGCTTCGGAGTGGCACTTGCGTAGGATTTGTTCCTGTTCATGCTCAGGTACACAACGTCTAATAATACCATCTACTCCTTCTTTATAAAGATGTGGGTCATCCCAGAAGTAATGCCTCAAATCATAGAAGAACTTTTTCTTTTGCTGGTATGTGAAGCTAGGAGGTATAAACTTAGCAACAATATAATTAGCATAATCAGCATACCATGGAGCAGTATGAGAAGTATTTATGACAGCTAGTTGTTCATCAGGAAAGCTATCATCAATAGGTTGTGGGTCATCAAGTATATTTTCTAACCTCGACAAGTTATCTGCAACAGGGTTCTCAGCTCCCTTTTTATCAATAATATGCAAGTCAAATTCTTGCAGCAAGAGAACCCATCTAATAAGTCTAGGTTTAGCATCTTTCTTTTCCATAAGGTATTTGATAGAAGCATGATCAGTGTGAATAGTTACTTTAGAATCAACAATATAGGGTCTAAACTTATCACAAGCAAATACAACTGCTAAAAATTCTTTCTCAGTGGTAGCATACTTTCTTTGGGCACTATCTAGAGTGTTACTAGCATACTGGATAACATTCATTTTCTTATCAACTCTTCGCCCTAAAACAGCTCCTACAACATAATCACTAGCATCGCATATAATCTCAAAGGGTAAATTCCAGTCAGGAGGCTGGACAATAGGTCCAGAGATCAATGCTTTCTTAAGTATATCAAATGCTTCTAGAAAATTATCATCAAATACAAAAGGAATATCTTTTTATAAGAGATTAGTCAGAGGCCTAGAGATTTTGGAGAAGTCCTTAATGAACCTCATATAAAACCCGGCATGACCAAGGAAACTTCGTTTACCTTTGATGTCCTTAGGGCATGGCATCTTTTCAATAGCATCAAGTTTAGCTTTATCAACTTCAATACCTCTTTCAGAAATTTTATGTCCCAAGACAATGCCTTCATTAACCATAAAGTGACACTTCTCCCAATTCAAGACAAGATTAGTGTCTTCACATCTCTGCAAAACTCGATCAAGGTTGCTTAAGCAATCATCAAAATAATTTCGTAAATGCAGAAATCATCCATGAAAACCTCAACAATCTTTTCACAAAAATCAGAGAATATAGCCATCATGCATCTTGAAAGGTAGTAGGTGCATTACATAAACCAAAAGGCATACGTCTATAAGCAAAGGTACCAAAAGGACAATTAAAAGTGGTCTTCTCTTGATCCCCTTTTGACACAGGTATTTGAGAGAAACCAGAATAACCATCTAGAAAGCAGAAATGAGTATGTTTGGATAACCTTTCTAGCATTTGATCAATAAATGGCAAGGGGTAATGATTTTTCTTAGTAGCTTTATTTAACTTACGGAAATCAATTACCATCCTATAACCCGTAACTATTCTTTGCGGGATCAATTTATCTTTATCATTAGGAATGACAGTCATACCTCCTTTCTTAGGAACACAATGGACATGACTTACCCACTGGCTATCAGCAACGGGATAGATAATACCTGCCTCTAGAATCTTTAGAATTTCCTTCCTTACCACTTCTTTCATCTTAGGATTTAACCGTCGCTGATGATCAATAACTGGTTTAACATTTTCTTCCAATTTTATCTTGTGTTGGCATATAGTGGGACTAATGCCCTTAAGATCATCTAGAGTATATTCAATAGTAGCACGGTGCTTCTTCAGAGTTTTCAATAATTTTTCTTCTTCCTGCTCTGAAAGGTTAGCACTAATAATAACATGATATATCTTCTTTTCATCAAGATAAACATACTTAAGATTATCAGGCAAAGGTTTAAGTTCAAACACGGGATCACCCTTGGGTGGAGGAGGATCCCCTAGGATTTCAACAGGCAAGTTGTTTTTCAATATGGGTCCCTGTGTAAGGAATATTTCATCTATTTCCCTTCTCTCATTCATATGCATATCATTTTCATGGTCTAGCAAGTATTGTTCTAAAGGATCATTAGGTGGCACGACAATAGAAGCAAGACCAATAAGTTCATCCTTACTGGGTGGTGCCTTTTCAAGGGGTTGTCTACGGAATTTAGCAAAGTTCAAATCATAGGACATATCCCCTAATCCAACCGTGACAATATCTTTCACACAATCTACCTTGGCATTAACAGTATTCAAGAAGGGTCTACCTAATATAATGGGACAGAATGCATCTTGTGGGGAACTAAGAACAAGGAAATCAACAGGGTATTTAACCTTCCCACACAAGACTTCAACATCTCTAACAATCCCAACTGGTGAAATAGTATCTCTATTAGCAAGCTTAATAGTAACATCAATCCCTTATAACTCAACAGGTGCAATATCATGCATAATTTTGTTATACAAATCAAGAGGGATAATACTCGCACTAGCACCTACGTCACATAAACCATGATAGCAATGATCCCCTATCTTAACAGAGATAACATGCAAGCCCACAATAGGTCTATGTTTGTTCCTAGCATTGGGTTTGGCTATTCTAGGAGACTCTTCTTGGAGGTAAATAACATGTCCATCTAAATCTTCTACTAAGAGATCTTTAACCATAGCAACACTAGGTTCAACTTTAATTTGCTCAGAGGGTGTAGGTGCTCTAGTATTACTCTTAGGAACTACAGTTGAAGCTTGAGCATGATCCTTTATCCTAACGGGGAATGGTGGTTTCTCAATATAAGCAGTGGGAATAACATGATCAACATTATAAGTGATAGTCTTTTCTTCAACTTTAATAGGTTCAACTACTTCTACTTCAATAGGGGGATGGTATTTAAACCACTTCTCCTCGGGGAGATTGATACGTCTCAAATGTATCTACTTTTCCAAACACTTTTGCTATTGTTTTGCCCTCATTCTTGCATGATTTGAACTAAACTAACCCGGACTGACGCTGTTTTCAGCAGAGCTGCCTGTATGGTTTTATTGTGTGCAGGAAAATGGATTTTTAGGTGTCTCAGAAAATTCCAAGAAAAATCACAGAAAATCCACGCACCCGAAGGGCCATTGTGCCAGAAGTGGGGCGAGAGGGCAGCCAGGGGGGGCCCCAGGCGCCCTGCTGGCGCGGCCCTACCCCTGGCCGCGCCAGGAGGCCGCCTGGGAGGGTCCTCCCCCCTCTGGTGCCCTACCTTGGCTCCTATTTATTCCCGTGGCGAAGAAACCCCAGAACAGAAGTCGTTTTCCAGTTTTCGTCGCGGAGCCACCGCCACCCTCTGTTCTTCTTCAGGAGGGCTAATCTGGATGCTGATTTGGCCTCCGGAGAGGGGAGATCGTCGCCATCGTCATCATCATCACCACTCCATCCTCCCTCCATGACTTCTCCTTCCATGTGTGAGTAATTCCCTGCTGTAGGCAAAGGGGATGGTAGGGATTGGATGAGTTAGATCATGTAATAGTTTATCAGATTGTTGGGGGCATGTTGCCTATCATCTACTTTGGTGTTTATCATCTTTGCTTCAACTTGTTGCTCTTAATGCTTGTCACTTTGGGCCCGAGTGCCATGTTTTCAGATCTGAACCCTATGTGTTTGCATGAATATATTTGTGTTCTTGATCCTATCTATGAGTTGTTTGCACCTATTATGGTCCAGAACCGGCGATCCCAAAGGTGACAGCTTGGGACACCAAAGGGGATGGTCCATAATTTGAGGATTCCATGTATCCATTGAGTTTATTGCTTTGTTCCGGTGCTCTTTGACAGGAGCACCTTAATCTCCACAAGTTCCTTTTGGCCCCGTTCGTAGCGGGATGGTAGGACAAAAGATGTTGTGCAAGTTCTTATTGCAAGCACGTACAACTTCCTGTGGGATACATGCCTAATGTTTGATATTTGCCTAGATGATCATTACTTTTCTGTGTGCCTTGCCCCAAGTTAGATTCATGATGTATCTCATCCATGCAGCGCCCAACCATCCATCTCCCTAGCCTACAGTGTTTCAATCCTGCTGGTTATTAGTTGTTACTTTTGCTGTTCACTTTTGCTATCACCACCATCACTATCATATCACCGTTACCACTTATCTTTTGTTGCAAGTAAGTATATTTCAGGTGCGGTTGAATTGACAACTCAACTGCCAAAGCTTATAAATACTCTTTGGCTCCCCGTGTGTCGAATCTATAAATTGGGTTATTCTTACCAGCGAAGACTATCTCGATCCCTTACGGTTGAGGGTTATCAAGTACCGTTTTCTGGCGCCGTTGCTAGGGAGCATAGCAATATTTACAAGTCTACTTGAAGTATCCTACCTGCTGCACTTCATCCGCTATGGGTAAGAAAGGAGACCCCAAGGTTCCGATCTTACTATCCACTACAAGAAGAGGTACTGTTCTGAACACTAGTGCTACACTTGATTCACCTTCTGTTATGAGAAAGTTCGCCTCACCACCACCACATGATGCTTCTACTGAATCTGTTACTATGTCCGATACTTTTGATGATGCTTCTACTACTCTTGATGATATTGGTTCACTTGGTCATGCTCTTGAGAAACAGATCGCTGCTGCTGCAAAAAAAATCTGGAATTGAAATTCTTGTTACTCGCTACCCTATTGGTGGAACTTATGATTATCCTGATTTGAGTAAACTCAAGGAGAGACTCCTTGATGATGATTACATTATGCTTGATGATGATTTATGCAGGGAACTGACAGAGTTTGCCGACTCTGACCCTGAAGCTATTAAAAGCTGCTTGAAAAACACTCCTTGAAGAACAAGACTGTTCCTGATCCTGAATTTGCTACATCTCCTATATGCATCAATGATCCTGATTATGATTTCTCTGTTGATCTTTCACTTATATCTATGGTTGAAGCCGACCCCTTTTATGGCAGAGAAAATGATGATGCTATTGCACACCTGACCAAACTCACTGAGTTGGGTGGCTTGTTTACCACGAATGAAAAGATACGAAACTTTTATGTGACTAAGCTTCTTCCTTTCTCTTTGAAGGAAGGTGCTAAAACATGGTATGATGCACTACCATGTGGTTCCATTAAGAGTCCTCAAGACTTAGCTCACTCTTCTGTTGATAAGTACTTTCCTGCTTATATGCAACATGCTGCTTTACAAAGAATTTATAACTTTAAACAGTTGCAGGATGAGCACCTCCCTAAAGCTTGGGGGAGGTACTGTAGTCTGATCCAGGCTAGACCAGGACATGGAGTCCCTAAGAATGAATTAATCGATATATTTTATGCTGGTCTAACTGATGAATCCAGGTCCTATTTGGATAGTTGTGCTGGTTGTGTTTTCAGGAAAAGAACACCGGACGATTGATGACCCTCAACCGTAAGGGATCTGTTGCAGCGTTTTCGATAAGTAAGAGTGTCGAACCCAACGAGGAGCAGAAGGTATTGATAAGCGATTCTGAGCAAGAAATAACTGCAAGCACTGAAAGATAACTTTTAGGGGTTTTCTCGATATAAGCAACAAGAATGTAAAGGCAAGTAATGTAAAAGGTACTGAGAGTAACAAGTGGCCCAATCCTTTCTTAGCAAAGGAGAGGCCTAGCAACTGAACTTATAAAGACTAAAGCGTTCTTGAGGACACACGGGAGAAGTAGTCATGTGCTTTCGCCATATTCCGTATCGATACTATGTTATGTGTTGATAAGTGTTGGTGGGTGGATCTATGCTAGTGCACTCTCTAGACTAAGATGAATGCACTCTTATGATTAAACACCTTGCAAGCATCCGCAAATACAAGATAGAATTTAAGGCAAAAGCCTAACCATAGCAATACGATCGAGGATCCATTATTCCCTTATGCAAAAGCGTGCGAACTGGGGTTCAGGTTTCTGTCACTCCGGCAACCCACCATAAGCATTCTTTATACACAATGTATTCCCCTAGATCCTTAATAAGGCGAAGTGTTGGGTGTTCGACTCACACAACACCACTAGTAGAATGACAACGCAACTTAAGTATCAAACAACACATATTACTTCAACAGCATATGACTACTAACAACAAGACTTTCCCCATGTCCTCAAGAACTAAGATAACTACTCACAAGACATAAAAGAGATCATGATCAGTGGGGATAAAT
The DNA here is from genome assembly GCA_902687465.1 of Secale cereale. Taxonomy (NCBI): domain Eukaryota; kingdom Viridiplantae; phylum Streptophyta; class Magnoliopsida; order Poales; family Poaceae; genus Secale; species Secale cereale. The sequence goes on along the minus strand of LR738715.1, from coordinate 156,192,966 downwards.
ATGTGATAAACAATCTGGACATAATAATATTTCTCCAACAAAACTCAATAGCATTCACCACAAAGTAGTAAACAACACCGATAGAGTAGAGAGGATAGATAGTACAAGTTACAACACGAGTTGCGATGGAAAGATGAGATTTGGATGAAGATGGAGATGGTGCTGGTGTTGGGGATGATGTTGATGATGATCTCGATGATGCCTGTGACGATGGTGATGACGATGGCGACGATCTCCCCTTCCGGGAGGTGATCTCCCCGGCGGAATCTGCCCACCAGAGATGCCCTTTTCTTCGCTGTAGGTTTCCGCCTTGAAGCGGCGGCGGAACTCCGTAAAAATTCCCGTGCCTAGGGTTTTCGGGGGACGGAGAACATATATGCGAAAGGGGGCGGCCAGAGGTGGGCCAGGGGCTCCAGGCGCCCCCCGGCGCGGCCAGGGGGGGGGGGGCGCCCCCAGGCCGCCTGGGCACCCTGTGGCCCCCCTCTGACTCCCCTTTTGCGTGTCTTCGTTATTCGTCTGAAAAATACCTCCCGTCAATTTTCAGGTAATTTGGAGGTGTTCTTCTTCAGCAACTCAGTATCCACTTTTCCTGCTGAATCCTGCGTCTGCTGTTCCGGCACCGGAAAGTTGCAAACTGTGTAAAATGGACCAAAACAACATAAGAACATCATCATAACGTGACATATATCAATGAATAAAGATGAATTATGATACAAAATAGTGATGCATTTTGGACGTATCAACACCCCCAAGCTTAGACCTCGCTTGTCCCCAAGCGAATATGAACTCGGTAAACCTGTCCACAAGTTTAGAGAGTGAAGTGTCGATAAATAGAATACGGACAAGAAGCATCATAGTCTCTTTCACCAACTCAAATATCCTCAGCAGCAATCTTCAACTCATAAGGCTCTTATGAAAGAGTGTTAACACTTATATTCGAAAGCAGGACCAAGGAAACTCATTATATCGTGGCGAACATGTCCTTTGGTCAAAGAACAACAAATAATTTTAACTTTTGCTCTTATATTTTGATGGGATTAATTGAAGCTTTTTGGAATAACAAGTTAATAAGCAAGAGGTGAAAGTGTTAACACAAAGGAAGATATTTGCCTTAGCTGGGTATGACAAACAACTTACTTATCAAATGATAATGTCAACAAGGATATGATATGACAAATCTTAATGCAGCTTTATATGAATGAATCCTTATCAACATCAAACGTCTGCTCTCTTTGAGAAATAGAGGGAAGTAGAAATAACTGACTCAACTTAAAATTAAAAGATAGGCCCTGCTCTAGGGTAGTAGGGAAAACTCATGTGCTATCCTCAAATCAAACAGAATGAAAACACGTTTTTGAGAGGTGCATGATTCGTCAACGAATGCTAATAGATAACTCAATTACTTCTTGAACTGGATAAGTTTCGAGGAACGGCTCCCGTATGAGCATGATAACATCCTCTTATTCTCCTTTGTTTATCACTGCCAAAGTTTTCTGATTTCTCATGAACAAAGCGTGAAGGAGGGTTTGTTTGTTATATTATTTTTAAGCCAGGCGCACTCAATGCCAGTTCCTTTTCGTATTATGGGTTTGCACATTATACATGCAATCCAGGGGTGAAACTTGTCCAACTCAAAAAGGTCATGAATTAGCTACTACTTCCTCATGAGCTAAAGCAGAGGCACAAAATAAAAGATTTTGAACATTTAAGGATAACACATAAATTATATACTTTAGGAGGTGGTAGTGGAGTACCACGAGTAGGTAGGTATGGTGGACTCATATGGAAGGTATTGGCTTAAGGGTATGGACGCACAAGCAGAATTCCGCTTAGTACAGAGTTAGGCTAGCAAAGGTTTTGAAAGAGCAGACAACTGATGATGACTAAGATGCAAAGCAATATAAAGCATGAACATTGAAATAAGCATAACACATCAAATTGTCTTCCTTGTCAACATAACACTTCAAGCATAATAACATAAAGGTTTTGGCTATGTCGATACTTTAAGAACATCAAGCTTATTGTTATGACCAAAGCTATGTTTGCCAAGATTAAATAAAGTTTCATAGTCATACCTGACATAAGGTCAATACTCCCCATAAGAATCATCATATAAGGTCGATTGCGTGAAGAGAATACCGAGTGCAGCAAAAAGGAACCGATAAACTTCTCATTAATATTCCATCATAAACGACTCCACACACACGGATACAATTCTTCACCAAAGGGGTGATAGACCTCAATGCACACACCTATCTCATATAATAACCTCCCTAGACATGATACGACTCTACTTGACTTCTGAAAGACAAAAGGTAAAAGATAAAGATACCGGGCACTCCCCCAAGCTTGGAACAAGCCAAGGGAATGCCATTACCCACGGAGATTTCGCCCATACTTGTTGGCGTTAATCACGTAGTCCTTGGCGAAACGCTTCCATGGATATCTTGCTAAAGTCTCTTGTGAGAGGCTCATCTCTTGAATCCTGCATTCAGCACCCAAACTCATGCGCATAAATCTTAGTTCATACTCACAGTTCTGGTTATATAAATCATTAATTTGCCCTTGGAGTTCTATAATTCTGTCTTCAGACGCGGCGATTCTTTCCCACATCTCCTTCATCTCCTTCAGAAAGTAGTTCTTCAGCTCGTTGGTGATGTCAAAGTTAGCTTCGACACCACGCTCGGTCATCTTCTTGTACTTGAAGACTTCTTGCTCCACTTCTTCCAGTCTGGCCTGGACGCTCCCCTCCTTGATAGGTCCCTTCAGATCTTCTTGATGAAGGACACCTTCCTTCATCTGAACAACCTGAGGGTGCTTCTTCACCTCAGCGAGGTAAGGGTTGATGACGTTGACGACGAACGTGTCCTTGGGGGAACTTGGAGAAGCCATGGCACCTAAATTTAGCTGAAAGATTTCCTGGCAGAAACAGATCGAAGAGAAAACACGCGAAATCGCAAGATACGTTGCTGGAACACCCCGCGCAAATATATAGGAAAAATTTATGCACAGAAAGGAAGGTAACGGACCAAAGCGGGGTCGGAGACGGGCTCCAGGGTGTCCAGGCGGCCTGCCGGCGCGGCCCAGAGGGGGGGCGCGCCAGGGGGGCGCCTGGACTCCCTGGTGGTCATCTCCGGCTCCACTTCGACTCGGAATTTTACTAATTTTACAAAAACTCGTAATACAGAACTTTTATGATGTTTTGCGGTGTTTTCTTACCGTACTACATACCTTTTCTTTATTCTGCTTCTGCTGGCGTCTGAAACAGGGCTGCAACATGTTCTTCATGGGTTGTTGTGTATATTATATTCACATCAACATCGACAGGGTCTCCTGCTATGTAATGTTTAAGTCTTTGCCCATTCACAACTTGAGGTTTGGTGCCTTCAAAATTATTAATCTTAATTGCACCAGACCGATAAACTTCTTCAATATGAAATGGTCCTTCCCACCTGGAAAGTAGTTTACCTGGAGAAAACCTGAAACGGGATCTAAACAACAAAACTTTATCACCGACATTAAATTCACGTTTCAGAATCTTCCTATCATGCCACCTTTTTACCTTTTCTTTGAACATTTTAGCGCTCTCGTAAGCTTCACTCCTCCATTCATCTAGAGAAGTCAAGTTCATGAGACGCTTCTCACCAGCCAGTTTTGGGTCAGCGTTAAGCTCTCTAACAGCCCAGAAAGCTTTGTGCTCTAGCTCTAATGGCAAATGGCAAGCCTTACCATACACCATCTTATAGGGAGACATGCCCATGGGGTTTTTGTAAGCAGTTCTATATGCCCACAAAGCATCTCCTAATTTATTTGACCAATCCTTCCTATTTCTGTTTACTGTTTTCTGCAAGATTAACTTAATCTCTCTATTGGTGAGCTCAACTTGCCCACTAGTTTGAGGATGATAAGGTGAAGCAATTCTATGATTAACATCGTATTTAGCCAAAGCTTTTCTAAAAGCTCCGTGCGTGAAGTGTGATCCTCCATCGGTCATGAGGTACCTTGGTACACCAAACCTAGGAAATATTACATCCTTAAGCATTTTCAAAGATGTTTTGTGATCAGCACTTTCAGTGGGGATTGCTTCAACCCACTTGGTCACATAATCAACACCTACTAAAATATGAGTGTACTTGTGCGAAGAAGGAAAAGGACCCATAAAATCAAAACCCCAACAATCGAAAGGTTCAATCACTAGTGAGTAATTCATAGGCATCTCATTCCTTCTACTAATGTTACCAACTCTCTGACATTTATCACAAGTTAAAACATAATTTCTAGCATCTTTAAAGAGAATAGGCCAATAAAAACCTGATTGAAGAACCTTATGTGCAGTCCTCTCACCGACATGATGTCCTCCATAGGGACTGTCATGGCACCGTCTGAGAATGTCCTTCTGCTCATGTTCCGGAATACATCTTCTCACGATCCCGTTGGGACCTTCTTTGAAAAGATGTGGGTCATCCCAAAAGTAGTGCCTCAAATCATGAAAGAACTTCTTCCTCTGCTGAAATGTTAGACCTGGAGGCAAATACTTCGCAACAATAAAATTAGCATAATCTGCATACCAAGGGTCGGAAAGGGGTTGTATTTTTACAACGGCAAGTTGCTCGTCTGGAAAACTATCGTTAACTGGGATGGGGTCATGCGGTATATCTTCCATTCTTGAAAGATTGTCCGCTACCGGATTGTCTTCCCCTTTCCTATCAACAATCTGCAAATCAAATTCTTGGAGAAGGAGTACCCATCTGATAAGCCTTGGTTTGGCATCCTTCTTTGTCATAAGATATTTAATGGCAACATGATCAGTATGAATAATAACTTTAGAATCAACAATATACTGCCTAAACTTATCACAAGCAAAAACTACAGCTAAGAATTCCTTCTCAGTAGTAGCATAATTTCTTTGAGCACTATCAAGGGTCTTACTAACATAATGCATAACATTCAATTTCTTATCAACCCTTTGTCCTAAAACAGCTCCAAGAGCAAAATCACTTGCATCACACATAATTTCAAAAGGTAGGTTCCAGTCAGGTGGTTGTACTATAGGAGCAGTTATTAAAGCTTTCTTAAGGATTTCAAAAGCTTCCTTACAATTTTCATCAAACGCAAAAGGAACATCCTTCTGGAGAAGATTAGTGAGGGGTCTCGAGGTTTTAGAAAAGTCTTTAATAAATCTTCTATAAAAACCTGCATGACCGAGAAAACTGCGAATACCTTTGATGTCCCTTGGATAGGGCATCCTCTCAATAGCTTCGATCTTGACTTTGTCCACTTCAATTCCCCTTTCGGAAATCTTGTGACCAAGAACAATTCCTTCATTAACCATAAAGTGGCACTTCTCCCAGTTGAGTACCAAATTTGTCTCCTCGCATCTCTGCAAAACTTTATTAAGGTTGTGAAGACAATGGTCAAATGAAGTTCCATAGACGGAGAAATCGTCCATGAAGACTTCCATAACATCCCCGCAGAAACCATGAAAGATAGCAGACATACACCTTTGAAAAGTAGCAGGGGCATTACATAAACCAAAAGGCATACGTCTGTAAGCATAAGTACCAAAAGGACAAGTAAAAGTGGTCTTCTCTTGATCGACAGTGTTAACATGAATTTGAGAGAAGCCAGAATAACCATCGAGATAACAAAAGTGGGTATTTTTGGATAACCTTTCAAGCATTTGGTCGATGAACGGCAACGGGTAGTGATCCGTCCTGGTTGCCTTGTTCAACTTCCTGTAATCAATACACATTCTATATCCAATAATAATTCTCTGAGGTATTAGTTCATTTTTATCATTAGGAACCACAGTTGTACCTCCTTTCTTAGGAACACAATGTACCGGACTTACCCACTTACTGTCAGCTATAGGGTAGATGATACCTGCGGCTAGAAGCTTGAGAATCCCAGTTCTCACGACATCCATCATCTTCGGGTTCAACCGTCGTTGATGATCAACAACTGGTTTAGCATCAGGCTCAAGGTTGATAGTATGTTGACAGATAGATGGACTAATCCCCTTAAGGTCATCAAGGGTATAGCCAATTGCGCCTCGGTGTTTACGAAGTACTTCCAATAATCGCTCTTCTTCATATCCTGAAAGGTTAGAATTGATAATAACATGATATACTTTATTTTCATCTAAATAAGCATACTTGAGCGTATCGGGAAGAGGTTTAAGATCGAACACCGGGTCTTCTTTCGGTTTTGATAAAATTCCCAAAGGTTCAACCGGAAGGTTGTGCTTCAAGATAGCAGGCTGCCTCAAGAATATTTCATCTAGTTCATTTCTTTCCTGCATATGCAAATCATTCTCGTGGTCCTCCATGTATTGCTGCAAAGGATCATCAGGGGGAATAGCAATAGAGGCAATACTTTCAATAATTTTATCATCACTAGGTAAATCAGTACCACGAGGTTGCTTAGAGAACTTAGAAAAATTAAATTCATATGGCTCACCATCGAATTCAACAGAAACTTTACCTTTCTTGCAATCTATTATAGCTCCACAAGTTCTAAGAAAAGGTCTACCAAAAATGATGGGACAAAAATTGTCCCTGGCTGAACCAAGTACCAGAAAGTCGGTAGGGTATTTTACCTTTCCACATAGGACTTCAATGTCCCTCACAATTCCGATAGGAGAGATAGTTGATCTATTTGCAAGATGAATAGTAACATCAACTTCTTCAAGTTCACAAGGGGAAATATCACCGATGATTTCTTCATAGAGTGAATAAGGAATAGCACTTGCACTCGATCCCAAATCGCATAGCCCATAATAATTGTGATCTCCTATTTTAACAGATACCACTGGAGTACCTGAAATTGGGCCTTTGTTCTTGGCTGTGACAAGGTTAGTGGAAACAGCGCAAAAAGTTATATTGGAATCCAAAACATCATCAGTAGCAAGGTCTTTAATCAATGCAACTTGAGGATCGACCCTGATCTGGTCCTCAGGTTCATCAACTCTTCTCTCACTTTTATTTATTATGCCTGTCACAAGAGAGTGTTCCTTTATCCTCGTGGGAAAAGGAGGCTTTTCATATATGACTGCAGGCAAAATAGGCTCAGCAACATAAATATCAATAGGTGGTTCTTTAAAAGGTGCATGGTGCTGTTCTCTATTCTTTTTAAAAGAATCAACATGAGAGGCAAAATTCTTACATAAATCAATCACTAGATGGGAATCAAGACCAATCTTAGAGCAAAAAGTATTGAAGTAATCAGTTTCCACATAGCTCTCAATATAGTCATGTTCATAATTTATAGCGGGTTCAATACCTTTATCAATTTCCCAATCTTCAGTATTCCTCTGGATTCTTTCAAGGAGATCCCACCTTTCTTCAACACTCTTCTTCTGAAATACCCCACTAGAGGAGGCATCCAGCATCTCCTTATCCTGACGAGAAAGCCTGGCATAAAAATTTGTAAGTATAATTTCCTTGGGAAGCTTATGAATTGGGCATTTGAGCATTAGAGACTTCAATCTCCCCCAAGCTTGAGCAATGCTTTCTCCGTCACGAGACCTAAAGTTATAGATATAATTCCTGTCTCGATGAATTTCATGAAGAGGATAAAATTTAGTATAAAAGAGAGACATAAGCTCCTGCCAGTCCAGCAAGTGTGGGTTATCAAGAAGCCCATACCAATCTGAAGCTTTATCTATAAGGGATACGGCAAACAATTTCCTCATGACAAACTCCCTCGATACACCTGCAAGCTTAAATAATGAACATAGTCGTGACAAATATAGCAAGTGTTCACCGGGATGTCTGTCTCCTGCATAACGATTAGCCAAAACATAATTGATAATGCCAGCTGGTATTTTATAAGGCACAATTTCAGTAGGGCGAGGATCAACCACCACAGGTGTGGGGTGTCTTCCCGCAAGCAACGCTCCAATAATAGGGTTATCCATAAGGACAGAGAGCAGCAATAACAAAAATAAAAACAATTATAAAAAGACTTTCTTACCAGTTTCACTTTACCAATAGCGCTACGCTCCCCGGCAATGGCGCCAGAAAACGGTACTTGATGACCCTCAACCGTAAGGGATCTGTTGCAGCGTTTTCGATAAGTAAGAGTGTCGAACCCAACGAGGAGCAGAAGGTATTGATAAGCGATTCTGAGCAAGAAATAACTGCAAGCACTGAAAGATAACTTTTAGGGGTTTTCTCGATATAAGCAACAGGAATGTAAAGGCAAGTAATGTAAAAGGTACTGAGAGTAACAAGTGGCCCAATCCTTTCTTAGCAAAGGAGAGGCCTAGCAACTGAACTTATAAAGACTAAAGCGTTCTTGAGGACACACGGGAGAAGTAGTCATGTGCTTTCGCCATATTCCGTATCGATACTATGTTATGTGTTGATAAGTGTTGGTGGGTGGATCTATGCTAGTGCACTCTCTAGACTAAGATGAATGCACTCTTATGATTAAACACCTTGCAAGCATCCGCAAATACAAGATAGAATTTAAGGCAAAAGCCTAACCATAGCAATACGATCGAGGATCCATTATTCCCTTATGCAAAAGCGTGCGAACTGGGGTTCAGGTTTCTGTCACTCCGGCAACCCACCATAAGCATTCTTTATACACAATGTATTCCCCTAGGTCCTTAATAAGGCGAAGTGTTGGGTGTTCGACTCACACAACACCACTAGTAGAATGACAATGCAACTTAAGTATCAAACAACACATATTACTTCAACAACATATGACTACTAACAACAAGACTTTCCCCATGTCCTCAAGAACTAAGATAACTACTCACAAGACATAAAAGAGATCATGATCAGTGGGGATAAATATGTGATAAACAATCTGGACATAATAATATTTCTCCAACAAAACTCAATAGCATTCACCACAAAGTAGTAATCAACACCGATAGAGTAGAGAGGATAGGTAGTACAAGTTACAACAGGAGTTGCGATGGAAAGATGAGATTTGGATGAAGATGGAGATGGTGCTGGTGTTGGGGATGATGTTGATGATGATCTCGATGATGCCCGTGACGATGGTGATGACGATGGCGACGATCTCCCCTTCCGGGAGGTGATCTCCCCGGCGGAATCTGCCCATCGGAGATGCCCTTTTCTTCTCTGTAGGTTTCCGCCTCGAAGCGGCGGCGGAACTCCGTAAAAAGTCCCGTGCCTAGTGTTTTCGGGGGACGGAGAACATATATGCAAAAGGGGGCGGCCAGAGGTGGGCCAGGGGCTCCAGGCGCCCCCCCGGCGCGGCCAGGGGGGGGGGGGCGCCCCCAGGCCGCCTGGGCACCCTGTGGCCCCCCCTCTGACTCCCCTTTTGCGTGTCTTCGTTATTCGTCTGAAAAATACCTCCCGTCAATTTTCAGGTAATTTGGAGGTGTTCTTCTTCAGCAACTCAGTATCCACTTTTTCCTGCTGAATCCTGCGTCTGCTGTTCCGGCACCGGAAAGTTGCACACTGTGTAAAATGGACCAAAACAACATAAGAACATCATCATAACGTGAAATATATCAATGAATAAAGATGAATTATGATACAAAATAGTGATGCATTTTGGACGTATCAACGATGCAGAAGAATTGATGGGCAGGATTGCCAAAAACCATGAAGATTGGTCCGTCCCTGTACCACCTCCACCACCAAAGAAGAGGGGCATGCTTGTTCTAAGCCCCGAAGATATGCAAGAAGCAAAGAAGTCTATTAAAGAGAAGGGTATTAAAACTGAAGACGTGAAGAATCTACCCCCGATTGAGAAGTTGTGTGAGCTTACCACTCACCCTCCTATGGTAGAGGTACACTCTCTTTTAGATTTCAACGCAAGTGACATCCCTCATGGTAAGCCTCCTGATCAATGTTTAGATGAGCTTGATAATTTTATTATGAAGCAAAGTCATTTTAATGAGAGGATACAAAGTCAATTGCATGATAATTCCCTTGCTATCAAAAGTTTGCTTGATGTTCTAGGTAGAACAGTTAATGATGTTAAATGTCTTGTGAAGCATTTTCATATGGTTCAAACTCAGCTTGAACAAATTTCTAATGTGCAAAAAGATTTGCTTGCTAACAATACCAAACAAGATGATTTACAGGCCTTCGGGATTAAGACCCGAGGAGGAACTAGCACTCAAGATCCTCTCTATCCAGAGGGGCATCCGAGGAGAATCGAGCAAGATTCTCAAATGCATGAAGAAGAAATTGTTGGCTCTCCAAAGAAGAAGAAACACAAGGAGGCTGACAATTCCAATGATCCTATTACAAGTGAAGAGCCAGCTGTTGATCCCAACAGTATATCTACCTTCGATGCTGAGACTGAAGACGGTGCCGAACCTGAAGATAAGGATAAGGAGAAGAATGATCCGCCTGAAGTTCGAGAAGAAGAAGCACCTGACAAATGCAAGAAGTACACTAGAAGACTTCGTCGCAAGAAGACATGGGAAGGAAAGAGAACCATGGATACAGAAACCCATGCCCTTTCCAGGTAAGTCTCTCAAATCTAAAGAAGAAGATCATTACAATAAGTTTTGTCAGTGGATGAAACCTCTTTTTCTTCAAATCCCTTTGACTGATGCTATTAAGTTACCTCCCTATTCAAAATATATGAAAGATATTGTTACTAATAAAAGAAAAGTTCCTAATGAAGCAATATCTACTATGCTTGCTAACTACTCTTTCAGTGGCAAGATTCCTGAGAAGCTTGGTGATCCAGGTATACCCACCATTCCTTGCTCCATAAAGAATAATTATGTCAAAACTGCTTTATGTGATCTTGGAGCAGGAGTGAGTGTTATGCCTTTCTCTCTTTACAAGAGGCTTTGTTTAGAGAAACTAATTCCTACAGACATCTCTCTTCAGATGGCTGACAAGTCAACAGCCGTCCCGATAGGTATTTGTGAGGATGTTCCCGTAGAAGTTGCTAATTGTTTGATCCTTACTGATTTTGTCGTGCTTGACATGCCCGAGGATGGGAGCATGTCCATTATTCTTGGTAGACCTTTTCTTAACACCGTAGGTGCTATTATTGATCGCAATAAAGGAAAGGTTACCTTCAATGTGAATGATAAAGAACACACGGTGTATTTTCCAAAGAAGACCGACAAGAGGCATGGCCTCAACTCTATAGAAAATATCGAGACCGTGAAGATTGGAGAATGGGACTGTCCACTACATGTGCACCACAAATACAAAACTATTATGGTGGGGACAATGTCCATTAAAGTAATGGTGCAATGATCACTTCGTAAGAGGTGGGACTTTTTGCTCTATATATCGCCGGTTTGTTGGCAAGACTTGATCAACCTTACTAGTGAGCATGTTTTATATAGGTAAAAAGTTGAGCTTGTTATGTTTTCATTTGCTTTAGCTTTTGTTCTCCTTGCTGTACCAAGTGTTTGTGTTTTTGAAGCTTCACAATACTAATCACTGCTTTAAGTTTTCAGAAAGTTTTGCAGCTTTTTGAACTTCGCAAAATTTTCGACAGTGAAGTTTTCAGAAAAATTCCAGAAAAATAAAAATAAAAATTTCCATGCCGGGAGTGACCCAGAGGCACCTGGGGCTGACCAGGGCGGCCACCAGTGGCCCAGGCGGCCAGCTGGCACGACCTGCCCCCTGACCGCGCCCATAGGGCGCCTGGGGCCCACAGGTCCCGCCTCCAGGTGAGTCTTCTTCCTCTCTCTCTCTTTCTCTCCGAAAACACGAGTTCTGCACCTGTTCTTGCGTTCTTGTTGTTCTTGGAGGCAATTTTCGATCTCTCTCTACTGAAGGAAATATGCCCTAAAGGCAATAATAAAGTTGTTATTTATATTTCCTTATATCATGATAAATGTTTATTATTCATGCTAGAATTGTATTAACCGGAAACTTAGTACATGTGTGAATACATAGACAAAACAGAGTGTCCCTAGTATGCCTCTACTAGACTAGCTCATTGATCAAAGATGGTTATGTTTCCTAGCCATAGACATGAGTTTTCATTTGATCAACGGGATCACATCATTAGGAGAATTATGTGATGGACAAGACCCATCCGTTAGCATAGCACTATGATCGTTTAGTTTTACTGCTATTGCTTTCTTCATGACTTATACATGTTCCTATGACTATGAGATTATGCAACTCCCGAATACCATAAGAACACCTTGTGTGCTATCAAACGTCACAACGTAACTAGGTGATCATGAAGATGCTCTACAGGTGTCTCCGAAAGTATTCGTGGTGTTGGCATAGATCAAGATTAGGATTTGTCACTCCGAGTATCGGAGAGGTATCTCTGGGCCCTCTCGGTAACACACATCACAATAAGCCTTGCAAGCAAAAGACTAATGAGTTAGTCACGAGATGATGTGTTACGGAACGAGTAAAGAGACTTGCCGGTAACGAGATTGAACTAGGTATAGTGATACCGACGATCGAATCTCGGGCAAGTAACATACCGATGACAAAAGGAACAACGTATGTTGTTATGAGGTTTTGACCGATAAAAGATCTTCATAGAATATGTAGGAGCCAATATGAACATCCAGGTTCCACTATTGGTTATTGACCGGAGATGAGTCTCGGTCATGTCTACATAGTTCTCGAACCCGTAGGGTCCGCACGCTTAACGTTTGATGACGATCGGTATTATGAGTTTATGAGTTTTGATGTACCGAAGATAGTTCGGAGTCCCGGATGAGATCACGGACATGACGAGGAGTCTCGGAATGTCCGAGACATAAAGATGGATATATTGGACGACTATATTCGGACACCGGAAGTGTTCCGGAAAAGTTTCGGATTTAACGGGATTGCCGGAGGGGGTTACCGGAACCCCCGACGAAGGGGGATGGTCCATAGTGGGCCTTAAGGGAAAGAGAGAGGCAGCCCATAGGGCTGGCCGGCGCCCCACCTAGGGTTCCTAGTTGGACTAGGATTGGGGGGCGCCAGCTCTCCCTCTTTTCCTTTCCCTCTCTTCCTTCTTTGGTGATTCCTACTAGGAATAGGATTGCAATCCTATTCCTAGTAGGATTGCATCTCTAGCCGCACCAAACAAGGGCCGGCCGGCCTCCCCCCTTGCTCCTTTATATACGGGGGCAGGGGGGCACCCAAAGACACACAAGTTGAATTGTTTTAGCCGTGTGCGGTGCCCCCCTGCACAGAAACACACCTCGGTCATACCGTTGCAGTGCTTAGGCGAAGCCCTGCGCCGGTGAATACATCATATCCGTCACCACACCGTCGTGCTGACGAAACTCTCCCGTGAAGCTCAACTGGATCAAGAGCTCGTGGGACGTCATCAAGCTGAACGTGTGCTGAACGCGGAGGTGCCGTACGTTCGGTGCTTGATCGGTTGGATCGCGAAGAAGTTCGACAACATCAACCGCGTCACTTGACGCTTCCGCTTCCGGTCTACGAGGGTACGTAGACACACTCTTCTCTCTCGTTGCTATGCATCTGGTAGATAGATCTTGCGTGATCGTAGGAAAATTTTAAAATACTACGTTCCCCAACAGTGGCATCATGAGCCGGGTCTATGCGTAGATGATATGCACGAGTAGAACACAATGAGTTGTGGGCGATACTAGTCATACTGCTTACCAGCATGTCATACTTTGCTTCGGCGGTATTGTGAGATGAAGCGGCCCGGACCGACATTACGCGTACGCTTACGCGAGACTGGTTTCACCGTTACGAGCACTCGTTGCTTAAAGGTGACTGGCGGGTGTCTGTCTCTCTCACTTTAGCTGAATCAAGTGTGGCTACGCCTGGTCCTTGTAAAGGTTAAAACAACACATACTTGACGAAACATCATTGTGGTTTTGTATGCGTAGGTAAGAACGGTTCTTGCTAAGCCCGTAGCAGCCACGTAAAACATGCAACAACAAAGTAGAGGACGTCTAACTTGTTTTTGCAGGGCATATTGTGATGTGATATGGTCAAGACATGATGAGTTATACGGTTTTGTATGAGATGATCATGTTTTGTAAAGTTATCGGCAACTGGCAGGAGCCATATGGTTGTCGCTTTATTGTATGAAATGCAATCGCCATGTAATTGCTTTACTTTATCACTAAGCGGTAGCGATAGTCGTAGAAGCAATAGTTGGCGAGACGACAACGATACTAGTATGGAGATCAAGGTGTCACGCCGGTGACGAAGGTTATCATGAAGGTGCTTTGAAGATGGAGATCAAAAGCACAAGATGATGATGGCCATATCATGTCACATATTTTGATTGCATGTGATGTTTATCTTATTATGCTTCTTATTTTGCTTAGAGTGACGGTAGCATTATAAGATGATCCCTTACTAAATTTCAAGGTATAAGTGTTCTCCCTGAGTATGCACCGTTGCGAAAGTTCGTCGTGCCGAGACACCACGTGATGATCGGGTGTGATAAGCTCTACGTTCAAATACAACGGGTGTAAGCCAGTTTTGCACACGCAGAAAACTCGGGTTAAACTTGACGAGCCTAGCATATGCAGATATGGCCTCAGAACACTGGAGACTGAAAGGTCGAGCGTGAATCATATAGTAGATATGATCAACATAAGATGTTCACCATTGAAACTACTCCATCTCACGTGATGATCCGACATGGTTTAGTTGATTTGGATCACGTGATCATTTAGATGACCGGAGGGATGTCTATCTAAGTGGGAGTTCTTAAGTAATATGATTAAATTGAACTTTAATTTATCATGAAGTTAGTCCTGGTAGTATTAGCATATCTATGTTGTAGATCAATAGCTCGCGATGTTGCTCCCCGTTTATTTTTCATATGTTCCTAGAGAAAACCAAGTTGAAAGATGTTAGTAGCAATGATGCGGAATTGTTCCGTTATCTGAGGATTATCCTCATTGCTGCACAGAAGAATTATGTCCTTGATGCACCGCTAGGTGACAAACCTATTGCAGGAGCAGATGTAGACGTTATGAACGTTTTGACAAAAGCTCGATATGGTGACTACTTGATAGTTTAGTGCACCATGCTTTACGGCTTATAATCGGGACTTCAAAAACGTTTTGAAATGCCACGGAGCATATGAGATGTTCCAAGAGGTGAAATTAGTATTTCATACTCATGCCCGTGTCGAGAGGTATAAGACTTCTGACAGTACTTTGCCTACAAGATGGAGGAGAATAGCTCAACCAGTGAGCATGTGCTCAGATTGTCTGGGTACTACAAGTACTTGAATCAAGTGGGAGTTAATCTTCCAGATAAGATAGTAATTGAAAAAGTTCTCTAGTCACTATCACCAAGTTAGTAGAACTTCGTGATGAACTATAATATGCAAGGGACGACGAAAGGAATTCCCGAGCGTTCGCAATGCTGAAGTCGGCGAAGGTAGAAATCATGAAAAAGCATCAAGTGTTGATGGTTAACAAGACCACTTGTTTCAAGTAAAGGGCAAAGGGATAGAAGGGGAACTTCAAGAAGAATGACAAGCAAGTTGTCACTCCCGTGAAGAAACCCAAAGCTAAAACTCAAGCCTGAAACTAAGTGCTTCTACTGCAAAGGAAATGGTCACTAGAAGTGGAACTGCCCTAGATATTTGGCGGATAAGAAGGATGGCAAAGTGAACAAAGGTATATTTGATATACAGATTATTGATGTGTATTTTACTAGTGTTCATAGCAACCCCTCGGTATTTGATATTGGTTTAGTTGCTAAAGAGTAGTAACTCGAAATGGGAGTTGCATAATGCACAGAAACTAGTTAAAGGATGAAGTGACGATGTGTATTGGAAGTAGTTCCAAGATTGATATGATCATCATCGCACACTCCCTATACTTTCGGGATTAGTGTTGAACCTAAATAAGTGTTATTTCGTGTTTGTGTTGAACATAAATATGATTTGATCATGTTTATTGCAATACGGTTATTCATGTAAATTAGAGAATATTTGTTATTCTGTTTACATGAATAAAACCTTTGATGGTCATACACCCAATGAAAATAGTTTGTTGGATCTCGATCGTGTGATACACATATTCATAATATTGAAGCCAAAAGATGCAAGGTTAATAATGATAGTGCAACTTATTTGTGGCACTGCCGTTTAGGTCATATTGGTGTAAAGCGCATGAAGAAAACTCCATAGTGATGGACTTTTGGAATCACTTGATTATGAATCACTTGGTGCTTGCGAACCATGCCTCATGGGCAAGATGACTAAAACTCCGTTCTCCGGAACAATGGAGCGAGCAACAGATTTGTTGGAGATCATACATACAGATGTATGTGGACCAATGAGTGTTGAAGCTCGCGACGGGTATCGTTATTTTCTGACCTTCACTGATGATTTGAGCAGATATAGGTATATCTACTTAATGAAGCACAAGTCTGAAACATTTGAAAAGTTCAAAGAATTTAAGAGTGAAGTGGAGAATCATCGTAACAAGAAAATAAGAGTTTCTATGATATGATCGTAGAGGTAAAATATTTGAGTTAGCGAGTTTGGCCTTCAGTAAAAACAATGTGAAATAGTTTCACTACTCACGCCACCTAGAACACCACAGTGTAATGGTGTGTCCGAACGTCATAACCGTACTTTATTAGATATGGTGCGATCGATGATGTCTCTTACCGATCTACCACTATCACTTTTGGGGTTATGCATTAGAGACAGCTACATTCACGTTAAATAGGGCACCATCTAAATCCGTGGAGATGACACCGTATGAACTGTGGTTTGACGAGAAACCTAAGTTGTCATTTCTTTAAGTTTGGGACTACGATGCTTATGTGAAAAAGTTTCGACATGATAAGCTCGAACCCAAATCGGAGAAGTAAATCTTCATAGGATACCCAAAAGAAACTGTTGGGTACACCTTCTATCACAGATCCGAAGGCAAGGTCTTTATT
Source organism: Secale cereale (assembly GCA_902687465.1). NCBI lineage: Eukaryota > Viridiplantae > Streptophyta > Magnoliopsida > Poales > Poaceae > Secale > Secale cereale. Next base: position 156,176,137 of record LR738715.1, on the reverse strand, counting down.
GCTAAGAGTGGATCCTTTCTAGAGAAGGAGTTTCTCTCGAAAGAAGTGAGTGGGAGGAAAGTAGAACTTGATGAGGTAATTGTACCTTCTCCCGAATTGGAAAGTGGAACATCACGGAAACTAGTTCTAGTGATTCCTACACCAATATGTGAGGAAGCTAATGATGATGATCATGAAACTTCAGATCAAGTTTCTGCTAAACGTCGTAGATCAACCAGAGTACGTTCCGCACCAGAGTGGTACGGCAACCCAGTTCTGGAAGTCATGTTACTAGACCATGGTGAACCTGCGAACTATGAGGAAGCGATGATGAGCCCAGATTCCGAAAAATGGCTTGAGGCCATGAAATCTGAGATGGATCCATGTATGAGAACAAAGTGTGGACTTTGGTTGACTTGCCCGATGATCGACAAGCCATCGAAAATAAATGGATCTTCAAGAGGAAGGCCGACGCTGACGGTAATGTTACTGTTTACAAAGCTCGACTTGTTGCGAAAGGTTTTCGACAAGTTCAAGGAGTTGACTACGATGAGACTTTCTCACCCGTAGCGATGCTTAAGTCTGTCCGAATCATGTTAGCAATTGCCGCATTTATGAAATCTGGCAAATGGATAACGAAACTGCATTCTTTAATGGATTTATTAAAGAAGAATTGTATATGATGCAACCAGAAGGTTTTGTCAATCCTAAAGGTGCTAACAAAATGTGCAAGCTCCAGCGATCCATCTATGGACTGGTGCAAGCATCTCGGAGTTGGAATATACGCTTTGATAAGTTGATCAAAGCATATAGATTTATACAGACTTGCGGTGAAGCCTGTATTTACAAGAAGTGAGTGGGAGCACTACAACCTTTCTAATAAGTATATGTGAATGACATATTGTCGATCAGAAATGATGTAGAATTTTGTGGAAAGCATAAAGGAGTGTTTGAAAGGAGTTTTTCAAAGAAAGACCTTGGTGAAGCTGCTTACATATTGGGCATCAAGATCTATAGAGATAGATCAAGACGCTTGATAAGACTTTCAATGAGTACATACCTTGATAAGATTTTGAAGTAGTTCAAAATGGACCAGTCAAAGAAGGAGTTCTTGCCTGACTTGTAAGGTGTGAAGTTGAGTAAGACTCAAAGCCAGACCACGGCAGAAAAATATAGAGAGAATGAAAGTCAATCCCTATGCCTCAGCCATAGGTTCTATAAAGTATGCCATGCTGTGTACAAAACACGTTGTGTACCTTGCCATAAGTTTGACAGGGAGGTACAATAGTGATCCAGGAGTAGATCACTGTACAGCGGTCAAAAATTATCCTTAGTAATTGGATGACTAAGGAAATGTTTCTCGATTATGGAGGTGATAAAGAGTTCGTCGTAAAGGGTTACGCTGATGCAAGCTTTGACACTAAATCCAGATGACTCTAAGTATCAATTTGGATGCGTATTGAAAGTGGGAGCAATTAGCTAGAGTAGCTCCATGCAGAGCATTGTAGACATAGAAATTTGCGAAATACATACGGATCTGAATGTGACAGACCCGTTGACTAAACTTCTCTCACAAGCAAAACATGATCACACCTTATTACTCTTGGGTATTAATCACATAGCGATGTGAACTAGATTATTGACTCTAGTAAACCCTTTGGGTGTTGGTCACATGGTGATGTGAACTATGGGTGTTATTCACATAACGATGTGAACTATCGGTATTAAATCACATGGCGATGTGAGCTAGATTATTGACTCTAGTGCAAGTGGGAGACTGAAGGAAATATGCCATAGAGGCAATAATAAAGTTGTTATTTATATTTCCTTATATCATGATAAATTTTATTATTCATGCTAGAATTGTATTAACCGGAAACTTAGTACATGTTTGAATACATAGACAAAATAGAGTGTCCCTAGTATGCCTCTACTAGACTAGCTCATTGATCAAAGATGGTTATGTTTCCTAGCCATAGACATGAGTTGTCATTTGATCAACGGGATCACATCATTAGGAGAATGATGTGATGGACAAGACCCATCCGTTAGCATAGCACTATGATCGTTTAGTTTTACTGCTATTGCTTTCTTCATGACTTATACATGTTCCTATGACTATGAGATTATGCAACTCCCGAATACCATAGGAACACCTTGTGTGCTATCAAACGTCACAACGTAACTGGGTGATCATAAAGATGCTCTACAGGTGTCTCCGAAAGTATTCGTGGTGTTGGCATAGATCAAGATTAGGATTAGTCACTCCGAGTATCGGAGAGGTATCTCTGGGCTCTCTCGGTAACACACATCACAATAAGCCTTGCAAGCAAAAGACTAATGAGTTAGTCACGAGATGATGTGTTACGGAACGAGTAAATAGACTTGCCGGTAACTAGATTGAACTAGGTATAGTGATACCGACGATCGAATCTCGGGCAAGTAACATACCGATGACAAAAGGAACAACGTATGTTGTTATGCGGTTTTGATCGATAAAAGATCTTCGTAGAATATGTAGGAGCCAATATGAACATCCAGGTTCCGCTATTGGTTATTGACCGGAGATGAGTCTCGGTCATGTCTACATAGTTCTCGAACCCGTAGGGTCCGCACGCTTAACGTTTGATGACGATCGGTATTATGAGTTTATGAGTTTTGATGTACCGAAGATAGTTCGGAGTCCCGGATGAGATCACGGACATGACGAGGAGTCTCGGAATGTCCGAGAAATAAAGATTGATATATTGGACGACTATATTCGGACACCGGAAGTGTTCCGGAAAAGTTTCGGATTTAACGGGATTGCCGGAGGGGGTTACCGGAACCCCCTACGAAGGGGGATGGTCCATAGTGGGCCTTAAGGGAAAGAGAGAGGCAGCCCATAGGGCTGGCCGGCGCCCCACCTAGGGTTCCTAGTTGGACTAGGATTGGGGGGCGCCACCTCTCCCTCTTTTGCTTTCCCTCTCTTCCTTCTTTGGTGATTCCTACTAGGAATAGGATAGCAATCCTATTCCTAGTAGGATTTCATCTCTAGCCGCACCAAACAAGGGCCGGCCGGCCTCCCCCCTTGCTCCTTTATATACGGGGGCAGGGGGGCACCCAAAGACACACAAGTTGAATTGTTTTAGCCGTGTGCGGTGCCCCCCTCCACAGAAACACACCTCGGTCATACCGTTGCAGTGCTTAGGCGAAGCCCTGCGCCGGTGAATACATCATATCCGTCACCACACCGTCGTGCTGACAAAACTCTCCTGTGAAGCTCAACTGGATCAAGAGCTCGTGGGACGTCATCAAGCTGAACGTGTGCTGAACACGGAGGTGCCGTACGTTCGGTGCTTGATCAGTTGGATCGCGAAGAAGTTCGACAACATCAACCGCGTCACTTGACGCTTCCGCTTCCGGTCTACGAGGGTACGTAGACACACTCTTCTCTCTCGTTGCTATGCATCTGGTAGATAATCTTGCGTGATCGTAGGAAAATTTTAAAATACTATGTTCCCCAACATCTACAGCCTATCATTCGAGCTGAGATTTTGAACAAATACTCCCTGGTATGTAACTCCTCCACCCCTCCAATTAGATTTTTGGTTGGTGGCTTCATTTGTGAGTATTTAGTAGTTCTTGGTGCTGTGTAGATGAGCTTGCATGCATGTGTAGAAATTTATTTTCCAAGTTTTGATGCAAGTTTATGCCTTAGGTAAGTGAGTTGAGTAGTTTGCCTTAACCCACTTTGTTTAAATCCTTGTTTTTGTAATTTGCCAAAAATTTCAGAAATGAGTTTGTTAGGAAGGGCAAAGGGGTGGCTTGAGAAGAAGAAGCCCGCGCGCTCCGATCGAGTTACTAGAGCCGCAGCTTCACCCTCGACTGCTAGGGTAAGCTACAATGAAGATCATGTGCCCCTAGAGTTGTTGGAAGACACAAATCCAGCACGTGCGATGATGTTCCCATGTGATGAATTCCTTGAAGCTGCAGGAATTAAGGATGAGTTTTATAATCTTTGTGCTAATGCAGGTCTGACACGGCTCGTCACGTGCCGTGTTGCTCAGTATCAAAAACTCACATCCGGTTTCATTAACAGTTTTAGATATAACCTTGATACTGGCTCTATTGAGTTTAAAATTTACAATAATCTTTTGACCATGCCCTTGGAAAAGTTTTGTGAAATAATAGGTGTGCCAAACGTTGGGCGGACGGCGAAGATGACCTCTCAGCCCTTCGAGCTGAGAACCGTCTTCAACTCTCTCTGCAGCATGGATACGAGGGATATTCATCGGTCAAAAATCTCCAGCATCTTATTCCCTCACCTCAGGTATTTTGCGTATTATGTTGCTAGAGGGGTGTTAGCTCGTGACAACACGAGCACCATTTCTGCGCCGGATATTGCTATCCTGGCAACCGCCCTCTCAGGGAGGTTTGATTATAATGTCGGTGCCTTAATTGCTCGACGCCTTGCTATGAACGGTAACAACGGAGATTTATTTGGTGGCGTTTATGCCACACTTATCTTAGAGTATCTTAAAGGCACCCCACACCCTGATGATAAGCCTTTTACTTATTTAAGTTTTGATCTTGCTGCTATGAAAAGGCATAAGTTTGTTACCATGGCTTCTGAGTTTGGTAACCTTGTTTATATCTTGCGTTTCGGAACTACCGCGGAACGCAAGATCCGTCTACCTGCACCTCTTTTGTTTGATTTTTCTCGCAGGAACGGATGGTCCTTTGATGTTATCCAGTTCTATGAGTTCATGGTCCAGCATCAGTTTCATAACCCCATGGAGGGGGTTGTGCCCGACGAGGAGGAGCACGGTGAGTTACCACCTTTTCAGGGGGAGACCGTCACCCAGTTTGGTGAAGGGTCTTCCTCTGCTTGGAGTGCGGACCCTTCTTCGTGGGAGGATCCGAGGACTTCGGTGTACGCGCCGGAATCCTTATACGACCCTTGGACTCACCAGTACCACCCCGGAGCAGGAGGCTCCTGGGGGCAGTAGCTACTACCAACTTAGGCCAAAAGCCTAAGCTTGGGGGAGTACGTGCCCTTCTCACTTTTCCATTGTATTATCCGTTTTATTTTTGTTCGCTTTGATCTTTTCAAAGTTTTTGCCCGTTCTTCTTTGTTTCTTTCTTTGCAAAAACAACAAAAAAAATTTCTCTTTCTTTTGCTTTCGTTCAACCTTTGAAAAAACCCAAAAAGATTTCCTTTCTCTCTTTAGTTTGCTTTGTTTTCAGAGTTCAGCTCGAGTCCGTGATGGCATTTAATTATATTTCCTACGTTCGATCGTGCAAGTGACAAGGCAGTAATGACGAAGATCGATGGAAGGGAAGCAACAAGGAAAACCGGTATGAACTCTTCTTGTTTCTACTTTTGTACATATGCCTGTACTTATGATCTAGAGACCAGCTTGTAGCGACATAGTGCTATGTTTACAATGCTTTCCCAGTGGTTCATGCTTTCCTTGTGGCTAATCTCAAATAGCTAGAGTATATAATGTGTTATTGAAATGATTTACATGCATTGCATTGTTCATAGTTTGGTATACTAAGGTGGTATTTCCCTTTGGAGAATTCTTGGATTGACTTGTCACATGTTTACACACGTTTAAGACTAAAAAGTCTGCTTTGCCTTGATGATCTTTGAGTTTCAGAATAGTTATATCACTTTCATGCCCAATTCAATGTTGCTTTGTCGCTCTGCATGATTATGACCGTTATTGCTCTCTAGTTGGTCGCTTCCCAGTCTCTTGCTAGCCTTCGCTCGCACTAAGCGGAATTCTGCTTGTGCATCCAAATCCTTTCAAACCAGTTATTCCATATGAGTCCACCATACCTTCCTATGTGGTATTTACCGGCCATCCTAACGAAGACTTTCTTGTACCATCTCGAAATTATTCAAATTTACTCCTGTTTTGTGCCTCTGTTTTAGCTCATGAGGAAGTAGTAGGTAATTCATGATCTTCTTATGTTGGACATGTTTTATCCCGGGATTGCATGTCTAATCTGCAAATCCCTAATACGAGGAGGGACTGGCATGAGTGCGCCCAGCTCACAAAAGATAATCACAACCAACAAACCCTCCTTCACGCTTTGTTTATGAGAAATCAGAAAACTTTGGTAGTGATAAACAAAGGAGATTAAGGGGATGTGATCGTCCCCATCTTGGGAGCCGTTCCTTGAAACATGTCTAGCATAAGAAGTGATTGGGTTGTCTACTAGCATTCGTTGACGAAATATGCACCTCCCAAAATCATTTTTACCTCTGTTTTCAAAACCAAGAGCTCTGGTACATGTTTAGTCTTTGCTTCCAACCACGGGTTTTCAACCTCACCATCAAATTCCATGGTTCTAGAGTCTCCACCTTCTTTCTTCAAAGCACCAACTAGGAGAGCATAATTGTCATTCTGAGTGTAATGTGCATTGTCCCAAAGTATTACATTGTCTTCTGCATGCTTGTGGTATTATTTATTCTGAAATTCTTAGTTCTAGTCTCCTTTAAAACTCTGGAGGAGTTTATGCATTTATGTTTTGCTTCACTCATGGAGGCTAGCGAGATACCACTCTAGTATGTTCAAGCTATGTGCAATGTAATCTTGTCTTGATTTTCAGTAGCATATTATTTACTTTTAGTTATTTGTGATTGGTCACTTGAAAGAAGGATTGCTTCGTGCATTGTCCTCGTAGCATTGTTTCAATACTTGCTAGACTCTTTTCGTAGTACATGCTTATATACATCTAATGAAGCAAAAGAGTTTGTCAAAGTTTTCTTTGTCGCATCCAGTTCGTTGAACTGAATTGCTTGAGGACAAGCAATATGCTAAGCTTGGGGGAGTTGATACGTCTCAAACGTATCTACTTTTCCAAACACTTTTGCTATTGTTTTGCCCTCATTCTTGCATGATTTGAACTAAACTAACCCGGACTGACGTTGTTTTCAGCAGAGCTGCCTGTATGGTTTTATTGTGTGCAGGAAAATGGATTTTTAGGTGTCTCAGATAATTCCAAGAAAAATCACAGAAAATCGACGCACCCGAAGGGCCATTGTGCCAGAAGTGGGGCCAGAGGGCAGCCAGGGGGCCCCCAGGCGCCCTGCTGGCGCGGCCCCACCCCTGGCCGCGCAGGAGGCCGCCTGGGAGGGTCCTCCCCCCTCTGGTGCCCTACCTTGGCTCCTATTTATTCCCGTGGCGAGGAAACCCCAGAACAGAAGTCGTTTTTCCAGTTTCCGTCGCGGAGCCTCCGCCACCCTCTGTTCTTCTTCGGGAGGGCTAATCTGGAGGCTGATTTGGTCTCCGGAGAGGGGAGATCGTCGCCATCGTCATCATCATCACCACTCCATCCTCCCTCCATGACTTCTCCTTCCATCTGTGAGTAATTCCCTGCTGTAGGCAAAGGGGATGGTAGGGATTGGATGAGTTAGATCATGTAATAGTTTATCAGATTGTTGGGGGCATGTTGCCTATCATCTACTTTGGTGTTTATCATCTTTGCTTCAACTTGTTGCTCTTAATGCTTGTCACTTTGGGCCCGAGTGCCATGTTTTCAGATCTGAACCCTATGTGTTTGCATGAATATATTTGTGTTCTTGATCCTATCTATGAGTTGTTTGCACCTATTATGGTCTGGAACCGGCGATCCCAAAGGTGACAGCTTGGGACACCAAAGGGGATGGTCCATAATTTGAGGATTCCATGTATCCATTGAGTTTATTGCTTTGTTCTGGTGCTCTTTGACAGGAGCACCTTAATCTCCATACGTTCCTTTTGGCCCCGTTCGTAGCGGGATGGTAGGACAAAAGATGTTGTGCAAGTTCTTATTGCAAGCACGTACAACTACCTGTGGGATACATGCCTAATGTTTGATATTTACCTAGATGATCATTACTTTTCTGTGTGCCTTGCCCCAAGTTATATTCATGATATATCTCACCCATGCAGCGCCCAACCATCCATCTCCCTAGCCTACAGTGTTTCAATCCTGCTGGTTATTAGTTGTTACTTTTGATGTTCACTTTTGTTGTCACCACCATCACTATCATTTCACCGTTACCACATATCTTTTGTTGCAAGTAAGTATATTTCAGGTGCGGTTGAATTGACAACTCAACTGTCAAAGCTTATAAATACTCTTTGGCTCCCCGTGTGTCGAATCTATAAATTGGGTTATTCTTACCCGCCAAGACTATCTCGATCCCTTACTGTTGAGGGTTATCAGAGATCAACATGAGTAGCAAAGGATTCACAGAAAGAAGCTACTATCTCAGAGTCAAGTCCATATTTAGTGCTGAACTCACGGAAAACATCGGCATCCATAAAAGCTTTAACACAATCAAACTTAGGGGTCATACCTGACTCCTTACCTTCGTCGAGATCCCAATCTTTAGAGTTGCATTTAATTCTTTCCAATAAATCCCATTTGAAATCAATAGTCTTCATCATATAAGAGCCAGAACAAGAACTATCGAGCATGGAGCGATTGTTATGAGAAAGCTGAGCATAAAATTTTTGAACGATCATTTCTCTTGAGAGCTCATGATCGGGGCATGAATATAACATTGACTTAAGCCTCCCCCAAGCTTGAACGATGCTTTCGACTTCGCGAGGCCAGAAATTATAAATATAATTACGGTCACGATGAACCTGGTGCATAGGGTAGAACTTCTGATGAAACTAGATAATACCCCGCGCGTTGCCGCGGAAATATCAGAAATCAATTTGGTTTGGATATAGAATTTTTTCGAAAAAATAAATAAAATAACATTCTGCAAACACAAATACATATTTTTCATCAAGATAATCTTGGGTTACTCCCCGCAAAAGGAAAAAAGTTAATCATGTGCTACACCGAACCAAACCGAACACATAATTTCTTATGATAAAGCAACCATTCTTATTGTGCGATGAAAGAATATAATTAATTAAATTGCAAGAAAAGGAGTACTATAGCTAGGGATGTTTTTCTGGTAAAAATGCTTGAGCAAGTTTGTAATCTGTGGTCACTTATGGCCTGGTCTAAAAAAGGTAGCCAAACAGAACATAAGAGTTGTTCACCTAAAAAGGGAAGAGATAGAGTCGTTAGTCTCCTGAAGTAAATCATGAAACAACACAAATTGGCAAACTTAAGAGAATTGCAAACAACATGAAAATTTAATAACCAGTTTGATATATAAATCATGTTAAAGCACGATTAGGGTTTAGAGTGTCATGGCACCAAAACTAAATATACATGCATGCTACAAATCGAGTTTATGAGACCTCAAGACACAATATGATAATGAGCAATCTAAGGAAGAGGGGTTTGAGGAAAGGCTTAAGAACTGGCATACCAGAAAGTGGAACTTGAGTACACTGTATATTGAACAAAAAGGTAAATATGTCCCCTTCCTCTCAAATAATGATTCAAATAAATGAATGGTCACAATGCTTCAATTTCTAACCTACAATATGTGGGAAAGACATAATGATCAATAAGCCTCATCATGAAGAGCTACGGAAACTACATAAGAAAATAATGTAAAGTCAGAAGAATATACACCTTCATCTTGCACCATGACTTATAGTACTCCCTTTGTAAAGAAATATAAAAGCGTTTATATAACTAAAGTAGTGATCTAAACGCTCTTATATTTTTTACAGAGTGAGTACAAAATAATTCAAATTGTTTTTGCCTTAGTAAAATAAAAAAGGTTACGATTACCAGGCGACTACTACACAAGAAAGAAAGAAATATATTAATTGCATCACATGATTTTTGATTTGTTGCTACCTGATGACATGGCATGCTGAGTTGGACCATTTGCATGTCAAGAGAATACCATGTAGTGGGGAGCAACTTCTTAAGAATGGTAGATAAGTAATATTCTGACCTCTACTGAACTTTTGTACCAAAAATTTGTTAACCAAAAAATACATTCGGTGTAGAGGTTGTGGATGACATCATTCTCTTAGAGCTACTGTTAGTAGCATTTCTAAAAGAACATGGTACAACCATTTGCATAAAAAAACTTGAATGCACTATCTAGTTTCTATTATCTCTGTCAAGAGACCATAAGTATTCGATTGCTAGCAGCACAACCTTATTAATCTGCACAAAGATTCAGTTTGAGGTAAAAACAAAAGGGTACCAATTGCACGCGCATAGTTAAAGAATATGAAAGAAAAATAAAGGTTAAGAATAGTAATTGATCTAAGAGAACATGGTAGAATCAAAACAAAGACTGCAGTATGTTTGAGACGAATTAGCATTTTCGTACGGATTACCTGATGGGCGTTGACCATTCATATGGGGGCCTATAGATGAATCGGCTCTTGTGGACACATAACCTGATGAACTTATACGCAACCTGGAACTGGCAGAGTCGTTGATACGGCGGCTGTGATCGCCATGGCTGGGGGTAGCAGGACTGCTAGGGCTGCTGAAGATGGATGAAGGCGTGTCCATCATCAACATGCCTCACCATCAATCAACTATTCCGCCTATGTGTGAGACGACCATGCCTACTCGTGTGTGTGCCATCGTGCAGCTTCAGCAGTAGAGCAAGACATGGTCCCGTCACACATCTGGGCGGATTACATGGGACGGAACATGTCGTCCGCCCATACAGCGCCATCCCACTCCAAACTAAAGCTACGGTGGGAGCAATCATGTTCCTCCATCGGCCGTGTCCTCGCCAGGAAGAAAATCAGATTGAAAATAGTAGAAAAACAATACGGCAAGAACTCATTAGGGAATCATGTGGGTAGGCAGCGGGAGCACCAGTGAAACAATCTAAGAACTCCGGGGGCTGTCGAGCCAAGCGCGAAGACGGAAGACCTATCCATTGGCTACCAGGCGAGCGAGCGGCTGCCCTTGTGGCTGTTGTCGACCACTGCTACCACCGATTGGTGCGGCTGGGGTGGTTGCGCCACGAAGCACCCGCCGGCGAGAGAGTTAAGGACATGGAGAGATGAGGATGGAGGGATCAAGAGAGGAGCGGGATGCAGCTGTTAGTGGATTTTTTATTGTTTGGTAATCGGGAGTAACCGTAGTCCATGGAAGAGAAAAAGAAGCAGGATCACCCGTCAGTTACGGAAGGCGAAAATGACTGCCTCTGTTACTAGGCGACTACTACACAAGAAAGAAAGAAATATATTAATTGCATCACATGATTTTTGATTGGTTGCTACCTGATGACATGGCATGCTGAGTTGGACCATGTGCATGTCAAGAGAATACCATGTAGTGGGGAGCAACTTCTTAAGAATGGTAGATTCCAACTTCAGATGATTATAGTTCCATGATCCCATATCATCGCATAGCCTAAACCATGTCAATGCATCACCCTTCAAAGATAAAGGGAAGACCTTCTTCTTGATAACATCCTCGGGCATACCTGCAAGCTTAAACAATCCACAAACTTCATCCACATAGATTAGGTTTAAGCTAGGATGCAGTGTTCCGTCTCCCGTAAAGGGATTTCCAAGAAGTTTCTCTATCATACCCGAGGGAATCCCAAATCAAACATTTTCAATAGGTGCAGTAGGTTGAGGAGCAACTCTTCGCTCTTCTGTTCGTGGTGAAGATAACCCGAACAAGCCCCTCAAAGGATTTTGAGCCATAGTAACAAGTGACAATAAATTTCAGCACACTATATAAAATTTTCCTTACCAAATTCCACTTACCAAAGGCGCTTCACTCCCCGGCAACGATGCTAGAAAAGAGTCTTGATGACCCACAAGTGTAGGGGATCCATCGTAGTCCTTTCGATAAGTAAGAGTGTCGAACCCAACAAGGAGCAGAAGGAAATGATAGGCAGTTTTCGGTAAGGTATTTTCTGCAAGCACTGAAATTATAGGTAACAGATAGTTTTGTGATAAGGTAATTGGTAGCAAGTGACAAAAGGTAAAAGTAAATAAGGTGCAGCAAGGTGGCCCAATCCTTTTTGTAGCAAAGGATAAGCCTGGACAAACTTTATATAAAGGAAAGCGCTCCCGAGGACACATGGGAATTATTGTCAAGGTAGTTTTCATCACGATCGTCTGATTCGCGTTCAGTACTTTGATAATTTGGTATGTGGGTGGACCGGTGCTTGGGTGCTGCCCTGACTTGGACAAGCCTCCCACTTATGATTAACCTCTAATGCAAGCATCCGCAACTACAAAAGAAGTATTAAGGTAAACCTAACCATAGCCTGAAACATATGGATCCAAATCAGCCCCTTACGAAGCAACACATAAACTAGGGTATAAGCTTCAGTCACTCTAGCAACCCATCATCTACTTATTACTTCCCAATGCCTTCCTCTAGGCCCAAATAATGGTGAAGTGTCATGTAGTCGACGTTCACATGACACCACTAGAGGAGAGACAACATACATCTCATCAAAATATCAAACGAAGACCAAACTCACATGAATACAAATAGCAAGACTTCTCCCATGTGCTTAGGAACAAAAGTAACTACTCACAAGACATAATATTGTTCATGATCAGAGGGGTATTAATATGCATAATGGATCTGAACATATAATCTTCCACCAAATAAACCAACTAGCATCAACTACAAGGAGTAATACACACTACTAGCAACCCACAGGTACCAATCTGAGGTTTGGGTACAAATATCGGATACAAGAGATGAACTAGGGTTTGAGAGGAGATGGTGCTAGTGAAGATGTTGATGAAGATAGCCCTCCCTAAGATGGGAGAGTTGTTGGTGATGACGGCGGTGACGATTTCCCCCTTTCGGAGGGAAGTATCCCCGGCAGAACAGCTCTGCCGGAGCCCTAGATTGGTTTCCGCCTCGGTTCCGCCTCGAGACGGTGACGTCTGGCCCCGAGAGCCTCCTTATGATTTTTTCCAGGTCAAAACACCTCATATAGGAGAATATGGGCATCGGGAGCCTTCCGGCTAGTCCACGAGGCAGGGGGCGCGCCCTAGGAAAGGGGGCGCGCGCCCCACCCTCGTGGGCAGCCGATGGTCCCCCTCGTGGACTTCTTTCGCCAAATATTTTTTATATTTTCTGGAATGACGTTCTGTTGAGTTTCAGGGCTTTCGGAGTTGTGCAGAATAGGTTTCCAGAGTTTGCTCCTTTTCTAGCCCATAATTCCAGCTGCCGGCATTCTCCCTCTTCATGTAAACCTTGTAAAATAAGAGAGAAAAGGCATAAGTATTGTGACAAAACATATAAGAACAACCCATAATGCAATAAATATCAACATATAAGCATGATGCAAAATGGACGTATCAATGTGAAGGATTGACTTCGGGGATAGATCATGGAAATCTAGCCCGTAGAAAAATAGTAGACCCCGTACAAATGGGTGAAGAGGGAATCCTAGCCCCCTAACGAAGTGTGAGAGGAACACAACTCTCTCACCCCGCCTCCGGGATGGGAATCACCTGATCCTGAGCGGGGACTCGGTGCGCGATGTTGGCGTCGAGGTAGCCCGCGCTCCGGAGATCCTGCACGGTCTTTTCAGTAACCGTGTAGGCCTCCCACTTGTCTCTGGCGCCGGAACCAACCATTGTTGGGGAAAGAAGTGGTGGTTGAGGAACTGAGATCTGCGGGCGCAAGAGATGAGGGTGCTGGGGCTAGGAAGATTGGAGCGCTAGGGCTTGAGGAAGGCGTGGGGCTGATGGAAGGGATTGATATCCTTTTATAACACTGTGAATACAGAACGTCCCCCCACTTTAGCCATAAAACTCGCCGGTTCCCAAAGCTGTCGTGCATAATGCGCGGTTTGGATGCTCACGTCACATTGATAAGGATCCCATAATAAGCGGGCACGATCTCTGTTTTGATAAGACGTGTTAGTGGGGTTATACCTCAAAACGCAAAACTCGGACCAAGTAAAACGGTTCGATATGTCAGTTGGATGGACGTGACGCTTCGCCAAAAAGTCGTCAGTAAAGACACACTATTCAATTTCTTTCAAATGCCTTGCCCTCAAGGCTAAGGGTTGTACTAACCATGCAGAACCGGACACGTTACACTTTTTGCAAAAGATAGTGCCTCGATATGTTCGGAAGAAGGAACCCACCTCGCAATGCCGAAGACAATAAGGAAGCCGAACTCATCGTGATCGAAGACACGTTCAGGGGCTACTGAGGGAGTCCTGGATTGAGGGGTCCTCATGTGGCCGGATAACTCGTGGTGGGCCGGACTGGTGGGCCGTGAAGATCATCGCTGAAGTTCGTCTCTCGTATCCGGATAGGACTCCTGTGTGCGTATAATGGCAGGTTTTAGGTTCGGGGGTAATCTTTCCTTCCTCTGAATGATGGTCATGTACAAACCCTAGGCCCCCCCGGTGCATATATAAACCGGAGCGTTTAGTCCACAGAGGCTGAACAACAACAGAATCATATCACATAGGCTAGACTTTTAGGGTTTAGCCATTATGATCTTGAGGTAGATCAACTCTTGTAACCCATATTCATCAAGAGGGCCTGAACCTGGGTCAACATCGTGTCCCCAGTCTCCTATTACCATCGATCCTCAGACACATAGTTCGGGACCCCCTACCCGAGATCTGTCGGTTTTGACACTGACAACGCTTCAACTGGAGATTGAAGATGATCACAGAGATTCCCGACGCCCATGGCTATACCATATCATGCTTTTATGAATCGCCTAAGATGTTTATCTCTTTGTTGTTTGCACCCTTTGATTGCGAAGTAGTCAATTGTTAGGGTGATCTCTCACAGTAAATATCAAGTAAAAGGTGCTCTTCCGAGTGCTGTAACCATCCATGACAATCTAGCATCTCTAAGTTTGTCATGTCCACATGAGTTCAAACAAGATGAGGGATTTAAGATGGAGGTGTGAGACCATATTTGTAGATAGCACTCTATTACCTTGAAGTTCTAGCAGAATCGTTCTACAATTGGAGCACAAAGCATCGAAAGATGAACAAGAGTCATATGGTGATATGATTGGCAATATTTTGCCTACCTAGATTTGGATCTTTAGTCACTCACTATTAATTATGAAAGATATTAATTTGAGTGGGAGAGAACTTTTATATTTTTAATTTAAATAACTTAGTGCAAGGTTTAACTATGAAAATGTATAAATATATTTTGTGTCTATCGTTGTAGATTAATGGCTCGCAATATGTTCCATTTAGCCCCTATGTTAGAGAAAGAAAAGTTGGCTGCTAATGGTGGAAACTATTCGGATTGGATCTGGAACCTGAGATTTGCTCTCAGGAGTACTAAGTAGGAGTACATGTTGAATCAGCCCCTAGGTGATGCTCCCGAAAAGGATGCAACACCAGAAGAAGTTACTGCTTACGCTACTCGTAGTGATGTGATGACTACGACTCAGTGCAGTGCCTCATGTTAACTTGGATGGATCCTACACAACAGAAGCATTTTGAATGATCCACTACTCAATTCATAATTGGGTCACCGGAAGTTCTATACAAGAAACATGCAAGGACCAAAAAATTTGAATTAACAAAGGTCTTGATTATTGAATGCAAGATGAAAGAGGGTTTCTCAATGAGTGATCATATAGTAAAGTTTGTTGGCTATGTTGATAGACTGGCTTCACTTGAATTTGGAATTCCACCAAAACTCAGTGCAGATATTGTACTTGCTTCACTCCCCCATATTATGATGGATTTATCATGAATTATAACATGAATGGGATGGACAGAAAAGTATAGACGAGTTATTTGCTATGCTCAAAACTGTGAAAGGTCGAATGCAGAAGAAGAAAACTGTGTTGATGGTCAACAAGACCACTGGTTTCAAGAAGAAGGGTAAGTCCAAGAAGAAGAAATCTATTGAAGCCAGTAAGACCAAATCTCGAAAGAAAAACAAGGGCCGAGCCTCTAAAGAGACGGGATGTTTCTACTGCAAACAGAAGGGACACTAGAAGCGGAACTACAAGAAGTATTTGGCGGATAAGAAGAGAGGTTCTTCCAGTAAAGGTATAATCGTTATACAAAGTTAATTTTATTCAACTTCTAAATTTCTGTATGTCATAATCATTTGATACTAATCGGTTGTTGTCGCTTCGCAAACCGATACATGGACTACGAAAAGCTCACAAGTAGAGAATAAATGAAGTCGTGATACAAGTCATGAATGGTGATAGGATAACTACTCGAAAACCTTCAAAATCATGTCTTTAGTTTATCTTCAAGAATTATCTTAGAACTAAAATAATGCTAGTTATTTTTCTTCAGAGTTATGTAATGCATTATCCTATGGATTATGCGATGGATATTCTTATAATTTTTAAATAATAGTTGTTCGAATTATTATGAGCATATGGCTTTGATTAAACCTCTATTTTGTGATGGTTTATGAAGGTTTATGATGAATCTTGAAGTCTATGATCTATAGTCCAACAATGCTAAGATAATTGAATCATATAACAATCCCTCAACGTGCGACAAAGAATCACTCCAAAGTTCTTATAAATAGCAGAGAACATAATATGAAATTGTTGTAGGCAGCGAACCACCTCAAAGTTATCTTTACAATCAATCTATTGAGTCATTCCTATAAGTGTCACAAATAGACCTAGAGTGCATACTAAAATAACACCATATGATACGCATCAATCAAATCTAACATCACCTAGATACTCCAATGTCACCACAAGTATCCATGAGTCAATTATTCGATATCCAAGAAATAATTTCAAATTCATAATATTCAATCCAACACAAAGAACTTCAAAGAGTACCGTGAAGTTTTTGCCGATGAAAGTAGGACGAAAATGTGTATCAACCCCTATGCCTAGATTACCCCAATGTCACCTCGAGAATCCGTAAGTTGATTGCCAAAACATACATCAAGTGACTCATAGAATACCCCATTGTCACCATCGATATTCACATGGAAGACATACATCAAATGTTATCAAATCTAAATATCCAATGTGATAATATTGAAACCTCAAAGGGAAAGACTCAATTCAATACAACAAGAGATAGAGAGCGAATAACACCATATGATCCAACTATATTAACAAAGCTCGTGGTACATCAAGATCGTGCCAAATCGAGAACACGGGAGAGAGAGAGAGAGAGAGATTAAACACAGCTACTGGTACATACCCTAGGCCTCGAGGGTGAACTAACCCCTCCTCGTCATGGAGACCGTCGGGGTTATGTAGATGGCCTCCGGTGATGATTTCCCCCTCCGACAGGATGCCGAAAAAGGCCTCCAGGTGAGATCGCTTCGGTACAGAGGTATGCAGCGGCGGCATGGGAGTTCTAGGTTAAGTTTTGGGGGTTTATGTATTTATAAGAATTTTTGGCGTTGGTCTCACGTCTGGGGCGGAGTCCCGAGGGGTCCAAAAGCTCCGCGTCCGGCATGATCACCCTGCCTAAGGTGAGCTGCTCCTCCGCTTATAGGTGCTTCGGAGGAGCTGGTGGTTGTGGGCGGCGTCGACATATGCTCCTGGAACAGTTGCTCCTGCTCCTCCTTCACCATGTCCATGAGCCTCGATGAAGATCATGGTGCAATGCACCGGCGAGCGTGGCGCGGAGGAGGACGAGGAGGGTGGTGTCGGCTCGTCGTCAGCCGCTTCCTCCATTGGGACGTCGTCATCCTCCGGCTACCTGTTGGGGAACATAGTATTTCAAAAATTTCCTATGATCACGCATGATCTATCTAGGAGAAGCATAGCAACGAGTGGGGAGAGTGTGTCCACGTACCCTCGTAGACCGAAAGAGGAAGCGTTTAGTAACGCGGTTGATGTAGTCAAATGTCTTCACGATCCAACCGATCCAAGTACCGAACGTACGGCACCTTCGTGTTCAGCACACATTCAACACGATGACGTCCCTCCAGCTCTTGATCCAGTTGAGGACGAGGGAGAGTTTCGTCAGCACGACGGCATGGTGACAGTGATGATGAAGTTACCGGCGCACGGCTTCGCCTAAGCACTGCAACGATACGACCGAGGTGTGTAACTGTGGAGGGGGGCACCGCACACGGCTAAGAGATTATCTGTTGTGCTTTGGGGTGCCCCCTAGCCACGTATATAAAGGAGGGAGAAGAGGTGGCTGGCCGCCAGGTTGGGCGCGCCCTAGGGGGAGTCCAACTAGGATTCCCAATCCTAGTTGGAGTCCCCTTCCTTTCCAAGAGAGTGAGAGAAGGAAGGAGGAGGAAGGGGAGAAGGAAAGAGGGGGGCGCCACTCCCTCCCTAGTCCAATTTGGACTTGCCATGGGGGGGGGGGGGCGCTGCCTCCCCTTGTGGCCCTTCTCTCCTTTCCACTAAAGCCCATTAAGGCCCAATACTTCCCCGGACGAATTCCCGTAACTCCCCGGTACTCCGAAAAATACCCGAATCACTCGGAACCTTTCTGATGTCCGAATATAGCCTTCTGATATATGAATCTTTACCTCTCGAACATTTCGAGACTCATCGTCATGTCCGTGATATCATCAGGGACTCCGAACAAACTTCGGTCATCAAATCACATAACTCATAATACAAATCGTCATCGAACGTAAAGCGTGCGTACCCTACGGGTTCGAGAACTATGTAGGCATGACTAATATACATCTCCGGTCAATAACCAATAGTGGAACCTAGATGCTCATATTGGCTCCTACATATTCTACGAAGATCTTTATCGGTCAAACTGCATAACAACATACGTTGTTCCCTTTCTCATCGGTATGTTACTTGCCCGATATTCGATCGTTGGTATCTTCATACCTAGTTCAATCTCGTTGCTGGCAAGTCTCTTTACTCGTTCCGTAATACATCATCTCGTAACTAACTCATTAGTCATTTGCTTGCAAGGCTTATTATGATGTGTATTACCGAGAGGGCCCAAAGATACCTCTCCGACATTCGGAGTGAGAAATCCTATTCTCGAACTATGCCAACACCACAAACACCTTCAGAAACACCCGTAGAGTATCTTTATAGTCACCCAGTTACGTTGTGACATTCGATAGCACACCAGGTGTTCCTTCGGTATTCGGGAGTTGCATAATCTCATAGTCAGAGGAACAAGTATAAGTCATGAAGAAAGCAATAGCAATAAAATTAAACGATCATAGTGCTAAGCTAACGGATGGGTCTTGTCCATCACATCATTCTCCTAATGATGTGATTCCGTTGATCAAATGACAACACATGTCTATGGTTAGGAAACTTAACCATCTTTGATTAACGAGCTAGTCTAGTAGAGGCATACTAGGGACACTTTGTTTTGTCTATGTATTCACACATGTATCAAGTTTCCGGTTAATACAATTCTAGCATGTATAAAAGACATTTATCATGATATATAAGGAAATATAAATAACAACTTTATTATTGCCTCTAGGGCATATTTCCTTCACTACCTGCCACACAACCAGCTGGCAGCAATGTCGACATCTGCTTCTTCTGGTCCGACGTCAGCCCGTCCCAGAAAGCTTTGGTGGGGGAGGAATCCATGGTGGGAGTGGTGTGGAGAGGGATCGTAAGCGGATGACTGTGGCTATGGCTGGGATAGCAGTTTATATAGCAATGGTGGGCAGCAGTCGGGCGTACCGGGTGGCATCGGAATAGCCGCCTAGGCAACTATGTGTCATTAATGTGGGCGGCAGACGGACGGACAGGAGACCGGTGTGTTGTTGGAATGATCCTTGTCAAGTGCAGAATCATCACCTTAAATGTGACATAGGTAGCTTATGTTACTTATTAAAACTGGTTAACCATGTAACTAGAATTTTGCCAAAATCGATTAGAGGGCATCTAACTTGGTTTTGCAGGGTGTGCATATGATGTGGTATAGCCTTCGTCATGATAATGCGTTTATGTATGAGATGGTTATATGTTGTAATTTCAAGTGGCCTACGCGTCACGGCATGATGTGTGGAGCCACAAGATTGCCACATTAATGTAAATATCATAGAGATAGCCTGCAGAATTTGGATGCTCCTTGTCAAGTGCAGAATCATCACCTTAATTGTGGACATAAGTAGCTAGTGTTACTTGTTAAAACTGGTTAACCACGTAACAATTTTTTTGCCAAAATCGATTAGAGGGCATATAACTTGGTTTTGCAGGGTATGCATATGATGTGGTATAGCCTTCGTCATTAATGTGGCATATGATGTGGTATAGCGTACAGGTGGCGCCGGAGTAGCCGCCTAGGCAACTGTGTGTCATTAATATGGGCGGCAGACGAATGGACAGGCGACCAGTGTATCTTTTGAATGCGGAGAAGCCGCATGCACTGGGAAGCGGCGAGGGCAACGCTCTCTCCCAGCGCGACACTTCAATGCTGGCGCGAGTGAGCGGTCGCGTCCGCTCTTGCCAGGAATGAATGATGCACTAACGCTCTGGAGCGGTGCTGACCATTCGGGTGGGAAGCGCACATGGGCGAAGGGGTGGTTTGGGTGGGCCAGGGCGGTCAGAACCGGGCGTGGGTGCTATCCAAACGACTGCAAAGCCCCCTGACGGTTGTCGATACGTCTATTTTGCATCATATTTTCCTACTTTTATTTATAATATTTTCATGCATAATAACGCTTTATGGAGTAATTCTAATGCCTTTTCTCTCATAATATGCAAGGTTATACAAAGAGGGAGAATACCGGCAACTGGAATTCTGGACCTGAAAAAGCTACGTCAGAGTTACCTGTACTGCACATCTCCAAATGAGCTGAAAATTTACAAAGAATTATTTGGAATATATAAAAATACTGGAGCAAATAACTACCGGAGGGGGCCCACCCGGTGAGCACAAGTCATCAAGGCGCGCGTGGGCCCCTAGCGCACCCTAATGGGTTGTGCCCAGCATGGCCCACCTCCGGTGCCCATCTTCTAGAATACAAGTCATTTTGACCTAGAAAAATAAGAGGAGTACTTTCAGGATGGAACGCCGCCGTCTTGAGGCGGAACTTGGGCAGGAGCACTTTTGCCCTCCGGGGGAGCGATTCCGCAGGGGGAACTTCCCTCCCAGAGGGGGAAATCGAAGCCATCGTCATCACCAACAACCCTCTCATCTTTGGGAGGCCAATCTCCATCAACATCTTCAACAACACCATCTCCTCTCAAACCCTAGTTCATCTTTTGCGTTCAATCTTTGTACCAGAACCCCAGATTGGTACCTGTGGGTGACTAGTAGTGTTAATTACATCTTGTAGTTGATTACTATATGGTTTATTTGGTGGAAGATTATATGTTTAGATCTATTATGCTATTTAATACCCCTCTGATCTTGAGCATGATTATCATTTGTGAGTAGTTACTTTTGTTCTTGAGGTCACGGGATAAATCTTGTTGCAAGTAATCATGTGAACTTGATATGTGTTCGATATTTTGATGATATGCATGTTGTGATTCTCTTAGTGGTGTCATGTGAATGCCGACTACATGAAACTTCACCATATTTGGGCCTAAGGGAATGCACTGTGGAGTAGTTATTAGATGATGGGTGGATAGAGTGGCAGAATCTTAAACCCTAGTTTAGATGATGGGTTTGTTACATTAAGATCTGTATGTATTTTGCAAATTTCTATGTATACAATGCTCTCCATGTAGCTACTCTAGCTAATTGCTCCCACTTTAAATATGCATCCAGATTGGTACTTAGAGTCATCTGGAATAGTGTCAAAGCTTGAACTCTTTGTGACGAACTCTTTATCACCTCCATAATCGAGAAACATTTCCTTAGTCATCCAGTAACTAAGGATAATTTTGACCGATGTCTAGTGATCTACTCCTGGATCACTATTGTACATCCTTGCCAAACTCATGGCAAGGTACACAACAAGTTTGTTACACAACATGACATACTTTATAGAACCTATGGCTGAGGCATAGGGAATGACTTCTATTCTTTCTCTAACTTCTGCTGTCGTCGGGTTTTGAGTCTTAATCAACTTCATACCCTACAACTCAGGAAAGAACTCCTTCTTTGACTGATCCATTTTGAATTCCTTCAAAATCTTATTAAGGTATGCACTCATTGAAAATCTTATCAAGCGTCTTAATCTATCTTTATAGATCTTGGTGCCCAATATGTAAGCAGCTTCACCGAGGTCTTTTATTGAAAAACTCCTTTTAAACAATCATTTAATGATTTCCAAAAAGTTCTACATCATTTCCGATCAACAATATGTCATTCACATATACTTATCAAAAATGTTGTAGTGCTCACACTCACTTTCTTGTAAATACAGGCTTCACCGTAAGTCTGCATAAAACCATATGCTTTGATCACATAATCAAAGCATATATTCTAACTCCGAGATGCTTGCACCAGTCCATAGATGGATCGCTGGAGCTTGCACACTTTGTTAGCACCTTTTGGATCGACAAAACCTTCTGGTTGCATCATATACAACTCTTCTTTGAGATATCCATTAAGGAATGCAGTTTTGACATCCATTTGCCAAATTTCATAATCATAAAAATGCGGCAATTGCTAACATGGTTCGGACAGACTTAAGCATCGCTACGGGTGAGAAAGTATCATCGCAGTCAACTTCTTGAACTTGTCAAAAACCTTTTGCGACAAGTTGATACGTCCAAAACGTATCTATAATTTCTGCTTGCTCCATGCTTCTTTTGTGTGATATTGCTATGATATTGATGCACTTCCATACACTTTTGATCATATTTGGACTAACCTATTAACTCAGTGCACCACAGTGCCAGTTCCTGTTTTCTGCTGTTTTTCTATTTCAGGTTTCCCCCATATTAAAAGTGCTCCAAAAATTCCAGGAAAAATATAGGAAAAATCAGCATACAGGAAGCTTCGCGAAGAACCGAAGATGGGCCAGAGGGGAGCCAGGGGAGGCCCAGGCGGCCACCTGGCGCGGCCCCACCCCTGGCCGCGCCAGGGGGGCGCCTGGGGCCCCTGCTCCGCCTCTGGCTGCCTCCCTTTGCCTATATATCCCTCTCGTCCCGAAACCCTCGAGGACAGAACCCTTTTTCGCGATCTCGCCTCTGTTCCGCCGCCGCAGCGCTTCCAAGATCGGGAGCATCAGGAGAACTCTTCCCGGCACCCTGCCGGAGGGGAGAACCACCACCGGGAGCTTCTCCACCACCATGGACGCTTCCCGGATGAGTCGTGAGTAGTCCACCTTGGACCATGGGTCCATGATCAGTAGCTATGTGATGTTCTCCTCCCCTCTTTGCTCTTCATGGTTTAAACCTCGTGAGCTGCCCTACATGATCGAGGCACATATGTAATCTTTCTGCTGTTGCTTTGCTGAGTTTGCTGGGATCTGATGGATTATGAGACTATGTTCAGATTGTGTTTGAGTAATATATTTGATTCACCTCTTTTATATCTTTGTTCTTGAGTAATTCTTGCATGTTCTCCGTTGCTGTTTATTGCTTTGGCCAAGTAGTAGGTAGTAACTCCAAGAGGGAGCGTTATGCTTGATTGTGGGTTCATGCCCCCTGATGACTAGCTTGAGTGACAGAAACATGAGTCTAGGGGATGTGTTGTTGCCACAAGGGAGAAAACAACGGTGCTTGTACTTGCGGGTGCAAGGATTGTTTACTTTACGCAAAGTTCTTTTAATGCAGTTGTCTGTTGCTTTGAGTTTACACTTTGGGTGGGATTCGCAACTTAATACCAGCGAGATGTTCTGGATAGATATCTCAAGGTGGATGATTAGTAGTAGATGCAGATGGATTTCGGTCTACTTGCCTTGGCGTACCGCCCATGCTTTTGAGACTCTACCTTTCTTTGCAGCATAGTTAGCATTGGTTTGCGCACATAATCCTGTCAATTGCCCAACTGTAATTTGTTTACCTCGCTTTGCTGTTTTATCGTCTTTTGGGAGAGAGACATCACTAGTGAACATCATGGGACCCCGGTCCATATTACCACCGCTGATCACACCTTCTATTTACTTCCTGTTTTTATTTCCTAGTTGCAGTCATAGCTATCATTATTATCTCTTGTGTTTGATCCTTTGTAAACAACAAGGCCGGAGGGATTGACAACCTCTCTGTACTCGTTGGGAGCAAAGTTATTTGTATCTGTGTGCAGGTCCCGTCAACCGCTAAGTTTCTGGCGCCGTTGACACCTACTTGTCGACCCTCGGAGTCTCACGGGATTTGATCCTTGGTATCTTTGCCAAGGGAAATTTGTCGCTACGCTACATCTCAACTTTCCACTTGGGGTAACCAATGAGGGGCGAGAAGCCATCAAGCAAGTTTCTGGCGCCGTTGCCGGGGACTCCACTCTTCAAGATAGGGGAGTTGCACGCTATCTTTTATCTTTGGTTTTTAGTCTTGTTAGTTTACCTTTCAGTTTTTGCTTTAGTGTCCCTTACCAAAAATCACAAAAATAGTTATCTTGCTTGCTGCTGCTATGGGTTCCATCGAGAACACCAAGTTGTGAGACTTCACTAGTCATAACAACAGTGACTTTATCTGCACGCCTATTGCTACACCTGCCACTTCAGCACCTTCTTATGAGATTAAACCTGCTTTGCTGAACCTAGTTATGAAAGATCAATTCTCCGGTGCTGGAGATGATGCTGCTTTGCACTTAAATAATTTTGTTGAGCTCTGTGATATGCAAAAGTACAAAGAAGTAGATGGTGATATTGTTAAGCTTAAGCTTTTTCCTTTCTCCTTGAGAGGAGGAGCTAAAATCTGGTTTCAATCCTTGCCTAGGAATAGTATAGATTCTTGGGACAAGTGCAAGGATGCCTTTATTGGGAAGTACTATCCCCCTGCTAAAATTATCCAATTAAGGAGTAACATAATGAATTTTAAACAATTGGATAATGAACACGTTGCCCAAGCTTGGGAACGCATGAAATCTCTTGTCAAGAACTGCCCTACTCATGGTTTGACTACTTGGATGGTTATCCAAACATTTTATGCAGGCTTGAACTTTACCTCGCGGAGCTTGTTAGATTCGGCCGCAGGAGGAACCTTTATGTCAACTACACTTGGTGCTGCCACGAAGCTTCTCGACGAGATGATGACCAATTATTCCCAATGGCACACCGAACGCGCTCCAACAGGTAGGAAGGTAAACTCTGTCGAGGAGATTTCCTCCCTAAATGAAAAAGTTGTCTTGATCATGTCTCTACTTTTCAAGCAATCTTCTATTGATCCTCATGATGTTCCTTTAAATTCTTTGATTGCTCAAGATCAAGTAGATGTGAACTTTATCTCTAGAAACAATTTCAATAACAATGCTTATAGGAGTAATTTTGGTAGCAACCCTAGACCGTTCCCCTCTAATTCCTATGGGAGCAACAATGCCTATCCTAGCACCAAGAACTCCACTTCTGAACTAGAGATTATACTTAAAGACTTCATCAGTACCCAAAAGGCCTTCAATAAGAGTGTAGAAGAAAAACTAGACAAACTAGATAATCTCTCTTCGAAGGTAGACAATTTAGCCCATGAGGTAGAGTTGCTTAAAATTAGAACTTCTCCTCTTGAGGAGAGGAAGACCACTCCTATGAATGCTATTCAAGTGCACATTAATGAAAACATTAGGATGATGGCTAAACTTAAAAAGAGATGGGCTAGAGAAAAGGAGGAAGAAGATAGAATTAAGAGCCTTCCTACCCACCACACTGTTGCTACTATTCAAGTTGTTGAGGATATCCAAACTCTTAGCACCCAATGCACTCCTAGTCCCATTGGACCTATTAATGGTGATGCTATGACCTCAACCGTAGAAGAAGAAACTCCTATGACCATAGAAGCTACCAAACAAGTGAGCCTAAAGGACACCACTACCACTTTACTTGATAGTAGTGACCTTGATTTTGATAATTGCACCCTTTCTGAAGTTATTGGTTTTCTTCACAAGATGTCTAGCGATCCCCACACTAGCACACTTAATCTTGCCTTCACGGAGCATATCACTAATGCTCTTATCAAAGCTACGGAGGAGAAGCTTAGGGTAGAAGCCTCCATACCTAGAAAGCTAGAAGATAATTGGGATCCTATGATTAAAATTAAGTTGAATAACTTCTCTTGCTATGCTTTATGTGATGTTGGAGCTAGTACCTCCGTTATGCCCAAAAGAATGTATGATATGTTTGAATTGAAACCTTTTGATCCTTGTTCTTTTGGTGTTCGTCTTGTTGATTCTTTCGTAAAGAAACCTTTGGGGAAGATCGACGATGTTCTTATCATTGTCAATGACAATTATTTTCCCGTTGATTTTACTATTATGGATATTGAATGTGAACCTTCATGTCCAATTATTTTGGGACGTCCTTTTCTTCGCACCGTTGGTGCTATCATTGACATGAAAGAGGGGAATATAAAATTCCAATTCCCTCTCAAGAAAGGGATGGAACACTTCCCTAAGAAGAAGATTAAGTTGCCTTTTGAGTCCGTTACACGGGCTAGCTATTCTCTTACTCTTGATAAAACTTGATCTTCTCTTTTTGCATCATGCCTAGCTTAAAGGCATAAAAGAAAGCGCTTTTGGGAGGCAGCCCACAACGAATTAGGTTTTATTTTGCTTTTGTTGTGTCTTGATGTTTGTTACTACAGTAGCATCATCATTGTATCTTTTCTTTTCAGCTTTGTGCCAAGTTTAGCCTCCGATTGCAAGAAAGTTCAAAAGTTGTGACGTGCTGTCCAGAAAACAGATTCTGTCCTTGGACAGAAAAATTCGAATAAAATTACCAGACCATCTTTTCGATCTGAATTGTTTTGACAGCGTGCTCTATACAATTGGCTTTCGAGCGTCTGTTCTGAGTTTTTTGATTTGAGTTGCAGAAGTGCCCTGAAAAAATTATTTACTACCTGCTGGTCTGTTTTTCACAGATTCTGTCCTGTTTTGCCTTTTCTTCGTTTTGCAAACCTCGAGCTTGCTTTTTCTTTGCAAAAACCTTTTGGCAATCTTGAGAAACAGTAGCTCTTCAAGATTATCTTTATTTCCAGTAGGGAAAACATTATTTTATTGTGGGTACTAACCTCGCTAATCAGATTATGATGAGTTATGTATGAAGGGAGTTTTCAAGTGTGCGAGGGAAGATGATAAAAGAAGATTCAGGAGGGTCAAACGCTCAAGCTTGGGGATGCCCCCGTGCACCCCCAAGAAATATTCAAGAAGACTCAAGCGTCTAAGCTTGGGGATGCCCCCATGCATCCCCTTCTCCATCAACAATTATCAGTTCGTCTTTCGTTCCACTATAATTTTATCACTTCATGCGTTATGTGCTATGCTTGGAGCGTCTTGCTCTTAGTTTCTTTTTTAGTTTTATTTAGCTTTGCTTGCTGTTCATAACAAGTTAGAACCCAACTTTCTTTGTGTGGGAGAGAAACACGCTCCACTTCAACCTAGAACACAATATAGGATTTTCATGCTTATCTTTGCTGTGTGTGTTCTTTGTCTTTCCATAGCTGCTGTCATGTTTAGCTCTTAGTTTTCATGCTTTTCTTTTTAAAAAGCTTTTGTTTAGTTGGTTGCTGAAATCTTTTGAGTTTTCATGTTTATCTTGTTAAGAGAGTTTGCCTGTTGCACTGAGTTGTGTGTCTTAACTTAAAGTAGGTAATTGAGGTTGCTATTTAATTTTAGTAGTAACTTGCAATAGTTTTGAGGTATTGCCATGAGTAATGTCTGAACTTTTGGTGTCAAGAGCTTTAGCCTATTAGTGATAGATGTCGTATTTTGGGCAATCCGTGTTTATTTTCGAAAACCTACAAAATAGTTGAGAACTTTAGCTACTAGATGGATCACTAATCTTTGGAGGGATCGAATATTAGAGTACACTCACGTACCATGAGTCGAGGATGCGCAAGGATAACCAAACCCCCATACACTCCTCCTCGGGGTACTTGTCTTTTTGTGAACCTCCTAATTAGATTGAGAGTTACCGATAATAAGTGCATGAGTTCTTCGGACTAATGTGAGTATTCGAAAGTTGACACTTCCACCTAGCCATATTTTTCTAGCCTCTTCGGTACCGTGCATTGCCCTTTGTCACCTCGAGAGTTGGCGCATACTTCGCCGGTGCATCCAAATCCTTGGCACGATACGCTCTGTCATCATAAGCCTCATTATATCCTTCCTCAAAATAGCCACCATACCTACCTATCAAGGCATTTCCATAGCCTTTCCGAGATACATTGCCATGCAACATCCATCTTCTCATGACTTGATCTTCATGTCATACATGCTTTTTGCTTGATCGATGAGCCGCATGCTAATTGGGCCTTGCCCTAATCATTGCTACATGACGCGCTAGTATAATTGCATATCCTGCAACACTGGCAGAGGCATACATTTGCATACATCATGATAGTTTCATCTTCTTTATGTTGACTACTTTTGTAAAGTGTGAAAGATCTTCTATACTTCTTGTAATATATAGAGTGTTGCCCCTAAAGTGAGGAAAAGATCCCAAAGAGGACAAAATCAAAAGATCCCAAAGAGGACAAATGAGAGTTAAATAGAAAGAGCCATTGAGGCCACAAAAAAATAAAAAAAATAGAAAAAGAGAAAAAGAAATAAAAAGAGAGAAGGGGGCACACTACTATTCCTTTTGAGAGATCCACACTCGTACTCCATCTTATACCTTGTACTCCATAGAGATTATCATTCATGCATATAGCTATGTGGGGACCTTCACACTATAGAACTTGGCTTGTATATTCCAATGATGAGCCTCCTCAAAAGAGCTCTAGGTCTTCTTGAGCGAGCAAGTTGGATGCACCCCCACTAGTTCCATTGGAGAGCTTACCTTAGCTCATATGTGCATCCGTTGCATGGCAATCCCTACTCCTCACATCATATCTATCATTTGGCTTTCTCTCGCCTATGATTGTCCTCATTGATGTGAGCCTTTCACACCTTTTTTGTCTTCCCCCTTCATCATTTTTCACTCTTCGCCATCCTAAGTATCAACTTTCTTGCTTACGCTCATCCATTGCATGAGTGCTCAAAATATCGAAAGGGAGTGGATCATTTTGACTTGTACCTGGCTAGTGGTCTGGGGATGAGTCAAGATAAGATTCCAAAGAAGACCAAGTGTGAAACTTTAGTAGATTAAGTTCTCAATAATACAAAAACTATGTTTTACTCTCTCGTATATCCCTATCCCCTTTCTTGCACGCAAACACCATTTGGAGACATTCGAGTCACGGACAGCGAGAGCTCTTGCACCTTTATGTTCTTATGTTGCTTGTTACAATGCTAATATAGACTCTTGCTTGTTATGACTTGAATTGAATTACATGCCTTGATTGCTTTACTTAAAAAGTTCTTATATGGTTGGTAGCATGTCACCACAGAAATTATGCTTGTTATCATTTACCTACTCGAGGACGAGCAGGAATTAAGCTTGGGGATGTTGATACGTCCAAAACGTATCTATAATTTCTCCTTGCTCCATGCTTCTTTTGTGTGATATTGCTATTATATTGATGCACTTCCATACACTTTTGATCATATTTGGACTAACCTATTAACTCAGTGCACCACAGTGCCAGTTCCTATTTTCTGCTGTTTTTCTATTTCAGGTTTCCCCCATATTAAAAGTGCTCCAAAAATTCCAGAAAAATATAGGAAAAATCAGCGTACAGGAAGCTTCGCGAAGAACCAAAGATGGGCCAGAGGGGAGCCAGGGGAGGCCCAGGCGGCCACCTAACGCGGCCCCACCCCTGGTCGCGCCAGGGGGGCGCCTTGGGCCCCTGCTCCGCCTCTGGCTGCCCCCCTTCGCCTATATATCCCTCTCGTCCCGAAACCCTCGAGGACAGAACCCTTTTTCGCGATCTCGCCTCTGTTCCGCCGCCGCAGCGCTTCCAAGATCGGGAGCATCAGGAGAACTCTTCCCGGCACCCTGCCGGAGGGGAGAACCACCACCGGGAGCTTCTCCACCACCATGGACGCTTCCCGGATGAGTCGTGAGTAGTCCACCTTGGACCATGGGTCCATGATCAGTAGCTATGTGATGTTCTCCTCCCCTCTTTGCTCTTCATAGTTTAGACCTCGTGAGCTGCCCTACATGATCGAGGCACATATGTAATCTTTCTGCTGTTGCTTTGCTGAGTTTGCTGGGATCTGATGGATTATGAGACTATGTTCAGATTGTGTTTGAGTAATATATTTGATTCACCTCTTTTATATCTTTGTTCTTGAGTAATTCTTGCATGTTCACCGTTGCTGTTTATTGCTTTGGCCAAGTAGTAGGTAGTAACTCCAAGAGGGAGCGTTATGCTTGATTGTGGGTTCATGCCCCCTGATGACTAGCTTGAGTGACAGAAACATGAGTCTAGGGGATGTGCTGTTGCCACAAGGGAGAAAACAACGGTGCTTGTACTTGCGGGTGCAAGGATTGTTTACTTTACGCAAAGTTCTTTCAATGCAGTTGTCTGTTGCTTTGAGTTTTCACTTTCGGTGGGATTCGCAACTTAATACCAGCGAGATGTTCTGGATAGATATCTCAAGGTGGATGATTAGTAGTAGATGCAGATGGATTTCGGTCTACTTGCCTTGGCGTACCGCCCATGCTTTTGAGCCTCTACCTTTCTTTGCAGCATAGTTAGCATTGGTTTGCGCACATAATCCTGTCAATTGCCCAGCTGTAATTTGTTTACCTCGCTTTGCTGTTTTATCGTCTTTTGGGAGAGAGACATCACTAGTGAACATCATGGGACCCCGGTCCATATTACCACCGCTGATCACACCTTCTATTTACTTCATGTTTTTATTTCCTAGTTGCAGTCATAGCTATCATTATTATCTCTTGTGTTTGATCCTTTGTAAACAACAAGGCCGGAGGGATTGACAACCTCTCTGTACTCGTTGGAAGCAAAGTTATCTATATCTGTGTGCAGGTCCCGTCAACCGCTAAGTTTCTGGCGCCGTTGACACCTACTTGTCGACCCTCGGAGTCTCACGGGATTCGATCCTTGGTATCTTTGCCAAGGGAAATTTGCCGCTACGCTTCATCTCAACCTTCCACTTGGGGTAACCAACGAGGGGCGAGAAGCCATCACAAGTCGATCTTTGTAGACAGTGACATTACCATCATCGTGTGTCTTCCTCTTGAAGATCTATTTATTCTCTATGGTTTGCCGATCATCCCGCAAGTCAACCAAAGTCCACACTTTGTTCTCATACATGGATCCCATCTCAGATTTCATGGCCTCAAACCATTTTGCGGAATCTAGGCTCATCATCGCTTCCTCATAGTTCGTAGGTTCATCATGGTTTAGTAACATGACTTCCAGAACTGGATTACCGTACCACTCTGGTGCAGAATGTACTCTGGTTGACCTACGAGGTTCGGTAGTGACTTCATCCGAAGTTTCATGATCATCATCATTAGCTTCCTCATTAATTGGTGTTGGCATCACGGGAACAATTTCTGTGATGAGCTATTCTCCAATTCAAGAGAAGGTACAATTACCTCATCAAGTTCTACTTTCCTCCCACTCACTTCTTTAGAGAGAAACTCCTTCTCTAGAAATAATCCATTCTTAGCAACAAAAGTCTTGCCTTCGGATCTGTGATAGAAGGTGTACCCAACAGTTTCTTTTTGGGTATCCTATGAAGACGCACTTCTCCGATTTGGGTTCGAGCTTATCAGGTCGAAACTTTTTCACATAAGCATCGCAAACCCAAACTTTAAGAAATGAAAACTTTGGTTTCTTGCCAAACCATAGTTCATACGGTGTTGTTTCAACTAATTTAGAAGGTGCCCTATTTAACGTGAATGCAGATGTCTCTAATGCATAACCCCAAAACGATAGTGGTAAATTGGTAAGAGACATCATAGACCGCACTATATCTAATAAAGTACAGTTACAACATTCGGACACACCATTACACTGTGCTGTTCCAGGTGGCGTGAGTTGTGACTATTCCACATTGTTTCAAATGAAGATGAAACTCGTAACTCAAATATTCACCTCCGCGATCAGATTGTAGAAACTTTATTTTCCTGTTACGATGATTCTCTACTTCACTCTGAAATTCTTTGAACTTTTCAAATGATTCGGACTTGTGTTTCATCAAGTAGATATACCCATATCAGCTCAAATCATCTGCGAAGGTCAGAAAATAACGATACTCGCCGTGAGCCTCAATACTCATTGGACGACATACATCAGTATGTATGATTTCCAATAAGTCAGTTGCTTGCTCCATTGTGCAGGAGAACAGAGTCTTAGTCATCTTGCCCATGAGGCATGGTTCGCGAGCACCAAGTGATTCCAAAAGCCCATCAGCATGGAGTTTCTTCATGCGCTTTACACCAATATGACCTAAACGGCAGTGCCACAAATAAGTTGCACTATCATTATCAACTTTGCATCTTTTGGCTTCAATATTATGAATATGTGTATTACTACAATCGAGATTCAATAAACCATTCACCTTGGGTGTATGACCATAGAAGGATTTATTCATGTAAACATAATAATTATTATTACTACGTGCTGAAATTTATTGTCATTTGTTACTATGGAAAACCATCCTTTGAGGGGTTTGTTCGGGGTATCTTCACCTCGACCGGAAGCACAATTAGTTACCCTCAACCTACTGCACCTACTGAAAATATTGGTTCTGAAATTCCTTCAGGTATGATAGAACAACTGCTAGCTAATCCTTATTCAGGAGATGGAACTAAACATCCTGATTTGCATTTGATATATGTAGATGAAATTTGTGGATTACTTGAGCTTGCAGGTTTATCCGGAGATGACGGTAAGAAGAAAGTTTTCCCTTTATCTTTGAAGGAAAAATCATTGACATGGTATAGACTATGCGATGATATTGGATCTTGGACCTGGAATTGATTGAAATTGGAATTTCACCAAAAAAAATCCTATGCATCTAGTTCATCGTGATCAGAATTACATATGTAATTTTTGGCCTCGTGAAGGAGAAAGCATCGCTCTATCTTGGGTGAGGCTTAATTCATTGTTATATTAATGCCCCAATCATGAGCCCTCGAGAGAAATTATTATTCAGAACTTTTATGCTCAGCTTTCTCGTGATGATCAATCCATACTCGATACTTCTTGTACCGGTTCTTTTATGAAGAAGAGTATTGAATTCAGGTGGGATCTTTTATAAAGAATTAAATATAACTGTAAAGATTGGGAACTCGATGAAGGTAAAGATTCAGGTATTAAGCTTGAGTTTGATTATGTTAAATCTTTTATGAGTACCGATGCTTTTTAAAAGTTTAGCACTAAATATGGACTTGACTCTGATATAGTAGCCTCTTTTTGTGAATCATTTGCTGCTCATGTTGATCTCCCTAAGGAGAAGTGGTTTAAATATCATCCCCCTATTAAAGAAGAAGTTAAAGAACCAGTAATAGCTAAAGATGAAACTATCATTTACAATGTTGATCCAGTTGTGCCTACTTCTTATATTGAAAACCCACCTTTCCTTATGAGGATAAAGGAACATGCTAAGGTTTCAACTGTGGTTCGCAGAAGTAATATTAAAGCACCTAAACCTTCTAAGAAAATTAAAGTAGAATCTAGTGTTGCTATGGTTAAAGATCTCTTGGTAGAAAATATTGATGGACATGTTATTTACTTCTTCGACGAAGCTGCTAGAATTGCCAAACATGATAAAAATATAAACATAGACCTGTGGTTGGCATGCATGTTGTCTCAGTTAAAATAGGATATCATTGTTATCATGGTTTATGTGATTTAGGTGCTAGTGTGATTGCTATTCCTTTTACCTTATACCAATTAATTATGAATGACATAGCACCCGCTGAAATAGAAGACATAGAGGTTACTATTAAACTTGCTAATAGAGACACCATCACACCACTTGGGATTGTTAGAGATGTTGAAGTCTTGTGCGGGAAAACAAAATATCCTACTGATTTTATAGTTCTTGGCTCCCCACAAGATGACTTTTGTCCTATTATCTTTGGTAGACCTTTCTTGAATAGTATCAATGCTACCATAGATTGTCATAAAGAAATTGTCAGTATTCGCTTTGGTGATGAGTGTCGTGAATTTAATTTTTCCAAGTATAATAGACAACCTCATAAGAAATAATTACCTAGTGAGGATGAAATAAATGGTCTCGCTTCTATCGTTGTGCCTCCTACTGACCCACTAGAACAATATTTGCTAGACCATGAAAATGATGTGCATATGAATGAAAGAAATGAAATAGATAAAAAATTCTTCGAACAACAACCTTTGCTTAAACACAATTTTCCTATTGAAACTCTAGCATGTCCTCCTCCACCCAAAGGTGATCCTGTGTTTGAATTAAAACAATTGCCTCACACTTTGGAATATGCTTATCTTGATGAGAAAAAGATATATCATGTTATTATTAGTGCTAACCTTTTAGAACATGAAGAAGAAATATTAGGTAAAATTCTGAAGAAGCACCGAGCTGCTATTGGATATACTCTTGATGATCTTAAGGGCATTAGTCCCACTCTTTGTCAGCACAAGATTTATACGGAACCTGATGCTAAACCCGTTGTTGATCACCAACGATGTTTGAATCCTAAAATAAAAGAAGTGGTAAGAACTGAAATACTAAAGCTTCTGGAAGCAGGTATAATCTATCCCATAGCTGATAGTAGATGGGCAAGTCCCGTTCATTATGTTACTAAGAAGGGAGGTATTACTACTATTCCTAACGATAAAAATGAACTTATTCCACAAAGAATTGTCAACGGCTATAGAATGGTAACTGATTTTAGAAAATTAAAGAAAGCAACTAGAAAAGATCATTACCCTCTGCCTTTTATTGATCAAATGTTAGAAAGGCTATCTAAGCACACACACTTTTGTTTTCTTGATGGATATTCTGGTTTTTCTTAAATACCTGTTTCGCAACCTGATCAAGATAAACCTCATTTACTTGTCCTTTTGGAACTTATGCTAATAGACGTATGCCTTTTGGTTTATGCAATGCACCCGCTACCTTTCAAAGATGTATGACTGCTATATTTTCTGATTTTGGTGAAAAGATTTTTGAGGTTTTCATGGATTATTTTTCCGTTTACGGAACACCTTTTGATGATTGTTTAAGCAACCTTGATCGATTTTTGCAGAGATGTGAGCAAACTAATGTTGTCTTGAATTGGTAGAAGTGTCACTTTATGGTTAATGAAGGTATTGTCTTGGGGCACTAAATTTTGAACGAGGTATTGAGGTGGATAAAGCAAAAGTTGATGCAATTGATAAAATACCATGTCCCAAAGATATTAAAGGTATTCGTAGTTTCCTTGGTCATGCTGGTCTCTATAGGAGGTTTATTAAAGACTTATCTACACTTTCTAGGCCTCTTATAAATCTTTTACAGAAGGATATTCCGTTTGTTTTTTATGATGATTGTGTAGAAACCTTTGAAACTGTTAGGACCGAGAGTATATCGTCCGGAGGGGAGGTGAAAGGGAGATTCAAAATTTCTTCCGAAAGTTTTGAACTGATCCCAAACACAACAATGGAGAAAGGATACAGAAGAAGAACACACAAACTGGTAGGGTACGGAGGAACAAATTGTTCAGGATAAGATGCTACAATTTATTGGGCATAGTATATGATGGGCATGATGAAAAAGATAGTAAAGCAATACGCTAACACGTAAACAAGCATGACTAGGAACTAGAGTTGAACCCAGAGCAATAACTATGATGATGAGGTATACATCAACGCATAGGGACTACACAACACGGTGAGGAGGAAGTAATACACACTGTGCTGAATGAAATGCTAACAATAGACAGACACAAGGAGTGCGAATGAAAAACAACTTAGTGCTGAAGATCAATCAAACTATCATCATAGAGCACACGTAATAACTGTTGAACGAAATTCAGAGAGGCAAACAGAACCAGTGGTGTTCGATGGCGACAAAGAGATTTGATAGAGCAATTCACCCTTCTGCCAAAGGGCTACGTCTGGTTGGAGGGGTTGTGATTTAACACGGAAGATAAACTCTCTTCACCCTATTCTCCTTCAACGCAGAGCTGATTAGAGTCAGGTTGATTTCACTCGTGGTAGATCCTTGTCGATAATCTCCAAACCTTCGATCGATGAGCGCCAACCACAATACTCTTGGTTGCTGAAGATCTGGCACTGTGAAGACAACAACTCTTCAATAGTCAAAGCCGAAACCTATCTGTCTAGAGAGTGCGCAACTCTCTAGAGTAACAGGTACAAGAACTCTCTATGATGCTAAATAACTGTCTAAGTTTGGGCTCTTGTTTTTTCTCTCGGTGGATCCTAAACTCAAATCACTCGTAGAGGGGTTTCTCAAATCAATCTTCTCAGAAATCTCAAGTGGAGCAGCCAACGGTCAAAGTTGGAGTGGGGTGGCTATTTATAGCCGCAGCCTTCCCTGATGGGAAAAGACCATATTAGACATCGGGTTCAGCCAATAGTCAAACGACATGATTCCAACGGTCGGATTTGAGCACAACGGTAACATTGCTTATGGGGCAAGAAATGCTAACTCATCGGTCTGAGGCAAAACTCTCGCAGCGAAGAAGGTCACATTCTCTTGCTTGCAAGTATTTGCTCAGAACATAAAGAGATTTCTCTCGTAGCTTTCATAGGTTTTGGCTAAGCATCACAGCTGACCTAAGCATCAAGAACATATACCCCTCTTAATAGTACGGAGGTCCTATGAATGAAGAAAATGAAAGAAGAAGAACGAAACGAATACTGCGTCTTCACTTTGTCTTCGACTTCCATCATTGCAATCAATTTCTTTGGACGACTGTACCGAGTCGAATGCTTCTCTTCAGCAGTAAATTTTTGACGGGTTGATTTCTTCACATTACTCTCCTCGACTATAACAGATATAGCTCGTTCTTCTTTGCAACGCAAATTTGCTTCGGTGAAGTTCCTCAAACTCATCACTAGAGACAACATTCTCTTTGCTTTTGTATGGAATGTTTCTCCCTGTATGCACTAGCAAACAAATCAGTCCATACCTATTTCCGTCAACAATCTCCAAAACATACGGTGGGTAGATATTGCACCAACAATCACCCACTTTTTGGACGATTGTTTACAAAACAGATCACATTGAAGGTTAGTTTAAAGAATGGAATGAAATGTGAAGAGAAATGAAAGTCGAGGAAAAAGTAGGAAGATGAATTATTCTCCCCCTGAGGAAATGCTACAGAGCATGACGAACGGGAGGGGCACTGGATTAATCTTCGTATGAGTGACATTGAAATGTGATTCGATACTTGATTTCTTTCAATGCACTCGATTTCTTTCAATGCACTCGACGGTGTCTGAGGCAACTCCTGTCACAAAATCTTCGAGAAGAGTAAGATATTAGGTTTAAAGATTAGAGACAAAGGTAAAGCATGTAGATTTTCTCAGAACACAAATTGAATCCACACACAATGTAGTTTTCCGGCATATTAGATATATGATATGATCAGAGCAGGAAAACACAAGTTTCACAAGGTGGATATACTTCGGAGGTGGGTTTTGTTTTTCTTCCTACATGGTTATGATGTCTACAAAACAACTTGTTCTTGTAGACTCGTGTTGGACCTCCAAGCGCAGAGTTTTGTAGGACGGTAGCAAATTTCCCTCAAGTGGATGACCTAAGGTTTATCAATCCGTGGGAGGTGTAGGATGAAGATGGCCACTCTCAAACAACCCTGCAACCAAATAATAAAAGTCTCTTGTGTCCCCAACACACCCAATACAATGGCAAATTGTATAGTGCACTAGTTCGGCGAAGAGATGGTGATACAAGTGTAATATGGATAGTAGATATTGATTTTTGTAATAGTGACACTAAGAAACAGCAAGGTAGCAAGTGACAAAAGTGATCACAAACGATATTGCAATGCTTGAAGATGAGTCCTAGGGTCCGTACTTTCCCTAGTGCAATATCTCAACAATGCAAATATAATTGGATCACATAACCATCCCTCAACATGGGATGAAGAATCACTCCAAAGTTCCTATCTAGTGGAGAACATAAGAAGAAATTGTTTGTAGCTATACTTTCCGATCGATCTATCCAAGAGTTCGTACTAAAATAACACCAAAACAAGTTCAGATTTATAATACTCAATCCAGCACAAAGAACCTCAAATAGTGCCCCAAGATTTCTACCGGAGGAACAAAGACGAGAACGTGTATCAACCCCTATGCAAAGATTACCCAAATATCACCGCGGGAATTGGGGAGTTGAGTGCCAAGACACAAATAAAGTGAATCAATATCATACCCCATTGTCACCATGAGTATTCATATGCAAGACATGCATCAAGTGTTCTCAAATCCGTAAAAGTATTCAATCCAAATAAATCTCAAAGGGAAAACTCAATTCATCAAGACTATATTAACACAGCCCATGATACATCAAGATTGTGCATCTCAAGAACATGAGAGAGAGAGAGATTAAACACATAGCTACTGGTACAAACCCTCAGCCCCGAGGCTGGACTACTCCCTCCTCATCATGGTGGCCGCCGGGATGATGAAGATGGCCATCGGTGATGATTTCCCCCTCCGGCGGAGTGCTGGAAAGGGCTCTAGATTGGATCTCATGGACTACAGAGCCTTGCGGCGGCGGAACTTCTGATCTAGGTTCACCCCGAGGGTTTTTGTAATATTTGGGAATTTATAGGGCGAAGATGGGGTACAGGAGACCACGGAGGTGGACACAACCCACCTGGGCGCGCCTGGGCTCCTAGGCGCGCCCTGGTGGGTTGTGCCCCCTCGGGGCACCCCCCCAGGTGCTGCTTTGGCCCATTGGTGGTTTTCTCGTCCATAAAAAATCCACAAAAAGTTTCGTGGTGTTTGGACTCCGTTTGATATTGATTTCCTGCGATGTAAAAAACATGCAAAAAACAGCAAGTGACACTTGGCACTATGTCAATAGGTTAGTCCCAAAAATGATATAAAATGATTGTAAAACATCCAAGAATGATAATATAACAACATGGAAGAATAAAAAATTATAGATACGTTCGAGACGTATCAACATCCCCAAGATTTATTCATGCTCGTCCTCGAGTAGGTAAATGACAAAAACAAAAAATTTGACGTGGAATGCTGCCTATCATGTTCATCACATATTATTTTCTTTATAGCATGGACAATTGGAATTTTATATGGTTCAAAGCAATAGTCTTGTTTCGACATGAGGACTTTAATACTCAAGCATATCAACAAACAACCATGTCTTTCAAAATATCAATGCTAACATAAGTTATCCGTAGCCCATCATGCTTAACCATTGATCCATTAATGAAACACACTCGCATATTAACTACACCCAATACTCAAGTACGATCATGGTGCCTCCTAGTTGGTGCTTTATAAGAGAGGATGGCGACTCAAATTCAAAAAAATTTTGCATAAAGTAAAAGAAATGCCCTTCACAGAGGGAAGTTGGGATTTGTAGAGGTTCGAGAGCTCAAAGCTTAAATTGAGAGATAAAATTATTTTGGGTGGCATACTTTTCCCACCAACGAAAATGACTTAGTGTTCCCAACACTTTCCATGCAAGATATATCATAGGCGGTTCCCAAACATAAAAAGAAGTTTATTCCTTTTTCCACCAAACTTTCACAAGCCATGGCTAACTGTATCCATGGGTGCCCTCCATACCAACACTTTCCAAGGAATATATTATTTGACAACATAAAGTAAATCCATTTTTTCATTTCGGGACTTGGCATCTGATACGTCCAAAACGTATCTATAATTTCTGCTTGCTCCATGCCTCTTTTGGGTGATATTGCTATGATATTTATACACTTCCATACACTTTTGATCATATTTGGACTAACCTATTAACTCAGTGCACCCCAGTGCCAGTTTCTGTTTTCGGCTGTTTTTGTATTTCAGGTTTTCCCATTACGAGAACTGCCAGAAAAATCCCGAAAAAATATATAAAAAATCAGCGTTCCAGAAGCTTCCCGGCACCCGAAGTATAGCCGGAGGGGGGCCACCAGGGCTCCAGGCGCCCTGGTGGCGCGGCCCCCCTCCTGGCCGCGCCGGGGGGGGGGCGCCTGGGCCCCCCGAGCCTCGTCTGATGCCCCCCTTTGGCATATATTTATATCGTGTCCCGAAACCCTC
This sequence comes from Secale cereale, assembly GCA_902687465.1. NCBI lineage: Eukaryota > Viridiplantae > Streptophyta > Magnoliopsida > Poales > Poaceae > Secale > Secale cereale. The sequence continues at coordinate 156,136,204 of LR738715.1, read as the reverse complement.
GAGACGGGAACCCTTTTTTCGCGATCTCATCTCTGTTCCGCCGCCGCCGCGCTTCCAAGATCGGGAGCACCAGGAGAACTCTTCCCGGCACCCTGCCGGAGGGGAGGATCACCACCGGGAGCTTCTCCACCACCATGGACGCCTCCCGGATGAGTTGTGAGTAGTCTCCGTTGGACCATGGGTCCATGACTAGTAGCTACGTGATGTTCTCCTCCCGTTCTTGTGCTTCACTAATTAGTCCTCGTGAGCTGCCCTACATGATCGAGGCACATATGTAATCCTTATGCTGTTGCTATGATGAGTTTGCTGGGATCCGATGGATTATGAGATTATGTTCAGATTGTGTTTGAGTAATATATTTGATTCACCTCTTTTATATTTATGTTCGTAAGTAATTCTTGCATGTTCTTCGTTGTTATTTATTGCTTTGGCCAAGTAATAGGTAGTGAATCCAAGAGGGAACGTTATGCTTGATTGTGGGTTCATGCCCCTCGATGACTAGTTTGAGTGACAGAAACATGAGTCTAGGGGATGTGCTGTTGCCACAAGGGGGAAAACAACGGTGCTTGTGCCCGCGGGTGCAAGGATTGTTTACTTTACGCAAAGTTCTTTTAATGCAGTTGTCTGTTGCTTTGAGTTTACACTATGGGTGGGACTCGCAACTTAATACCAGCGAGATGTTCTGGATAGATATCTCAAGGTGGATGATTAGTAGTAGATGCAGATTGATTTCGGTCTACTTGCCTTGGCGTACCGCCCATGCTTTGAACCTCTACCTTTCTTGCAACTTAGTCAGCATTGGTTTGCGCACATGGTCCTGTCAATTGCCCAGCTGTAATTCGTTTACCTCACATAGCTGTTTTATCGTCTTTTGGGAGAGAGACATCACTAGTGAACATCATGGGACTCCGGTCCATATTACCATCATTCATCACATCCGCTATTTACTTTCCGCTTTTTACTTACTATTGCAGCATTATCTATCACTATTATCACTTGCGTTTAATCCTTTGTAAACGACAAGGCCGGAGGGATTGACAACCTCTCTGTACTCGTTGGAAGCAAAGTTATTTGTATCTGTGTGCAGGTCCACGTTGATTGCTAATATCTGGCGCCGTTAGCAGTTGACACCTTCTTGTTGAAACTGGGAGTCTCAGGGAAATCGATCCTTGGTATCTTCGCCAAGGGAAAACTTCCGCTACACTGCATCTCAAACCTTCCACTTGGGGTAACCAACGAGGGGCGAGAAGCCATCAGCATCCCTAATACATTTGCCTTACTCTCGTGCAATGACAAGTGAATAAACACTCATCGCGAGAATAACAAATCTAGCATGGAAAATATTAGCCACCCCTCACCACCTTGCGAGCGGTACGAGCACACAAAAGAGAAATTAATTTTGAAAATTAGAGATGGCACATACAAATTTGCTTAGAACGACAAGGGAATACCACATATAGGTAGGTATGGTGGACTCATGTGGCAAAACAGGGTTTAAAGAGTTTGGGTGCACAAGTAGTATTTCTACTTAGTACAAGTGGAGGCTAGCAAAATATTGGGAAGCGACCAACCAAGAAACGAATAATCTTATAAGCGAGCATTAAGCATAATTAACACCAAATAATGCACCACAAGTAGGATGTAATTTCATCGCATGACTATTCACTTTCGTGCTTGCATAGGGAAATCACAAACCTTAACACCAATATTATTACTAAAACACAATTACTCATCAACATGACTCACATATCACAATATCATATCTCAAAACTATTACAAAAAAAGTTTATTTGACCAATGATCTTCATGATTTTTTTATTATATCCCCCTTGGATATCTATCATATTGGGACTAATTTTATGTGTTGCTTTTGATAAGCTCAAACATCATGAGCATAATATTTATTTCTCTCAAATTAATTTAAGTGAAGCAAGAGAGAATTTATTCAAAAATACTAAAGAACACCGTCCTCAAAAAGATATAAGTGAAGCACTAGAGCAACGGCGTCAGAAAAGAGCTTCGTTGATGGGATGTGAATGCCGCTTACCTAGCCTCACTGGCAACTATTTGAGGGCTTTATTTTATTTAAAACCTTTCAAATCTATTTATTTTATTAAAACTACAAGCAAACAAAATAAAATGACATTTCAAGAATAACACTTCTCATGTGAAGAAGCAAAAACTTAGGATCAACCGATACTGACCGATAATTGTTGATGAAGAAAGGCGGGATGCCTATTGGGGCATCCCCAAGCTTAGATGTTTGAGAATTCTTTAAATATTATCTTGGGGTGCCTTGGGCATCCCCAAGCTTGAGCTTTTCTGTCTCCTTAATTCTTCTCATATCATGGTTTTCCAAATCTCAAAAGCTTCATCCACACAAAACTCAACAATAACTCGTGATATGAGTTAGTATAAACCAATGCAAAAACCTAATCATTCTCTACTGTAGAAAATCACTAAAATTATTATTCAACATTGCATACTAAATGCCTCTACATATTTAATACTCCTATCCTCAAATAGAATAATTAAACAAGCAAACATATGCAAACAATGCAAACATAACAACAATCTGCCAAAATAGTACAGTCTATAAAGAATGCAAGAGTATCAATACTTCCCTAACTTCAAAAGTTATAAAATCTACCAAAATTTTAGAAAATTTATCAGAGCTTATTTTGCAAAACGTTTCAACATTTTATCACATTATGACTTTTCTAGGGAATTTTTGCAACATCGGTAAACTTTCTGTTTTCAAACAACAACTTGTAGACTTGCAAAATAAGCATCGTAAAGGCTATGCTTGACACTTTTATTAAAATAAAGGATACCAAAAATTATTATTAATAACATCAAGCAATTTCTAACAAAATAAATTGACACTCCAAGAAAAACACATATTATATGACGAATGAAAACATAGCTCCAAGTGAGGTTACCAATAATGTTGGAGACGAGAGAGGGCATGCCTTCCGGGGCATCCCCAAGCTTAGTTGCTTGGATCTTCCTTGAATATTACCTTGGGGTGCCTTGGGAATCCCCAATATTAGGGTCTTGTCACTCCTTATTCTCCTCATATCGACATCTCACCCAAAACTTGAAAAACTTCAATCACACAAAACTTAACAAAACTTCGTGAGATGGGTTAGTATGATAAAACAAACCATTCACTTTGGGTACTGTCAAATACAAGATTCATAATTGTTCTCACACAATGCCTACTGTAGCATTTCATTTCTACAATTTATATTGATCAATATAAGCCATAGAAACTAGAAAACAAGCAAACTATGCATTGAAAACAGAATCTGTCAAAAACAGAACAGTCTGTAATGATCTGAACATTTTCACCATACTTATTCAACTCTAAAAACCTTGAAACAAATAGGAACATGTGAAAAATTTGTATATTAATCTTCTGCAAAAAGAATCAACTCAAAAACACTCTTCTGTTAAAAATGAGATTTTTTCCGTGAGCTCAAAAGTTTCTGTTTTTCAGCAAAATCAAATCTACTATCACCCAACATGATCCTAAGGCTTTGCTTGGCACTTTATGGAAACAAAAGCTATAAAACATGATTACTACAGTAGCATAATCATGTGAACGAACACAAACAATAGGTATAAGTGTTGGGTTGTCTCCCAACAAGCGCTTTTAAATGCCTTTTAGCTAGGCATGATGATTTCAATGATGGTCACATAGAAGTAAAGAATTGAAACACGAAGAGAGCATCATGAATCATAAGTTCCTCTCTCATAATAATTTTAAGTATCATCATGAATGTATTCATTAATATAACCATCACACAAAGCATTCTTTACATGATCTACAAGCATAGAAATTTTACTACTCTCCACATAAGCAAATTTATTCTCATGAATAGTAGTGGGAGCATCATATGAAACTCGGATACTATAAATTGTTTCCTCATTAAAAGAGTGATGTTCAGTAAAAGGATATTCAAAATTGTGGCAATAATTATCGCTACTTTTTATAACATAAGTATCATCACAATAATCATCATAAGTAGCAAGTTCGTTCTCATCATAGATAGGAAGCATGCAATCATCATAGAAAATTTGATCATCCAAAGTAGGGGGACTAAAAGATCATCCTTATTAAGCATAACATCCCCAAGCTTGGGACAAACATTAATTTCAGCAAATAAATTCTCAAACATGTCATTCTCATCCAGCATAGCATCCCCAAGCTTGTGGCCTGGCATATCACAAGCATAATTACTCTCATCATTAATAGTATGAATAGCACCAATGGTGTAACAATTGTTATCATCATAATTTCCCAAGTTGGTGCCAAAAAAAATTCCAAGATTATAAGAAGTATCATTATCTTCCCCAATCATAATCATCACAACAAGCAATAGGCATACCAAAATCATCATCCATAGTGCTCTCGGACATTGTGCCATAAGACAAAGAAGCAATATCATCATCAAGTGTATAATCTTCCACAATTATTATTGATTCATTTTCATGAGGCACAACAATAATTGGAGCAACATTATTTGGGAAATATACCTTTTTACCCCTCTTCTTTCTTCTTTTCTTCTTCTTCACCACATCATGTGTGGGTTTAATAATAATTTTCGAGCTTCTTATTGATGAGATTGGTTGAATAGGGAGCTCCTCCTCGTCACCTATTACATCATGGGAGACAATAGGAGGGAAAGTGGAAATCTTTACCCTTTCATTATTATACCTTTTATATTCTATTGGTTTTCCCATCTTTCGGTAGTTGGCAATATAAGCATTTTCACTGCAATTTACCACACAAAATATATATATACTTTTCATGCAAATTTCAACATGGTCCGTGAGTATGAATGATTCAAACCAACTATTCTTATGTGTCAATTCTTCACACCCCAAATATAAACAAAGTTCATTGTAAAGTTCAACGATGATCAAGTTATTGCAATATCTGGACATGATTCGATCATGAAAAAGCATGCATTGGAAATTAAGGTGACCAACTTTATTGCAAATCTCACAAGTAATAGGATAAGGAGAACATAATTTTGTAGCAAACTCATCTATCACTTTGACCCATCGATTGGTTCCATCATGTTTATGCTTCTTGCAAAATCTATCATCCCTATGAGGCATGTCTTCACAAAGTCTTTCCACACCACAAAATTGACATGCTTATAAGAAACATTTTTCTCATGACTAGTGCAACAATCATTCGCATTTTGGATATTCAAGGAATTCATACTAACAACATTGCAATCATGCTCATCATTCAAATATTTTGTGACAAATATTTTATTGACTTCTTCTTCTAACAATTGAGCACAATTTTCCGATCCATCATTTTCAAGAAAGATATTATAAAGATGATCAATAATATGATGCAACCACAATTCCATTTTCTTTGTTTTCTTTTATAAAACCAAAGCAGTGATAAAACAAGAAACTAAAAGATTCGATTCCAAGATCTAAATATATACCTTCACGCACTCACCTCCCCGGCAACGGTGCCAGAAAAGAGCTTGATGTCTACTACACAACTTGTTCTTGTAGACTCGTGTTGGGCTCCAGGCACACAGTTTTGTAGGACAGTAGCAAATTTCCCTTAAGTGGATGAACTAAGGCTTATCAATCCGTGGGAGGTGTAGGATGAAGATGGTCTCTCTCAAACAACCCTACAACCAAATAATAAAAGTCTCTTGTGTCCCCAACACACCCAATACTATGGAAAATTGTATAGGTGCACTAGTTCGGCAAAGATATAGTGATACAAGTGTAACATGGATAGTAGATATTGATTTTTGTAATAGTGACAATAACAACAACAAGGTAGCACGTGACAAAAGTAAGCACAAACGGTATTGCAATGCTTGAAAATGAGTCCTAGGGTCTGTACTTTCACAAGTGCAATCTCTCAACGATGCTAATATAATTGGATCACATAACCATCCCTCAACGTGCAATGAAGAATCACTCCAAAGTTCCTATCTAGTGGAGAACATAAGAAGAAATTATTTGTAGCTATTCTTTCTGATCGATCTATCCAAGAGTTTGTACTAAAATAACACCAAAACAAGTTCAGATTTATAATACTCAATCCAACACAAAGAACCTCAAAGAGTGCCCCAAGATTTTTACCGGAGAAACAAAGATGAGAACGTGCATCAACCCCTATGCATAGATTACCCCAATGTCAACGCGGGAATCCGTGAGTTGAGTGCCAAAACACGTATCAAGTGAAGCAATATGATACCCCATTGTCACCACGAGTATTCATATGCAAGACATGCATCAAGTGTTCTCAAATCCATAAAAGTATTCAATCCAAAGAAATCTCAAAGGGAAAACTCAATTCATCATAACAAGATAGAGAGGGGAAAACACCATATGATCCGACTATATTAACACAGCCCGCGATACATCAAGATTATGCATCTCAAGAACACAAGAGAGAGAGAGAGAGAGAGAGATTAAACACATAGCTACTAGTACAAACCCTCAGCCCCGAGGGTGGACTACTCCCTCCTCATCATGGTGGCTGTCGGGATGATGAAGATTGCCACCGGTGATGATTTCCCCCTTCGGTGGAGTGCCGGAAAGGGCTCTAGATTGGATCTTGTGGACTACAGAGCCTTGCGGCAGCGGAACTTCTAATCTACGTTCACCCCGAGTGTTTTTGGAATATTTGGGAATTTATACGGCGAAGAGGAGGTACGGGAGGCCACTGAGATGGGCACAACCCACATGGGCGCGCCTAGGGCCCCAGGCGCGCCCTGGTGGGTTGTGCCCCCCTCGCGGCACCCCCCAGGTGCTTCTCTGGCCCATTGGTGGTCTTCTGGTCCATAAAAAATCCACAAAAAGTTTCGCGGTGTTTGGAATCCGTTTGCCATTGATTTCCCGCGATGTAAAAAACATGCAAAAAACAACAACTGGCACTTGGCATTATCAATAGGTTAGTCCCAAAAAATGATATAAAATGATTGTAAAACATCCAAGAATAATAATATAACAGCATGAAACAATAATAAATTGTAGACACATTGGAGACGTATCAGGTTAGATGATGAAGGTTATCAAACATGAAGGCATATCCAGCCACAATAAGATGATTCTCTGATCTTCTTCGAGAAGCAGATATGTTTCCCTTGAAAAAAATGTCGATGATAATCATCCACATGGGAAACACATTTGATGATACCCGCAGTCAAAGAGTGCGAAAGAAAATGATATTGCTGGTGGGGGTTATTAATTAACGTTACTTGGCGTCCGAGTTATTCAACATCACAAGTGGTGCATAAGTTCAAGAAGCAAATTTTTCAAGGGAAAACCAAATGGCGAATAAAAACATCCCGCAAAACCCCGATAAATTATCACTTGGTGTAATTCTCCCCCTTTTGTCAACAAGTGTCGGAAAAGGAAGGTGAAGACATACGAGGGATTACTCCATGGGAGAGTCTTCCGAATCCGAATTAAAACCACTCGACAAATTAGTGTCTAAAGAATGTGCAATGGTCTAGGCAGAAGCAGGAGTAGCAGCTTTGGTCTTGAGGGGCTTGGAGCTATGAGCATCAAGCTTGTAGACAAGAGTGCCAGCCATATCCGCAACTTCATCAGCATGATCGACAAACAACAGATCTGTAGAGTCAGAATGTTGTGGGAGCACTAGAGTTTGTCTTCGAACACGAGGAACAACAAACAACTCTAGTTAGTCATAATCCTTGAACATCCCTTTCTTAGCTAAATCCTTGCGAGAATAATGCTTTCTCAACAAGGTCCGTGATTGCTTTATTGCTTACTTCTCATGCAGAAGAATTTTACGAGTGTGATTGTGAATCAAATTTAGCTCAGTCATCAATTCCATCTTTTCCTTTCTGTCCATCTTGATGTGCCTTTCCAAAGTCTGTTGTGTGCGGACGCAAATCTCATAGAGAGATGGATTTTTCTCATGAAGGATTTCAACCTTGGCTATTCCTTCACTTTTGGAGCATATTGAGACTCAGTGGCATTGGTAGCAGTGTCAACATGTTCCTTCCCTTTGCAATACTCCTTCACAATGCGTAGAGTGTCACAAACTGGAGCCATGAAACTTTTGGTGTGTAAGCCCAGAACAATTTCTCATTTGTCAGCTGCTCAATTGCGAACATTATCCATCGAGCATATGGCTTCAGTGACTGAGGGCTATCTGCTGCACAAGCCAGATTCCGAATGAAAAGGTCAGGAATGTCAAACTTGATTCCTTGAGATATTGTCACAAGAGCATTCCCCACAATGCCTTTGATGGATGTTGGCCTGTGTGTTAGCGTGATGGTATTGCACAGAATGTGAAACATGACCTTATTATCGTAAGCCAACTTCCTCGGATCAACATTAATGCATTCATCGCCCACCATGGTGGGATCCATCAGGAGGTGGAGTTGTTCTTTGGACACTTCCGAGAAATGCAACCTTGATTAACTATCCTTCTCACACCCACATTGTGGAATCTTTATCAATGACAGAAAATGATCTACCAAACATTTGATTCTCTCTCTACCAGTCATCCATTCAAGCATCCAGGTGGAGATGTTTTCCAATACCCCTGAGATGTATAAGGTGGCATATAACTGAAGAATGATTTCCTTGTTCCAGCCATGGATGAAACGCATGAAACCCTTTAGAAGAGCATGTTTTATATGCTCGATAGCAGAATGGAAACAAGGCATATCTTCGAGCTTGGCAAAGTTTAACATCTTATGATTGAAAATCCTTTGGTTGCCAAATAAGATTTAAGCATATATATATTGCTTGTTCTTCGATCCAAAACCTCAGAGACAATGAAGTTATTTCTCCATCATAAGGGCTGACCCCAAAGAATGCAAGCTTCGAAGAATGAAGTTGTTCATAGAATGCGGGGCTCATGGGGCCATACTCAGCTGGAAATAGCGGAAATGATTCCTAAGGATTTTTCTGACGTTCTTCCTCGCTTATTTCCATCGGCTGAACATCTTCAGAGGCTGACGCATTCTCATCGATTGGCTTTACTGGTGTAGGGGGCACAAAAAATAGCACTGAATCAATTTGCATGGCAGCGCTGGACTGACCTTCAATTATCTTCGTCGGAACACCTTCAGCGGTAACTACTGCTTGATTCATAGTTTCATTTGTCGGTACTTGATACGTCTCCAACGTATCTACTTTTCCAAACCCTTTTGCCCTGGTTTTGGACTCTAAATTGCATGATTTGAATGGAACTAACCCGGACTGCCGCTGTTTTCGGCAGAACTTCCATAGTGTTGTTTTTGTGTAGAATAAAAAGTTCTCGGATACGCCTGAAAATCAACGGAGAATTATTTCGGAAAATATAAAAAATACATGCAAGAAGATCCACACCAGGGGGCCTTGGGCCTGTCCAAGAGGGTGGGGGCACACCCCCTGCCCAGGGCGCGCCCCCTGCCTCGTGGGCCCCCTGGTGCTCCACCGACGTACCCCCAGATCCTATATCTTCACTTTCGGGGAGAAAAAAATGAAGGAGAAGGAATTATCGCGTTTCACGATACGGAGCCGCCGCCAAGCCCTAATCTCTCTCGGGAGGGCTGATCTGGAGTTCGTTGGGGCTCCGGAGAGTGGAGATCGTCGCCATCGTCATCGTCAACCTTCCTCCATCAGCAATTCCAGGATGCTCACCACCGTGTGTGAGTAATTCCATCGTAGGCTTGCTGGACGGTGATGGGTTGGATGGGATCTATCATGTAATCGAGTTAGTTTTGTTAGGGTTTAATCCCTAGTATCCACTATGTTCTGAGATTGATATTGCTATGACTTTGCTATGCTTAATGCTTGTCACTAGGGCCCGAGTGCCATGATTTCAGATCTGAACCTATTATGTTTCCATGAATATATGTGTGTTCTTGATCCTATCTTGCAAGTCTATAGTCACCTACTATGTGTTATGATCCGGCAACCCCGAAGTGACAATAATCGGGACCACTCCCGGTGATGACCATAGTTTGAGGAGTTCATGTATTCACTACGTGTTAATGCTTTGGTCCGATACTCTATTAAAAGGAGGCCTTAATATCCCTTAGTTTCCAATAGGACCCCGCTGCCACGGGAGGGTAGGACAAAAGACGTCATGCAAGTTCTTTTCCATAAGCACGTATGACTATATTCGGAATACATGCCTACATTGCATTGATGAACTGGAGCTAGTTCTGTGTCACCCTAGGTTATAACTTCTACGTGATGAATTGCATCCGGCATAATTTCCCATCACCGATCCAATGCCTACAAGCTTTACCTATATTGCTAGTTGCTTATTTACTTTTCCATTGCTACTATCACAAAAACTACAAAAACACTACCGTTACTTTTATTGCTGCTACTGCCACTATCATATTACTTTGCTACTAAACTATCTTGCTGCCGATACTAAGTTTCTAGGTGTGGTTCAATTGATAACTGAACTGCTAATAGTTAAGAGTATTCTTTGGCTCCCCTTGTGTCGAATCAACAAATTTGGGTTGAATACTTTACCCTCGAAAACTGTTGCGACCCCCTACACTTGTGGGTTATCAAGACTATTTTCTGGCGCCGTTGCCGGGGAGCATAGCTCTATTCTTTAAGTCACTTGGGATTTATATCTGTTGATCACTATGAAGAATTTGAAGGACTCAAAAACCAAGATCTTACCCTCAACTACGAGGGGAGGTAAGGAACTGCCATCTAGCTCTACACTTGATTCTCCTTCTGTTATGAGTAAACTTGCGACACCTACTCATGCTATTGAATCTGATATGTCGTATGTTCTTGATGATGCTACTTCTGCTATGTATGATGAAACTACCTCTATGCCTGATAATGTGCCACTAGGTGAATTTCTAGATGAACAAATTGCTAAGGTTAGGGAGAATGCAAATATTGAAACTGATGATATTTATGAAAGTGATGATGAAATTACACCCAATAGATATGAATTGCATGTTGTTCCTGAGGGTTATGTTATGGACGAAGAAACTGCTAGAGACTTTCTTGCTTGCAGTGATAGATATGATCTTAAGAAATTATTAGCTAAGCTGAAAGAAAAGTCCTTGAATGCTAGAATGAAAGATGACCCTGCATTTGCTACTTCACCTATCTGTGTTACTCATAAGGATTATGAATTCTCTGTTGATCCTGAGTTAATTACTTTGGTTGAATCTGATCCTTTCCATGGCTATGGTCTAAAACTGTTGTGGCACATCTTACTAAGTTGAATGATATAGCCACCCTGTTTACCAATGATGAAAAGCTTCGTTATTACTATATCCTTAAGCTATTTCCGTTCTCGTTAAAAGGTGATGCTAAGACTTGGTTTAATTCTCTTGATCCTCGTTGTGTGCGTAGTCCCCAGGATATGATGTACTACTTCTCTGCTAAATATTTTCCCGCTCATAAGAAACAAGCTGCCTTACGGGAAATATATAACTTTGTGCAAATTGAAGAAGAGAGTTTCCCACAAGCTTGGGGGAGGCTTCTCCAATTGCTTAATGCTTTGCCTGATCATCCTCTTGAAATGCATGATATACTTGATGTCTTTTATAATGGACTAACAGATGCTTTCAGAGACCACCTGGATCGTTGTGCTGGTTGTGTTTTCAGGGAAAGAACAGTTGAACAAGCTGAATTACTATGGAATAATATGCTGGCCAATGAAAATAATTGGACACTTCCTGAACTAGCCCCTAAGCCAACTCCGAAGAAAAGAGGTGTTCTATTTCTCAGTCATGAAGACATGCAAGAGGCAAAGAAATCTATGAAAGAAAAAGGTATTAAAGCTGAAGATGTTAAGAATTTACCTCCTATTGAAGAAATACATGGTCTTGATAACCCGACATAGGTAGTAAAGGTAAATTCTCTTTATAGATTTGATGAAGGCGATATTCCTCGTTATAAGTCTGCAAGCCAATGCTTAGATGAATTTGACAATTTTATTGTGAAACAAGAAAACTTCAATGCTTATGTTGGTAGACAATTACAACAGAATGCTTATATGATTGAACGCTTGAGTGATTATCTGTCTAGATCTAAAGGTGAACTGAAACTTATTAGTATACATGCTTCTATGGTCACCACTCAAGTAGAACAAGTACTTAAGGCTCAAAATGATTTGCTCAATGAATTAAATAGTAAGAATAATGACTATGCAGTTAGAGTTGCTACTAGAGGTGGTAAAATGACTCAGGAACCTCTGTATCCTGAAGGCCACCCTAAGAGAATTGAGCAAGATTCTCAGAGATCTAATTTGGATGCACCTAGTTCTTCTAAGAAGAAGAAAAAGAAAAATAATAGGACTTTGCATGCTCCTAGTGAACCTGTAGCTGACACACCTGAGAATCCCAATGATATATCTGTTTTTGATGCTGAGACACAATCTGGTAATGAACATGAACCTAGTGATAATGTTAATGATGATGTTCATGATGATGCTCAACCTAGCAATGATAATTATGTAGAGATTGAACCTGCTGTTGATCTTGATAACCCACAATCAAAGAATCAATGTTATGATAAGAGAGACTTTGTTGCTAGGAAGCATGGTAGGGAAAGAGAACCATGGGTTCAGAAACCATGCCTTTTCCTCCGAAACCATCCAAGAAAATGGATGATGAGGATTTTGAGCGCTTTGCTGAAATGATTAGACCTGTCTTTTTGCGTATGTGTTTGACTGATGTGCTTAAAACAAATCCTTATGCTAAGTATATGAAAGACATTATTACCAACAAAAGAAAGATACCTGAAGTAGAAATTTCCACCATGCTTGCCAATTACACTTTTGAAGGTGGAATGCCTAAGAAATTAGGTGATCCAGGAGTACCTACTATACCTTGCTCCATTAAGAGAAACTATGTTAAAACTGCTTTGTGTGATCTTGGAGCTGGTGTTAGTGTTATGCCTCTCTCTTTATATCGTAGACTTGACTTGAGTAAGTTGACACCTACTAAAATATCTTTGCAAATGGCCGATAAATCAACTGCTATACCTGTCGGTAGTTGTGAGGATGTGCCTGTTGTAGTTGCAAATGTTACTATTCTAACGGACTTTGTTATCCTTGATATTTCCGACGACGATAGTATGTCTATTATTCTTGGAAGACCCTTTTTGAATACTGCAGGGGATGTTATTGATTGCAACAAAGGCGATGTCACTTTTCATGTCAATGGTAATGAGCATGCGGTACACTTTTCGAGGAAACAACCTCAGGTCCATAGTATCAATTATATTGGAAAAACTTCGACTATTACTATTGGAGGTTTTGAGTTTCCTATTCCTACTATCAAGAAGACATATGACATCCACATTGTTGGGGACATACATATCCCCATTGAGGTAACCTAGTGTTATTCGAAAATTCTTCGGTTTCATGTTACTCGGAAAGAGTTTATTAACAAGACCTGATCAACCTTTGTCGGGGAAACTGGTCGCCCACGAACACCTATGGGACCGGAGCCCCTTTTCGGTATGGCAAGGGAGCGGAGGGAGCACAAAGAGCGGATCGAGGCGCACACGCGAGCAGTTTACCCAGGTTCGGGCCGCACGGATGCGTAAAACCCTACTCCTGCCTTGGTTGTATTGAGTTCTTGGCTCGGGAGCAAGAAGATCTACAGTACTAACTGCGCCGAGCGTGGGAGTGATCAAGTTTCGGATCCGAACCCCCTCTACGTTGTGCATGGGCCTCCTTTTATAGTTCAAAGGGGTCACCGACAGGTGTCAACGTAGATGAGGGTAAAAGTGTAAAATTGGTGGTAGCTGTAACAGTGTATGTACAGTGGATGCATAGTGTTTCGTACCTAACCTAGACGGTGGGGGACAAGGGCATTGAATGCCCGTCACCGTCGCCCCAAACAGTGTAAAAAGCGTCCGTCCGGGCGTCTCCGTTCGCCACGACGGTAGCCTCGTCATCGTGGCTTGCCACCGTGTACCCCAGGCTGCACAGCCATCCGCCACGTGCCCCAGGAAGAGCCCCAGGGCGACGCGTGGCCAGATGAGCCGGAGCGTAGGCGCACAGTGGAAGCTTGCCGCGGCAAGCTCCTTGCCACGGTCGCTATCTTGCCGGGCCCGGAAGCTTGTCGCTCTCCGGGTCTTGCCGGGGCGCGCGATGCGCCAAGGTATGTCTTCTGAAATGCTATTCTTTGGCCTTCCTGGCAAGTTCCTCTTGCCAGGGTCTTGTGCAGAAGGGACTATCTTGACCCTGGAGCGGCCTTCCCGGCAAGCTCCTTTTGCCGGGGTCTTGTTTCTTAACTTGAATACTTTGTTCTTGAATGGCTTCAAGGGAGCCAGAGTGGGCCTTAGCTGGCACGTGGTGAGCCTGGCCACGGGACGCTGCTAATGCCCGTGCACAAGTCGGGATACTAAGGTACCCCTACTTTAGTACACCGACAGGAGCCCCCGGGCCTGGGCCACACACGGTGCTGAGCGCTGTTGGGCCAGGCCCAAAACAGTGCACGGGCACACGCGGCCCACGGCATGCCGTTTCCCACTCCGCAGTCGCCGCATCCATCCCTAACGGCACGCGTCGATTGCGGCGTCGTGGGAAAGATCGTGGCCTATTTCTTTAATGGGAAAATGCGGAACGTCCCCCACTTCCCCCTTAAAAGCAGAGGAAGCAGGGGCAGTCCCCCCCCCATTGCTTCATTGCGTCTTCAATCTCCAGAAACCCCCGCCGCTCTCCGCCTCCCCAAAGGTCGACAGAGAGCCGAGCTCCACCTCTCTTCCACCGCCGCCAGTCTCCCCGGTGCCGCCGACCCCTCTTGCCTTCCCCGCCATGGCCCCGAAGAGTAGCAAGGCGAAGAGCGAGAAGTCCGACAAGGCGGCGAAGCTGGCAGCAATGCGGAAGAGGATGGTGGTCTTCCCGCCGAGGCTCGGCGCGAGGGAGCTGAGGGACAAGTATTACTTGTTCTGGGCGAGGGAGACGAAGGCTCACCCGCGCACCAGAGTCCTCCCCGCCGAAGCCTGCGACATGTATCCGGGAGGTTACTACTACTTTGCTCTGTTCTTCCACTGTGGTCTTTGTCCTCCGTACTCCGAGTTTTTCTGCGACGTGATGAACACGCATGGATTCCATCTCCTCGATTTTACCCCGAATGCCATCCTCACTAGGGCCGTTTTCGCACATCTGTGCGAAAACTTTGTCGGGGTCCACCCCAACGTAGCTCTCTTCCGCCACTTCTTCACACCTAGAGTAGAGTCTGGATCTCCACTCTCCGGTGGCATCTCCTGGATCTTCAGGCTCAACAAGAAAGAGGCGTACTTGGTTGGAGAGCTCCGCGGCAAGTGGGAAGTGTGGAGGGCTGATTGGTGCTGGGTTATGGAAGATGAACCTCAGCAATTCACCTCGCCGCGCCGGACTGCAATAGTGCGCGGCAAGGATTGGAGTGACTTGGCCCCGGAGGACGAGAAGCTGAAGATTTCCCTCACTAGGATCCTTCGCCTCTGGGCCGCCAACCTTACTGTAGGTGAGGTCGGGGCTGATTTCCTTCGCCGCCGCATTGCTCCCCTGCAGGAGAGGAAGAGGCCTGCTTGGGAGTTCGGCAACGCGACAGACCGCATGAGGCTACGCCCCGGGTTGAATTACAACTTCACCGTCTTGGAACTCAAGGGGATGATCCGCTCACTGTTCAAGCATGATCCCAAGCATCCGGAGTGGTTTACCCCGTCGAAGGGAGTAGTTCCATTATCCAACAACTCTTCCCTTAGTGCCATCCGCGCGGCAATGCCTCAGTGCGACTCCCACGGGGTTGATCCCACTTGGCTGATGCCTTCAGAAGAGACCGTGCAGACTTTCTTCGACAACCTGGTTGAACGGCCGCGCAACCCCGAAGAGAAGAAGGGTCTCACCCGCGAGACCACCGACCGGGACGTGGCGTATATCGCTAGCAGGATGGAGGAGGCCGCCGCAGCTGAGGCCGCGGGTGAGTTTGGGTACACCGTGGATGAAGCAGAAGCAGCGGATGCAGTGAGCCGGGCCGAGGAGGAGGAGATCCTCAAACTGCTGAGGCCTGCCGGGAAGCCTGCCGGGGAGCCTGCCGGGGAGCCTGCCGGGACGAGCGAGGCTGCCGGGCAGGGCACTGAGTCCTGCGAGCCCGCCGAGGAGGATGCCGAATCGGGTGATTCCGACGAAGACTCGGGCGGGTCACTGAACCTCGACGATGCCTCCTCATCCTCGGAAAACTCTCCGCCACCACCGAGTCCTCCGCCACCGCAAAAGAAGCGCCTCCGCAAGACCACTGAGACGGCGAGGTAGCCGGCGCCCCGACAGTAGCCGCAGCATCGCTCGACGCGTGCCACCACGACGAGCAAGGCCGTCAAGGAGGCGCCCCGTGCCTCAGCGGCAAGCGGAGGGGGATCTTCTCGGAGCGGTTCCGGTGTTCCTTCCGCCCCTCGGTCCTCGGCGACGATCGGAGCGGGGTCTTCTCTACCCACGGTTCCGAAGCCCGCCAAGCGCCCGAGGGAGCCTACTCCTCCAGCTCCTCGCGCCGGGACTCGCGAGGCGGACTTCGATTTCTCCGCCCTTAGTTCCGACGAGGAGGAGGAAGAGTAAGCATTTGCAACTCTTATTTCTTTTGATTTTTTGTTGTTCTTGTCTTGAATTCTCTTTGTCTGATTCTGTTCTTGTTTGGCTTCCAGGACCTTGACCTAGAGGATGGCGAAGAGGGCCAAGATCCCAGTGGTTGATCTCGAGGAAGACGAGCCCGTCGCTGTGGCAGGAGATGCGCCTGCGACAGGCTTGCCGGACCAGCCTGCTGCTCCGGAGAGCAGCCCCCAGCGTAAGTCTTCTTGTTTACGTCTTCGCTTGTCGGGCGCGCTTGAGCTTCTTGTCCTTGCTAACGTCTTGTTTGCTTGTTGTCTTGTGCAGAAGTGGAGCCGCAGCCTCAGGAGCGTCAAGGAACTTCTCGCGACGAGCCGCTCGTCCCACCATCCCCGCCAAGGAGGAGCTCCCCGGTGAGAGAGGGTGCTCGGCCAAGGGCGGGTACTCCGCCAAGGGCGAGTACCCTGCCAAGGGCGAGCACCCCGACAAGGGTGGGCACCCCGCCAAGGGAAGGCGCCAGCGGCCCTCCGCTGGCGGGGGCCACTACTATGCCGCCAAGGGAGAACTCCCCGGCGAGGGACCCCGTTACTGAAGAGGCCCGCGCAGGTAAACCCTTGTGCTTTCCTTCTTTTGAACTCTTCTTTTTTTGGATATTTGCTTGACGATTCTTCTTTTCTTTTTCCGTCGTCAAATCCGCCCGCCCCGGAGCCGATGGAGACGGAGACCATCGCCGAGGAGGACGTGGGCGGCAATGCTGGCGACGCCGCTACTGCTGACGAGCCCGTCGCCGACGAGACCCCCGCGGCCACTGACGCGGCAGC
The DNA here is from genome assembly GCA_902687465.1 of Secale cereale. Lineage (NCBI taxonomy): Eukaryota > Viridiplantae > Streptophyta > Magnoliopsida > Poales > Poaceae > Secale > Secale cereale. The sequence continues at coordinate 156,118,846 of LR738715.1, read as the reverse complement.
TGGGGAGGAGACCGGCGACCGCACTGACGGCCCTGAGGCCGCAGGAGCGCCGGACGCTGCACCGGCCGCCGACCCCTCCGCCGCCGCGACTGGGCCGGGTATCTATCTGGAGGCTGCCAACGGGGTCTTCATCCAAGTCCCGTGGGCGTCCTCATCAAGGGAACCCGCGGAGGGGGAGAGCTTCGATGGAGAAGTCCTCGCCTCCGCCGGGCTAAGGGTTGTCGACGCGCCCGGCAGCAGCAGCGAGCCCGAAGAGGAGCAGCTCCTGCGCCGGCTTCTGGCCTTGTACCGAGCCAGGCAGGCCAAGCTGGAGTCCCGAGAGGCTCTAGCTGCCAAGGCTAGCGTTGACTTGGAGAAGCGTGCCGCCGAGCTCCGCGCCGCCAACCAAGCGGCCCTCCGGAACTTGGCGGAGGAGCGGGAGGAGCTCGCCGGAGCGCACCAAGCGTTCATCCTCGAGAAGGCCGAGGTTGAGGAGCAGCAACGACTAGCCGCCGAGGATCTTTCTCGGCGGGAGGGAGAGCTCAGTCAGCGGAAGGTCTTCCTCGATAGCCACGAGGACGACCTCACCGCGCGTGAGCAGTCCATTGGCGGGGCTCTGCAGGAGGCGAGGGACGCCGCTGCTGCCGCAGAGACCGCCAAGAGGGACCTGGAGGCGAGGGTGGCGCAGTTGGAGAAGAGCTTGAAGACGAGCGAGGATAGGGTTGCCTCGCTCAATTTGGCGCGGGAGAAAGATGCCCACACCCACTCGGAGCTGCAAGTCCGCCTCTTCGACAAGGGCAAGGAGCTCAACGACGCCAAGGATTCCATTGCAGACATGGAGCTGAAGGTTTCCACCCTCACTGACTCACTTGACGCCGCCCGGAACCGCGAAACGAAGCTGAAGGAGGATCTCCGCGCTGAGAGGGCATTGCTGGACAGCGCCGCCGTCTCGCTGTTGGGGAACGTAGTATTTTAAAAAATTTCCTACGATCACGCAAGATCTATCTACCAGATGCATAGCAACGAGAGGGAAGAGTGTGTCTACGTACCCTCGTAGACCGGGAGCGGAAGCGTCAAGTGACGCGGTTGATGTTGTCGAACTTCTTCGCGATCCAACCGATCAAGCACCGAACGTACGGCACCTCCGCGTTCAGCACACGTTCAGCTTGATGACGTCCCACGAGCTCTTGATCCAGTTGAGCTTCACGGGAGAGTTTCGTCAGCACGACGGCGTGGTGACGGATATGATGTGTTCACCGGCGCAGGGCTTCGCCTAAGCTCCGCGACGGTATGACCGAGGTGTGATTCTGTGGAGGGGGGCACCGCACACGGCTAAAACAATTCAACTTGTGTGTCTTTGGGTGCCCCCCTGCCCCCGTATATAAAGGAGCAAGGGGGGAGGCCGGCCGGCCCTTCCTGGTGCGGCTAGGGAGTGGACTCCTACTAGGAATAGGATTGCAATCCTATTCCTAGTAGGATTCACCAAAAGAAGGAAGGGGGAAAGGAATAGGAGAGGTGGCGCCCCCCCCCCCAATCCTAGTCCAACTAGGAACCCTAGGTGGGGGCGCCGGCCAGCCCTATGGGCTGCCTCTCTCTTTCCCTTTAGGCCCACTATGGACCATCCCCTCTCGTAGGGGGTTCCGGTAACCCCCTCCGGCATTCCCGATAAATCCGAAACTTTTCCGGAACACTTCCGGTGTCCGAATATAGTCGTCCAATATATCAATCTTTATGTCTCGGACATTCCGAGACTCCTCTTCATGTCCATGATCTCATCCGGGACTCCGAACTACCTTCGGTACATCAATACTTATAAACTCATAATATCGATCGTCATCAAACGTTAAGCGTGCGGACCCTACGGGTTCGAGAACTATGTAGACATGACCGAGACTCATCTCCGGTCAATAACCAATAGCGGAACCTGGATGTTCATATTGGCTCCTACATATTCTACGAAGATCTTTTATCCGTCAGAACCGCATAACAACATACATTGTTCCTTTTGTCAAACGGTATGTTACTTGCCCGAGATTCGATCGTCGGTATCTCTATACCTAGTTCAATCTCGTTACCGGCAAGTCTCTTTACTTGTTCCGTAACACATCATCTCGTGACTAACTCATTAGTCTTTTGCTTGCAAGGCTTATTGTGATGTGTGTTACCGAGAGGGCCCAGAGATACCTCTCCGACACTCGGAGTGACAAATCCTAATCTTGATCTATGCCAACACCACGAATACTTTCGGAGACACCTGTAGAGCATCTTTATGATCACCCAGTTACGTTGTGACGTTTGATAGCACACAAGGTGTTCCTACGGTATTCGGGAGTTGCATAATCTCATAGTCATAGGAACATGTATAAGTTATGAAGAAAGCAATAGCAGTAAAACTAAACGATCATAGTGCTATGCTAACGGATGGGTCTTGTCCATCACATCATTCTCCTAATGATGTGATCCCGTTGATCAAATGACAACTCATGTCTATGGCTAGGAAACATAACCATCTTTGATCAATGAGCTAGTCTAGTAGAGGCATACTAGGGACATACTGTTTTGTCTATGTATTCACACATGTACTAAGTTTCCGGTTAATACAATTCTAGCATGAATAAAATACATTTATCATGATATAAGGAAATACAAATAACATCTTTATTATTGCCTCTAGGGCATATTTCCTTCAGTTTCCCACTTGAACTAGAGTCAATAATCTAGATTACAAAGTAATGATCCTCACACCCATGGAGTCTTGGTGCGGATCATGTTTTGCCCGTGGAAGAGGCTTAGTCAACGGGTCTGCAACATTCAGATCCGTATGTATTTTGCAAATCTCTATATCTCCCTCCTTGACTAGATCGCGGATGGAATTGAAGCGTATTTTGATGTGCTTTGTTCTATTGTGAAACCTGGATTCCTTCGCCAAGGCTATGGCTCCAGTGTTGTCACAAAAGATTTTCATTGGACCCGATGCACTAGGTATTACACCTAGATCGGATATGAACTCCTTCATCCAGACTCCTTCATTTGCTGCTTCCGAAGCAGCTATGTATTCCGCTTCACACGTAGATCCCGCCACGACGCTCTGTTTGGAACTGCACCAACTGACAGCTCCACCGTTCAATAAAAATACATATCCTGTTTGTGACTTTGAGTCATCCGGATCAGTGTCAAAGCTAGAATCGACGTAACCGTTTACGACGAGCTCTTTGTCACCTCCATATACGAGAAACATATGCTTAGTTCTTTTCAGATACTTTAGGATGTTTTTGACCGCTATCCAGTGATCCACTCCTGGATTACTTTGGTACCTCCCTGCTAGACTTATAGCAAGGCACACATCAGGTCTGGTACACAGCATTGCATACATGATAGATCCTATGGCTGAGGCATAGGGAATGACTTTCATTTTCTCTCTATCTTCTGCAGTGGTCGGGCATTGAGTCTTACTCAACTTCATACCTTGTAAAACAGGCAAGAACCCTTTCTTTGACTGATCCATTTTGAACTTCTTCAAAATCTTATCAAGGTATGTGCTTTGTGAAATTCCAATTAAGCGTCTTGATCTATCTCTATAGATTTTGATGCCTAATATGTAAGCAGCTTCTCCGAGGTCTTTCATCGAAAAACTTTTATTCAAGTATCCTTTTATGCTATCCAGAAAATCTATATCATTTCCAATCAACAATATGTCATCTACATATAATATTAGAAATGCTACAGAGCTCCCACTCACTTTCTTGTAAATACAGGCTTCTCCAAAAGTCTGTATAAAAACCATATGCTTTGATCACCTCATCAAAGCGTATATTCCAACTCCGAGATGCTTGCACCAGTCCATAGATGGATCGCTGGAGCTTGCATACTTTGTTAGCACCTTTTGGATCGACAAAACCTTCTGGTTGCATCATATACAACTCTTCTTTGAGATATCCATTTAGGAATGCAGTTTTGACATCCATTTGCCAGATTTCATAATCATAAAATGCGGCAATTGCTAACATGATTCGGACAGACTTAAGCATCGCTACAGGTGAGAAAGTCTCATCGTAGTCAACTCCTTGAACTTGTCGAAAACCTTTCGCAACAAGTCGAGCTTTGTAAACAGTAATATTACCGTCTGCGTCGGTCTTCCTCTTGAAGATCCATTTATTTTCGATGGCTTGCCGATCATCGGGCAAGTCAACCAAAGTCCACACTTTGTTCTCATACATGGATCCCATCTCAGATTTCATGGCTTCAAGCCATTTTGCGGAATCTGGGCTCATCATCGCTTCCTCATAGTTCGTAGGTTCATCATGGTCTAGTAACATGATTTCCAGAACTGGGTTGCCGTACCACTCTGGTGCGGAACGTACTCTGGTTGATCTACGACGTTCAGCAGAAACTTGATCCGAAGATTCATGATCATTATCATTAATTTCCTCACCAATTGGTGTAGGAATCACTGGAACAATTTCTTGTGATGTACTACTTTCCAATCTGGGAGAAGGTACAATTACCTCATCAAGTTCTACTTTCCTCCCACTCACTTCTTTCGAGAGAAACTCTTTTTCTAGAAAGGATCCGTTTTTAGCAACGAATATTTTGCCTTCGGATCTGTGATAGAAGGTGTACCCAACAGTCTCTTTTGGGTATCCTATGAAGCACATTTTTCCAACTTGGGTTCGAGCTTATCAGGTTGAAGTGTTTTCACATAAGCATCGCAGCCCCAAACTTTAAGAAACGACAACTTTGGTTTCTTGCCAAACCATAGTTCATAAGGTGTCGTATCAACGGATTTAGATGGTGCCCTATTTAACGTGAATGCAGCTGTCTCTAAAGCATAACCCCAAAACGATAGTGGTAAATCGGTAAGAGACATCATAGATCGCACCATATCCAATAAAGTACGCTCACGACGTTCGGACACACCATTACGCTGTGGTGTTCCAGGTGGCGTGAGTTGTGAAACTATTCCACATTGTTTCAAATGAAGACCAAACTCGTAACTCAAATATTCTCCTCCACGATCAGATCGTAGGAACTTTATTTTCTTGCTACGATGATTCTCTACTTCACTCTGAAATTCTTTGAACTTTTCAAATGTTTCAGACTTGTGTTTCATTAAGTAGATATACCCATATCTGCTCAAATCATCAGTGAAGGTCAGAAAATAACGATACCCGCCGCGAGCATCAACACTCATTGGTCCACATACATCAGTATGTATGATTTCCAACAAATCTGTTGCTCGCTCCATAGTTCCAGAGAAAGGAGTTTTAGTCATCTTGCCCATGAGGCATGGTTCGCAAGCACCAAGTGATTCATAATCAAGTGATTCCAAAAGTCCATCATTATGGAGTTTCTTCATGCGTTTTACACCAATATGACCTAAACGGCAGTGCCACAAATAAGATGCACTATCATTATTAACCTTGCATCTTTTGGTTTCAATATTATGAATATGTGTATCACTACAATCGAGATCCAATAAGAATAGACCACTCTTTAAGGGTGCATGACCATAAAAGATACTATTCATTAAAATAGAACAATCATTATTCTCTGATTTAAATGAATAACCGTCTCGCAATAAACAAGATCCAGATATAAAGTTCATGCTCAACGCTGGCACCAAATAACAATTATTTAGGTCTAAAACTAATCCCGAAGGTAGATGTAGAGGTAGCGTGCCGACGGCGATCACATCGACTTTGGAACCGTTTCCCACGCGCATCGTCACCTCGTCCTTAGCTAATCTTCGTTTAATCCGTAGTCCCTGTTTCGAGTTACAAATATTAGCAACCGAACCGGTATCAAATACCCAGGTACTACTACGAGCATTAGTAAGGTACACATCAATAACATGTATATCACATATTCCTTCGTTCATCTTGCCATCCTTCTTATCCGCCAAATACTTGGGGCAGTTCCGCTTCCAGTGTCCAGTCCCCTTGCAGTAGAAGCACTCAGTTTCAGGCTTGGCTCCAGATTTGGGTTTCTTCGTGGAAGTAGCAACTGACTTGCTATTCTTTTTGAAGTTCCCTTTCTTTCCCTTGCCCTTTTTCTTGAAACTAGTGGTCTTGCTAACCATCAACACTTGATGCTCCTTTTTGATTTCTACCTCCGCAGCTTTGAGCATAGCGAAGAGCTCGGGAATTGTCTTTTGCATCCCTTGCATGTTATAGTTCATCACGAAGCCTTTATAGCTTGGTGGTAGTGATTGAAGAACTCTATCAATAACACTATCCTCGTCAACTTTGCAACCAAGTTGAGTCATATGATTGTAGTACCCAGACATTCTGAGCAAGTGTTCACTGATAGAACTATTCTCCTCCATCATGCAGCTGTAGAACTTATTGGAAATCTCATATTTCTCAATTCGGGCATTTGCTTGAAATATTAACTTCAACTCCTGGAACATCTCATATGGTCCATGACGTTCAAAACGTCGTTGAAGTCCCGGTTCTAAGCCGTAAAGCATGGCACACTGAACTATCGTGTAGTCATCAGACCGTGACTGCCAGACGTTCAAAGCGTCTACATTAGCGGAAGGGGGCTTGTCACCTAGCGGTGCTTCAAGGACATAATTCTTCTGTGCAGCAATGAGGATAATCCTCAGGTTACGGACCCAGTCCGTGTAATTGCTACCATCATCTTTCAACTTAGCTTTCTCTAGGAATGCATTAAAATTCAAAGGAACGGTAGCACGGGCCATTGATCTACAACGACATAGATATGCAAAACTATCAGGACTAAGTTCATGATAAATTAAAGTTCAATTTAATCATATTAATTTAAAGAACTCCCACTTAGATAGACATCCCTCTGGTCATCTAAATGATCACGTGATCCAAACAACTAAACCATATCCGATCATCACGTGAGATGGAGTAGTTTCAATGGTGAACATCTTATGTTGATCATATCTACTATATGATTCACGCTCGACCTTTCGGTCTCCAGTGTTCCGAGGCCATATCTGTATATGCTAGGCTCGTCAAGTTTAACCCGAGTATTCTGCGTGTGGAAAACTGGCTTACACCCGTTGTATTTGAACGTAGAGCTTATCACACCCGATCATCACGTGGTGTCTCGGCACGACGAACTTTCGCAACGGTGCATACTCAGGGAGAACACTTATACCTTGAAATTTAGTAAGGGATCATCTTATAATGCTACCGTCGTTCTAAGCAAAATAAGAAGCATAATAAGATAAACATCACATGCAATCAAAATATGTGACATGATATGGCCATCATCATCTAGTGCTTTTGATCTCTATCTCCAAAGCACCGTTATGATCACCTTCGTCACCGGCGCGACACCTTGATCTCCATCGTAGCATCGTTGTCGTCTCGCCAACTATTGCTTCCTCAACTATTGCTTCCTCAACTATCGTTGTCGTAGCATCGTAGCATCGTAGCATCGTAGCATCATAGTCATAGGAACATGTATAAGTCATGAAGAAAGCAATAGCAGTAAAACTAAACGATCATAGTGCTATGCTAACGGATGGGTCTTGTCCATCACATCATTCACCTAATGATGTGATCCCGTTGATCAAATGACAACTCATGTCTATGGCTAGGAAACATAACCATCTTTGATCAATGAGCTAGTCTAGTAGAGGCATACTAGGGACATACTGTTTTGTCTATGTATTCACACATGTACTAAGTTTCCGGTTAATACAATTCTAGCATGAATAAAAGACATTTATCATGATATAAGGAAATACAAATAACATCTTTATTATTGCCTCTAGGGCATATTTCCTTCACTCGCAAAATAACTTCAAGGAGACGGTGGAGCAGTGGACCGAGGGGCTCGTCGCTGCCGCCGCCAACATCGACAAGGAGATGGTGGCGCTGGGGACGGAGCACCTCGTCTACTCTCCCGACGAGAACCTCCCCCACAGCGCCAAGCTGAGCTTGTTCTTCCGAGGAGTGGCGCCTGCCCTCGCGCAGCTATGGGAAAGGCTCCCCTTGCAGCTGGCGAACGAGGCGCGAAGGCTCTGCACGGGTACCGTGGAGCGAGTGTTGGCGAAGATCGTCTACCGCAACCCTGGGATCAACCTCGACAACGTCCTCCGGACCCTGCCGCCCGAAGCTGACCAGGAGGCGTTGAAGGCTCGCGTCGCCCACATCGTGGCCAAGGTGGGCAAGATCAAGAGGGTTGACGGCGACCGTGTAGACTAGGTTGCTTTCTTTCTGCTTCCCTTGCCGCTGCCAATTAAGTCATAGACAGTAGTTCGTTAGAACAGCGGCAAGTCCTCTTGTAATATAACTTCTTTTTGGATAGTCAATGAAGTGTTATCTCCCTTGTTTGGTTCCTTCACTTTGTATGCTTCTCACCCTATGCTTCTAGGGAACTTGCCGGCAAAGGGGCCCTTGCCGCGAGCGCTGAGTGCGGGACTTCAGCGGCCAGCTGGCAATGCCCTTGCCGGCAAGAAACCGTGCCGCAGCTAGTCGTAGCACACTTAGATTGTTGAGCGAACTCGAAAACGAAGTAAGGGCGCGACACTTGTTGCAGCTCACTTAAGCCGTTGAGCGTGCTCGAAACAAAGTAAGGGCGCGGCTAGCCACGGGTAGGTTCCTCCGCGCACAGGTTTTCCATATAAAGTGTGGCCGTTCAAGGAGAGTAACTAAGATTTTAAAATTTTGAATGCTCAAACTTTGGCAACTTATCTTTTGTGTGCTGTTTGCTTCCCGGCAAGGCTTCCCTTTCTTGAACAGCACTCGGTCCATACCACTGTCTCCTTCCCCCCCGGCAAACTTGTGCGCGAGGAACACTTCTTCTACTTAAGAGAGAAAGGAAAAAAGGGAGGAAACACAGATATGGAGCCTTGCGGCTTGTTACTGCTTACCGGGGGTGTGTGCTGCACAAAGTGTCAGATAACACATGTAATGAAAGCAAGAATGCATGAAATGACAAGCCGTGCGAAGCACAAAAGTTTTACTGATGCACGGGGTCTACGCCCGGCTTTGTACAAAGGTTTACATGCAACAACGGCAAGACTTGTACAAAAGGTGGTTGCCGAAGCGGATCACGGCAGCCGCGCCTCATGGGTGAAACTTGCGAAGATGCTCAATGTTCCAGGAGTTGCTCACTGGTAAGCCTTCTTCGGCCTCAAGGACGACAGCGCCGGGCCTTGTGACTTGTCTCACCCGATAAGGGCCTTCCCACTTCGGCGTCAACTTGTTGGAGTTCTTGGCGGACTGAACGCGCCGAAGAACAAGGTCGCCTTCCTCAAGACTCCTGGCCTTGACTTTGCGGCTATGATAGCGACGCAAAGCCTGCTGGTATCGAGCAGCTCGTACAGCAGCCTGGAGACGGTCCTCCTCGAGGAGCAGTGCATCATCTTGCCGCAGCTGCTCCTGCTCAAGCTCATCGTAAGCGAGCACTCGAGGAGACCCGTATGCGAGTTATGTGGGGAGAACTGCGTCTGCTCCATAGACAAGAGCAAAGGGTGTCTATCCGGTGGCTCGACTTGGCGTCGTCCTGATTGACCAAAGAGCCGCCGGCAACTCCTCGATCCAGTTTCTTCCGCACTTGTGCAGCCTGTCGAAAGTTCTTGTCTTGAGCCCGCGCAGCACTTCAGCATTTGCCCTCTCCGCTTGACCATTGCTCCTCGGGTGAGCAACAGAAGCGAAGCAGACCTTGGCGCCAAGGTCTTTGACGTACTGCATGAAGGTGCGACTTGTGAACTGCGTGCCGTTGTCGGTGATGATCATGTTAGGGATTCCGAAACGGCAAACAATTGACCTGAAGAACTTGACTGCTGACTGTGCGGTCACCTTTCTCACTGGTTCCACTTCTGGCCACTTTGTGAACTTGTCGATGGCAACGTACAAGTACTCAAAGCCCCCGACAGCGCGGGGAAAGGGGCCGAGGATGTCGAGCCCCCAGACCGAGAAGGGCCAGGACAAAGGGATCGTCTGGAGAGCTTGAGCTGGCTGGTGTGTTTGCTTGGCATGGAACTGGCACGCTTCACACTTGGTTACTTGTGCAGTTGCATCTTGGAGGGCTTCTGGCCAAAAGAAACCTTGCCGGAACGCCTTCCCGAGAAATGCACTTCAACCTGACACCATTGAGTCTTCTTATGTACAGTTCATTGCCGACGAACTGGTACATACTTGACTGCCTGGTTATCCTCTCTATATCTTCTGGTTCTTCGAGAAGTTCCCCAGTCTGAAGAAAGCGGACAATCTATTGCGCCCATGCTGGAGCTTGAGGCTCAACAACAAGGACTACAGGCGTCATCGTCGCTGTGGGAACATCAGCTTCTACGGCAAGAACCTGCGGCTCTGCCGGAGCTGAACGTTCCCGGCAAGCTTGCCAGGGCAAGACTTGCTGGGAACGTCTGCTTCAACTGTACGAACCCTAGAGTCCGCAGGAGCAGATTGTTCCTCAGCAACTTGGTTGTTGATCTTGGGGACCTTGGCGGCGGCTTCAAGAAGATCCGCCGGCAAGTAGTCGCCGGAGACCAACTTCCTCTTCTTGCTTTGCCCAACTGATGGTGTAACGGATGGTTGAGGTAGCTTGAGCATGAAGGTCCCTGGTTCCACAGGTAGCTTCAATGCCGCACACTTTGACAGGCCGTCCGCGATATCGTTTTGAGCTCTTGGAACGTGCTCCATCTGCAGGCCTTCAAAGTGTTCTTCAAGCTTCCTTACTTCATCGACATAGGCTTCCATCAAAGGACTCGGGTAGCTCTTGTTTACTTGTCGGACCACCAACTGTGAATCTCCCCGCACAATCAGCTTCTTGATCCCAAGTTCGGCCGCAATTCTGAGGCCGGCAAGCAAACCTTCATACTCTGCAGTATTGTTTGTCGCTTGCTCCTTGGTAAAGTGCATTTGAACAACGTACTTGAGGTGCTCCCCGGTGGGCACTACGAGTAACACGCCAGCACCGGCGCCTTGCAGCGAGAAGGCACCATAGAAGTACATTATCCATTCTTTGCTTGCTTCTTTGACGGGGATGTTTGTCTCTGGAACTTCTTCGTCTGGTGTTGGTGTCCATTCTGCTATGAACTCTGCCAAAGCTCTGCTTTGTATAGTTGAAGTGCTTTCAAACTTAAGACCAAAGCTTGACAGCTCCAGTGCCCACTCGACAATCCTACCCGTTGCTTCTGGGTTTTGCAATATCCTCTTCAGCGGAAAGCGAGTGACCACTGTTATCTCATGTGCTTGGAAGTAGTGGCGCAGCTTTCTCGAGGCCATGAGGAGGCCGAAAAGCAGCTTCTGCACCCCAGAGTATCTTGATCTTGTTGGGGAACGTAGTATTTTAAAATTTTCCTACGATCACGCAAGATCTATCTACCAGATGCATAGCAACGAGAGGGGAGAGTGAGTCTACGTACCCTCGTAGACCGAAAGCGGAAGCGTTAGAACAACGCGGTTGATGTAGTCGTACGTCTTCACGGCCCGACCGATCAAGCACCGAAACTACGGCACCTCTGAGTTCTAGCACACGTTCAGCTCGATGACGTCCCTCGAACTCCGATCCAGCCGAGTGTCGAGGGAGAGTTCCGTCAGCACGATGGCGTGGTGACGATCTTGATGTTCTACCGTCGCAGGGCTTCGCCTAAGCACCGCTACAATATTTATCGAGGAGAACTATGGTGGAGGGGGGCACCGCACACGGCTAAGAGATCAAGAGATCAATTGTTGTGTCTAGAGGTGCCCCCTGCCCCCGTATATAAAGGAGGGAGGGAGAGGCCGGCCCTAGAGGGGGCGCACCAAGTGTGGGGAGTCCTACTAGGACTCCCAAGTCCTAGTAGGATTCCCCTTTCCTTTCCGGAGTAGGAGAGAAGGAAAGAGGGAGAGAGGGAGAAGGAAAAGGTGGCTGCACCCCTTGTCCAATTCGGACCAGAAGGGGGGGTGCACGCCTCCTTCCTTTTGGCCTCTCTCCTCTATTCCCGTAACTCCCCGGTACTCCGAAAATACCCGAATCACTCGGAACCTTTCCGATGTCCGAATATAGTCGTCCAATATATCGATTTTTACGTCTCGACCATTTTGAGACTCCTCGTCATGTCCCCGATCTCATCCGGGACTCCGAACTCCTTCGGTACATCAAAACTCATAAACTCATAATAAAACTATCATCGAAACCTTAAGCGTGCGGACCCTACGGGTTCGAGAACTATGTAGACATGACTGAGACACGTCTCCGGTCAATAACCAATAGCGGAACCTGGATGCTCATATTGGCTCCCACATATTCTACGAAGATCTTTATCGGTCAAACCGCATAACAACATACATTGTTCCCTTTGTCATCGGTATGTTACATGCCCGAGATTCGATCGTCGGTATCTCAATACCTAGTTCAATCTCGTTACCAACAAGTCTCTTTACTCGTTCCGTAATACATCATCCCGCAACTAACTCATTAGCCGCAATGCTTGCAAGGCTTATAGTGATGTGCATTACCGAGTGGGCCCAGAGATACCTCTCCGACAATTGGAGTGACAAATCCTAATCTCGAAATACGCCAACCCAACAAGTACCTTCGGAGACACCTGTAGAGTACCTTTATAATCACCCAGTTACGTTGTGACGTTTGGTAGCACACAAAGTGTTCCTCCGGTATTCGGGAGTTGCATAATCTCATAGTCATAGGAACATGTATAAGTGATGAAGAAAGCAATAGCAGTAAAACTAAACGATCATAGTGCTAAGCTAACGGATGGGTCTTGTCCATCAGATCATTCTCCTAATGATGTGATCCCGTTTATCAAATGACAACTCATGTCTATGGCTAGGAAACATAACCATCTTTGATCAATGAGCTAGTCTAGTAGAGGCATACTAGGGACACTCTATTTTGTCTTTGTATTCACACATGTATTAAGTTTCCGGTTAATACAATTCTAGCATGAATAATAAACATTTATCTTGATATAAGGAAATAAATAATAACTTTATTATTGCCTCTAGGGCATATTTCCTTCAGTCTCCCACTTGCACTAGAGTCAATAATCTAGTTCACATCGCCATGTGATTTAACACCGATAGTTCACATCGTCATGTGATAAACACCCAAAGGGTTTACTAGAGTCAATAATCTAGTTCACATCGCTATGTGATTAACACCCAAAGAGTACTAAGGTGTGATCATGTTTTGCTTCGTGAGAGAAGTTTAGTCAACGGGTCTGTCACATTCAGATCCGTATGTATTTCGCAAATGTCTATGTGTCTACAATGCTCTGCATGGACCTACTCTAGCTAATTGCTCCCACTTTCAATACGCATCCAGATCGATACTTAGAGTCAGCTGGATTTTGTGTCAAAGCTTGCATCGGCGTAACCCTTTACGACGAACTATTTATCACCTCCATAATCGAGAAACATTTCCTTAGTCATCCAGTTACTAAGGATAATTTTGACCGCTGTACAGTGATCTACTCCTGGATCACTATTGTACCCTCTTGACAAACTCATGGCAAGGTACACAACATGTTTGGTACACAGCATGGCATACTTTATAGAACCTATGGCTGAGGCATAGGGAATTACTTTCATTCTCTCTATATTTTTCTGCCGTGGTCTGGCTTTGAGTCTTACTCAACTTCACACCTTACAAGTCAGGTAAGAACTCCTTCTTTGACTGATCCATTTTGAACTACTTCAAAATCATATCAAGGTATGTACTCATCGAAAGTCTTATCAAGTGTCTTGATCTATCTCTATAGATCTTGATGCCCAATATGTAAGCAGCTTCACCAAGGTCTTTCTTTGAAAAACTCCTTTCAAACACTCATTTATGCTTTCCAGAAAATTCTACAACATTTCCGATCGACAATATGTCATTCACATATACTTATCAGAAAGGTTGTAGTGCTCCCACTCACTTCTTGTAAATACAGGCTTCACCGCAAGTCTGTATAAATCTATATGCTTTGATCAACTTATCAAAGTGTATATTCCAACTCCGAGATGCTTGCACCAGTCCATAGATGGATCGCTGGAGCTTGCACATTTTGTTAGCACCTTTAGGATTGACAAAACCTTCTGGGTGCATCATATACAAGTCTTCTTTAATAAATCCATTAAAGAATGCAGTTTTGTTATCCATTTGCCAGATTTCATAAAATGCGGCAATTGCTAACATGATTCAGACAGACTTAAGCATCGCTACGGGTGAGAAAGTCTCATCGTAATCAACTCCTTGAACTTGTTGAAAAACTTTCGCAACAAGTCGAGCTTTGTAAACAGTAACATTACTGTCAGCGCCAGTCTTCCTCTTGAAGATCCATTTATTTTCGATGGCTTGCCGACCATTGGGCAAGTCAACCAAAGTCCACACTTTGTTCTCATACATGGATCCCATCTCAGATTTCATGGTCTCAAGCCATTTTGCGGAATCTGGGCTCATCATCGCTTCCTCATAGTTCGTAGGTTCATCATGGTCCAGTAACATGACTTCCAGAACCGGGTTGCCGTACCACTCTGGTGCGGAACGTACTCTGGTTGATCTACGAAGTTCAGCAGTAACTTGATCCGAAGTTTCATGATCATCATCATTAGCTTCCTCACTAATTGGTGTAGGAATCACTGGAACCAGTTTCTGTGATGTACTACTATCCAATTCGGGAGAAGGTATAATTACCTCATCAAGTTCCACTTTCCTCCCACTCACTTCTTTCGAGAGAAACTCCTTCTCTAGAAAGGATCCACTCTTAGCAACAAAGACCTTGCCTTCGGATCTGTGATAGAAGGTGTACCCAACAGTTTCTTTTGGGTATCCTATGAAGATTTACTTCTCCGATTTGGGTTCGAGCATATCATGTTGAAACTTTTTCACATAAGCATCGCAGTCCCAAACTTAAAGAAATGACAGCTTAGGTTTCTCGTCAAACCACAGTTCATACGGTGTCATCTCCATGGATTTAGATGGTGCCCTATTTAACGTGAATGTATCTGTCTCTAATGCATAACCCCAAAAGCGATAGTGGTAGATCGGTAAGAGACATCATCGATCGCACCATATCTAATAAAGTACGGTTATGACGTTCGGACACACCATTACACTATGGTGTTCTAGGTGGTGTGAGTAGTGAAACTATTTCACATTGTTTTTACTGAAAGCCAAACTCGCTAACTCAAATATTTTACCTCTACGATCATATCGTAGAAACTCTTATTTTCTTGTTATGATGATTCTCCACTTCACTCTGAAATTCTTTGAACTTTTCAAATGTTTTAGACTTGTGCTTCATTAAGTAGATATACCCATATCTGCTCAAATCATCAGTGAAGGTCAGAAAATAACGATACCCGCCGCGAGCTTCAACACTCATTGGTCCACATACATCTGTATGTATGATCTCCAACAAATCTGTTGCTCGCTCCATTGTTCCGGAGAACGGAGTTTTAGTCATCTTTCCCATGAGGCATGGTTCGCAAGCACCAAGTGATTCATAATCAAGTGATTCCAAAAGTCCATCACTATGGAGTTTCTTCATGCGCTTTACACCATTATGACCTAAACAGCAGTGCCACAAATAAGTTGCACTATCATTATTAACCTTGCATCTTTTGGCTTCAATATTATGAATATGTGTATCACCACGATCGAGATCCAACAAACTATTTTCATTGGGTGTATGACCATCGAAGGTTTTATTCATGTAAACAGAATAACAATTATTATATGACTTTAAATGAATAACCGTATTGCAACAAATATGATCAAATCATATTCATGCTCAACGCAAATGCCTAATAACATTTATTTAGGTTTTACACTAATCCCGAAAGTATAGGGAGTGTGCGATGATGATCATATCAATCTTGGAACCACTTCCAACACACATCGTCACTTCACCTTTAACTAGTCTTTGTTCATTCTGCAATTCTCGTTTCGAGTTACTAATTTTAGCAACTGAACCGGTATCAAATACCCAGGGGTTGCTATGAACACTAGTAAAGTACACATCAATAATCTGTATATCAAAATATACCTTTGTTCACTTTGCCATCCTTCTTATCCGCCAAGTATCTAGGGCAGTTCCACTTCCAGTGACCATTTCCTTTGCAGTAGAAGCACTTAGTTTCAGGCTTGAGTTTTAGCTTTGGGTTTCTTCACGGGAGTGACAACTTGCTTGTCATTCTTCTTGAAGTTCCCCTTCTATCCCTTTGCCCTTTACTTGAAACAAGTGGTCTTGTTAACCATCAACACTTGATGCTTTTTCATGATTTCTACCTTCGCCGACTTCAGCATTGCGAAGAGCTCGGGAATTCCTTTCGTCATCCCTTGCATTATAGTTCATCACGAAGTTCTACTAACTTGGTGATAGTGACTAGAGAACTTTGTCAATTACTATCTTATCTGGAAGATTAACTCCCACTTGATTCAAGTAATTGTAGTACTCAGACAATCTGAGCACATGCTCACTGGTTGAGCTATTCTCCTCCATCTTGTAGGCAAAGTACTGTCAGAAGTCTTATACCTCTCGACACGGGCATGAGTATGAAATACTAATTTCAACTCTTGGAACATCTTATATGCTCCGTGGCGTCCAAAACGTTTTTGAAGTCCCGGTTCTAAGCCATAAAGCATGGTGCACTTAAACTATCAAGTAGTCATCATACCGAGCTTTTGTCAAAACGTTCATAACATCTACATCTGCTCCTGCAATAGGTATGTCACCTAGCGGTGCATCAAGGACATAATTCTCTGTGCAGCAATGAGGATAATCCTCAGATCACGGAACAATTCCGCATCATTGCTACTAACATCTTTCAACTTAGTTTTCTCTAGGAACATATAAAAAAATAAACGGGGAGCAACATCGCGAGCTATTGATCTACAACATAGATATGCTAATACTACGAGGACTAAGTTCATGATAAATTAAAGTTCAATTTAATCATATTACTTAAGAACTCCCACTTAGATAGACATCCCTCTAGTCATCTAAATGATCACGTGATCCAAATCAACTAAACCATGTCCGATCATCACGTGAGATGGAGTAGTTTCAATGGTGAACATCTTATGTTGATCATATCTACTATATGATTCACGCTCGACCTTTCGGTCTCTAGTGTTCCGAGGCCATATCTGCATATGCTAGGCTCGTCAAGTTTAACCCGAGTATTCTGCGTGTGCAAAACTGGCTTACACACGTTGTATTTGAACGTAGAGCTTATCACACCCGATCATCACGTGGTGTCTCGGCACGACGAACTTTCGCAACTGTGCATACTTAGGGAGAACACTTATACCTTGAAATTTAGTAAGGGATCATCTTATAATGCTACCGTCGAACTAAGCAAAATAAGAAGCATAATAAGATAAACATCACATGCAATCAAAATACGTGACATGATATGGCCATCATCATCTTGTGCTTTTGATCTCCATCTCCAAAGCACCGTCATGATCACCTTCGTCACCGGCGCGACACCTTGATCTCCATCGTAGCATCATTGTCGTCTCGCCAACTATTGCTTCTACGACTATCGCCACCGCTTAGTGATAAAGTAAAGCAATTACATGGCGATTGCATTTCATACAATAAAGCGACAACCATATGGCTCCTGCCAGTTGCCGATAACTTTACGAAACATGATCATTTCATACAAAACCGTATAACTCATCATGTCTTGACCATATCACATCACAACATGCCCTGCAAAAACAAGTTAGACGTCCTCTACTTTGTTGTTGCAAGTTTTACGTGGCTGCTACGGGCTTATCAAGAACCGTTCTTACCTACGCATACAAAACCACAACGATATTTCGTCAAGTATGTGCTATTTTAACCTTCACAAGGACCGGGCGTAGCCACACTTGATTCAACTAAAGTTGGAGAAACTGACACCCGCCAGCCACCTGTGTGCGAAGCACGTCGGTAGAACCAGTCTCGCGTAAGCGTACGCGTAATGTCGGTCCGGGCCGCTTCATCCAACAATACCGCCGAATCAAAGTATGACATGCTGGTAAGCAGTATGACTAGTATCGTCCACAACTCACTTGTGTTCTACTCGTGCATATCATCTACGCATAGACCTGGCTCTTGATGCCACTGTTGGGGAACGTAGTATTTTAAAATTTTCCTACGATCACGCAAGATCTATCTACCAGATGCATAGCAACGAGAGGGGAGAGTGAGTCTACGTACCCTCGTAGACCGAAAGCGGAAGCGTTAGAACAACGCGGTTGATGTAGTCGTACGTCTTCACGGCCCGACCGATCAAGCACCGAAACTACGGCACCTCCGAGTTCTAGCACACGTTCAGCTCGATGACGTCCCTCGAACTCCGATCCAGCCGAGTGTCGAGGGAGAGTTCCGTCAGCACGATGGCGTGGTGACGATCTTGATGTTCTACCGTCGCAGGGCTTCGCCTAAGCACCGCTACAATATTTATCGAGGAGAACTATGGTGGAGGGGGGCACCGCACACGGCTAAGAGATCAAGAGATCAATTGTTGTGTCTAGAGGTGCCCCCTGCCCCCGTATATAAAGGAGGGAGGGAGAGGCCGGCCCTAGAGGGGGCGCACCAAGTGTGGGGAGTCCTACTAGGACTCCCAAGTCCTAGTAGGATTCCCCTTTCCTTTCCGGAGTAGGAGAGAAGGAAAGAGGGGGAGAGGGAGAAGGAAAAGGGGACTGCACCCCTTGTCCAATTCGGACCAGAAGGGGGGTGCACGCCTCCTTCCTTTTGGCCTCTCTCCTCTATTCCCGTAACTCCCCGGTACTCCGAAAATACCCGAATCACTCGGAACCTTTCCGATGTCCGAATATAGTCGTCCAATATATCGATTTTTACGTCTCGACCATTTTGAGACTCCTCGTCATGTCCCCGATCTCATCCGGGACTCCGAACTCCTTCGGTACATCAAAACTCATAAACTCATAATAAAATTATCATCGAAACCTTAAGCGTGCGGACCCTACGGGTTCGAGAACTATGTAGACATGACCGAGACACGTCTCCGGTCAATAACCAATAGCGGAACCTGGATGCTCATATTGGCTCCCACATATTCTACGAAGATCTTTATCGGTCAAACCGCATAACAACATACATTGTTCCCTTTGTCATCGGTATGTTACATGCCCGAGATTCGATCGTCGGTATCTCAATACCTAGTTCAATCTCGTTACCAACAAGTCTCTTTACTCGTTCCGTAATACATCATCCCGCAACTAACTCATTAGCCGCAATGCTTGCAAGGCTTATAGTGATGTGCATTACCGAGTGGGCCCAGAGATACCTCTCCGACAATTGGAGTGACAAATCCTAATCTCGAAATACGCCAACCCAACAAGTACCTTCGGAGACACCTGTAGAGTACCTTTATAATCACCCATTTATGTTGTGACGTTTGGTAGCACACAAAGTGTTCCTCCGGTATTCGGGAGTTGCATAATCTCATAGTCATAGGAACATGTATAAGTCATGAAGAAAGCAATAGCAGTAAAACTTAAACGATCATAGTGCTAAGCTAACGGATGGGTCTTGTCCATCAGATCATTCTCCTAATGATGTGATCCCGTTGATCAAATGACAACTCATGTCTATGGCTAGGAAACATAACCATCTTTGATCAATGAGCTAGTCTAGTAGAGGCATACTAGGGACACTCTGTTTTGTCTATGTATTCACACATGTATTAAGTTTCCAGTTAATACAATTCTAGCATGAATAATAAACATTTATCATGATATAAGGAAATAAATAATAACTTTATTATTGCCTCTAGGGCATATTTCCTTCAGATCTAGCCCCCTGCAAGAGGGAACTTACAAAATAAACTGGGCGCTGCACCATCTTCTTTCGCACTTCTCCTTGTTCCTGCGCAGACTTGTCCTTGTCGGGGCCAGAGCTTGTCGGGGGAGCCCCCTGCTTGTCGCTGGGTGCGCTTGCCGGGGTTGTAGGCTCCTCCTCTGCCTCCCTTTCCGCTACCAACGCAGCACTAACCACTTGATTGGTTGCTGCTAAGTACAGCAACAACTTCTCTTGTGGCCTAGGTGCGACAAGTATTGGAGTGGAGGACAGGTATCCTCTCAAGTCTTGCAGTGCTGCCTCCGCTTCCGGAGTCCCTTTCATAGGACCTGCCTTTTTCAAGATTTTGAAGAAAGGCAGGGCGCGTTCTGCAGACTTTGAAATGAACCTGCTGAGGGCAGCCACTCAACCAGCAAGTCTCCGTACATCCTTGACGCGCTTCGGGGCTTCGATCTGCTCGATGGCCTTGATCTTGTCAGGATTGGCTTCAATTCCTCTCTGGGATACAAAGAACCCGAGAAGCTTGCCGGAGGGGACTCCGAAGATGCACTTCTCGGGGTTCAGCTTGAGTTGTATCTTGCGCAGATTCACAAAAGTTTCTTCTAGGTCTTGGATCAGGGTATCCTTGCTCTTGCTCTTGACCACTATGTCATCCATGTAGGCTCCTACATTCCTGTGTATCTGTGGCTCAAAAGCGGTGTGGACCACCCTTGCAAATGTTGAGCCCGCATTCTTCAATCCCAAGGGCATACATATGAAACAGTAAGTGCCACATGGAGTAATGAATGCAGTTTTCTCTTCATCTTCCTCAGCCATGAATATCTGGTGGTATCCGGCGTATGCATCAAGAAACAAAAGCAACTCACATCCAGCCGTGGAGTCAACGATTTGGTCAATGCGCAGCAAGGGGAATGGATCCTTGGGACAAGCTTTATTCACATCAGTGAAGTCTATACAAAGTCTCCACTTCCCATTGGCTTTGCGCACGACGACTGGATTGGCCAGCCACGTGGGATGAAGTACACCTCTAACAAGGCCTGCTGCTTCCAACTTCTTGATCTCTTCAGCTATAAACTCTTGGCGCTCCACCGCTTGCTTTCTGACCTTCTGCTTGACGGGCCGCGCGTGAGGACAAACATTAAGCTTGTGCTCAATTACCTTCCTGGGAACGCCGGGGATGTCAGACAGTTGCCATGCAAACACATCAGCATTCGCCCGCAGGAAGGCAACGAGCGCGCTTTCCTATTTGTGGTCGAGCGTAGCACTGATGGTGAAAGTACAACCAGTGCCGTCCTCCTTGGCGAACACCTTCTTGGTTGCAGGTGGAGCGGTCATTCCTTTCCTGCACTTGCCGGTGGAGCTCGATGGTGCGTCCTCGACGGCAGCGCAGCACTCCGAAGAGGTGCGCTTGCCGGAGTGGGCTCCAGAGCTCTTGCCGGACTTGGTCTTGGTCTTCCCCCCGGGAGCTTCAGCGGCAAGTGTCTTGCTGTCTGCCGCGGCCGCTGCGTCCCAGTAGATCTTATCGGCGCAGATAAGCGCATCCTTCTTGTCGCCGGGCACAGAGATGACGCTTATTGGCCCTGGCATCTTGAGCATGTTATATGCATAGTGAGAGGCTGCCATGAACTTGGCGAGCGCAGGACGGCCAAGTATCCCATTGTACGGCAATGGGATATCGGCGACATCGAAGGTGATCCTCTCAGTCCTGAAGTTTAGCTCTCCGCCAAAGGTTACTGGCAGTGTGACCTTCCCCTTCGGCGTGCTCCTTCCCGGGTTGATTCCTTGGAAAGTTCCGGTTTCCTCGAGCTCGCTATCGGGGATCTGCAGCTTCCGGATTACGGCAGAGGAGATCAAGTTTAGGCCGGCCCCGCCGTCAACCAACATCTTGGTGACCTTGAGGTTGCGGATAGTTGTGCGGTCAGGGTGGTCCTCAAGGTCGAAGATGATGGGCGTGCTGGACCACTTCAGCAGCTTGCGCGATTCGACGGGTGGTTCTGCTGCATTCACTTCCCGCACCCATTGCTTGAGTTGGCGGTGGGAAGTGTGCAGAGAAGCACCTCTATCGACGCACAGAACTTCTGTGGCCTTCTGGAACTCCTGCTCGCTGTTATCTCCGTCATCCATGTCCTCGTCGTTGTCTTCGTCTTCGTCCTTGTCGCGGCCGCGGGGAGGTCTGTCTCCTTGCCGCTGCTTGGCCTTGCCGCGGCGTCCCCCCCGGCCATTGAACGGCCGCTTCTTGCCGGACTCTCCTCCACCTCCTTGGGCCTTCTCCTTGTCGCGACGCTCATATTCAGCCTTCTGCTATTCTACGAGGTACTCTACCCTCTTGCAGTTCTGGAGATCGTGGCCCTTGGTGCAGTGGATCTTACAGTACTTCTTGTCGGAGCCGTCCTGCTTGTCGGCGGCGGCTACAGTGGCAGGCTCCTTGCCGAAGCCACCAGCCTGAGTTTTCTTGTCGCCAGCCTCCTTGCCGGATTTCTCCACAGCCAGTACTTCCTTGTTCTTCTTCTTCTTATTGCTCCGCCTCCGGTTTTTCCTTGCCGGGGCGGCATCCTCACTGTCCGTTCCCCCTGCTCCAGTATCCTCTCCGGGGAGTCTCCTCCCTTCCTCAGCGCGCGCACACTTGTCAGCCAGAGCGTAAAGCTCGCTGACGTCCCGGATCTTGGTCATTGCCATCTCCTCCCTCATCCGGCGGTTACGCACATTCTGGTGGAACGCGCTGATAACCGCGGCAGGGTGGACATCCGGGATGTTGTGCTGGACGCGGCTGAACCTCTGGATGTACTTTCGCAGGGACTCTCCCTCCTTCTGGGCAAGAATGTGGAGATCGCTCTCCTGGCCGTGGGGTTTGTGGCCGCCCGTGAAGGCGCCGACAAACTGGTGGCACAGGTCTGCCCAAGAAGAGATGGAGTTCTCCGGCAAGTGCATAAGCCAAGATCTAACGTTTGGCTTAAGCACGAACGGGAAGTAGTTCGCTAGAATCTTCTTGTCGCGTCCCCCGGCAGCCTGCACCGCAATGGTGTAGATGCTAAGGAACTCCGAGCGATGGGTCTTGCCGTCGTACTTCTTGGGTACGTCGGGCTTAAAGTTCTTCATGCTGGGCCACTGGACTTGCCGCAGCTCTCGGGTGAACGCAGGGCAGCCTGCCGCGTATGGCAAGTCGCCTGGTTCACCGGGCGCGTGCATGTCGACAGCAGTCCCAGCGCGTTGATCGGACTGTCTTTGCGCTTCTCTTCGACGCTCGATGTGAGTTCGAGCGTCCTCTTGTCGCCTATCATCGAGGACTTGGCGTTGATCGCGGCGAGCTCGCGGGTCCGACGACGCCGTGGAGCCGTCGTCGACGTTGTTCCGGCGAGTCGGCGATTTCTGCTTCTGCGGCGGGGAGTGCACGGTAGTTGCACCCCCGGCGGTCTTGTCTCCATCGGCCTTCGCTTGAGTGACTTGCCGCGGCCGTGACGTTTCCGGCTGCTGCGGCGTGTCGTTGTTGGCGAAGGCAATGAGGCTCTGGACTGTAGCCCTCCAGTCTTCGGCCTTGTCCGTCACTGGAGGGAAGTCTAGGAGCAGTTGAGCCCTAGCTAGAGCTTCTGCTGGAGAGGAGGGAAGCGGTGGCGAGCGGTGCGAGGAGCGAGATATGCTCGGACTTCTAACCGCGTTAGAAGGAGCAGGTTCTCGCCCCGGCGACCGTGCCTTGCTCGTGCCAACACGTTGGCCTTGAGCATCCCGCGACCCGCCAGCTTGGCTACGTCCCAGCAAGCGTATGGTACCTTGGGTACCACGTCGCTGCTGGCCCGGCACCTCCTGAGAGGGGCGTGGTGCGTGCACGGACACCGAGGTCTTGGAGTGGGCCCGGTCGTCCGTCTTGTCCTTGGACTTGGCGGCGCCGTGAGTTTCCTCACCGGCGTCCGCCCCTCCGCCAGCGTCTACCCCACCAACCGTTGGTTCTGGTGGTGGTGGGATCGACGCGGACGGGCCTCCTACCTCCGAAGCTTTTTTCTTCGGCGGCATGCTGATGTAGTCGATGAAGCTGACGAAGTTGGTGAAGCTACTGAAGGTTGCGCCCGCGCGAGCGCCGGATCACGTTCGCACAACCTCGACGCCCCCTACCTGGCGCGCCAAGGATGTCGGGGAAACTGGTCGCCCACGAACACCTATGGGACCGGAGCCCCTTTTCGGTACGGTAAGGGAGCGGAGGGAGCACAAAGAGCGGATCGAGGCGCACACGCGAGCAGTTTACCCAGGTTCAGGCCGCACGGATGCGTAAAACCCTACTCCTGCCTTGGTTGTATTGAGTTCTTGGCTCGGGAGCAAGAAGATCTACACTACTAACTGCGCCGAGCGTGGGAGTGATCAAGTTTCGGATCCGAACCCCCTCTACGTTGTGCATGGGCCTCCTTTTATAGTTCAAAGGGGTCACCGACACGTGTCAACGTAGATGAGGGTAAAAGCGTAAAATTGGTGGTAGCTGTAACAGTGTATGTACAGTGGATGCACAGTGTTTCGTACCTAACCTAGACGGTGGGGGATAAGGGCATTGAATGCCCGTCACCGTCGCCCCAAACAGTGTAAAAAGCGTCCGTCCGGGCGTCTCTGTTCGCCACGACGGTAGCCTCGTCATCGTGGCTTGCCACTGTGTACCCCAGGCTGCACAGCCATCCGCCACGTGCCCCAGGAAGGTGTTGGGGAACGTAGTATTTTAAAATTTTCCTACGATCACGCAAGATCTATCTACCAGATGCATAGCAACGAGAGGGAAGAGTGTGTCTACGTACCCTCGTAGACCGGGAGCGGAAGCGTCAAGTGACGCGGTTGATGTTGTCGAACTTCTTCGTGATCCAACCGATCAAGCACCGAACGTACGGCACCTCCGCGTTCAGCACACGTTCAGCTTGATGACGTCCCACGAGCTCTTGATCCAGTTGAGCTTCACGGGAGAGTTTCGTCAGCACGACGGCGTGGTGACGGATATGATGTGTTCACCGGCGCAGGGCTTCGCCTAAGCTCCGCGACGGTATGACCGAGGTGTGATTCTGTGGAGGGGGGCACCGCACACGGCTAAAACAATTCAACTTGTGTGTCTTTGGGTGCCCCCTGCCCCCGTATATAAAGGAGCAAGGGAGGAGGGGCCGGCCAACTCTCCTGGTGCGGCTAGGGAAGGGATTCCTACTAGGAATAGGATTGCAATCCTATTCCTAGTAGGATTCACCGAAAGGAAGAAGGGGGAAAGGAATAGGAGAGGTGGCGCCCCCCCAATCCTAGTCCAACTAGGATTCCTAGGTGGGGCGCCGGCCAGCCCTATGGGCTGCCTCTCTCTCACCCTTTAGGCCCACTATGGACCATCCCCTCTCGTAGGGGGTTCCGGTAACCCCCTCCGGCATTCCCGATAAATCCGAAACTTTTCCGGTATACTTCCGGTGTCCGAATATAGCCGTCCAATATATCAATCTTTATGTCTCGGACATTCCGAGACTCCTCGTCATGTCCGTGATCTCATCCGGGACTCCGAACTACCTTTGTACATCAATACTCAAAAACTCATAATACCGATCGTCATCAAACGTTAAGCGTGCGGACCCTACGGGTTCGAGAACTATGTAGACATGACCGAGACTCATCTCTGGTCAATAACCAATAGCGGAACCTGGATGTTCATATTGGCTCCTACATATTCTACGAAGATCTTTTATCGGTCAGAACCGCATAACAACATACGTTGTTCCTTTTGTCAAACGGTATGTTACTTGCCCGAGATTCGATCGTCGGTATCTTTATACCTAGTTCAATCTCGTTTACCGGCAAGTCTCTTTACTCGTTCCGTAACACATCATCTCGTGACTAACTCATTAGTCCTTTGCTTGCAAGGCTTATTATGATGTGTGTTACCGAGAGGGCCCAGAGATACCTCTCCGACACTCGGAGTGACAAATCCTAATCTTGATCTATGCCAACACCACGAATACTTTCGGAGACACATGTAGAGCATCTTTATGATCACCCAGTTACGTTGTGACGTTTGATAGCACACAAGGTGTTCCTACGGTATTCGGGAGTTGCATAATCTCATAGTCATAGGAACATGTATAAGTCATGAAGAAAGCAATAGCAGTTAAACTAAACGATCATAGTGCTATGCTAACGGATGGGTCTTGTCCATCACATCATTCTCCTAATGGTGTGATCCCGTTGATCAAATGACAACTCATGTCTATGGTTAGGAAACATAACCATCTTTGATCAATGAGCTAGTCTAGTAGAGGCATACTAGGGACATACTGTTTTGTCTATGTATCCACACATGTACTAAGTTTCCGGTTAATACAATTCTAGCATGAATAAAAGACATTTATCATGATATAAGGAAATACAAATAACATCTTTATTATTGCCTCTAGGGCATATTTCCTTCAAAGGGATCATCTTATAATGCTACCGTCGTTCTAAGCAAAATAAGAAGCATAATAAGATAAACATCACATGCAATCAAAATATGTGACATGATATGGCCATCATCATCTTGTGCTTTTGATCTCCATCTCCAAAGCATCGTCATGATCACCTTCGTCACCGGCGCGACACCTTGATCTCCATCGTAGCATCGTTGTCGTCTCGCCAACTATTGCTTCTACGACTATCGCTACCGCTTAGTGATAAAGTAAAGCAATTACATGGCGATTGCATTTCATACAATAAAGCGACAACCATATGGCTCCTGCCAGTTGCCGATAACTTTACAAAACATGATCATCTCATACAAAACCGTATAACTCATCATGTCTTGACCATATCACATCACAACATGCCCTGCAAAAACAAGTTAGACGTCCTCTACTTTGTTGTTGCAAGTTTTACGTGGCTGCTACGGGCTTAGCAAGAACCGTTCTTACCTACGCATACAAAACCACAACGATGTTTCGTCAAGTATGTGCTGTTTTAACCTTCACAAGGACCGGGCGTAGCCACACTTGATTCAGCTAAAGTGAGAGAGACAGACGCCCGCCAGTCACCTTTAAGCAACGAGTGCTCGTAACGGTGAAACCAGTCTCGCGTAAGCGTACGCGTAATGTCGGTCCGGGCCGCTTCATCTCACAATACCGCCGAAGCAAAGTATGACATGCTGGTAAGCAGTATGACTAGTATCGCCCACAACTCATTGTGTTCTACTCGTGCATATCATCTACGCATAGACCTGGCTCATGATGCCACTGTTGGGGAACGTAGTATTTTAAAATTTTCCTACGATCACGCAAGATCTATCTACCAGATGCATAGCAACGAGAGGGAAGAGTGTGTCTACGTACCCTCGTAGACCGGGAGCGGAAGCGTCAAGTGACGCGGTTGATGTTGTCGAACTTCTTCGCGATCCAACCGATCAAGCACCGAACGTACGGCACCTCCGCGTTCAGCACACGTTCAGCTTGATGACGTCCCACGAGCTCTTGATCCAGTTGAGCTTCACAGGAGAGTTTCGTCAGCACGACGGCATGGTGACGGATATGATGTGTTCACCGGCGCAGGGCTTCGCCTAAGCTCCGCGACGGTATGACCGAGGTGTGATTCTGTGGAGGGGGGCACCGCACACGGCTAAAACAATTCAACTTGTGTGTCTTTGGGTGCCCCCCTGCCCCCGTATATAAAGGAGCAGGGGAGGGAGGCCGGCCGGCCCTTCCTGGTGCGGCTAGGGAAGGAGTCCTACTAGGAATAGGATTGCAATCCTATTCCTAGTAGGATTCACCGAAAGGAAGAAGGGGGAAAGGAATAGGAGAGGTGGCGCCCCCCCCCCCAATCCTAGTCCAACTAGGAACCCTAGGTGGGGGCGCCGGCCAGCCCTATGGGCTGCCTCTCTCTTTCCCTTTAGGCCCACTATGGACCATCCCCTCTCGTAGGGGGTTCCGGTAACCCCCTCCGGCATTCCCGATAAATCCGAAACTTTTCCGGTATACTTCCGGTGTCCGAATATAGCCGTCCAATATATCAATCTTTATGTCTCGGACATTCCAAGACTCCTCGTCATGTCCGTGATCTCATCCGGGACTCTGAACTACCTTCGGTACATCAATACTCATAAACTCATAATACCGATCGTCATCAAACGTTAAGCGTGCGGACCCTACGGGTTCGAGAACTATGTAGACATGACCGAGACTCATCTCCGGTCAATAACCAATAGCGGAACCTGGATGTTCATATTGGCTCCTACATATTCTACGAAGATCTTTTATCGGTCAGAACCGCATAACTACATACGTTGTTCGTTTTGTCAAACGGTATGTTACTTGCCCGAGATTCGATCGTCGGTATCTCTATACCTAGTTCAATCTCGTTAC
Source organism: Secale cereale (assembly GCA_902687465.1). Lineage (NCBI taxonomy): Eukaryota > Viridiplantae > Streptophyta > Magnoliopsida > Poales > Poaceae > Secale > Secale cereale. The sequence continues at coordinate 156,090,814 of LR738715.1, read as the reverse complement.
CGGCAAGTCTCTTTATTCGTTCCGTAACACATCATCTCGTGACTAACTCATTAGTCTTTTGCTTGCAAGGCTTATTGTGATGTGTGTTACCGAGAGGGCCCAGAGATACCTCTCCGACACTCGGAGTGACAAATCCTAATCTTGATCTATGCCAACACCACAAATACTTTCGGAGACACCTGTAGAGCATCTTTATGATCACCCAGTTATGTTGTGACGTTTGATAGCACACAAGGTGTTCCTACGGTATTCGGGAGTTGCATAATCTCATAGTCATAGGAACATGTATAAGTCATGAAGAAAGCAATAGCAGTTAAACTAAACGATCAAAGTGCTATGCTAACGGATGGGTCTTGTCCATCACATCATTCTCCTAATGATGTGATCCCGTTGATCAAATGACAACTCATGTCTATGGCTAGGAAACATAACCATCTTTGATCAATGAGCTAGTCTAGTAGAGGCATACTAGGGACATACTGTTTTGTCTATGTATCCACACATGTACTAAGTTTCCGGTTAATACAATTCTAGCATGAATAAAAGACATTTATCATGATATAAGGAAATACAAATAACATCTTTATTATTGCCTCTAGGGCATATTTCCTTCCGAAGGGCCCCAGGGCGACGCGTGGCCAGATGAGCCGGAGCGTAGGCGCACAGTGGAAGCCTGCCGCGGTCGCTATCTTGCCGGGCCCGGAAGCTTGTCGCTCTCCGGGTCTTGCCGGGGCGCGCGATGCGCCAAGGTATGTCTTCTGAAATGCTATTCTTTGGCCTTTCTGGCAAGTTCCTCTTGCCAGGGTCTTGTGCAGAAGGGATGATCTTGAGCCTGGAGCGGCCTTCCCGGCAAGCTCCTCTTGCCGGGGTCTTGTTTCTTAACTTGAATACTTTGTTCTTGAATGGCTTCAAGGGAGCCAGAGTGGGCCTTGGCTGGCGCGTGGTGAGCCTGGCGACGGGACGCTGCTACTGCCCGTGCACAAGTCGGGATACTAAGGTACCCCTACTTTAGTACACCGACAACCTTGTAAATGGATTCCTTTTGATGAACATGGGATAGGTGAATCTAGATAGCACAACCTTCTGTACCCTCTTTTTACTTTCTGTTAATTAGGATAAATAGAGCGAAAATTAGTATTTTCTGTTTGTTTCCAGACTTATCCGTGCAATAAAAAATATCCCGAAAATAAAAGTTCTCCAAATGCCATGAAAATGAAATATGTTTTTTCTAGAATATTTGAGGAAATACGGCACTGAACACACAACGAGGGGAGCCAACACGTGGCCACGAGGGTCCAGGGCGCGCCCGCTGCCTCGTGGGCCCCACGTGGCCCCCCTCCACTTATTCCTGCACCCATGCTCTTCTTCTTCCTCCCAAAAAAATCCCCAAGCAGCTCAAACCCGAGTTCTAGCTCATCTTGCTGCCATTTTCGATCTCCTTGCTCAAAGCATCATTCACCAAACTGTTTGGGGAGATTGTTCCTTGGTATGTGACTCCTCCATTGGTCCAATTAGTTTTTGCGCTAGTGATTTATTTGTTGCAAATTTATGCTGCTGTGGTGACCCTGTTCTTGAGCTTGCATGTCAAATTTTCTTGGTCCCAAGTAGTTCTAATGCATGATATAGTCTCTAGGCACTAGTAGGAGTTGTTGCTATCAATCTTATTGAGTTTGGTTAACTTTTATTTTGAAGTTACTAAAAATTTCAGAATTTTTCAGAAAAGGAAAATGTTAAAAAGATTATTGAGGTGCTCCTCCAGCAAGAGTTCACAAGAGAAGAAGAAAGAAGAAAATAAGAAGCCCAAGTATAATCTTCCTCGCATGGCGGAAGTTCGACCGTGCGAATGGCCTTGTAATGATTTCATGATGTCTGCCGGTATCTACAAAGACTTTTATTGGTTGGCAAATAATGCAGGCCTCGCCGACTTCCTCAATGACCAGAAAGAAAACAGTATCTCTTACTCACCAATATTTTCACGCAAAGCTTTCATTTTCATTCTAGGAAAACACCACCTACGGTGGAGTTTTGCTTATATGATGTGGTTAAGGAGATATCACTCTTAGATTTTTGTGAAATATGAAAAGTACCCATCGGAGGTAGACTTGATGAACCACGTCGTGAAGACGTTGAAGGGTTTATTGATATGATAGATGTAGGGGAAACTAGACAAGTTTCAGGGGCAAGAATCACTAGTATACACTTCCCTGTTCCACGCTACTTTGCTTTATTTGCTAGTAGATGTTTGATTGGTCGCGGGAACAGTGGGAATCTCAGTGCCCCTGATATTATCATTTTACGTCATGCTTTGTTTCAAGACATAACTTTTAGCTTGGGTGCCATCGTTGACAAACGATTGAGTCTGAACCACTCAAAGGGGCCCGTTTTTGGAGGCATCTTTGCTTCTCGCCTTGCTGAATATTTTAATATACCTATTAGGCATCATGAGAAGGAAGAAAAATTGCTTGCCCCTGTTTATCTAGACTACAAGATCATGGTAGCTCATGATTTTATTATTAAAGACAAGAATATGCAGCTTAATTATAAATTATTATTTGATGAAATATACTGTGAAATTGTTACCTTGCCTGCACCATCTTTGTTTGATCTGTCCACATGCAAGTATCTCATTACATCAGATGCCTTCTACAAGTACCAAGGCCAGGCACAAGCTTCAGAGCCTGAGCCAGAACCACCACTCGATCCTTCTCGTCAATATGTTTATGGGTGGGAGCTGGATGAGCTCGCCAACCAGTGGCACCCAGAGGATGCATCTCAGTACACTGGAGCGAGTGGCTTCGATCCCTGGCCATAGACCAACTTAGACCAAAAGTCTAAGCTTGGGGGAGTACGTGTTTCTCACCGACTTACATTCATGTTCACACTTATTCTAGTTGTCAGTGCTCACACTATTTCACTGTACCATCCATGCTTAGTTTCAATTTCTTTTTCTTAGTCTTTTTCTTGTGTGCTAGAACAACCCAAAAAAACAAAAAATATTAGTTGCGGCTTCTAGCTAGTTTACTCTCTTTGCTTGTAGTAGTAGTAATTAAAATGAAAACCCAAAAAGATTTCCCGTTCTTCTTTTGCTTGTTGGGAGCTTTCCTGTGTAAATAGTTTCTTTTCTTTTCTTTAGGGGTTAAGAGTAGAAGACCATGATTAAAATGCTTAGTGGCTCTCACATGCTTTGTTGTTGATTTAACCTCGAGCCATATTACCTTGTCTTCTCTCTTGTATTAAATGTCTACAGATTCCAGCTTAGTCCAATGCACGTGCACTATTATTATTATACACACCGTTCGGTCGTGCGAGTGAAAGGCAATAAGGATGATATATGATGAGCTAATTGAGATGAGAAAAGCTGGTATGAACTTGACCTCTTTTGTTTTTGTAAATATGATGGCTCATCGTTCTTGATTCAGCTTGTTATGAATGAAACATGCTTGCAATGACAATTAGAGATCATAGCTGCTTATGCCATGCTTAATTAGCTCAGAGTTTATAATGGTCTATCTTGCGTGCCAACATGATATTAAAATGGTTGTGATGTGGTATGATGGGTAGTATTCTCCTTTGAACGGTTTAAGTGATCTGACTTGGCACATGTTCACGCATGTAGTTGAAACAAATCAACATAGCCTTCACGATATTTATGTTCGCGATGATTTATATCCTACTCATGTGTGCATTCATTGTTGATTAATTTTAATGCATGTTCATGACCGTTATTGCTCTCTAGCTGGTCGCTTCCCAATCTCTTTCTAGCCTTCACTTGTACTAAGCGGGAATATTGCTTGTGCATCCACTTCCATAAACCCCAAAGTTATTCCACATGAATCCACTATACCTTCCTATATGCGGTATTTACCTGCCGTTCCAAGTAAATTTGTATCTGCCAAACTTTAAACCTTCAAATGAAATTCTGTTTTGTATGCTCGAACAGCTCATGTATCAGCTAGGGCTGTCTATATCTTCCATGCTAGATGGGTTATTCTCACGATGAGTGGACTCCGCTCATCATTCCTGAGAAAAATGGCTGGTAATTGGGATGCCCAGTCCCATGCTCAAAATCATAATAATTAAACAAAACTCTCCCAGGGCTGTTGCTGGTTTGGACGGTACCCGTTGTTTCGGGCTAGCCGTGGAGTGTGCTTGTTGGTGGTTGGGGGAGTATAAACTTTACCATTCTGTTTGGGAACCGCCTATAATGTGCGTACCATGGAAGTTATTCAGATTCTTTGTTGTTATGTTGACAATGAAAGCATACTGGTCAAAATGTTATTCATCTCTATTTAGAAATCGAGCTCTGGCACCTCTACAAATCCCTACTTCCCTCTGCGAAGGGCCTATCTATTTACTTTTATGGAGAGTCATCATCCTCTTATCAAAGAGCACCAGTAGGAGAGCACCTCTGTCGTTGCATGTATTACTATTAATTTGCATTGAGTACGATCATGACTGGATCTCTTTCACCATGAATTACAATGTCTAGTTAGTCCTTGATCTTTAAAGGTGCTCTGCATTTATGTTTTGCGGTCTCAGAAAGGGCTAGCGAGATACCATCTGGCTATATCTTATCATGATTGTTTTGACAAGTGTTGTCATCCGAGGTTTATTATTATTGCTCAGAAGTTGATTATGCTAGTGATGTGAGTAGTCTTGAGACCTGAAAGTTATTGTGAATGTGGTTAGTTCATGATCTTGTTGAAAACCTGAATGCTAGCTTACATATTTACAACAACAAGAGCAAACAGAGTTTGTCAAAGTTTTTCTTTATCACTTTCAGTTTATCAACTGAATTGCTTGAGTACAAGCAAAGGTTTAAGCTTGGGGGAGTTGATACGTCTCCAACGTATCTACTTTTCCAAACCCTTTTCCCCTTGTTTTGGACTCTAACTTGCATGATTTGAATGGAACTAACCCTGACTGACGCTATTTTCAGCAGAACTGTCATGGTGTTGTTTTTGTGCAGAATACAAAGTTCTCGGAATCGCCTGGAAATCAACGGAGAATTATTTCGGAAAATATAAAAAATACCTACAAGAAGATCCACACCAGGGGGCCTTGGGCCTGTCCACGAGGGTGCGGGGCGCGCCCCCTGCCTCGTGGGCCCCTTGGTGCTCCACCGACGTACCCCTAGATCCTATATCTTCACTTTCGGGGAGAAAAAATTGAAGGAGAAGGAATTATCGCGTTTCACGAGACGGAGCCGCCGCCAAGCCCTAATCTCTCCCGGGAGGGCTGATCTGGAGTCTGTTCGGGGCTCCGGAGAGTGGAGATCGTCGCCATCGTCATCATCAACCTTCCTCCATCACCAATTCCATGATGCTCACCGCCGTGTGTGAGTAACTCCATCGTAGGCTTGCTGGACGGTGATGGGTTGGATGGGATCTATCATGTAATCGAGGTAGTTTTGTTAGGGTTTGATCCCTAGTATCCACTATGTTCTGAGATTGATGTTGCTATGACTTTGCTATGCTTAATGCTTGTCACTAGGGCCCGAGTGTCATGATTTCAGATTTGAACCTATTATGTTACCATGAATATATGTGTGTTCCTGATCCTATTTTGCAAGTCTATAGTCACCTACTATGTGTTATGATCCGGCAACCCCGAAGTGACAATAATCGGGACCACTCCCGGTGATGACCATAGTTTGAGGAGTTCATGTATTCACTATGTGTTAATGCTTTGGTCCGGTACTCTATTAAAAGGAGGCCTTAAGAAGCCTTAGTTTCCAATAGGACCCCGCTGCCACGGGAGGGTAGGACAAAAGATGTCATGCAAGTTCTTTTCCATAAGCATGTATGACTATATTCGGAATACATGCCTACATTGCATTGATGAACTGGAGCTAGTTCTGTGTCACCCTAGGTTATAACTTCTACATGATGAATTGCATTCGACATAATTTCCCATCACCGATCCAATGCCTACGAGCTTTACCAATATTGCTAGTTGCTTATTTACTTTTCCGTTGCTACTATCACAAAAACTACAAAAACACTACCGTTACTTTTATTGCTGCTACCGCCACTATCATATTACTTTGCTACTAAACTATCTTGCTGCAGATACTAAGTTTCCAGGTGTGGTTGAATTGAGAACTCAACTGCTAATACTTAAGAGTATTCTTTGGCTCCCCTTGTGTCGAATCAACAAATTTGGGTTGAATACTTTACCCTCGAAAATTGTTGTGATCACCTACACTTGTGGGTTATCTATACTCCTTCAGAAACAAATTGATATTCAGGTACTATGGCATTTTCCTTTGGAGATTTCTCAACTGTGGGTGGAATGACAATTTCTTCAGACTCTTGAGACACAACATGTTCTCCTTCAGTCTGTTGGGGCAACACTGGTAGTATAACTGTAGGTTCTCTTTCTTCGTTGGCCATGGGCTCTTCCAATTTCTTATTTTCCTATTTTGGTTATGCATCCAAAGAACCAGGAGTAGGGTTGACCTCCATCTGGGTAGGGGCACCGGATGAGGAGACCTGCGTTGTGTTTACTCGGGCAGCAAGTTTCTCCCCCTCAACATTCTCACCCTCCTTGATGGATTCAGAGGGTTCAGCTTGTAACTTCTTCAAAGGCGATGAATTCGCCTTTTCCATCTCAATCTCTTCGTCAATTCTTTTTTTAGGTACATTTTGCTCGGGCACTTCATCTTCTCCATCATTTTCATTCAGAAAGATATTCACCACATCTTGTTCTTGAGAAACAACCGAAGACATGTCTACTGGCTCAGCTGGGTGTCTGGTTTCTTCTTTGAGTGGAGGAGATGGCGGTATCTGTTGCAGTGGAACACTTGCGTCAACAGGGTCCTGAGTTGATACTGATTGGATACGGAGATCCTTAGAGGCCCTCAACTGACTGGCTCTGGCCTGAGCTTTCTTACGCTTTTCTTCTTTTCTCTACATCGAGCAAGATCTGGCTGATGCTTAATCTCTTCATTTCGTTGATCACAGAGTTTAGACGCAGCTTCTCTCAGCTTGGAGTGCCACTCTATCTTGTTATTCCTCATAACAGTGAGAGCTTTGATGATATCGAGAATTCCCTTGTTCGCATCTTTCCTTTCAGATTTGGAGGGAGCTTCATTTCTCATTTTCTCAAGCAATCATCTATCCTCAACATCCTGGTTCAGTTATGTGGTTATTTATTTCAGCACAATAAAGTGCTTTGCAAACAGCTTGTTAACATCATCAGGCAGACCTAGATTGCATAGCTCAGAAGGATTTGCATCATAATAAGCAGCTTCAGTGATATCAAACATGAAGTCAAAATCATATTCTTCTATGGAGACGGGAACAACTTTCTTTGCCACAGGGGCAGCAGAACCCGAAGGTTTATGTGTTCGGATAGGAGCAAGCCTTGGTGAAGATCTCAATGAAGGCGAAGCCTTTGCTGGGGATGGAGTTTGATATGGCTTATTAAGCAAAGCTCTTTGATCGTACATGGGAATTTCTTTGCCAACATAATCATCAGAAGAATCATTGGTTGAGGCAGATGTGGCCTTTCTTGATTTCCGGACAACATACTTCTTCTTCGAGGCTTAAGGAGAAACAGACTTCCTCTTCTTCTTTTATTTTTGGGCGGACTCCCTTTCCTTCTTTTCCTGAACATCTTATTGTGTTAATGCAACATTCCTTTGTTCCACCCGATTTTTCTTCGAGGCCTTGGTGTCACGCTTGGCCTTGGCCATAGCCCTCTTTTCCACTTCCTCGGGAAAATCAGTAATTGTTGTCACGGAGTCAGCATGAGCATTTGGAGGAGGAGATGGGCTTGTTTTCACATCATCCTAGCCAAGGCAGCCCTTTGCGATGCAATCATTCCATGGTGGATTGAAGGCAAACATGATCTGATATTTCTTTTGAACGTTCTCATAGTTGAACCACTTCTTCACCCAGTGACGACGAATCTTCTGCAACATGTTATTTCTTTCTGTAGCAGTTTCTACACCAGGTGGTGTTTTGTTGTTTCAGCATCGAACATCTCCACTGCTGTATTTCTTTATCTTCCACAGCCACCCTTCTTGGGATTTTGGAGTTAGTGATTAGCTCGTCCTTTGGCTAACTGTGTGCTGATGGAATATCATCATCTTCTTTAGCAGATTTTGGTTCAGTCTTTTTTTGGTACCTTTGGCGGTTTTGCAGATTTTCTTTTCGTGACCTTGGCTTTCTACAGCCACTTGCGGCAGCTGTGGGATATCTTCCTCGGACCCAGAATGCTCATCCGAACTTTTTGCCATGACCACTCCTGAGAGAAAAACACAAAACCGAAAGCACGAAAAGGAGATAGGTCACAAACATGCACATAAGCATTTTAACCTCAAAGTAGATAATTTTTCGGAAGCAGCAAGAGATTCATGGCATATAGTTTGCAAAATATTGTCGAGAGAATTGAAATGTGCATATAGACAGAGTAACAACTCCTCTAATCTTTTGAAGTATATCCGATGAACCCTAGATCCAAAGAAACTAGTGCGAGGAACAACTACAAACCGCACAAGCAAAGACTTAGAGAATCGTAAAGATCTACCATAAGAATACAAATCAAGATTAATGGCATCGGGAAGAACTACCCTAGAACAAAAGAGGGATAGGGCAAGAACTGGATCTGTACGCCCTAACTTGGCAATATAGGTCAACTACAGCAGGGCAGTGGAGAAGAGTTACCACACTAATGCGACCAACGGTGACGAGGCTTCAACGGAGTTGCACAGCGAGGCACTTTGTCGACGCTGCTTTGAGCTCGGGCTCGGAGATAGAACGAGAGAGAGGTTTGCGGCCGAACAGGGAAAGAGCAAAGGAAGAAGAGACCTGGAGAGGGGGTTTTTATAGCCTGAGGGAAAACTGCCATCTCCGAGATGGACGACCAAAAAATCAGGGACGTTCTGCATTCAACGGACTAGGTTGTGATCGTGAGATCGTGGGCACGTGTCAACGATTTCCTGCGAAAGTCTTGGTAACTGAACTGAAACCGGAAAGGTTTGAGGAAGTGCAAGCGCTAAAGTAGAAGAAAACTTCGAATTTGATTTCATTTGCAAACAAGGACTTCAGAGTGAAATCATCTTCGGATCAAGTTGCATGTTTATGACACAGAAGAGAATCGAGTAGAAAGAGAGAAGGACTCGAGGCAAACAAACAAACAAGTGAAAACACGAACACATCGAATGAAAACCCAGAAGGATAAGCACCAACAATAATTAATCTCAGGGCTTGAGACAAACAAGAGATACCCTGAGAGAGTTTCCTGCTAGAGATGATTTTTTTTCTTCACAACCCACACTTGCATGGGAGGTAAGGATCTCATTTGCTTGAACTGGGTAGGTGTATTCCTTCTGCGAGGCCAGTGGGACACATGTGCTTCCTGAGAATAATTGTAAGTATAGGCATCAAAGTTGTTTCCAGAGCCATGAGTATAATGATATGAAGAGGTACACATTCGACCAAGATTCTGAGGAATTTTTCGAATGATATCAATTTCCTCTTTGAGTCTTAACCTGCATATACATATTAGCAGTGACATGTAAATTTTCAAGCAAACACTTCTTCGCTCATATTTGCTTCTTGGGTGAGCCTGACCTGCATTTAGTTCCAACATATCAAACGAAAATATTTCCATTCTGTTGTTTGAAGAATTTATAATTTGAGTCAACAGACTCGTCAGATTCAACAAGAATGGGTGAGTAATAACTAGATAGTGTCTTAGGTTCGAGGGTTTTACTCTTAGGAATTAGGATGAATCCAGGTCGTTGGAGGATATTGCTTTGGATTCCAATAGGAACCATCTACATTGAGTTTCTTTTCGAAACATAATCCTTCCTTCTGAGGATTTCTGAAGAATAAACTTCTTAAGTACGTCACATAAGGTTTGATGCCCTTTTAGGCTCCTTAGCATCCCAGTCTCAAGTAAGCCCTTTAACCTACAATTTTCTTCAGAGATAGCAGCAAAATCCTTGGAAGAGGGGTTAGTAGTACCAATTTCAGTAGTAGCAGAATTCTTTGTGACTGGATTAGAGGTCTCAGCATGAGAATCTACATTACTATGTTCAAGGCATTTCAAGCAAGGAGGTATAAAACCATCAGGAAGTCGAACAAAGTGCTCGGCGAAGAGAGAAGCTTTCTCTACAGCCAGTTTGTTATGAGATTCTTTCAGTGACACGAGTTCTTGATTCCTGTTAAGGAGTTCATTTGATAAACTCTCGTAGTCAGCTAAAAGCGATTCATATCGAATGGTAAGATCATCAAGAGTTGATGAAACAACATATTGCTCTTCGGTCAACTTTTTGATTTTTCTCCATGGCTTTGACCAGCAATCCTTCAGTTTTCCTAATATTTCTCTCAAGCATTTCAGTTCATCATGTTACGATTTGGCGGTCTTAATCAGCTTGGCATAGGAAATATATTCAGGTGAGTATTCATTCATGGATCTTTAATATTTTGTGGATACCTGAGCCTTTGAAGATTTTGCCATGAGACAGAAGGTGACCGGTTCATCATCACTTGTGTTATTATCAGTATACGATTCACTGAAATCCTTTGATGATTCAATGGCAACATATGCATTGCTTGATCCAATCTTTTTGTAGAATTCTTCATCGTCCGATTCAGTGTTAGTGTCTTCTTCTTTGGAGTCCAAAGTCAGATCAGCACACGCTCTATTGAGTTGGGATATCTTCTTTATGTTTGATTCAATGATTGCTGTTGCATTCATGTTAGTGCCTGGTCTCGATGAAGAACATGAGGGTAACTCATTTTTCTTCATGAGCTTAGTGTGACGATTGGTTCGAATTAATCCACTACAATGAAGATATTTCCATATGTTGCTAGGTTTTCCTTCCAAGCAAGGACAGTCAGCAATCACATGTCTGGAGTGTTTGCAGTTGAAGCACTTCATTTCTTTCGGAGGCAAATTTCTCGATGATTCATGCATGTCACGTTCATCATTATACACCATATGTAAGTTCTGTCTTTTGAGATTACTTAGCCTTTGTGTGAGATTTCATGTTCTCTTGTGATGATGTGTTGATTCTCGATATCTTCTTCTTCTCCTCCTTAAGAACTGCCATAGTGTCAGAGAATTTCTCCTTCACTTTCCGAAGAGGATTCTTGATCTGCATTTTTGAGTTCCATCTTTTCATCATGAATAGACAACAGTACCATGACTTCAACATAGTGAAGCTATTCATAGTCTGGTCTTTGTTTGATTTCAACTACAATTGTATCAAAAGATTCATCAAGCGCGCTCAGAAGCTTGTTGACTACATCCCTATCAGTGATATCAGTTATCCCTCACTGATGTAGTCTTTTGACAATGTTTCTTTTGACAATGTTTGTCAACCGATTAGTGAGTTCCATAACACTTTCTTTATGAAGACTCCTGAATCCAGTGAACATAGCATGAAGCATTTGAATGTGAGGATCTGATCTGGCAATAATTTCTTCATAAGCACTGTTGATAGAATTCCGAATTTGCTTAGCTGTGTTGAGCCTGTGGAATTGAAAGAATACACCTTTTGATAGATAGCCACATATGATATCTTTAGCATGAGCATCCAACTGCAAATTCACTATTTCATCGGGGGTCAGATTGTTCAATTGTTGAATGGTGCAGCCATCTTCCACAATTTGTCACAAATCATAGTTGACGGCTTGAATTCCGATTCTCATCCGTTCCTTCCAGTATAGATAGTCATTCTGATTCTCATTCGTTCCTTCCACATATTAAAGATAGGAAATCTTTCAAAGTGCAAGGATCTGCCTGCATATGACATACTCAAAATTCATTGGGGGGTCAGATTGTTCGATGGCGACAGAGAGATTTGGTAGACCAGTTCACCCTTCTGCCAAAGGGCTACGTCTGGTTGGAGGGGATGTGACTTAACACGGAAGATAAACTCTCTTTACCATATTCTCCTTCAACACAGAGCTGGTTAGACTCAGGTTGATTTCACTCGCCGTAGATCCTTGTCAGCGATCTCCAAACCTTCGGTCGATCGGCGCAAACCACAATACTCTTGGTTGGTGTATAGCTGGCTCGGTGAAGACAACAACTCTTCAATACTCAAAGCCGAAATCTATCCATCTAGAGAGTGTGCAACTCTCAAGAGTAATAGGTACAAGAACTCTCACTCAGAACTACTGTGATGCTAAACAATTGTCTAAGTTTGGGCTCTTGATTTTTCTCTTGGTGGATCTTAAACTCAAATCACTCGGTGAGAGGTTTCTCAAATCAATCTTCTTAGCAATCTCAAGTGGAGCAGCTAACGGTCAAAGTTGGAGCTGGGTGAATATTTATAGCCGCAACCTTCCCTGATGGGAAAAGAACAAATTAGACATCGGGTTCAGCCAATAGCCGAACGACACGATTCCAATGGTCGGATTAGAGCACAACTATAACATTGCTTGCGGGGCAAGAAATGCTAACTCCTTAGTCTGAGGCAAAACTCTCGCATCGAAGAAGATCACAGTCTCTTGCTGGCAAGTATTCGCTTGAAACACAAAGAATTTATCACATAGCTTTCATAGGTTTTGGCTAAGCATTACAGTTGATCTAAGCATCGAGAACCTATACCCCTCTTAATAGTATGTACTTCTTATGACTCAAAAGAATGAAAGAAGACGAACGAAATGAATACCGTGTCTTCACTTTGTCTTCGACTTCCATCACTGCAATCAATTTCTTCAGACAACTGTACCGAGTCGAATGTTTCTCTTCAACAGTAAATTTTCGAGGGGTTGATTTCTTCACATTAATCTCCTCGACTATATGTCTTCAACAGATATAGCTCATTCTTCTGTGCAACGCAGATATGCTTCGGTGAAGTTCCTCAAACTCATCATCGAAGACAACATTCTCTTCGGTTGTGCATGGAATTTTTCTCTCTGTATGAAGTAGTAAACAAATCAGTCCATACATGTTTGTGTCAACAATCTCCAAAACATACAATGGGTAGATATTGCAACAACAGAAACACTTAAGAAAGCCTTAACTTCTACACCTATTGTTGAACCACCTAATCAGAACTTCCCTTTTGAAATTATGTGTGATGCTAGTGATTATGCTAGTCATTATGCTAGCAAAACTCTAGACAGTGCCCAAAGAAACTATGCTATTACTGAAAAGGAATTTTTAGCAGTTGTGTTTGCTTGTGGCAAATTCAGATCTTATATTCTTGATTCCAAAGTAATTGTTCACACTGATCATGCTGCTATAAAAATTCTTATGGAAAATAAAGATGCTAAACCTAGACTCATTAGGTGGGTTCTCTTGATACAAGAATTTTATTTACATGTCACTCATAGAAAAGGAGCTGAGATCCCTATAGTTGATAACTTGTCTAGGTTAGAAAATACTCTTGATGACCCACTACATATTGATGATAGCTTCCCTAATGAACAACTAGCTGCAATAAATGTTTCTCGTAACACACCTTGGTATGCTGACTATGCCAATTATATAGTTGCTAAATACATACTGATGACCCATAAGTGTAGGGGATCTATCGTAGTCCTTTCGATAAGTAAGAGTGTCGAACCCAACGAGGAGCAGAAGGAAATGATAGGCAGTTTTCAGTAAGGTATTTTCTGCAAGCACTGAAATTATAAGTAACAAAGAGTTTTGTGATAAGGTAAATGGTAGCAAGTGACAAAAGGTAAAAGTAAATAAGGTGCAGCAAGGTGGCCCAATCCTTTTTGTAGCAAAGGACAAGCCTGGACAAACTCTTATATAAAGGAAAGCGCTCCCGAGGACACATGGGAATTGTCGTCAAGCTAGTTTTCATCACGATCATCTGATTCGCGTTCGGTACTTTGATAATTTGGTATGTGGGTGGACCGGTGCTTGGGTGTTGTCCTTACTTGGACAAGCCTCCCACTTATGATTAACCTCTAATGCAAGCATCCGCAACTACAAAAGAAGTATTAAGGTAAACCTAACCATAGCCTGAAACATATGGATCCAAATCAGCCCCTTACGAAGCAACGCATAAACTAGGGTTTAAGCTTCTGTCACACTAGCAACCCATCATCTACTTATTACTTCCCAATGCCTTCCTCTAGGCCAAAATAATGGTGAAGTGTCATCTAGTCGACGTTCACATGACACCACTAGAGGAGAGACAACATACATCTCATCAAAATATCGAACAAAGACCAAACTCACATGACTACTAATAGCAAGACTTCTCCCATGTCCTCAGGAACAAAAGTAACTACTCACAAGACATAATATTGTTCATGATCAAAGGGGTATTAATATGCATAATGGATCTGAACATATCGTCTTCCACCAAATAAACCAACTAGCATCAACTACAAGGAGTAATCAACAATACTAGCAACCCACGGGTACCAATCTGAGGTTTGGGTACAAAGATTGGATACAAGAGATGAACTAGGGTTTGAGAGGAGATGGTGCTGGTGAAGATGTTGATGAAGATAGCCCTCCCCAAGATGGGAGAGTTGTTGGTGATGAGGGCGGTGACGATTTCCCCCTCCCAGAGGGAAGTATCCCCGGCAGAACAGCTCTGCCGGAGCCCTAGATTGGTTTCCGCCTCGGTTCCGTCTCGAGATGGCGGCGTCTGGTCCCGAAAGCCTCCTTATGATTTTTTTCCAGGTCAAAACACCTCATATAGGAGAAGATGGGCACCAGGGGCCTTCCGGCTGGCCCACGAGACAGGGGGGCGCGCCCCCACCCTCGTGGACAGCCGGTGGCCCCCCTCATGCACATCTTTCGCCGGATATTTTTATATTTTCTGAAACGAAGTTCTGTTGAGTTTCAAGGCTTTTGGAGTTGTGCAGAATAGGTTTCCAGAGTTTGCTCCATTTCCAGCCCAGAATTCCAACTGCCGGCATTCTCCCTCTTCATGTAAACCTTGTAAAATAAGAGAGAAAAGGCATAAGTACTATGACAAAACATATAATGATAGCCCATAGTGCAATAAATATCAACATATAAGCATGATGCAAAATGGACGTATCAACTCCCCCAAGCTTAGACCTCGCTTGTCCTCAAGTGAAAGCCGATATCGAAAAATATGTCCACATGTTTAGAGATAGAGATGTCGATAAAAACAAAATACGGACATGAGGGCATCATGATCATTCTCATAACAGCAACTTACATAAATATAGTCATATGATTCTTATGCTAAAGTAAGAATTCATCCACAATATCAAGTATGAATCATAAACTTCATTGGAAACTAACAAACTTTGATCTCGGTCAATGAAGCAATTGCAATTTATCGTAACATCGGAAAGAGTCAATATAAGAGCTTTTCAGAAGCCTACATACTCAACTATCATATAGTCTTTCACAATTGCTCACACTCACGCAATACTTATGTTTATGGAGTTTAAATCGGACACAGAAGAAGATAGGGGCTTATGGTGTTGCCTCCCAACCTTTCACCTCAAGGGTAATGTCAACAGTAATAGATCATGAAAACTTACATCCAAGTGGGTATATATGTCAGGATCTTTCCAACACAATGTTCTTGCCAAAGGATAAAAGGTAAAAAGGAAATGTGGATTTCACCTTGACTCTTATAAGGCAAGAATAATAGATAGACCCTTCTCAGAGGAAAGCAGAGGTTGTCATGTGTTTTTGTGGTTGGATGCACAAATTCTTAGCATAGAAGAACTTCACTTTATATTGCCACTTGTGATAAGGACCTTTATTATGCATCCCGTCGCTTTTATTGCTTCCATATCACAAGATCGTATAAAGCTAATTTCTTCCACACCAATAAATCATACATATTTTAGCGAGTTTGCAACATGACAACTTACTTGGAAGGATCTTTCTCAGTCCATAGGTAGGTATGGTGGACTCTCATGGCAAAACTGGGTTTAAGGATATATGGAAGCACAAGTTGTATCTCTACTTAGTGCGAGGAGTTTTTGCTAGCATGAGGGGGAAAGGCAAGATCAACAGGTTGGATGATCCATGACAATATACTTTATTTCCGATATAAGAAGACATATCCCATTATGTTGTCTTCCTTGTCCAACATCAACTCTTTAGCATGTCATACTTTAATGAGTGCTCACAATCATAAAAGATGTCCAATATAGTATATTTATATGTGAAGCCTCTCTTCTTTTATTACTTCCTATTAATTGCAACGATGACCAAAACTATGTTTGTCAACTCCCAACAACTTTTATTTATCATACTCTTGTATGTGAAGTCATTACTTCCCATAAGATCGATATGATCTCTTTGATACTCTTTAAGTTTTCTTTCTTTTTATCATGACCCAAGTGAGGAAATCAAGTCCTTGACTCAACACTAATCTTTATTATATAGCTCACGGACTCGATTACAAAGGATAAAGCTCACAAAGCAAAAGCTCACAACTAGATCATGCTAACTTTATTCTACTAGATCAAGATACTACCAAAAGGATCGAACTAAGTAAAACGGTAAATATAGGAGTGATGGTGATACGATACCGGGGTCACTCCCCCAAGCTTGGCAATTGCCAAGGGGAGTGCCCATACCCATATGATTATGTCTTCTTCTTCGGGGGTGGTGATGATGAAGTTGAAAGTAGTGAGGGCGGATCATCATATATCGAGCGTAGGAGATCCTCTAGCTTGCGGATAATACCTTTGATTGCAGCTATGTAATCCTTCAACAAAATATTTTCACTTGTGAGATGCTTGTTTCGAATCTGAGCTAACTCAATCATCCTGAAAGCTTCTATCTCAGATGAGGTAAAGAGATTAGGAAGGGATTTAGAGGTGTCTTCTTCTCCCGATGCCGGAGCCGGATCTTCCACCTCCATCTTGATCTTCTTCTCCTTGTGGATCTCCTCGGGTCCTTCCCTCTTTAGATCTATCTTCATTAGCCAAGCATCACTACCTTCATTGTTGGAGGAGGGAGACGACATGATGCCTGGCTTCGCAAACCCTAGCACAAAATAGCTCTAAACAAGAACAGAGGATTTTTGTGTGATACAGAGGTCAAAACCTTCGGGAGTATATATATTGAATTTTTACCGATCAAAAGGAGTAACCCACAAGAAAACGGAGTCCAAGGGACACACGGGGTGCCCACGAGGCAGGGGGCGCGCCCTGGGAAGGGGGGCGCGCCCTCCACCCTTGTGGACGCCTCGTGTCCCCTCCGGACTGCTTCTTATTTTCATATTTTTCTAAATATTCCAAAACGGAATTTTTTTGCCTTTAGAACTGTTTTGGAGTCTGTTTACTTACCGTATCACATACCTCTTCCTTTTTAGAGGCTGAATCATTCTGGAAAGTGTCCCTTATGTATTCCTCCGGGGTTACGGTTTAAATAATATTGGTTCAACATTTATAGGATTACTTGAGATATAATGTTTGATTCTTTGACTGTTCACCACCTTCGGATTTGTGCCTTCAAAGCTGTTGATTTTTATGGCACCGCAACGATAGACCTCCTCGATAACGTAAGGTCCTTCCCACTTGGAGAGAAGTTTTCCTGCAAAAAATCTTAAACGAGGGTTGAATAGCAAGACATAATCACCTACATTAAACACATGCTTTTGTATCCTTTTGTCATGCCATCTTTTAACTTTTTCTTTAAACAGCTTGGCATTCTCATAAGCATGAGTTCTCCATTCATCGAGATAGCTAATATCAAATAGCCGCTTCTCACCAGCAAGTTTGAAATCATAATTGAGCTCTTTAATAGCCCAGTATGCCTTATGTTCTAGCTCAAGAGGTAAGTGACAAGTTTTTCCATATACCATCTTATATGGAGACATACCCATAGGATTTTTGTATGCAGTTCTATAGGCCCATAATGCATCATCAAGTTTCTTGGACCAATTCTACCTAGACCTATTAACTGTCTTTTGCAAGATTAGTTTCACCTCCCTATTACTTAATTATACTTGACCACTAGTATGTGGGCGATAGGGGGATGCAATTCTACGGTTGACATCATACTTTGCAAGCATCTTACGGAAAGCACCATGAATAAAGTGTGAACCACCATCAGTCATTAGATATCTAGGGACTCCAAACCTCGGGAAAATAACTTCTTTGAGCATCTTAATAGAGGTGTTGTGATCAGCACTACTAGTTGGAATATCTTCTACCCACTTAGTAACGTAATCAACATCAACTAGAATGTGTGTGTACCCATTAGAGGCAGGAAACAGTCCCATATAATCAAAGCCCCATACATCAAATGGTTCAATAACAAGTGAATAATTCATAGGCATTTCTTGACGTCTACTAATATTACCAATTCTTTGACATTCATCACAAGATAAGACAAACTTACGGGCAGCCTTGAAGAGAGTAGGCCAATAAAAACCGGATTGCAATACCTTATGTGCAGTTCTATCTCCCGCATGGTGTACTCCATAAGCTTCAGAGTGGCACTTGCGTAGGATATGTTCCAGTTCATGCTCAGGTACACAACGTCTAATGATACCATCTACTCCTTTATAAAGATGTGGGTCATCCCCGAAGTAATGTCTCAAATCATAGAAGAACTTTTCCTTTTGCTGGTATGTGAACCTAGGAGGTATAAACTTAGCAACAATGTAATTAGCATAATCAGCATACCATGGAGCAGTACGGGAAGTATTTATGACAGCTAGTTGTTCATCAAGAAAGCTATCATCAATAGGTTGTGGGTCATCAAGTATATTCTCTAACCTAAATAAGTTGTCTGCAACGGGATTCTTTACTCCCTTTCTATCAATAATATGCAAGTCAAATTCTTGCAGCAAGAGAACCCATCTAATAAGTCTAGGTTTAGCATCTTTCTTTTCCATAAGGTATTTGATAGAAGCATGATCAGTGTGAATAGTTACTTTAGAATCAACGATATAGGGTCTAAACTTATCACAAGCAAATACAACTGCTAAAAATTCTTTCTCAGTAGTGGCATAATTTCTTTGGGCACTATCTAGAGTTTTAATAGCATACTGGATAACATTCAATTTCATATCAACTCTTTGCCCTAGAACAGCTCCTACAGCATAATCAGTAGCATCGCACATAATCTCAAAGGGTAAATTCCACTCAGGAGGCTGGACAATAGGTGCAGAGATCAATGCTTTCTTAAGTATTTCAAATGCTTCTAGACAATCATCATCAAAGATAAAAGGAATATCTTTTTGTAAGAGATTAGTCAGAGGCCTGGAGATTTTGGAGAAGTCCTTAATGAACCTCCTATAAAACCCGGCATGACCAAGGAAACTTCGTATACCTTTGATGTCCTTCGGGCATGGCATATTTTCAATAGCATCAACTTTAGCTTTGTCAACTTCAATACCTCTTTCAGAAATTTTATGTCCCAAGACAATGCCTTCATTAACCATAAAGTGGCACTTCTCCCAATTCAATACAAGGTTAGTGTCTTCGCATCTCTGCAAAACTCGATCAAGGTTGCTTAGGCAATCATCAAAAGAAGTTCTGTAAACGGAGAAATCATCCATGAACACCTCAACAATCATTTCAAAAAAAATCAGAGAATATAGCCATCATGCATCTTTGATAGGTAGCAGGTGCATTACATAAACCAAAAGGCATACGTCTATAAGCAAAGTTACCGAAAGGACAAGTAAAAGAGGTATTTTCTTGATCCCCTTTTGACACGGGTATTTGAGAAAAACCAGAATAACCATCTAGAAAGCATAAATGAGTATGTTTGGGTAACCTTTCTAGCATTTGATCAATAAATGGCAAGGGGCAATGATCTTTCTTAGTAGCTTTATTGAACTTACGGAAATCAATTACCACCCTATGACCTTTAACTATCCTTTGCAGGATCAATTCATCCTTATCATTAGGAACGACAGTCATACCTCCTTTCTTAGGGACACAATGGACAGGACTTACCACTGGCTATCAGCAACCGGATAGATAATACCTGCCTCTAGAAGCTTTAGTATTTCCTTCCTCACCACTTCTTTCATCAATAACTGGCTTAGCATTTTCTTCCAATTTTATCTTGTGTTGGCATATAGTGGGACTAATGCCCTTAAGATCATCCACAGTATATCCAATAGCAGCACGACGCTTCTTCAGAGTTTTCAATAATTTTTCTTCTTCCTGCTTTGAAAGGTTAGCACTAATAATAACAGGATATATCTTCTTTTCATCAAGATAAACATACTTAAGAGTATCAGGTAAAGGTTTAAGTTCAAACACGGGATCACCCTTGGGTGGAGGAGGATCCCCTAGGATTTCAACAGGCAAGTTGTTTTTCATTACGAGTCACTGTTTAAAGAATATTTCATCTATTTCCCTTCTCTCATTCATATGCATATCATTTTCATGGTCTAGCAAGTATTGTTCTAAAGGATCATTAGGTGGCATGACAATAGAAGCAAGACCAATAATTTCATCCTTACTGGGTGGTGCCTTTTCAAGGGGTCGTCTACGGAATTTAGCAAATTTAAAATCATGAGACATATCCCCCAATCCAACAGTGACAATATCTTTCACGCAGTCTATCTTGGCCTTAACAGTATTCAAGAAGGGTCTACCAAATATAATGGGACATAATTCATCTTGTGGGGCACCAAGAACAAGAAAATCAGCAGGGTATTTAACCTTCCCACACAAGACTTCAATATCTCTAACAATCCCAACTGGTGAAATAGTGTCTCTATTAGCAAGCTTAATAGTAACATCAATCCCTTCTAACTCAATAGGTGCAATATCATGCATAATTTCTTGATATAAATCATGAGGGATAATACTCGCACTAGCACCTACATCACATAAACCATGGTAACAATGATCTCCTATCTTAACAGAGATAACAGGCAAGCCCACAATAGGTCTATGTTTGTTCCTAGCATTGGGTTTGGCTATTCTAGCAGACTCTTCTTGGAGGTAAATAACATGTCCATCTAAATCTTCTACCAAGATATATTTAACCATAGCAACACTAGGTTCAACTTCAATTTGCTCAGAGGGTGTAGGTGTTCTAGTATTACTCTTACGAAGTACAGTAGAAGCTTGAGCATGATCCTTTATCCTAACAGGGAAAGGTGGTTTCTCAATATAAGCAGTAGGAACAACGGGATCAACATTATAAGTGATAGTCTTTTCTTCAACTTTAATAGGTTCAACTACTTTTACTTCAATAGGGGGATGGTATTTAAACCACTTCTCCTTGGGGAGATCAACATGAGTAGCAAAAGATTCAAAGAAAGAAGCTACTATCTCAGAGTCAAGTACATATTTAGTGCTAAACTCACGGAAAACATCGGTATTCTTAAAATCTTTAACACAATCAAACTTAGGGGACATACCTGACTCCTTACCTTCGTCGAGATCCCAATCTTCAGAGTTGCGTTTAATTCTTTCCAATGAATCCCATTTGAATTCAATAGTCTTCATCATAAAAGAGCCAGAACAAGAAGTATCGAGCATGGAACGATTATTAAGAGAAAGCCGAGCATAAAAAAATTTGAATGATCATTTCTCTTGAGAGCTCATGATTGGGGCATGAATATAACATTGACTTAAGCCTCCCCCAAGCTTGAGCGATGCTTTCTCCTTCGCGAGGCTAGAAATTATAAATATAATTACGATCACGATGAACCTGGTGCATAGCGTAGAACTTATGATGAAATTCCAACTTCAGACGATTATAGTTCCATAATCCCATATCATCGCATAGCCTAAACCATGTCAATGCTTCTCCCTTCAAATATAAAGGGAAGACCTTCTTCTTGATAACATCCTCGGGCATACCTGCTGATACGTCTCCAACGTATCTATAATTTTTGATTGTTCCATGCTATTATATTATCCTTCTGGGATGTCTTATGGGCTTTTATATACACTTTTATATTATTTTTGGGACTAACCTATTAACCCAGAGCCCAGTGCCAGTTTTTGTTTTTTCCTTGTTTTTGAGTTTTGCAGAAAAGGAATATCAAACGGAGTCCAATTGACGAGCCAATTTTTGATGATTTTTTTCTGGACCAAAAGAAGCCCCCGAAGCAAAAGAGTTGGGCCAGGAGAGCCACGGGCTGCCCACGAGGGTGGGGGCGCGCCCTGGGCAGGGGGCACGCCCTCCTATCTCGTGGACAGCCCAGAAGCTCCCCTGACGTGTGCCCTACGCCAAAAAATCCTATAAATACTGAAACTTTCGGAAATTAACCTAGATCAGGAGTTCCACCGCCGAAAGCCTCTGTAACCACCAAAAACCAATCTAGACCCCGTTCCGGCACCCTGTCGGAGGGGGGAATCCCTGTCCGGTGGCTATCTTCATCAGACTAGCGCTCTCCATGACGAGGAGGGAGTAGTCCACCCTCGTGGCTGAGGGTATGTATCAGTAGCTATGTGTTTAATCTCTCTCTCTCTCGTGTTCTTGAGATGGCACGATCTTGATGTATCGCGAGCTTTGCTATTCTAGTTGGATCTTATAATGCTTCTCCCCCTCTACTCTCTTGTAATGGATTGAGTTTTCCCTTTGAAGTTATCTTACCAGATTGAGTCTTTAAAGATTTGAGAACACTTGATGTATGTCTTGCACGTGCTTATCTGTGGTGATAATGGGATATCATGTGATCCACTTGATGTATGTTTTGGTGATCAACTTGCGGGTTCCGTGACCTTGGGAATCTATGCATAGGGGTTGGCACACGTTTTCGTCTTGACTTTCCGGTAGAAACTTTGGGGCACTATTTGAAGTACTTTGTGTTGGTTGAATATATGAATCTGAGATTGTGTGATGCATATCGTATAACCATGCCCACGGATACTTGAGGTGACAATGGAGTATCTAGGTGACATTAGGGTTTTGGTTGATTTGTGTCTTAAGGTGTTATTCTAGTACGAACTCTATGATAGATTGAACGTTACTACGGACTCTGGAATAGGTCGATCAGAAAGAATAGCTTTGAGGTGGTTTCGTACCCTACCATAATCTCTTCATTTGTTCTCCGCTATTAGTTACTTTGGAGTGACTCTTTGTTGCATGTTGAGGGCTAGTGATATGATCCAATTATGTTATCCTTGTTGAGGGACTTGCACTAGTGAAAGTATGAACCCTAGGCCTTGCCTGCTATCATTGCAATACCGTTTATGCTCACGTTCACCACTTGCTACCTTGCTGTTTTTATATTTTCAGTTTAGAAAAACCTATATCTACCATCCATATTGCACTTGTATCACCATCTCTTCGTCGAACTAGTGCACCTATACAATTTACCATTGTATTGGGTGTGTTGGGGACACAAGAGACTCTTTGTTATTTGGTTGCAGGGTTGTTTGAGAGAGACCATCTTCATCCTACGCCTCCCACGGATTGATAAACCTTAGGTCATCCACTTGAGGGAAATTTGCTACTGTCCTACAAACCTCTGCACTTGGAGGCCCAACAACTTCTACAAGAAGAAGGTTGTGTAGTAGACATCAAGCTCTTTTCTGGCGCCGTTGCTGGGGAGGTTAGTTCTTGAAAGTATATCTTTAGATCTTGCAATAGAATCTTTTAGTTTCTTGTTTTATCACTAGTTTAGTTTATAAAAGAAAACTACAAAAAATGGAATTAAGGTTACCTCATATGCTTCATCTTTTTAATATCCTTCGTGAAAATAATGGAAAGGAAAAATTGTGCTCAAGTACTAGAATTAGAATGCTTGGCACTAAAGACTTGAATGATGAGTATGCTTGCAATGTTGTTAGTGTGAATCCTTTCAATATCCATGGTACTAATGATGATTGCACTAGTCATGATGAAAATATCTCATATAAGCATGTTGATTTTTGTGGAGTGTATAGAGTTTGCAAGTACATACCAAAGAGGGAAGATAGATTTTGCAAGAGGCATAAGTATTTAGAAACTAAATGGTTGCTACACATGCTAGATGGTTGTGCTGAAAATTTAAAATATCTTAGCCGTAATTGTGAACTTTGCAATGATCGTGGTCATTTCATTACCCAATGTGATTTTTTTCATGATCGAATCGTGTCCAAACATTGTGATGACTTGATTTCCCTTGCACATCATAATGAACTTATCTTGCTTTTGGGTTATGAAGAAATTAAATGTAGAACTAAGTTTCTTCCAGGATTTGCCATTGATAAACTTCTTGATTTTGATATAGAGGAAATATATATGTATTGTGCGGTGAATTGCATTGAAAATCCTTATATTGCCAATTACCTTAAGTCAAGAAAACAAATAGGAGATGAAGAGAATACTAATGAAAGGGAAGAGATTCCCCAATATCCTCCTATTATTTCTTACGATGAATCAGGTAACGAGGAGGAGCCTCCTATTCTACCAATCTCAGTAGTAAGGAGCTCCAAAAAGAAGATTAAACCCACACATAATGAGAAGAATAAAAAGAAAAGACGGAGAAGTAAAGACAAAAAGGTATCCCTTCCAAATGATTTTGCTCCTATTACTCAATGTGATGATGATAATTGCTATACTATCGGTGCTACCCATACTATTAACGATGAGATTTATTATGCTTGTGATATGGAAATGACCAAGCTTGGGGATGCTATGTTTGATGAGAATGATATATTTGAGAATTTATTTGCTGAAGTTAATGTTTGTCCCAAGCTTGGGGAGGCTACGTTTGATGAAGATGATATTTTTAGCCTCCCAAGTTTTGATGAGAAAAGCTATTATGATGAAAGCATGCCTCCTATTTATGATGATTATTGTGATGCCACTTATGCTATAAAAAGTAGTGATGATTATACTGATAAAACTTATCATGATTATGATTACCCTTTCTCTGAATATTACTCTTTTAATGTGGAAACAATCTATAGTATTCAAGTCTCTTATGATACTCCCACTATTCCGAATGAGAAGAATTTCGCTTATGTGGAGAGTAGTAAAATTTCTATGCAAGTAGATCATGAAAAGAATGCTTTATGTGTTGGTTATATTGTTGAATTCATTCATGATGCTACTAAAAATTATTATGAGAGAGGATCATATGCTTGTAGGAATTGCAAGAATATCAAGTTTTCTCTCTATGTGCTTAAAGTTTTGAAGTTATGCTTCTTTTCCCTTCCTATGCTAGTTGATTATCGTTCCCATAAGTTGTTTGCTTACAAAATCCATATGCATAGGAAGTGGGTTAGACTTAAATGTGCTAGTCATATTCTTCATGATGCTCCCTTTATGTTTCAATTCTTATCTTTTATGCGAGCATCATTGAAATCATTATTCCTAGCTAGGGGCGTAAAACGATAGCGCTTGTTGGGAGGCAACCCAATTTTATGTTTTTTGTTTTTGTTGCTGGAAGGGAATAAATATTGCATCTAGCCTCTGATTAGATGTGGTTTCATGTTTTGTTTAGTGTTTGTGCCAAATAGAACCTTTGGGAAGACTTGTGTGAAGTTTATGCGATCTTGCTATGAAAAACAGAATCGTTAGCACTCGCTAAAGTAGTCGGCATATTTTACTGGAGCGTGATTTTTAGTTGATTCTTTTTGCAGTTGATTGGTAGACAAATTCCAAAAATTTACTAATTTATTTTGAATTTTTTGGAGTGCCAGAAGTAGGCGAAACCTGCAGATTACTACAGACTGTTCTGTTTTTGACAGATTCAGTTTTTCGTGTGTTGTTTGCTTATTCCGATGCATCTATGAGTAGTATTGGAGGATATGAACCATAGAGAAGTTGTAATACAGTTGGTTTAACACCAATATAAAAAAGAATGAATTCATTGCTGCACCTTTGAGTAGTGGTTTGCTTTCTTATACTAACAGAGCTCACGAGAATTTTTGTCTAAGTTTTGTGTTGTGAAGTTTTCAAGTTTTGAGTATTGCTTTGATGGACTATGGAACAAGGAGTAGCAAAGGCCCAAGTTTGGGGATGCCCATGTCACCCCAAGTAAATTCAAGATAATCAAAAACCTAAGCTTGGGGATGCCCCGGGAAGGCATCCCCTCTTTCGTCTTCATCCATCGGTAACTATACTTGGAGCTATATATTTATTCGCAACATGTTATGTGTTTTGCTTGGAGCGTCTAGTATAATTTGAGTCTTTGCTTGTTAGTTTGCCACAACCATACTTGATGGACACACCTATTTGAGAGAGATAAATATGGCCTAGAAATTGTTAGAACACTCTATATGCTTCACTTATATCTTTTGAGTTGAATAGTTTTGCTCTAGTGCTTCACTTATATCTTTTAGAGCATGGTGGTGGTAATATTTTGTAAAAACTGTTGAACTCTCATGCTTCACTTATATCCTTTTGAGAGTCTATTAAAACAGCATGTAATGTGTTTAGGCTAAAGAAACCAGTCTTTACATGATAAACATCCAATGTCAATGTAGAAAAAAAAATCAGACTAAGTGCATTGAATAGAATGAGATGTTGGATGCTTGATAATTGTTTTGAGATATGAGGATAGTGATATTAGAGTCATGCTAGTGGAGTTATTATGAAATTGAGAAATACTTGTGTTAAGGTTAGTGATTCCCGTATCATGCACGTATGGTGAACCGCTATGTGACGAAGTTAGAGCATGAGGTATTTGTAGAGTGCCAACCTTTGTGTGGAGGCCGGGGGCACGCGATGGTTAACTCCTACCAACCTCCCCCCTAGGAGCATGCATTGATTTCTTTGTTTTGATGACTCGTAGATTTTTGCAATAAGTATATGAGTTCTTATGACTAATGTTGAGTCCATGGATTATACGCACTCTCACCCTTCGACCATTGCTAGCCTCTCTTGTACCGCGCAACTTTCGCCGGTGCCATAAACCCACTATATATCCTTCCTCAAAACAGCCACCATATTGTTCCTCAAAACATCCACCATACATACCTATCATGGCATTTCCATAGCCATTCCGAGATATATTGCCATGCAACTTTCCACCGTTCCGTTTATATGACACGCATCATATTGTCATATTGCCATGCATGATCATGTAGTTGACATCGTATTTGTGGGAAAGCCACCATGCATTATTCTTCATACATGTCACTCTTGATTCATAGCATATCTCGGTACACCGCCGGAGGCATTCATGTAGAGTCATACTTGTTGTAGTATCGAGTTGTAATTTCGAGTTGTAATAAAAAGTGTGATGATCATCATTATTAGATCATTGTCCCATGTGAGGAAAGGCCAATAAAAAAAGAGATGGAGGAGAAAGCCCCTCCAAAAAAATATGAGAGAAAAGAGAGAAGGGACAATTTCTACTATCTTTTTTCCACACTTGTGCTTCAAAGTAGCACCATGTTCTTCATTGTAGAGAGTCTCATGCTTAGTCACTTTCATATACTAGTGGGAAATTTTCATTATAGAACTTGGCTTGTATATCCAACGATGGGCTTCCTCAAATGCCCTAGGTCTTCATGAGCAAGCAAGTTGGATGCACACCCACTAGTTTCTTTTGTTGAGCTTTCATTCATATTTAGCTCTAGTGCATCCATTGCATCGCAACCCCTACTCACTCACATTGATATCTATTGATGGGCATCTCCATAGCCCGTTGATACGCCGAGTCGATGTGAGACTATCTCCCTCCTTTTTGTCTTCTCCACAACCACCTCTATTCCACCCATAGTGATATGTCCATGGCTCACGCTCATGTATTGCGTGAAAGTTGAAAGGTTTGAATGAATAGAGTATGAAAACAAGTGCTTGGCTGAAATCGGGGTTGTGCATGATATGAATATTTTGTGTGATGAAGAGGGAGCATAGCCAGACAATAAGATTTTGTAGGGATAACTTTCTTTAGCCATAGTATTTTTAGAAGACATGATTGCTTTGTTGGTATGCTTGAAGTATTATTATTTCTTATGTCAATATAGACTTTTGTCTTGAATCTTTCAGATCTCAACATTCATGCCACAATTAAGAGAATTACATTGAAAATTATGTTGGTTAGCATTCCACATCAAAAATTCTGTTTTTATCATTTACCTACTCGAGGACGAGCAGGAATTAAGCTTGGGGATACTTGATACGTCTCCAACGTATCTATAATTTTTTATTGTTCCATGCTATTATATTATCCTTCTAGGATGTCTTATGGGCTTTTATATACACTTTTATATTACTTTTGGGACTAACCTATTAACCCAGAGCCTAGTGCCAGTTTTTGTTTTTTCCTTGTTTTTGAGTTTCGCAGAAAAGGAATATCAAACGGAGTCCAATTGACGAGCCAATTTTTGATGATTTTTTCTGGACCAAAAGAAGCCCCTAGAGCAAAAGAGTTGGGCCAGGAGAGCCACGGTTTGCCCACAAGGGTGGGGGCGCGCCCTGGGTAGGGGGACGGGCCCTCCTATCTCGTGGAGAGCCCAGAATCCCCCCTGACGTGTGCCCTACGCCAAAAAATCCTATAAATACTGAAACCTTCGGAAATTAACCTAGATGGGGAGTTCCGCCGCCGAAAGCCTCTGTAGCCACCAAAAACCAATCTAGACCCCGTTCCGGCACCCTGTCGAAGGGGAGAATCCCTGTCCGGTGGCTATCTTCATCATGCCGGCGCTCTCCATGACGAGGAGGGAGTAGTCCACCATCGGGGCTGAGATTATGTATCAGTAGCTATGTCTTTGATCTCTCTCTCTCGTGTTCTTGAGATGGCACGATCTTGATGTACCGCGAGCTTTGCTATTCTAGTTGGATCTTATAATGCTTCTCCCCCTCTACTCTCTTGTAATGGATTGAGTTTTCCCTTTGAAGTTATCTTATCGGATTGAGTCTTTAAGGATTTGAGAACACTTGATGTATGTCTTGCACGTGCTTATCTATGGTGACAATGGGATATCATGTGATTCACTTGATGTATGTTTTGGTGATCAACTTGCGGGTTCCGTGACCTTGGGAATCTATGCATAGGGGTTGGCACACGTTTTTGTCTTGACTTTCCGGTAGAAACTTTGCGGCACTATTTGAAGTACTTTGTGCTGGTTGAATAGATGATTCTAGATTGTGTGATGCACATCGTATAACCATGCCCACGGATACTTGAGGTGACAATGGAGTATCTAGGTGACATTAGGGTTTTGGTTGATTTGTGTCTTAAGGTGTTATTCTAGTACGAACTCTATGATAGATTGAACGTTACTACGGACTCTTGAATATATCGATCAGAAAGAATAGCTTTGAGGTGGTTTCGTACCCTATCATAATCTCTTCGTTTGTTCTCCGCTATTAGTTACTTTGGAGTGACTCTTTGTTGCATGTTGAGGGCTAGTAATATGATCCAGTTATGATATCCTTGTTGAGAGAACTTGCACTAGTGAAAGTATGAACCCTAGGCCTTGCCTACTATCATTGCAATACCGTTTATGCTCACGTGTACCACTTGCTACCTTGCTGTTTTTATATTTTCAGTTTACAAAAACCTATATCTACCATCCATATTGCACTTGTATCACCATCTCTTCGCCGAACTAGTGCACATATACAATTTACCATTGTATTGGGTGTGTTGGGGACACAAGAGACATTTTGTTATTTGGTTGCATGGTTGTTTGAGAGAGACCATCTTCATCCTACGCCTCCCACGGATTGATAAACCTTAGGTCATCCACTTGAGGGAAATTTGCTACTGTCCTACAAACCTCTGCACTTGGAGGCCCAACAACGTCTACAAGAAGAAGGTTGTGTAGTAGACATCACCTGCAAGCTTAAATAATCAATAAACTTCATCCACATAGATTAGATGTAAATCGGGATGCAGTGTTCCATCTCCCGTAAAGGGATTTTCAAGCAGTTTCTCTATCATACCCGAAGGAATCTCAAAGCATACATTTTCAATAGGTGCAGTAGGTTGAGGAGCAACTCTTTGCTCTTCTGGTCGGGGTGAAGATACCCCGAACAAGCCCCTCAAAGGATTTTGGGCCATAGTAACAAGTGACAATAAGTTTCAGCACACTATTTAAAATTTTCCTTACCAAAGGCGCTTCACTCCCCAGCAACGGTGCTAGAAAAGAGTCTTGATGACCCACAAGTGTAGGGGATCTATCGTAGTCCTTTCAATAAGTAGGAGTGTCGAACCCAACGAGGAGCAGAAGGAAATGATAGGCAGTTTTCAGTAAGGTATTTACTGCAAGCACTGAAATTATAAGTAACAGATAGTTTTGTGATAAGGTAAATGGTAGCAAGTGAGTAAAGGTAAAAGTAAATAAGGTTAAGAAAGGTGGCCCAATCCTTTTTGTAGCAAAGGACAAGCCTGGACAAACTCTTATATAAAGGAAAGCGCTCCCGAGGACACATGGGAATTATCGTCAAGCTAGTTTTCATCACGATCATCTGATTCGCATTCGGTACTTTGATAATTTGGTATGTGGGTGGACCGATGCTTGGGTGATGTCCTTACTTGGACAAGCCTCCCACCTATGATTAACCTCTAATGCAAGCATCCGCAACTACACAAGAAGTATTAAGCTAAACCTAACCATAGCCTGAAACATATGGATCCAAATCAGCCCCTTACGAAGCAATGCATAAACTAGGGTTTAAGCTTCTGTCACTCTAGCAACCCATCATCTACTTATTACTTCCCAATGCCTTCCTCTAGTCCCAAATAATGGTGAAGTGTCATGTAGTCGATGTTCACATGACACCGCTAGAGGAGAGACAACATACATCTCATCAAAATATCGAACGAAGACCAAACTCACATGACTACTAATAGCAAGACTTCTCCCATGTCCTCAGGAACAAAAGTAACTACTCACAAGACATAATATTGTTCATGATCAGAGGGGTCTTAATATGCATAATGGATCTAAACATATGGTCTTCCACCAAATAAACCAAGTAGCATCAACTACAAGGAGTAATCAACACTACTAGCAACCCACGAGTACCAATCTGAGGTTTGGGTACAAAGATTGGATACAAGAGATGAACTAGGGTTTGAGAGGAGATGGTGTTGGTGAAGATGTTGATGAAGATAACCCTCCCCAAGATGGAAGAGTTGTTGGTGATGACGGCGGTGACGATTTCCCCCTCCCGGAGGGAAGTATCCCCGGCAGAACAGCTTCGCCGGAGCCCTAGATTGGTTTCCGCCTCGGTTCCGCCTCGAGATGGCGGCGTCTGGTTCCGAAATCCTCCTTATGATTTTTTCCAGGTCAAAACACCTCATATAGGAGAAGATGGGCATCGGGAGGCTTCCGGCTGGCCCACGAGGCAGGGGGCGCGCCCTGGGAAGGGGGGCACGCCCCCCTCCCTCGTGGACAGCCAGTGGCCCCCCTCGTGGACTTCTTTTGCCAGATATTTTTTATATTTTCTGAAACAAAGTTCTGTTGAGTTTCAGGGCTTTTGGAGTTGTGCAGAATAGGTTTCCAAAGTTTAATCCTTTTCCAGCCCAGAATTCCAGCTGCCGGCATTCTCCCTCTTCATGTAAACCTTGTAAAATAAGAGAGAAAAGGCATAAGTATTGTGGCATAACATATAATAACAGCCCACAATGCAATAAATATCAACATATAAGCATGATGCAAAATGGACGTATCACATACCACCTAGTTTCACTTACCATCAAAAGAAAAAAATTCTTCTATGATTTAAGACATTACTTTTGGGATGACCCACATATTTATAAAGATGGAGTAGACGATATTATTAGACATTGTGTACCTGAGCATGAACAGGAACAATCCTACGGAAATTTCACTTCGAAGCTTATGGAGGACATCATGCGGGAGATAGAACTGCTCATAAGATATTGCTATCTGGTTTTTTATTGGCCTACTCTCTTCAAGGATGCCTGTAAGTTTGTTTTATCTTGTGATGAATGTCAAAGAATTGGCAATATCGGTAAGCATCAGGTAATGCCCATGAATTATTCACTTTTTGTTGAACCATTTGATGTTTGGGGTTTTGATTATAGGGGACATTTTCCTTCCTCTAATGGGTATACTCATATTTTGGTTGTTGTTGATCATGTTACTAAGTGGGTAGAGGCTAGTCCAACTAGTAGTGTTGATCATAACACTTCCATTAAAATTCTTAAAGATGTTATTTTCCCTAGGTTTGGAGTCCCTATATATTTAATGACTGATGGTGGTTCACACTTTATTCATGGTGCTTTTCATAAAATGTTTGCTAAGTATGATGTTAACCATAAAATTGCATCACCCTATCATCCTCAATCTAGTGGTCAAGTTGAACTTAACAATAGAGAAATAAAAATAATACTACAATAGACTATCAATAGGTCTTGAAAGAATTGGTCTAAGAAATTGGATGATGCACTTTGGGCTTATAGAACAGCTTATAAAAATCATATGGGCATGTCTCCTTATAAAATGGTTGATGGAAAAGCTTGTCATCTGCCTCTTGAGTTTGAACATAAAGCATATTGGGAAATTAAAGAACTCAACTATGATTTCAAGCTTGCAGGTGAAAAGAGGTTATTTGATATTAGCTCACTAGATGAATGGAGAACCCAAGCTTATGAAAATGCCAAATTATTTAAAGAAAATGTTAAAAGATGGCACGATAAAAGAATCCAAAAGCGGGAATTTAAAGTTGGTGAATATGTTCTTTTGTACAACTCTCGTTTTAGGTTCTTTGCAGGAAAACTTCTCTCCAAATGGGAAGGACCATATATTATCGAAGAGGTTTATCGCTTTGGAGCTATCAACATAAATAACGCCGAAGGTACTAACCTGGAGGTGGTCAATGGGCAAAGAATTAAACACTATATCTCACGTACGCCTATTAATGTTGAAAGCAATATTATCCAAACCATGACACCAGAGGAACACATAAAGGAAACCTTCCGGAACACTCCAGAATCATGAAAAAGAGGAGGTACGTGATACGGTAAGTAAATGGACTCCGGAAAATCTGCAAAAATATTTTTTGTCAGTTTTGAAATATTACAAAAATTAGGAAATAAGAAATAACCAGGAAGGCAACCGAGGAGGACACAAGACACCAGGGCGCACCTGCCTTGGCTGGTCCGCCCAGGTGGGTTGTGCCCACCTCGGGAACCTTCCCGACTTCATATTCCCCTCGTTTTGCTTTATTTCCAAGATAAAAAATCTTTATATACCCCCCGAACGTATTGACCACCGTATCGCAGAGAAATCTTCTATTATTGTTCTTGCTGTTTTTCTGTCAGATCTATCGAGCCAGGCATCATGTCTCCCCCCTCCTAAAAGAAAGCAGAAGAGGATGCTTGGTTGATGAAGATAGAACTAAAGAGGGAGGCACCAGAGGAAACCATCAAGGGTGATAAAGCCAAGGAAGTTGCGGGGGATCAAGTCCTAGAAGTAGGGCAAACCGTTCCAGCGGCAGCAGAAGAATAAGACATCCTTAAAACCATCCTATGATCATCTTACCCATACTAAAATTGAAGCTTTTCATATCATCAAAACGATTCCTATGCAAACTAAATATTTCACGCATGAAAATATACTGTTGCAAGATCATGTCATCGCCCTCCGGAGCATCATTCATAGATTGGAGTACCTCTTGAGCTTGAAGTGTGAAGTGATACATCTCCAATGTATCTATAACTTTTTATTGTCCCATGCTGTTATATTATCATTCTTGGATGTTTTACACTCATTTTATAGCAACTTTATCTCATTTTTTGGGACTAACCTATTGACATAGGGCCCAGTGCCAGTTGTTGTTTTTTGCTTGTTTTTTACATCGCAGTAAATCAATAGCAAACGGAGTCCAAACGCAAAGAAAATTTTTGGAGAATTTTTCTGGACGAGAAGACACAGGATGGGCCGAAGAAGTACTAGAGGGGAGGCCTGAGGTGGGCACAACCCACGAGGACACGCCCAGGAGCCCAGGCGCGCCCAGCGGGTTGTGCTCCCCTTGGTGACCTCCCGCGCCGCCTCTTCGCCCTGTAAATCCCAAATATTCCAAAAACCTTAAGAGAGTCGATGAAAGACAATTACAGCCATCGCAAGTTATAGAACCACGAGATCCAATCTAGACACCATCACGGAGGGGTTCATCATCCTCATTGGTGCCTCTCCGATGATGCGTGAGTAGTTCACCATAGACCTACGGGTCCATATGCAATAGCTAGATGGCTTCTTCTCTCTTTTTGATTCTCAATACAGTGGTCTCTTGGATATCTATTTGATGTAACTCGTTTGCGATGTGTTTGTTGGGATCCGATGAACTTTGAGTTTATGATCAAATCTATATCCATGAAAGTTATTTGAGTCTTCTTTGATCTCTAATATGCATGATTACTTATAGCCTCGTATTTCTTCTTCGGATCTTTGGTTTAGTTAGGCCAACTAGATCAATTTTTCTTGCCATGGGAAGAGGTGCTTTGTGATGCGTTCGATAGTGTGGTGTTCTTTCCCAATGATAAAAGGGGCAACAAGACACACATGTATCGTTGCTATTAAGGATAACAAGATGGGGGCTATTCCTACATGAATTGATCCCCACTACACCATGTCATCCTTCTTATTGCATTACTCTGTTTCTCCATGAACTTAATACGCTAGATGCATGCTGGATAACGGTTGATGTGTGGAGTAATAGTAGTAGATGCAGACATGAGTCAATCTACTAATGTTGGACGTGATGCCTATAAAATGATTATTGCCTGGATATCATCATAACTATTCGATTTTCTATCAATTACCCAATAGTAATTTGTTTACCCACCGTGTGCTATTTCTTGAGAGAAGCCACTAGTGAAACCTATGACCCCCGGCTCTATTTTCCAATCATATACTTTCAGATCTACATTTCCATTTGCCTTTTTCTTTATTTGCATCTTTTATTTTCAGATCTATATTATCAAAAACCTAGAAATACCTCGCCGAATTTTATTTGCCGTTATTTGCATCTTCCAATCAACTACAATTTTTATCCCGTCAACTTGACAATTTTTGGCACCGTTACTCGAGAGGGATTGACAACCCCTTTACACGTCGGGTTGCAAGTATTTGTTCTTTGTGTGCAGTTATTGTTTGCATAGTGTTACTTGGTTCTCCTACTAGTTCGATAACATTTGGTCTCATAACCGAGGGAAATACCTACCGTAGTTGTCCTGCATCATCCCTTCTCTTTGATGAAATACCGACGTAGTTCAAGCGACATGAAAAGGAATTTTTGGCGCCGTTGCCGGGGAGACATCGTCAACATCTATTAGGTTCCTAATCACGAATCTCATCTCCTTGCAATTTACATTATTTGCCATTTGCCTCTCATTTTCATCTCCCACACTTCATAAAATTTGCAATTTTATTCGCCCTTTTTTTCGTTCGGCGTTTTCTCGTCAGATCTGTTTTCATTTGCAATCTTGCTTGTGTACTTAAGATGTCTCAAGAAAATACCAAGTTGTGTGATTTTTCCAATATTATTAATAATGATTTTATTTGTACTCCGATTGCTCTCCCGCTACTAGTGCAGAGTCTTTTGATATTAATGTCGCTTTGTTGAATCTTGTTATGAAAGAGCAATTTTTCGGCACTCCTAATGAGGATGTCGTGTCCCATCTAAACACATTAGTAGAATTGTGTGATATGCAAATGAAAAAATATGTGTACAATGATATTGTGAGGTTGAAATTATTTCCTTTCTCTTTGCGGGATCGTGTAAAAATGTTGTTTTCTTCTTTAACTCATAATAGTATAGATTCTTGGGATAAATGCAAAGACGCTTTTATTACTAAGTATTTTTGGCCCACAAAAATTATTTCCCTTAGAACTCAAATCATGAATTTCAAGCAACTTGATCATGAACATGTTGCATAATCTTGGGAAAGAATGAAGTTGATGCTAAGAAATTGTCCTACTCACGGTTTAAATCTTTGGATGATCATACAATTTTTCTATGCGGTATTGAATTTTGTTTCTAGAAATCTTTTAGATTCTGCCGTGGGTGCTAATTTTATGGAAATTAATTTGGGTGAAGCCACTAAATTTCTAGATAATATCATGGCCAATTATTCACAATGGCATACTGAAAGAGCGACTACTAGTAAAAAAGTTAATTCGGTTCAAGAAATTAATTCTTTGAGTGAAAAAGTTGATGATCTTATGAAAATGGTTGCTAGTAAAAGTGCTCCTATTGATCTTAATGATGTGCCTTTGTCTACTTTGATTGAGAAAAATAGTGATGTCGTAGATGTGAATTTTATCTCACAAAATAATTTCAATAACAATGCTTATAGAGGTAATTTTAATCCTAGGCCGTTTCCTGGAAATTCCTCTAATAATTATGGTAATTCTTACTACAATAATAATAGGAACCCCTCTGATCTTTAGAATAATATTAAAGAATTTATCAATACTTAAAAGGTTTTCAATACTACGATAGAAGAAAAGTTGAATAAGATTGATGATATGTCTAGAAGTATTGATAGAATTTCTCATGATGTAGAAAATCTCAAGTTGAAATTTTGTGTACCCAAGGTTGATGAATCAATTAAATCTTTATATGTTTCTATGGATGAAAGTAAGAAAAGAACCACTATCCTTAGAGCTAAAAGATAATTTTTAGAAAGTGTGTTTTCTAGTGATTGCTTTCATAAAGATGATGAAGATCTTAAAATGATTAGTTTTTCTTCTATTGTTTCTTTGTTTACAAAAACAAACATAGATGATAAAGGGACTGAATAAGAGTCAACTTTAGCTAGAAGGTGTCCCGATAATTCGGACGGTGAAAATCTTGTTGAGAAAATTGATAAAAGTGGGTTTGAGGAGGTCAAAACTTTAACTAGTGATGTGCCTACTCTTTGGGATTACAAAGACTTTAATTATGATAATTGCTCTTTAATTGATTGTATTTCTTTGTTGCAATGCATGATAAATTCACCCCATGCTTATGAACAAAATAAAGCTTTTAGTAAACATATTGTTGATGCCATCATGAAAGCTTTAAAAGAAAATTTGGAATTAGAGGTTTCAATTCCTAGAAAATTACATGATGGATGGGAACCTACTATCAAAGTCAATATTAAAAATTATGAGTGTTTTGCTTTGTGTGACTTGGTTGCTAGTGTTTCCATAATTCCGAAATCTTTTTGTGATGTGCTTGGTCTTACCGATATTGAAGAATGTTCTCTTAATTTGCACTTGGCGGATTCTACTATTAAAAAGCCTTTGGGAAGAATTAATGATGTTCTTATTCTTGCAAATAGGAAGTATGTGCACATAGAGTTTATTGTTCTTGATATTGATTGCAATCCGTCTTTTCCAATTATACTTGGTAGACCGTTTTTACGCACTATAGGTGTCGTGATTGATATGAAAGAAGGGAATATTAAATTTCAATATCCACTAAAAAAAGATATGGAACACTTCCCTAGAACAAGAATTAGACCACCATATGAATAAATCATGAGGGCATCCTATGGATCTAGAACTAAAGATGACAATACCTGATATCTATGTGTTATGCCTAGCTAGAGGCATAAAACGATAGCGCTTGTTGGGAGGCAACCCAATATGTGTCTTTTTGGTTTTTGTTTTTTTGCTGTCTTCCAGTAAATACACAATTATGACTCTGTTTAGATGTGTTTTGTGGTTTAAATTAGTGTTTGTGCCAAGCAAAGCCTTTGGGATGATTAGGTTGATAGTTGATTTCATTGCGTTGAAAATCAGAAACTTTTGCATCCAATGCCAGAATTCTTGACAGCAACTGGAGCATGATAAATTCTACAAAATTTTACACATTGTCAATATACAAATTAGCCACGTTGTCCTAATTTTTCAGAATGGTTAGAGTTACATAGGTATGACTAAAATTCGCATATTTGCAAACTGCTCTGTTTTAGACAGATTCTGTTTTCCGTGTGTTATGTGCTTGTTTTGATGAATCTATGGTTTTTATTGATAGGTACAAGCCATGGTAAAGTTGTAATACAGTATATATAATGCAATAAAAATATGAATGGGTTTTCTACAGTGCTTAAAGTAAGGATTGGTTTTGTTCTACTAACGGATCTCACGAGGTTTTGTTGAGTTTTGTGTGATTGAAGTTTTCAAGTTTTTTGTGAGATCACGATGGATGAAGGAATAAGGAGTAGCAAGAGCCTAAGCTTGGGGAAGCCCAAGGCACCCCAAGATAATATTCAAGAAGTATCAAGCAACTAAGCTTGGGGATGCCCCGAGTGTCATCCCCTCTTTTTTTTAATGACCATCGGTATTTTACTTGGAGCAATATTTTTATTCATCACATATCATGAGTTTTGCTTGAAGCGTGTTGTATGATATTAGTATTTGCTTGTTTTTCTTTTTAGTTTTTCGCAAGTATCCTTGTTGGACACACCTATTTGATAGAGCCAAAATTATGCTATGATTTGTTAGAATTGCTCTTTATGCTTCACTTAATTATTTTTGAGAGCAACGAAATTGCTCATATGCTTCACTGTAGCGACCTCGATCCCAATGGACCGGAGTCTCTATGCTCAGTGTCATCCCTGGATCGGTATGCTGACACACACAGTACTTCGAGGATTTAAAGCAGAGTTTCAATCACACTTTATTACATCGAAAAACCTCATAAGGAGTCTTATTACCATAATATGGCTGAAGGCCATCTAATAACAATAAACAAATAAGAATCTTGCGAAAGCATCGAAGAATAGTTGAGTCCATCCAACTCCACGGCAAACATTGAGTGCATGACAACAACCTAATCACACCTGATTCTTCGTTGGTAAACTCTGCAACATAAGACGTTGCAACCGTGTAGGTCAGCACATTGAATATGCTGGCAAGAACACACTGTAGCAAGTAATGAAGAACAAATGGCTACAACTATATGCATATTTGGCTGGTGGGGGTTGTATGGTTAGTTTTTGCATAAAGATAATTTTTTCCTACAACAAAGGGATAAATTTCATTTACTACTCAGTTGTATTAAGCAATATTGAGAATGGGTCCTCCATATCAATCCCAAATTACCAAAAATCATTAATAACCCAAAAAGTTAATTAAATGGAGTGTTGAGATCAGTCCATAATTCAAATACTAGGATACTCAAGATGTCCATAACCGGGGACACGTCTACTCATGAATAGTTTGTACACTCTACAGAGGTTTGTGCACTTTTCCCCACAAGACTCGATCGATTCCGTTATATTTCTCTCACTGCATGGTGTTTGAGAACCGGATGACCGAGACACAGTCTTTCAGAAGCATTTACTCTTTACCCCGGATGGACCGGTACACCTACTTTCCCCTACATCTGCTAGTCCACCACTGAAATATCTCACATAACCTACTCAACTATGCCAAAGCCCATAATGGCATGTGGGTGCACATGGAAGTTTCTAGGCATGAATGATATGTGATCCCTTTGAGCCTGGGTGGCATTCCATAGGATCATCACACGGGTCCTCCGGGGTCTCCTAGAGCAACACTGGATTCTCCAGGTGCCGTGCAACCAATCCACCTAATTGTGTATTAAAGTTGCCACCTTAAACATTCCCTTAGTTATTATAACACTCAAAACTTTCATGAAATCTCACATACCAATCCACGTCTACGAGCATGGCTAAGCAATAAGTAACAAAGCGTATATTCCCGGGGTTGATCTCAAGTCATTGGGTTCCTACCTCATAAACTACATAGCAATACCACACGTAATCTAGTCCTACGCATGCAATCTCTAAGGATAGAGCCAATGTAATAAAACTGGGTATTGGAAAGTATGATCAAAGTATGAACTTGCCTCACTGACGGTCGGTGAAACCTAGTGACTCGTAGCAGCACGCTTCGCACTCTGGAAATTCTATCGCAATCAAACAATAGCATACATAAGCAATCATGCAACAGAATCAAAGAACAAATCTCGAAAGACTTCAAAAACAAGCCAACGACTCTTGTAACAAAAAACAATTTCTAACAGTATAAAAAATTATCGATTTTGGCCTTATCAGAATGTTTAGGTGAAGAGCTTCGATTTGCAAAAAGAATCAACTCAAACGGAATTACGAAACTCAAGTTAAGATCAAAAGAAGTTCAAATACAAATCTGTTTGAAATCAAAATTTAAAACTTTCAAAAACATATTTGAGTTGCGCTACAGGAAAGATAAGATCAAAACGAAGAGTTTGGTGTTGATTTCACCTAATTTCGACTAACGAGTAAAAAGTAATGATCGTTTGAAAACTGGGGATTGAACTATAAAAACTTTAACTATGGATAGGTCCCTCATGAAAATAACAGAAAAAGAAAAACTCTAAATAGCGAACGTTCATTTTTCTGATCTAAACAGCGGACGTTCGCTGTTTAATAAAACCTAAAAAAAGAATCTAGGGTTTTCTAAAAAACCGATCTAGGTTTAAAAAAAATAGGCCCGGATTTTACCTAACGGGTCGGGTCGGGTCCGGCGGCGGGTCAGGTCCGCGGGTGGCGGGGTGGCTTCGCGGGCGAAGGCGGCGGCTTCGGCCGGCGGCGACGTGAGGCGGCGGTGCTGGCGCGGGGCGGCTGTGGGGCGGCGGCTCGGGCGACGAATGCGGCACGCGGCGGCGCGAGGCGACGGTGGCGTGGGAGTGGGCCGGCTGGGCTTTGGCCTGGTCGGTCAGAAAAACTTTTTTTAACGCATCGCGGAGAAAAATTCAAAATAAAATCAAATAAACTCCTAAAAATTTCAGAAACAGTTTTCACCGCTCCCTCCTAATATTTGGGACAAAGTGAACATTTTACTGAAATAAAAATAAACTTTTAATGCAATTTAAAATAATTAAACTGTAATTAAAATCCAATGAAATTATTTTTACTCAAAATTCAAATTCCAACATTTTTATTCTGTTTTTGAAGAAGTCGTATTATCTTCTCTCATTTATTTTAAAATATTGAAAATGAAATTTGGTAAAATAATATATGATCCAACCCCACTTGGACAATAATAATATTGTGGGTTCTCTTTGTTAAATTTCCAACTCTCTCATTTGGGTCAGTGAGTTGCTTAAAGTTTTTGGATCAATTTTCAAATAAACTCAAATTCAAAATGCTCAAATGATGAATGCATATGAATGATCTATGTTAACATCCAAATTGAAAATTGGGATGTTACAAACCTACCCCCCTTAAGATGAATCTCGCCCTCGAAATTCGGTTGGCTAGAAAATAGGTGTGGGTGGTCCTGGCGTAGATCAGCCTCTCGTTCCCAGGTGGCTTCATCCTGTGTATGGTGACTCCACTGAACCTTGCAAAACTTAATGACCTTGTTGCGGGCAACTCTATCACCAAACTCAAGAATCTTGACAGGCTTCTCCTCATAAGTCA
This sequence comes from Secale cereale, assembly GCA_902687465.1. Classification (NCBI taxonomy): domain Eukaryota; kingdom Viridiplantae; phylum Streptophyta; class Magnoliopsida; order Poales; family Poaceae; genus Secale; species Secale cereale. Next base: position 156,049,674 of record LR738715.1, on the reverse strand, counting down.
GATCACTCTCTAGCTGAATTGCTTCCAGGGGCACTATATCTCGTAGCGGAATCTCGGCCATCTTTGTGTGACACTTCTTCAACTGAGATACGTGAAACACATCGTGAACACCGGACAAGGTTTCGGGCAACTCTAGCTGATAAGCTATTTCTCCTCTGCGCACCAAAACTTTGTACGGTCCCACAAATCATGGTGTCAGTTTACCCTTAACTCCCAAATGCTTAACTACTCGAAGTGGGGACACACGCAGATATGCTCTATCTCCAACTTCATAGGTTACCTCCTTGCGTTTCGTATTTGCATAACTCTTCTGCCTCGACTGAGCTATCTTAAGTCTGTCGCGAATCAACTTGACCTTCTCTTCTGAATCTCTGATTAAGTCGGGTCCAAATAACTGACGGTCTCCAACTTCATCCCACATTAAAGGTGTTCTGCACCTCCTTCCATACAAAGCCTCGAAAGGGGACATTTGCAGACTGGTCTGATAACTATTGTTGTAAGAAAACTCTGCGTAGGGCATGTTATCATCCCAACTAGATCCATAATCTAGCGCACAAGCTCTCAACATGTCCTCCAGAATCCGATTGACTCTCTCCGTCTGTCCATCTGTCTGTGGATGAAAGGTTGTACTAAATTCTAGCCTCGTACCCAAAGTCTCGTGCAACTGCTTCCAAAACTTTGAAGTAAATTGTGTTCATCTATCTGATGCGATGGTCCTCGGAACTCCATGCAGACATACGATCCTGGTCATGTATATTTTGGCCAACTTAGCACTCAAGTAAGTGGTCTTCACGGGGATGAAGTGAGCTACCTTCGTCAAGCGATCAACTATAACCCATATAGAATCATACCCTGAACATGTCGTGGGTAGTCCTATGATAAAATTCATTCCAAGTTTATCCCACTTCCATTCCGGTATGGGTAACGGCTGCAATACCCTGCTGGTTTCTGATGTTCTGCCTTCACTTTGTGACAGATGTCACATACTACTACATACTCGGCAATGTCCTTCTTCATTCCGGTCCACCAGAAATTCCGCTTCAAGTCCAAGTACATCTTGGTGTTGCCTGGGTGTATCGATTAAGGCGAATCACGAGCCTCTTGAAGAATCAACTTCCTGATATCCGGATCATTGGGCACATAAATACGTTCTTCAAACCACAGTGTTCTGTGTTCATCCTCATGAAATCCTTCTACCTTTCCTTTGGCCATTCTGCCCTTTATTTCCGCTATTCCTTCATCCGTCTTCTGGGCTTCTCGAATCTTACCCAACAAAGTGGACTGAATTTCCAATGGGGCAACATAGCCTCTAGGGACTATCTCCAGCTGTAACTCTCGGAGGTCATCCTCTAACTCCTTGGGTAATCCTCCGGTTAGGAGAGTATTAACATAACTCTTGCGACTTAGCGCATCTGCCACAACATTGGCTTTTCCTGGATGATAATGCAATCTCATATCGTAATCCTTTATGAGCTCCAGCCATCTCCTTTGCCTGAGGTTTAACTATTTCTGCGTGAAGATATACTTCAAACTCTTATGATCCGTGTATACATCACAAAGGTTTCCAATAAGAAAGTGTCTCCAGGTCTTGAGTGCGTGCACTACGGCTGATAACTCCAAATCATGGGTGGCATAATTCAACTCATGAGGCCGAAGCTGACGTGAGGCATATGAAACAACTCTTCCTTCTTGCATGAGAACGCCTACAAGTCCTTGACGTGATGCGTCACAATACACTTGAAAATCCTTACGAATATTCGGGAGTATCAGCACTGGGGCTGTAACCAAACGCTTCTTTAACGCCTGAAAACTGGCCTCACATTCTTCGGTCCAATTGTACTTACTTTCCTCCTTTAACAACTTTGTCATGGGCTTCGCAATCTTGGAGAAATTCTCAATGAGCCTCCGATAATATCCCGCGAGTCCAAGAAAACTGTGAATCTCTCCAACTGAGGTGGGTGCCTTCCATTCCATAACGGCCTCTACTTTGGAAGGGTCCACTCCTATACCATCTCCTGATATGACATGTCCGAGAAATCCAACTTCCTTCAACCAAAACTCACATTTGCTAAACTTGGCATATAACTCATGTTCCCTGAGCTTCTCGAGAACTAAACGCAAATGTTCCTTGTGCTCCTCTTTGTTCTTGGAGTAAACCAATATGTCATTAATGAACGCTACCACGAACTTATCCAAGAATTCCATGAATACCTTGTTCATCATACTCATGAAATAGGAAGGGGCATTAGTCAAACCAAATGACATAATTGTGTACTCGTAAAGCTTGTACCTTGCGGTAAAAGCTGTCTTAGGTATATCATGTTCTCGGATCTTCAACTAGTGATAACCAGATCGTAAATCGATCTTAGAGAATACCTTGGCTCCTTGCAACTGATCGAACATTATCATCGGCAGAGGGTATTTGTTCTTGATCGTCACTTCATTCAGTGCACGATAATCCACAACTATCCTTAGTGAGCCATCCTTCTTCTCGACTAAAAGCACTAGGGCTCCCCAAGGTGAAGAACTTGGTCGGATATAACCCTTCTCCATTAACTCCTTGATTTGTTTCTTGATTTCCTCCAAATCATTTGCGGGCATCTGGTATGGTCTCTTCGATATTGGTCTGGTGCATGGTAACAACTCAATCAAGAACTCTATGTCTCTATCCGGTGGCATGCCTGGTAACTCCTCCGGAAATACATCGGGGTAATCCTTCACAACCGGTACTTCTTCCTAAACAACTCCCGAGAGTGCATTTAATGCCTCTTCCGGGGCGTGTGTGCCTCGACACATACTTGATCCTCTTTCCTTCCGGGGTGGTGGGAAGAACTGATCTACTCGCGCAGTCGATGTTTCCTCCAAACTTGGATAGCCAATCCATACCTATGATTACATCCAAACCCTGGGCTTCCAAAATGATGAGATCTGTGGGAAATACATGTCTCCCAATGGTCAATGGCACTTGATAACATCCTCGGCTAGCCATGTACTCTGCTCCAGGGGAACTTACTAACATAGGCCACTTAAGGGCTACATTGGGCAAATGATACATTTCCATAAAACCCCTTGATATGTATGAATGAGATGCACCAGTGTCAAAAAGAACAAGGGCGGTAAATGAACTAACTAAAAACTTACCAACCACTGCGTCGGGATGCTTGTCAACTTCCTCCACGTTGATGTGATTCACCTGTCCTCTGATGAAAGGGTTGGGCTTCTTTCCTGAACTTCCGTTGTCATTCCCATTCTTTCTTTCAAGACATTCTGTGGCATAATGTCCAGTCTTCCTGCACTTGAAACAAGTAATATGACATAAATCTCTCTTGGCGGGCATGTATGGAGTGGAACGGTTCTGATTGTTGTTTCCTCCATTCCCATTGCCATTCTTGAGGCCACTATGGTTGTGTGAACTTCCTCCATTGTGAGAATGGCCTCCGGTGGTGGGATGGTTATGTCCTCCTGAGTAGGGGGGTAACGGGGCTTCTACTGGGCTCCAGAGTTAAAATTCCCCGATCCTTACTTCCTCTTGCGGGTCTCAATCTATTGCTGCTTTCCTTCAATCATGATGGCCTTGTCTACCAACTCCTGGTAATTGTTGTAGGTGGCTACCATCAGCTGCATGCTCAACTCATTGTTGAGTCCCTCCAGAAACTTCTCCTGCTTCGCGGCGTCAGTGGCTATATCATCTGGCGCGTAGCGAGCTAACTTCCTGAAGTCATCCACGTACTGCCCCCAGTGCAGTTTCCTTGGCGCAAGTAGCAAAACTCACGCTTCTTCAGGTTTGTGGCTCCAGCTAAGACATGTGCAGTGCGAAAGGCTTGCTGAAACTGATCATAAGTAACTGTAAAAAGTGGATAAGTGGCAGTGTAGTTCTCCCACCTAGTGGTTGCTGGTCCCTTAACCTAATGTGTGGCAAAGCGCGCTCTCTCTGCATTTGTGCATCCTGCAGTTGCTAGCTCTCTCCCCATCTTACGGAGCCAGTCATCTGCAACAATCAGATCGGTGCTACTAGAGAACACCGACGGATTCAACCTTAGAAACAGGGTCAGGTTGTCATGGGGAGGAGGTGGTGGGTTGTTCTTGTTGTTGTCGTCGTCGTCGTCGTTGTTGTTGTTGTTGTTGTTGTTGTTGTTGCCTTCGTTCTGAACAAGTAGTTGCATCAAAGAGTTCTGCTGCTAGATCAACTTAGTGAGCTCAGGTGGGAACTCGAATCCGGGCTCACATATCGGAGGCATCTGAGGGGTTTAGAGGGGTGAAAATAGAATAGAATGAGGTCTAGGGGGAATCACTACCCATATGCACATGAGACAAACAATTTCATATCATATCACTCAATTCAGTCAAGGTCACACAACAGATTCTAATACAAAGCTAGCAAACGATGTCTAACTACTTGGAAGAATACTAATGATTACAAGGTGGTCATCTAATAACTATCATCGAAAGACTCCCTGATATCTGCTCCAGCTTCGTCTTCATAGTAACTTTCATCACTGTCGGTGTCGTCTATTAGAATGTAGTCCTCCATATGAATGCACATCTCTGGTTCTGGCTTCACCGTGTTTGCTCCAACCTTCTTCTTTAGTGCTTCATTCTGCTCCAATAGTACATCGATTTCCTTTTCATATCCATCATGTATTGTCTTGAGTTCCTCTTCTAATTCCATGTTCCATGTCATCACCATCTTGGTCTTCAGCATGAGCGTCGAATGTGTTGGTCCATCTCCTGGATGAATGCTGCAATGGATCCATCCTTCCTGTTGCGAATCATCTCCCATTGCTCATCTCGGTGTCCACAAATCTGGTAGATGGTGTCTTCATGATCCTTGTTGTAGACTTCACATATGCGTCCAAATGTGATGTGTGCTGCCATACTCTTTCCCAAGCTTGAATTAGGTGCGTCAAAGGCCAGTTCAAGAGGTTCCGTGACTGGTGTAATAGTCCTCCCAAGAACACTGACTTTGATCTTCCAACATTCCTCTTCCGGCAACGTTGCCTAGAAATCTCCAGTGATACTTGGTATTCCAATGTGTAGGTATCTAGTGACTTCCTTCAAGTGTCTTCTCAAAGGGGTGTTATCGTATGGCTGAGTGAAGTTGCTCCCGGGGTCTGACATCTATATGATAGAAATAGAGAAGAATTTAGAATGAGTAAAGAAGAGCATCCTGTGGCTTATCCTAGTGGTCGCATCCTATGGTCAATGTGTTCTCTGATACCATCTCTGTAGCGACCTCGATCCCAATGGACCGGAGTCTCTGTGCTCAGTGTCACCCCTGGATCAGTATGCTGACACACACAATACTTCGAGGATTTATAACAGAGTTTCAATCACACTTTATTACATCAAAAATCCTCATAAGGAGTCTTATTACAATAATATGGCTGAAGGCCATCTAATAACAATAACTAATACGAATATTGCAGAAGCATCGAAGAATAGTTGAGTCCATCCAACTCCACGGCAAACATTGAGTGCATGACAATGACCTAATCACACCTTATTCTTTGTCGGTAAACTCTGCAACATGAGATGTTGCAGCCGTGTAGGTCAGCACATTGACTATGCTGGCAAGAACACACTGTAGCAAGTAGTGAAGAACAAATGGCTACAACTATATGCATATTTGGCTGGTGGGGGCTATAAGTTTAGTTTTTGCATAAAGCTAATTTTTCCTACAACAAAGGAATAAATTTTATTTACTACTCAGTTGTATTAAGCAATATTGAGAATGGGTCCACCATCTCAATCCCAAATTACCAAAATCATTAATAACCCAACAAGTTAATTAAATGGAGTGTTGAGATCAGTCCATAATTCAAATACCACGATACTCAAGATGTCCATAACCGGGGACACGGCTACTCATGAATAGTTTGTACACTCTGCAGAGGTTTGTGCACTTTTCCCCAGAAGACTCGATCGCCTCCGTTATATTTCTCGCACTGCATGGTGTTTGAGAACCGGATGACCGAGACACAGTCTTTCAGAAGCATTTACTCTTTACCCCGGATGGACTGATACACCTACTGTCCCCTACATCTGCTAGTCCACCACTGAAAGAGCTCACACAACATACTCAACTATGCCAGAGCCCATAATGGCATGTGTTTGCACACAGAAGTTTCTAGGCATGAATAATATATGATCCCTTTGAGCCTGGGTGACATTCGATAGGATGATCACACGGGTCCTCCGGGATCTCCTAGGACAACACTGGATTCTCTAGGTGCCCTGCAACCAATCCACCCAGTTATGTATTAAAGTTCCAACCTTAAACATTCCCTTAGTTATTATAACACTCACAACTTTTATGAAATCTCACATGCCAATCCACGTCTATGAGCATGGCTAAGCAATAAGTAACAAAGCATATATTCCCGGGGTTGATCTCAAGTCATTGGGTTCCTACCTCATGAACTACATAGCAATACCACATGTAATCAAGTCCTACTCATGAAATCTTTGAGGATAGAACTAATGAAATAAAACTGGGTATTGGAAAGTATGATCAAAGTATGAACTTGCTTTGCTGACGATCGGTGAAACCTAGTGACTCATAGTAGCACGCTTCACACTCCAAAAATTCTATCGCAATCAAACAATATCATACATAAGCAATCATGCAACAGATTCGAAGAACAGATTTCGAAAGACTTCAAAAACAAGCCAACGGCTCTTGTAACAGAAAACAATTTCTAATAGTATGAAAATTTATTGAATTTGGCCTTATCAGAAAGTTTAGGTCAAGAGCTTCGATTTGCAAACAGAATTAACTCAAACGGAGTTACGAAACTTAAGTAACGATCAAAAGAAGTTCAAATACAAATCTGTTTGAAATGAAAATTTATAACTTTCAAAAACAGATTTGAGTTGCGCTACTTGAAAGATATGATCAAAACAAAGAGTTTGGCGTTGGTTTCACCTAATTACCTAATTCTGACTAACAAGTAAAAAGTAATGATCGTTTGAAAACCGGGGATTCAACTGTAAAAACTTTAACTGCGGATAGGTCCCTGACGAAAATAACAAAAAAGAAAAACTCTAAATAGTGAACGTTCGTTTTTCTAACCAAAACAACGGACGTTCGTTGTTTAATAAAACCTAAAAAAATGAATCTAGGGTTTTCTAAAAAACTGATCTAGGTTTTAAAAAAACGGAAATAAAAACTAAAAAAAGGCCCGGGTTTTACCTAACGGGTCGGGTCGGGTCCGGCGGCGGGTCGGGTTCGCGGGCGGTGCGGTGGCTTCGGCCAGCGGCGCGGTGAGGCAGCGGTGCTGGCGCGGGGCGGCGGCGCGGGCGACTGCAGGGCGGCGGCTCGGGCGACGAGTGAGGCAGGCGGCGGCGTGCGGCGCGAGGCGGCGGCGGCTGGTGGGGAAAGGCGAGCCGCGGCGGCGGTGGCTCGAGGGGAGGCCGGGGCCTCGGCTTATAAAGCCCCCGGGATGGTGGCTTCCTTGAGGAAGGGGCCGGACGAAGTCGGCGGCGGCTCGGACTCCGGCACAGCGCAGGAAGGCGGTGGCGCGGGAGTGGGTCGGCTGGGCTTCGGCCCGGTCGGTCCAAAAAAAAATTTAAACGCACCGCGATGAAAAATTCAAAATAAAATCAAATAAAGTCCTAAAAAATTCAGAAACAATTTTGACCGTTCCCTCCTAATTTTGGTAACAAAGTGAATATTTTTCTGAAATAAAAATGCCTAGAATAAAAATAAACTTTTTAATGCAATTTAAAATAATTAAACTCCAATTAAAAATTCAATCAAGTTATTTTTACTCAAAATTCAAATTCCAACATTTTATTCTATTTTTAAGAAGTCATGTTATCTTCTCTCATTTATTTTAAAATATTGAAAATAAAATTTGGCAAAATAATATTTGATCCAACCCCACTTCGTTCTCTTTGGAAAACTTCCAACTCTCTCACTTGGGTCATTGAGTTGCTTAAATTTTTGGATAAATTTTCAAATAAACTCAATTCAAAATGCTCAAATGATGAATGCATATGAATGATCTATGTTAACATCCAAATTGAAAATTGGGATGTTACATTCACTTGTATCTTTTTGAGCATGGTGTGCTTTAATATTTTTGAATAAATACTCTTATGCTTCACTTATATTTATTTGAGAGTTAGTAAATTTTTAAAATAAATTCTCTAATGCTTCACTTATATTATTTTGAGAGAAGAAAATTTTATGCTCGTGTTCTTCACTTAAATTTGTTTGAGCTTATCAAAAGCAACATATGAAACTAGTCCTAGAGTGATATATATTGAAGAGGGATATAATAAAAACTTTCATGAAGATCATTGGACAAATTAAACTTGATTATTTGTAATAGTTTTGAGATATGAGTATTCAAAAGGGATATAAAAAAACTTTCATGAAGATCATTGGACAAATTAAACTTGATTCTTTATAATAGTTTTGAGATATGATGATAGTGATATCCGAGTCATGTTGGTGAGTAATTTTGCTTTAGTAAGAATATTGGTGTTAAGGTTTGTGATTACCTATGCAAGCACGAAATTCAATAGTTATGCAATGAAATTACATCATACTTATGGTGCATTATTCGGTGTTAGTTATGCTTAATGCTCGCTTATGTGATTTTATGTTTCTTGGTTTGTTGCTTCTCAATCTTTTTGCTAGCCTCCACTTGTACTAAGTACAAATACTACTTGTGTATCCAAACTCTTTAAACCCAGTTTTGCCATATGAGTCCACCATACCTACCTATATGCGGTATTTCCGTGCCGCTCTAAGAAAATTTGTATGTGCCAACTCTAATTTTCAAAATGAATTTCCTTTTAGTGTGCTCGTACCACTCATGAAGCGGCAAGGGGTGGCCAATATTTTCCATGTTAGATGTGTTATTCTCAAGATGAGTGTTTTTTCACTTGTCATTGCACGAGAGTATGACGGTAATAGGGATGCCCTGTCCCGAAATGAAAATGAAATTTACTTTATGTTGTCAAATAATAAATTCCTTGGAAAGTGTTGGCATGGAATGCACCCGTGGATACAACTAGCCATGGATTGTGAAAGAATGGTGGAAAAGGAATAAAGTTTATTTTCTGTTCTAGAACCGCCTATGATATATCTAGAATGGAAAGTGTTGGGAATTACTCGGTCGTTTTTGTTGACGGGAAATGTATGCATCTCAAAACATTTTATCTCTCAATTTAAGCTTTGTGCTCTGGCACCTCTACAAATCCCTACTTCCCTCTGCGAAGGGCCTATCTATTTACTTTATGCAATTTTTCTTTTTTACTTGAGTCTCCATCTTCTCTTATAAAGCACCAACTAAGTGGCACTATGATCGTACTTGAGCATTGGATGTAGCTAATATGTGAGTGTGTTTCATAATGGATCAATGATTAAGCATCGTGGGCTAGAGATAAATTGCTTTAGTATTGATATTTTTAAAGACATGGTTGCTTGTTGATATGCTTGAGTATTGAAATCTTCATCTCAAAACTAGACTATTACTTTGAACCATATAAAAGTCCAAATGTCAATGCTACAAAAGAAAAGAATATGTGATGAACATGTCGGGCAGCAGTCCACATAATTTTTTTTGTTTTTATCATTTACCTACTCGAGGACGAGCAGGAATTAAGCTTGGGGGTGCTGATACGACTCCCATGTATCTATATTTTTTTATCGTTCCTTGCTGTTATATTATCATTCTTGGATGTTTTACAATCATTTTGTAGCAAATTTATATCACTTTTTGGGACTAACCTATTGACATAGTGCCCAGTGCCAGTTGTTGTTTTTGCTTGTTTTTTAGATCGCAGAAAATCAATACCAAACGGAGTCCAAACGTAGCCAAACATTTTGGAGACTTTTTCTGGACCAGAAGACATAGGATGGGACAAAGAAGTACCAGAGGGGAGGCCCGAGGTGGGCACAATCCACCAGGGTGCGCCCAGGGGGGTTGTGCTCCCCTCAATGACCTCCTGCACCACCTCTTCACCCTAAAAATCCCCAAATATTCCTGAAATTCTAGGGGAGTCGACGAAAAATGATTTCATCCGCCGCAAGTTCCAGAACCACGAGATCCATCATCCTCATTGGTGCCTCTCCGATGATGTGTGGGTAGTTCACCATAGACATGTGGGTCTATAGGCAGTATCTAGATGCCTTATTCTCTCTTTTTGATTCTCAATACAATGGTCTCTTGGAGATCTATTTGATGTAACTCTTTTGCGGTGTGTTTTTCGGGTTCCGATGAACTTTGAGTTTATGATCAGATTTATATCCATGAAAGTTATTTGAGTCTTCTTTGATCTCTTATATGCATGATTACTTATAGCCTCATATTTCTTCTTCGAATCTTTGGTTTAGTTAGGCCAACTAGATCGAGTTTTCTTGCCATGGGAAGAGGTGCTTTGTGATGGGTTCGATCGTGCGGTGTTCTTTCCCAGTGACAGAAGGGGCAGAAAGACACGCATGTATCATTGCTATTAAGGATAACAAGATAAGGGCTATTCCTACATGAATAGATCTCGTCTACATCATGTCATCGTTCTTATTGCATTACTCCGTTTCTCCATGAACTTAATACACTAGATGCATGCTGGATAGCGGTCGATGTGTGGAGTAATAGTAGTAGATGCAGGCAGGAGTCGCTCTACTAATGTTGGACGTGATTCCTATATAATGATCATTGCATGGATATCGTCATAACTATTTGATTTTCTATCAATTTCCCAATAGTAATTTGTTTACCCATCGTGTGCTATTTCTTGAGAGAAGCCACTAGTGAAACCTACGGCCCCCGGGTCTATTTTCCTATCATATACTTTCAGATCTACATTGCTATTTGCCTCTTTATTTATTTGCATATTTTATTTTCAGATCTATATTATCAATAACCCAATAATACCTCACTGAATTTTATTCGCCGTTATTTGCATCTATCAAGTAAGTTGTCATCGATGCAATAAGGCAATAAAAATTGCTTCTAAATGTGTTGGATCATTTAGTGTAAGAGAAAATTGAGCGTTGTACGAACTTGTGATGGCAAAGTAATAAAAAGCGACAGACTGCATAATAAAGGTTGCTATCATAAGGGGCAATATAATGTGATGTTCTTTTGCACTAAGAGATTGAGCATACAAACAAAAAGCACATGGCAACCGCTGCTTCCCTCTACGAAGGGCTTATCTTTTACTTTTATGTATTTACTTTTATGCAAGAGTCAAAGTATTCTCCCCTATTCCTTTTTATTTTCTCCTTTTGCAAGCATCATGTGGTGAGGAAAGATCTAGGCACATATGTCCAGTTGGATATGAGTGAGCATGAATTATTATTGTTGACATCACCCTTGAGATAAGTATGTTGGGAGGCGAAACTATAAGCCCTATCTTTCTATGTGTCCGGTTGAAACTTTTTGCTCATGTGTATGCGGTGAGTATTAGCAATCATAGAAGATTGTATGATGGTTGAGTATGTGTACTTGCCAAAAGGCTCCGATACGTGACACTTTCTGAAAATATGATGAATTGTAGTTGCAAAGTGCACTGAGAACATAGTTTGTTGGTTTTCAATTGAGTTTATGCTTTCTACTTCAATATTGTGATGAATTGTTACTTGTTCATGAGAAGTTATATGATAAAGTTATATGATAAAATTATGTGATAAAGTTTTATGATAAAGTTTGTTGTTGTTATAATAATATGCATGATGCATCTATATCCGTACTTGGTTGGCTTGATGTAGACCTCCCCGGCAACGGCGCCAGAAATTCTTCCTGCTACTTCTTAAGCTTGCGTTGATTTTTTCCTTGAAGAGGAAAGGGTGATGCAGCAAAGTAGAGATAAGTATTTCCCTAAGTTGAGAACCAATGTATCAATCCAGTAGGAGGTACAAGCAAGTCTCCAATATATGCGCCTGCATAAACTAACAAACACTTGCACACAACGCAGAAAAGGGGTTGTCAATCCCTTAAACATCACAAACAAGAGTGAGATCTGATAGAGATAGATTTAAAACTAAAGTAAAAAGCTAAATAAAATAAACAAAAAATAATTGCAGCAAGGTATTTTTGGGTTTTTGGTTTTATAGATATGAAAATAATAGATGGAAAATAGACCCGGGGGCCATACGTTTCACTAGAGGATTCTCTCTTGAATAGAGCATACAGTGGGTAAACAAATTATTATCGAGCAATTGATAGAAAAGCGCAAAGTTACGATGATATGTAAGGCAATGATCATGAATATAGGCATCGCGTCCGTGACAAGTAGACCAACTCCTGCCTGCATCTACTACTATTACTCCACACATCGACCGCTATCCACCATGCATTTAGAGTATTAAGTTCATAAGAACAGAGTAACGCCTTAAGCAAGATGACATGATGTAGAGGGATAAATTCAAGCAATATGATATAAACCCCATCTTTTTATCCGTGATGGCAACAATACAGTACGTGCATCTCTACCCCTTCTATCACTGGGTGAGGACACCGCAAGATTGAACCCAAAACTAAGTAACTCTCCCATTACAAGAACTACCAATCTAGTTGGCCAAACCAAACCAATAATCCGAAGAGAAATACAAAGATATCAAATCATGCATGTAAGAATTCAGAAAAGATTTAAATAATATGCATAGACAATCTGACCATAAATCCACAATTCATCGGATCTCGACAAACACAGCGCAAAAGAAGATTACATCGAATAGATCTCCAAGAACATCGAGGAGAACATTGTAGTGAAGATCAAATAGAGAAAAGAAGCCATCTAGCTACTAGCTATGGACCCGTATGTCTATGGTAAACTACTCACGCATCATCGGAAGGGCAGCAAGGTTGACGTGGAAGCCCTCCGTGATCGAATACTCCTCCGGCAAAGTACCGGGACAGGCTACCATATAGGATCTAACGATGTGAGAGACCTGCGGCGGTGGAAAAGTATTTTTGTGGACGCTTCTGGTCATTTGGAAATATTTCTGAATTTATAGGCCAAGAATTAGGGTTGGAGGAGTCCCGTGGGGCCCACAAGCCAGGGGGCGCGCCCCCCTAGGGTGCGCCCTGAGGGCTTATGGAGCCCTTGGGACTCTTCTGACTTCTTCTCCATGTCCTATGTGTTCTTCTGGTCCAAGAAAAATCATCGCGAAAGTTTTATTCCGTTAGGACTCCGTTTGATATTCCTTTTCTGCGAAGCTCAAAAACAAGAAAAAAAAACAAAAAACTAGCACTGGGCTCTAGGTTAATAAGTTAGTCCCAAAACTAATATAAAATAGCATATAAATGCATATAAAACATCCAAAGTTGATAATATAATAGCATGGAACAATCAAAAATTATAGATACGTTGGAGATGTATGAAGCATCCCCAAGCTTAATTCATGCTTGTCCTTGAGTACGTAAATGATAAAAACAAATTTTTTGATGTGAAATGCTACCTAGCGTATTTATCAATGTATTTCTTCTTTATTTGGCATGAATATTCAGATCCATATGATTCAAAACAAAATTTCGGTGACATCAAAACAATAATACTTCAAGCATACTAGAAAGAAAATTATGAAGCTTCAAAAATAACATGGCTAAAGAAAGTTATCCCTACAAAATCATATAGTCTTGTTATGCTCCCTCTTCTTAGCACAAAGTATAAATCATGCCGACCCCGGTGTTAGCCAAGAAATTGTTTCATACTTTTAACGCGCTTCGGCTTTTTCAACTCTTCACGCAATACATGAGCGTGAGCCATGTACATAGCACTATGGGTGGAATAGAAGGTGGTAGTAGACAAAAGTAGGGGGAAAGTCTCACATCAACTAGGAAAATTAATGGACTATGGAGATGTCCATCACTCGATATCAATGTGAGCGAGTAGGGATTGCCATGTAACGGATGCGCTAGAGCTATAAGTGTATAAAAGCTCAAAAGAAAACTAAGTGGGTGTGCATCCAACTTGCTTGCTCATGAAGACCTAGGGCATTTGAGGAAGCCCATCATTGGAATATACAAGCCAAGTTCTATAATGAAAAATTCCCACTAGTAATATATGAAAGTGACAAAATAGGAGACTCTCTATTATTAAGAACATGGTGCTACTTTGAAGCACAAGTGTGGAAAAAGATAGTAACATTGACCCTTCTCTCTTTTTCTCTCATTTTTTGGAGACTTTTTTATCCTTTTTATGTTGGGCTCTTTGGCCTCTTTATTTATTTGGGCTCTTTGGCCTCTTTTATTTATAACCTCACATGGGTCAATGTTCTAATAATGATGACAATCACACTTTTATTTACTTACAACTCAAAATTACAACTCGATGGTAAACTCAAACATGATGACGGAACGGTGGAGTTACATGGCAATATATCTCGGAATGGCTATGAAAATGCCATAATAGGTAGTTATGGTGGCTGTTTTGAGGAAAGGTATAAGGTTGGTTTGATGCACAAGGTTGGTTTGATGCACCGGCGAGAATTGTGCGGTACTAGAGTGGCTAGCAATGGTGGAAGGGTGGGAGTGCATATAATCTCTGGAGTCAACATTAGTCATAAAGAAGTCACATACTTATTGCAAAAAGTTTATTAGCCTTCGAAGCAAAGTACTACTACGCATGCTCCTAGGGGGAGGTTGGTAGGAGTTAACCATCGCGTGCCCCCGACTTTCATGCAAAGGAAGACAATCAAGAATAATTCGCGCTCCAACTTCATCACATAACTAGAAGACCATACGTGCATGCTACGGGAATCACAAACCTTAACACAATTATTTATTTAACCACACAACTTACTGCTAGAATGATTCTAATATCACTATCTTAATATCTCAAAACGATTGCAAGGAATCAAACTTCTCATATATTCAATGCTCTTATTATACCCTCTTTGGATGCCTATCGTATTAGGACTAATTCATAACCCAAGAAAATTACCATGCTATTTGAAGACTCTCAAAATAATATAAGTGAAGCATGAGAGTTCATCAATTTATTCAAAAAAAACATCACCGCCATGCTCAAAAGATATAAGTGAAGCACTAGAAAAACTACCCTAGCTCAAGATATAAGTGAAGCACATAGAGTATTCAATAAATTCACGATTAATGTGTGTCCCTCTCAAAAGGTGTGTAGAGCAAGGATGATTGTGGCAAACTAAAAATCAAAGACTCAAATCATACAAGACGCTCCAAGCAAAACACATATCATGTGGTGAATAAAAATATACCCCAAGTAAATTTACCGATGGATTGAAGACGAAAGAGGGGATGCCATCCGGGGCATATCCAAGCTTAGGTGATTGGTTGTCCTTGAATATTACCTTGGGGTGCCTTGGCCATCCCCAAGCTTAGGCTGTTGCCACTCCTTATTCCATAGTCCATCCAAACTATACCCAAAACTTGAAAACTTCACAACACAAAACTCAACAAAAAAACTCGTGAGATTTGTTTGTAAAACAAATTCAATCCTTACTTGTAGGTAGTAGGTACTGTTGCGAACTCATTCTTATTTTATATTGGTGTAATATCTACTGTATTCCAACTTTTCCATGGTTCATACCCCCCGATACTAGCCATAGATGCATCAAAATAAGCAAACAACACAACGAAAATAGAATTTGTCAAAAACTGAATAGTCTGCAAAAATGCGATTTAAGGTGAAAGCTATGTATCTCTGAAAATTCTGAAAACTTAGGACGACGTGGGCAATTTGTAGATCAGAAACGTGTAAAACATTCAGAGTTTTTCCGCGTTCCATCAACCAGAAACAATTCTGACACTGGAAGCAAAAGCTTATGTTTTCGAGAAAAAACCAATCTACTATATTCCAAATCATGCCAAAGATCTTGCTTGGCACAAACACTAAATTAAAACATGAAAGCACATCTTACCAGAGGCTAGATGATAGATTTATTCAAGAACAACAAGAAAAAAGTTAAAATTAAAATAAAATTGGGTTGCCTCCCAACTAGCGCTATTGTTTAACGCCCCCAGCTAGGCATAAAGCAACGATGTAGGTATTCTCATCTTTGGTACTCAAACCATAAGTAGCCCTTATAATGGATTCATATGGTAAACTTATTTTCTTTCTAGGAAATTGTTCCATGCCATTCCTTCATGGAAATTAAAATCTATTTTTTCCTTCTTTCATATCAATAATTGCACAAATCGTTCTAAGGAAAGGTCTACCAAGAATAATAGGGCATGTTGGATTGCAATCTATATCAAGAACAATAAAATATACGTGCACATAATTACTATTTGCAACAATAAGAACATCATTAATCCTTCTTATAGGTTTTTTAATAGTGGAATCCGCTAGATGCAAATTTAAAGAACAATCATCAAGTTTACGGAAACCTAACACGTCACATAGATTTTTCGGAATCGTGGAAACACTAGCACACAAATCACACAAAGCATTACACTCATAATATTTAATCTTGATTTCAATAGTAGGTTCCCAATCATCATCAAGTTTTCTAGGGATAGAAACTTCCAACTCAAGTTTTTCCTCAAAAGATTTTATCATAGCATCAACAATATGTTTAGTAAAAGCCTTATTTTGATTATAAGCATAAGGAGAATTTAACATGGATTGCAACAAGGAAATACAATCTATCAAAGAGCAACTATCATAATTAAATTCCTTGAAATCCAAAATAGTGGGTTCATTGCTAGCTAAAGTTTTGACCTCTCCAATCCCACTTTTTCACTAAGATCATTATTCTCCAAATTATCGGGACACCTTTTATCTAAATTTGACTCATATCCAGTCCCTTATTTTTTAAGATCTATATTAGCAAACAAAGATTCAATGGGAGGTAGACCAGGCAGCTTAAGATATTCATCATTAGTATCGCAAAAACTAGAAGAACACGTCTTTTCCAGTTTTTCTCTTTTAGCACGCAACCTAGCCGTTCTTTCTTTGCACTCATTGATAGAAACTTGCATAAAATTTAGAGATTCATTAATATCATGCTTTGGTGTCATAGATCTAATTTTCAAATAATCAGTCTCATGAGAAATTATATCAACGTTCCTAGCCAAATCATCAATCTTAAGCAATTTTTCTTCTACCATAGCGTTGAAAACCTTTTGGGAATTTATAAATTCCTTAATTGTACTCTCAAGATGAGAAGGTATTTTATTATAATTTACATAAGAATTGTTGTAGGAATTACCATAGTTATTAGAGGAATTACTAGGAAACGGCCTAGGGTTGAAATTACCTCTATACGCGTTATTACCAAACAAAAATTCTACCAAAAAAATTCACATCCACAGGTTCATTATTATTCTCAAGCAAAGTAGACAAATGCATATCATTAGGATCCATAGAAGAACCCTTGCTAGCAATTAATTTCATAAGATCATCCATCTTTTTACTCAAAGTATTAATTTCTTCAATTGCATGCATTTTTTTACTAGTAGATGATCTTTCGATATACCATTGAGCATAATTTACCATAATATTATCTAGGAATTTAGTAGCTTATCCTAATGTGATTTCCATAAAAGTACCCACCGCGGCCGAATCTAAAAGATTTCTAGATGCAAAATTCAATCCGGCATAAAAGTTTTGTATGATCATCCATAAACTTAAACCATGAGTAGGGAAATTTCTTATCATTAATTTCATCATTTCCCATGATTGTGCAACAAGCTCATAATCTAGTTGTTTAAAATTCATAATATCGTTCCTAAGGGAGATGATCTTAGCTGGTGTAAAATACTTGGAAATAAAGGCATATTTGCACTTATTCCATGAATCATTACTATTTTTAGGCAAAGATAAAAACCAAGTTTTCGCACGATCACATAGAGAGAACGTAAATAGGTTCAATTTAATGATATCATTATCCACATCTCTTTTCTTTTGCATATCACGTAACTCAACGAAATTATTTAGATGGGATGCAACATCTTCATTAGGACTACCGGAAAATTGTTCTTTCATAACAAGATTCAATAAGGCGACATTGATTTCATAAGATTCCGCACTAGTGGCGGGAGCAATTGGAGTACTAATAAATTCATTTTTATTAGTATTAGAAAAATCACACAACTTAATATTCTCCGGATTCATTGTGACAAAGCAAGTGATCTATCACACAAGCAAACAAAAATACGAACGAAAAAGGGCGAATAAAAACACAAATATTTTTGTGCTTTTCTGGAAATGTTTTAGAAGTGGGGGAGATGAAAACGAGAGGCAAATGGCACATAATGTAAGTACAAGAGATGAGAATTTATTACAAGTACTTGGTAGGCTTGATGTAAACCTACCAGGCAACTACGCCAGAAATTCATCCTTCTACTTATTGAGCTTGCGTTGATTTTTCCCTTGAAGAGGAAAGGGTGATGCAGAAAAGTAGAGATAAGTATTTCCCTCAGTGGAGAAACATTGTATCAATCCAGTAGGAGGTACAAGAAAGTCTCCAATATATGCACCTGCACAAACTAACAAACACTTGCACACAATGGGAAAAAGGGGTTATCAATCCCTTCAATGTCACGAACAAGAGTGAGATCTGATAGAGATATATTTAAAACTAAAGTAAAAAAGCAATGTAAAGTAAATACAAAATAATTTCAGCAAGGTATTTTTTGGTTTTTGGTTTTATAGATCCGAAAATAATAGATGGAAAAGAGACCCAGGGGCCATAGGTTTCACTAGAGGCTTCTCCCTTGAATAAAGCATACATTGGGTAAACAAATTACTGTCGAGCAATTGATAGAAAAGCGCAAAGTTATGACGATATCTAAGGCAATGATCATGAATATAGACATCACATCCGTGACAAGTAGACCAACTCATGCCTGCATCTACTACTATTACTCCACGCATCGACCGCTATCCAACATGCATCTAGAGTATTAAGTTCATAAGAACAGAGTAATGCCTTAAGCAAGATGACATGATGTGGATGGATAAACTAAAGCAATATGATATAAACCCCATATTTTTATCCTTGATGGCAACAATACATTACGTGCCTCGCTACCCCTTCTGTCACTGGGTGAGGACAACGCACGATTGAACCCAAAACTATGCACCTCTCCCATTGCAAGAACTACCAATCTAGTTTGCCCCAAACCAATAATTCGAAGAGAAATGATAAGATATCAAATCATGCATATAAGAATTCAGAGAAGATTCAAATAATATTCATAGATAATCTAATCATAAATCCACAATTCGTCAAATCTCAACAAACACACAGAAAAGTAGATTACATCGAATAGATCTTCAAGAACATCGAGGAGAACATTGTATTGAAGATCAAAGTGAGAGAATAAGCCATCTAGATCCTAGCTATGGACCCGTAGGTCTGTGGTAAACTACTCACGCATCATCGAAAGGGCAACAAGGTTGATGTAGAAGCCCTCCGTGATCGAATCCCCTTCTGGCAGAGTACCAGAAAATGCCTCCAGATGGGATCTAACGAGGTCAGAGACCTGCGGCGGTGGAAAGGTATTTTCGTGGTCGCTTCTGATTGTCTGGAATATTTCTGAATTTATAGGCCAAGAATTAGGGTTGGAGGAGTCCCATGGGGCCCACAAGCCTAGGGACGCCCCACTAGGGCGCGCCCCGAGGGCTTGTGGAGCCCTCGGGACTGTTCCGACTTCTTCTCCAAGTCCTACGTGTTTGTTCTGGTCCAAGGAAAATCATCGCGAAAGTTTTATTCCGTTTGGACTCCGTTTGATATTCCTTCTCTACGAAGCTCAAAACAAGAAGAAGAAAAAAATAGAAACTCGCACTGGGCTCTAGGTTAATAAGTTAGTCCAGAAATAATATAAAATAGCATATTAATGCATATAAAATATCCAAAGTTGATAATATAATAGCATCGAACAGTAAAAAATTATTGATACGTTGGAGACGTATCACTAGGGCGCGCCTGAGCCCCCTGGCGGATTGTGTCTAGCATGGTTCTCCTTCGGTGCCCATCTTCTGGTATATAAGTCATTTTGACCTAGAAAAAAAATAAGAGGAGGACTTTCGGGACGGAAGGCCGCCGTCTCGAGGCGGAACTTGGGCAGGAGCACTTTTGCCCTCTGGTGGAGCGATTCCGCCGGGGGAACTTCCCACCCGGAGGGGGAAATCAAAGACATCGTCATCACCAACAAATCTCTCATCTTTGGGAGGCCAGTCTCCATCAACATCTTCAACAGCACCATCTCCTCTCAAACCCTAGTTCATCTCTTGTGTTCAATCTTTGTACCGGAACCTCAGATTGGTACCCGTGGGTGACTAGTAGTGTTGATTACATCTTGTAGTTGATTACTATATGGTTTATTTGTTGGAAGATTATATGTTCAGATCCATTATGCTATTTATTACCCCTCTGATCTTGAGCATGATTATCTTTTGTGAGTAGTTACTTTTGTTCTCGAGGTCACGGGAGAAATCTTGTTGCAAGTAATCGCGTGAACTTGATATGTGTTTGATATTTTGATGATATGTATGTTGTGATTCCCTTAGCGGTGTCATGTGAACGTCGACTACATGACACTTCACCATATTTGAGCCTAAGGGAATGCATTGTGAAGTATTTATTAGATGATGGGTTGCTAGAGTAACAGAAGCTTAAACCATAGTTTATGCGCTACTTCATAAGGGGCCGATTTGGATCCAAATGTTTAATGCTATGGTTACATTTTGTCTTAATACTTTTCTCGTAGTTGCGGATGCTTGCGAGTGGGTTAATCATAAGTAGGAGGCTTGTTCAAGTAAGAACATCACCTAAGCACCGGTCCACCCGCATATCAAATTATCAAAGTAGGAAACACAAATCAAACCAACATGATAAAAGTGACTAGATGAAATTCCCGTGTACCCTCAAGAACGCTTCGCCTATTATAAGAAACTGTTTTGGCCTGTCCTTCGCCACAAAAGGATTGGGCTACCTTGTTGCACTTTATTTACCGCTACCGTTACTTGCTCGTTACAAATTATCTTTCTAACAAACTACCTGTTACCGACAATTTTAGTTCTTGCAGAAATTACCTTGCTGAAAACCACTTGTCATTTCCTTGAACTCCTCGTTGGGTTCGACAATGTTACTTATCGAAAGGACTACGATTGACCCCCTATACTTGTGGTTCATCAGTTGTCTTCGGTTTGCGGGAGAGAGTGCATCCGAACAGCGCCGCAAACCGATACATGACCGTGTTCGATGACTTTCGCGGTCCGAACAACATGGTTTGAATGGATGCTAGGGGTTTGAGGGTCGGCGTTGGAGATGCCCTTATGTTTCTATCTATATGGCGTATGTGATAAGACTTGCAGACGTCTATCCAAAGGGCCTGTTATCCCTATTGATTGCTAAAACGGCAGCAAGAGGTAATGTCATCCGCAAAATACAATATAGTGGTCAGAATTATTGAGTAAATACGAAATAGAAGTGTAACGCTTCACATTGTAATTTATTGTTAGCCTTTTTTATGAAATGTAGTTTAATTATGTATGATTTGTTGCACAAGAAAAACTTAGGGAACAATGTTCCTGTCCATGTTGTGTATGTGATAAGACTCACATACGTCTATCCAAAGGGCCCCTTCTCTCTATTAGTTGCCAAAATGGCGGCATGTGTTAAAGTCGTCTGTAAAATACCATACATGCTTGAAACTACCGAGTAAAGAAGAATATAGAGGTGTAATTTAGAAAAAATAACATAGTTTAGTGTTGCATCGTGAAAGACTATGTCTATCCTAATAATGCACTTCTCTCTATAATTGTAAAAGTGGTTACATATGCTAAAATCATCCACAAAATACAATATTGTGGTTAGATCCGCTGAAGAAACACGGACAAAGAAGTGCCATGCTTTACATATGTAATATATAATTAGATTTTGTATTAATCGATTTTATTACACATGGGTTTTTGCATGGAAACAACTAAGGAAATACTATTTTATATTGATGTTGCATATGTTTATAGACCTGCATGCGTCTATCCAAAGAGTCCTCACCTTCCCTACCAATTGCCAAAATGACAAATATGGTGAAGCCGTCTGCAAAATAGAATATAGTGGTCTGAATTGCCGAATGAACACCGACATAATACGTACATAAAAGTTTAACACTTTAATTTATTGTTAGCTTTGGGAGCACATAGAATTTGTTGCGTGAAATGGCGAACAGATGCTTAGGATATTATGTTTCTATCTATATGGCGTATGTGACAAGACTTGCAGACCTTTATCCAAAGGGTGTGTTATCTCTATTGACTGCTAAAACGGCCGCAAGAGGTAATGTCATCCGCAAAATACAATATAGTGGTCAGAACTGTTGAGTAAATGCGAAATAGAAGTGTGACGCTTCACATTGTAATTTATTGTTAGCCTTTTTATGAAACGCAATTTAATTATGCATTATCTGTGTTGCACGAGAAAAACTTAGGAAACAATGTTCATATCCATGTTGCGGACATGACAAGACTCACATATGTCTATCCAAAGGGTTGTTCTATCTATTAGTTGCAAAAATGGCTACATGTGTTGAAGTCGTCCGTAAAATACGATACAGGCCTGAAACTACCGAGTAAAGACGGATATAGAAGTGTACCGCTTTAAGAATTTAGAAAATAACATAGTTTTGGTGTCGCATATGTGAGAAGACTATGTCTATCCTAAAAGTGCACTTCTCTGTGTAATTGGAAAAGTATTTACATATGCTAAAATCATCCATAAAATACAGTATTATGGTTAGATCCGCCGAAGAAACATGGGCATAGAAGTGCCATGCTTTACATTTTTAATTTATTATTAGCTTTTATATGAATAAATTTTATTACGCACGAGTTTTTGCAATGAAACAACTAAGGAAATGCTATTTTATATTGATGTTGCATATGTGAATAGACCTGCATACGTTTATCCAAAGAGCCCTCTCATTCCCTACCAATTGCAAAAACGACAAATACGGTGAAGCCATCTGCAAAAATAGAATATAGTGGTCCGAATTGTCGAATGAACACCGACATAATACATACATAAAAGTGTAACACTTTAATTTACTGTTAGCTTTCGGAGCACACAAAATTTGTTGCATGAAATGGCGAAACAGATGCTTAGGATATTATGTTTCTATCTATATGGCGTATGTGACAAGACTTGCAGACCTTTATGCAAAGGGCCTCTTATCTCTATTGACTGCTAAAATGTCCGCAAGAGGTAATGTCATCCGCAAAATACAATATAGTGGTCAGAACTGTTGAGTAAATGTGAAATAGAAGTGTAACGCTTCACCTTGGAATTTATTGTTAGCCTTTTTTTGAAATGCAATTTAATTATGCATGATCTGTTGCACGAGAAAAACTTAGGAAACAATGTTCATATCCATGTTGCGTACGTGACAAGACTCACATACATCTATCCAAAGGGCCTCTTCTCTCGATTAGTTGCGAAAATGGCTACATGTGTTAAAGTCGTCCGTAAAATATGATACGGGCCTGAAACTGTCGAGTAAAGACGGATAGAAGTGTAACGCTTTAAGAATTTAGAAAATAACAAAGTTTTGGTGTTGCATATGTGAGAAGACTATGTCTATCCAAAAAGTGCATTTCTCTCTGTAATTGGAAAAGTAGTTACATATGCTAAAATCATCCACAAAATACAGTATTGTGGTTAGGTCCGCCAAAGAAACATGGGCATATAAGTGCCATGCTTTACATTTGTAATTTATTATTAGCTTTTGTATGAAGCAATTTTATTATACATGAGTTTTTGCAATGAAACAACTAAGGAAATGCTATTTTATATTGATGTTGCATATGTGAATAGACCTGCATACGTCTATCCAAAGAGTCCTCTCATTCCCTACCAATTGCGAAAACGACAAATACGGTGAAGCCATATGCAAAAATAGAATATAGAGGTTCGAATTGCCGAATGAACACCGACATAATACATACATAGAAGTGTAACACTTTAATTACTGTTAGCTTTCGGAGCACACAAAATTTGTTGCGCGAAATGGCGAAACAGCTGCTTAGGATATTATGTTTCTTTCTATAGGGCGTATGTGACAAGACTTGCAGACCTTTATCCAAAGGGCCTCTTATCTATATTGACTGCTAAAACAGCCGCAAGAGGTAATGTCATACGCAAAATACAATATAGTGGTCAGAACTGTTGAGTAAATGGGAAATAGAAGTGTAACGCTTCACATTGTAATTTATTGTTGGCCTTTTTATGAAATACAATGTAATTTTGCATGATCTTTTGGACGAAAAAAACTTAGGAAACAATGTTCCTATCCATGTTGCGTATGTGACAAGACTCACATACGCCTACCAAGAGGGCCTCTTCTATCTATTAGTTGCAAAAATGGCTACATGTGTTAAAGTCGTTCGTAAAATACGATACGGGCTTGGAACTACCGAGTAAAGACGGATATAGAAATGTAACACTTCAAGAATTTGGAAAATAACATAGTTTGGTGTTGCATATGTAAGAAGACTATGTCTATCCTAAAAGTGCACTTCTCTTGTAATTTTAAAAGTTGTTACATATGCTAAAATCATCCACAAAATACAGTGATGTGGTTAAATCCATCGAACAACATGGACATAGAAGTGCCATGCTTTTCATATGTATAATTTATTATTATCTTTTGTATAAATCGGTTTTATTACACTTTTTTTTGCATGGGAACAACTAAGGAAATGCTATTTCTATCGATGTTGCATATGTGAAGAGGCTTGCATACGTCTATCCAAAGAGACCTCTCCTTCCCTACTAATTGCGAAAACGACAAACCAGTTGAAGTCATCCGCAAAAATATAATATAGTGGTCAGAACTGCCGAGTGAACACAAACATAATACGTACATAGAGAGTGTAACGCTTTCATCTATTGTTTGCTTTCTGACCACGGAGAGTTTGTTGCATGAAATCAACTCAGGAAATATTATGTGTACCGTATGCTGCATATGTGAAAAGACCGTGTTGCAACAGCGCACATTGTAAAATTTTCTTCTTCTAGAATCACTAATGCTCTGGTTCTTCCATCTGACCGAGGATCTCACGAATTTACTGTGCAACCAGAAAATAGCCGGAAGCTTTTTATTGCGAATCAGCACACCATTCCTTTTCTAAGCGTCTAAAACCCCCTAGCCCGGTGTAAAACGAACCAACAACAGACACAGAGGGCCACAGATCTCTCTCCGCCGTCCAGTCCACAGACCCGCTGCCCCCAGTTGTTTTCCATGCCATCTTGGGCGCCGGGGACCGACCAATAGATCCAACCCAGCACCACCGGCCAAACGCCAAAGCAAGGAAATCTCCGAATAGCAAAAGAAAGGCAAGGGAGGAAGAACCGGGACACCCCATCACCCGACGGACGATCTCTGTCACTCCCTTGTCTGATCACCACGAGGTGAGCCGCTGTTTGTTCCTATAAAGGGCGTCCGTCCTCGTGCACCATGGGCGGTTCCGCTCCACCAGATGGTGTAGACTAGAGCCGGAGCAGTCCCGTTTGACAGTATTCGCTGCCAAATTTATCATCACCATCATCATCTGATGATGATATGTTTGTTGCTCAGAGGAAGGGACCAAATCGGCCTCGTCACAGGCTGAGGAGTGAGCGGCACACTTGTCAAGCTAGGGTAGCCCTAAAAAAACTTGTCAAGCCAGGGGAATACCGCCAGCACCAAAAGGTTCACCCCCTTGTGTCAAAAGTACAGAAAGGCCCTCCTTTATCTTTCCCCTTTCTCTCTCTACAATTAGTGCATCACTCTCAGCTCACTCCACCGGTGAGAGATAGATAGATAGATAGAGAGGGAGAGCGCAGTGGGCAAGACACACACCCACCCAGGTCGGTCAGGTGGACGCCTTGTTGTTGTTGCTGAGCCCTCCCCGCAGACCACTCTCCGCTTCAACTGTCTCGCGAGGAACTGTGTGCCAAAATATCGGCGCCTCCGTTCTTCTTCTTCCTCCTCCTCGCCGGTTGAAGCCGCCCCGTTTCTCCCCCAAATTCGCCCCCTTTCTCGCCAAATCCCGAATCTTGCTCTCGCCAGAGGTAGTGGTGGTAGGCGGCCATGGTGTCGAGCTCCTACTCCAACCTGCTGGACCTGGCCACCGGCGCGGCGGACCAGGGGCCGGCGCCGGCCGCGCTCGGCGCGCTGCGGCGGCGGCTCCCGAGCGTGGTCACCACGCCGGGGCTCATGGAGGACTCCCCCGCGTCGCCCTCCACGCCGTCCCCGGCGCCGCGCCCGCGCACCATCGTCGTCGCCAACCACCTCCCGATCCGGGCCCACCGCCCGGCCTCGCCGGAGGAGCCCTGGACCTTCTCTTGGGACGAGGACTCGCTGCTCCGCCACCTGCAGAAGAGCTCCTCCTCCCCGTCCATGGAGTTCATCTACATCGGCTGCCTCCGCGAGGACGTCCCGGTCCCCGACCAGGACGCCGTGGCGCAGGCGCTCCTCGAGTCCTACAACTGCGTGCCGGCCTTCCTCCCCGCCGACACCGCCGCGCGCTACTACCACGGCTTCTGCAAGCAGCACCTCTGGCCGCTCTTCCACTACATGCTGCCGCTCTCCCCGGACCTCGGCGGCCGCTTCGACCGCCTGCTCTGGCAGGCCTACGTCTCCGCCAACAAGGTGTTCGCCGACAAGGTGCTGGAGGTGATCAACCCGGACGACGACTTCGTTTGGGTGCACGACTACCACCTCATGGTGCTCCCCACCTTCCTCCGCAAGCGCTTCAACCGCATCAAGCTCGGCTTCTTCCTCCACTCGCCCTTCCCCTCCTCCGAGATCTACAAGACGCTGCCCGTCCGGGAGGAGCTCCTCCGCGCGCTCCTCAACTCCGACCTCATCGGCTTCCACACCTTCGACTACGCCCGCCACTTCCTCTCCTGCTGCGGCCGGATGCTCGGCCTCCCCTACGAGTCCAAGCGGGGCCACATTTGCCTCGAGTACTACGGCCGCACCGTCAGCATCAAGATCCTGCCCGTCGGGGTCTACATGGAGCAGCTCAACGCGGTGCTCGCCTTGCCGGAGACGGAGGCCAAGGTCGCGGAGCTCATGGAGACCTACACCGGCAGCGGGAAGGTCGTCATGCTCGGCGTCGACGACATGGACATATTCAAGGGGATCAGCCTTAAGCTGCTCGCCATGGAGGAGCTGCTGGGGCAGCACCCGGAGTGGCGGGGCAGGCTGGTGCTGGTGCAGGTCGCAAACCCGGCGAGGGGCCGGGGGAAGGACGTCGCCGGCGTGCAGGAGGAGACCTATGCCATGGTGAAGAGGATCAATGAGGCGTTTGGCGCGCCGGGGTACGAGCCGGTGGTGCTGATTGACCAGCCACTGCAGTTCTACGAGCGCGTCGCGTACTATGTCATTGCAGAGGTGTGCCTGGTGACCGCGGTCCGGGACGGCATGAACTTGATCCCCTATGAGTACGTCGCCTCCCGGCAAGGCAACGACAAGCTGGACAGAATACTGCGGCTGTGCAAGCCAGAGGAGAAGAAGAGCATGCTGGTGGTGTCCGAGTTCATCGGGTGCTCCCCGTCGCTCAGCGGCGCCATAAGGGTGAACCCGTGGAACATCGAGGCCGTGGCCGACGCCATGGAGAGCGCCCTTGTGCTGCCTGAGAAGGAGAAGAATCTGCGGCATGACAAGCACTACCGCTACGTGGAGAAGCACGACGTCGGCTACTGGGCCAATAGCTTCCTCCAGGACCTTGAGAGGACCTGCAAGGATCACTCGAACCGGCGGTGCTGGGGAATCGGTTTCGGCCTCCGGTTCAGGGTGGTGTCCCTTGACCTGAGCTTCAGGAAGCTTGCAATGGAGCACATTGTTCAGGCGTACAGGAGGTCGAAGACGCGCGCTATTCTGCTGGACTACGACGGCACGCTGATGCCGCAGGCGATCAACAAGAGCCCCACTGCGAAATCGGTCCAGATACTCGACAGCTTGTGCCAGGACACGAGGAATGCGGTGTTCCTTTGCAGCGGGTTCAAACGCTGCACGCTCGACGAGTGGTTCCCTGCCGAGAACCTTGGCATGGCAGCTGAGCACGGCTACTTCATGAGGTATGAGCTTAAGTTAAGGTTT
Organism: Secale cereale; assembly: GCA_902687465.1. Lineage (NCBI taxonomy): Eukaryota > Viridiplantae > Streptophyta > Magnoliopsida > Poales > Poaceae > Secale > Secale cereale. The sequence continues at coordinate 156,021,643 of LR738715.1, read as the reverse complement.
GCTAAGCTTTTATGTACATTCTTGCAAGCTTAGCTCAATGCTCAACATTCAGACTTGCAGATGCAGGCCATCCTTTTCTTGCCTGTCCACATTAGCTAACTGAATTGAAATGTTTATTGGGCTCTATATCATTACGACAAGTACAATTTAGTGGCATATGTATGGAGAAATCTTTTGGTATGTTGCATCATACGTTCATATTCTATGGCTGTGTGCATCGCAATGATGCAGAGACCCGGGGCCAAGCCTCCTTTTCGAAGAAAATCATAGGTTCATACGTATTCATGTTGAAGTGGAATAGCATGCCTTTTTCCTTTCTGCCACCATAGGTTGATATTCAAGTCGAAGAAAAGCATAGGTTCATATTCAAGTTGAAGTGGAACAGCATGGGTTCATATTCAAGTTGAAGTGGAATAGCAAGCCTCCTTTTATTGGGCGGCTGCTAAGTTAACATGATCTGTTGCATCATTTTGAAACTGCCTAGTTCTCTGATGTCTAATTTCTGAAATGTGCTACACTGAATAAGGCTGAAGAGGGACGCAGAGTGGGAGACCTGCATCCCACCCGCAGACTGCAGCTGGATGCAGATTGCACGGCCGGTCATGGAGCTCTACACCGAGACAACGGACGGTTCGATCATCGAGGAGAGGGACACCGTACTCGTCTGGAACTACGAGGACGCGGACCCCGACTTCGGGTCATGCCAGGCCAAGGAGCTGGTCGACCACCTCGAGAGCGTGCTCACCAACGAGCCAGTCTCGGTGAAGAGCACCGGGCACTCCGTCGAAGCTAAGCCGCAGGTGAAGAGATCTCTCACTCAATCCCATTTCACCTTCTTGGCACGAATCAAGCTTCGCCGCTCACAGAAGACAGAATTCTTGTGTTGTGCAGGGCGTGAGCAAAGGCGTGGTGGCGCGGCGCATGCTGGCGGCGCTGCAGGAGAGGGGCATGTGCCCGGACTTTGTGCTCTGCATCGGGGACGACCGCTCCGACGAGGACATGTTCCAGTTCATCACCAGCGCCTCCTGCGGCGACTCGCTCGCGTCCACGGCGGAGGTCTTCGCCTGCACCGTCGGCCGCAAGCCCAGCAAGGCCAAGTACTACCTCGACGACACGGCGGAGGTGGTGAGGCTGATGCAGGGGCTGGCATACGTCTCCGAGGAGTTCGCGCTGCAGAACCCCGCGCTGGGAGAAGAGGACCCCGAGGACCTGTGGTGCGTCGGCGAGCTGCAGTAGTAGGGGCAGCACAGGAGGAAGGCATCGTCGTGTTGGCAACAGTCTGAGGAGGCTTCTGCAGCGTAGTTTAGGTGTACATGGGCTATGCTTTTCATGGTATTTGCTGCACTGCCGGTGGTTTGTTATCAGTGGTACTTGCTTTAGAGTGTTGTGAGCTCCGTTTGAAACCTGCTAGTCTAGTTACCGCAACAGTAATAATGTCTCTCTGAATGCCATGGAAAAAAAATGCTAATTTGTGCTGTTAAAACATATTTTGCGCCGATTCTGCTTCTTGCACCGAAACCCCAGCACGATATCTACTGATTAAACAGTGATTATACGGCTTCCTAACTCATCGAGTGTTAGAAAAAGGTGGAGCTTGCGAAATTCATGAAAGTACTTAGTGATGGAAAAGGGGCTCTAAGTGATCACGAACGAAGACTTGTCGAAGTGAAAGCCTCAGGGATTATTTAACGTAAATTTATGCACGAACACATGCGAACATGTTTAAAAGCAATGGATAGCTTGGTTCCTATAGGCCATGGTCAACGAGAACTTCAAGGAAAGACATGGTTCTCAACCTCTAGGGGGAGCCCAAGTGAAGCCTGCAAAGGCAGCTCTAGGCAATTTTAAGCAAGTCAATGGCCAAAGCAACCAAAGATGGCAAGGGCTTAAAAGATGACTCAAAAGGAAGATGGAGGCCGAGGAACAAGGAGAGGAGACTGCATGAGCAAGCACATGTTGACAATGAGGCAAGTGCTCATGACAATGTTAACGGAAAAGTTAAATGCTAAAACATGATGAAGATGCATCTGAGTTGTCTGCTATCATGAGGTGTTACTATCCTCCTAAGGCCGAGAAGATTGGATATCATGAGTATAGGAAAGCCACACTATCAAGAGGGGTTTCTCAATGAACTTAGAGTCAATCCACAATTCTTTTCATCTAGCCAAATATCCACATCCTAATTTCTACGATAAGTTTTTTTTTACAATAATTTCTACGATAAGTGCTACTCAAATAGCCAAGTAATTGATCTTGTCACAATCAAAATGTGTTATTTCATTGTGCCCCCCAAAAGTCCTAGAAGGTTCCGGGTAACCATCTGGGCGAGCCAAAATCTGGTGCTACACCCCGCGCTGCCTAGGCAGACATGAGAAGCCTATGATGCCAGCGAGAGTTAGCTCTGGAATCTGGAGCTCTTGGAGGTACTCTTGGAATCCAACACTCCCTCTGGCGCTACTTCCGCGTGACAACAGAGGCATCTGGTGTCTTGTGGAGTTAGTGCCCTAGAGTCGGGCCCGGAATCCGGGATGCCCCGAAAGGTATCTCCGAAGTTTCCGGGTAACATTTTGGTTGGTGTTGAAAGGTATCCACTGGCAAAATTTGTGTGGGGCTATAAAAGGTCCACCTTCTTCCCCAAGGGTTATCCTTTCCCCCATTCAAGTTGAGCTTATTTATTCGCTCATACCACATTTTCTCAAATCAAGAGCTCCATAACCTCCACACCCCGCAATCAAACCATTCTACTATTTTGAGGAAAATAGAGAGGAGCCTCCGATCTATATTTCCATCGAAAGGATTTGGGTTCTCCTTTGAGTTCACTGAGGATTTGTTATTCTTCGAGGTTCGAGACTCTTAGGCGGTAGGAGTCTCCGGGAAGGAATTAACTTGTGATTTGCACTGAAAGTTTGTGAAGGTTTGGAGGACGCCTTTGTGATGTTGGTGTGCCGTCGTGGTAACATCCACCTCTCCAAGTCCTTAAAAAGTTTGTGAAGAGGAGAGTGTGTCTGCGTACCCTCGTAAACTGAAAGTAGAAGTATATATAGCGCGGTTGATGTAGTGATACTCTTCGCGATCCGATCACGATCCAACCGATCTAGTGCCGAGCGGACGACACCTCCGAGTTTAGCACATGTGCGGCTCGATGACGTCTCCTCCTCTTCGATAAAGCAAGAGAAGGCGGAGAATTAGATGGGATCACAAGCAGCACGACGGCATGGTGGTGGTGGTGGTGGAGTCGGAATACCGACAGGACATCGCTAAGCGAAAAGTCGTGAACGAGAACTATGCTGGGAGGGAGAGACGGGGCAGCAGCCAAGGCAAATGTATTGGGCTGCCTTGCTGAGCCCCCTCCCCTATATTTATATATGTGGGAGGGCTGGTAGTCCGGCTCTACTCCTAATATGAGTTGGTTCCAAGGGGGAGAGGACTTGGACTCCAAGTCCAATCCTATTCCTACTAGGACTCCCATTTTCCCCCTTCCCTAGCCACATGGGCTTTTGAGGACTTGTTCTGCCTAGCCTAATAAGGCTAGGGCGCCTCCCCTCCGCCCATGCCAACCCTTGGGACGTGGTGGACCCACTTGTGGACTTCCGGACCCCTCCGGAATCCGTCGGAACCTTCTGTAAGCTTACCGGTACAATACCGAAAAATGCACCTTTTTCGGAACCCAAAATATGACTTCTGCTACTTCTCGAGCTTGCGTTGTATTCCCTCGAAGAGGAAAGGGTGATGCAACACAGTAGCGTAAGTATTTCCCTCAGTTTTGAGAACCAAGGTATCAATCCAGTAGGAGACCACGCGCAAGTCCCTCGCACCTGCACAAACAAATAAGAACTTCGCAGCCAACGCGATAAGGGGTTGTCAATCCCTTTACGATCACTTACGAAAGTGAGATCTGATAGAGATGATAGTTTGATATTTTTGGTATTTTTGGATATAAAAACAGAAAGTAAAAGCGGAAAAGTAAAGTAGATTGTAGATTGATATGTTGAGAATAGACCCGGGGGCCATAGTGTTCTCTAGTGGCTTCTCTCATGATAGCGATATTCTACGGCGGGTAAACAAATTACTGTCAATCAATTGATAGAAAAGCAAATAATTATGAGACTATCTCGGCATGATCATTATATATAGGCATCACGTCCGAGACAAGTAGACCGAAACGATTCTGCATCTACTACTATTACTCCACACATCGACCGCTATCCAGCATGCATCTAGAGTATTAAGTTCATAAGAATGGAGTAACGCCTTAAGCAAGATGACATGATGTAGAGGGATAAACTCAAACATAGTGATATAAACCCCATCTTTTTATCCTCGATGGCAACAATACAATACGTGCCTTGCTGCCCCTACTATCACTGGGAAAGGACACCGCAAGATTGAACCCAAAGCCAAGCACTTCTCCCATTGCAAGAACTATAGATCTAGTAGGCCAAACCAAACCAATAATTCAAAGAGACTTGCAAGGATATTATAATCATACATAAATAGTTCAGAGAAGAACCAAATATTTCTCATAGATAATCTTGATCATAAACCCACAATTCATCGGATCTCGACAAACACACCGCAAAAAGAGATTACATCGAATAGATCTCCTCGAAGACCGAGGAGAACATGGTATTGAGATCCAAAGAGAGAGAAGAAGCCATCTAGATACTAGCTATGGACCCGAAGGTGTGTGGTAAACTACTCACAACTCATGGTGAGGCGATGATGATGATGTAGAAGCACTCCGTGGTAGATCCCCCCTCCGGTGGAGCTCCGGAACAGGCCCCAAGATGGGATCTCACGGGAACAGAAGGTTATGGCGGTGGAACTAGGGTTTTCTGTGTTGTTCTAATAGTTTCGGGGTACGTAGGTATATATAGGAGGAAGGAGGGCACCGGGGCCAGACTGGGTGCCCACGAGGCAGGGGGCGCGCCCCCACCCTCGTGGACGCCATGTCATCCCTATTCCGTGGTTCTCAAGTCTCCCGTGCGTATTTTGCTCCAAAAATATCTCTCCAGAAGTTTCATTCCGTTTGGACTCCATTTGATATTCCTTTTCTGTAAAACCCTGAAATAGGCAAAAAACAGTAATCTAGACTAGGCCATTGGGTTAGTAGGTTAGTCCCAAAAATAATATAAAAGTGTATAACAAAGCCCATTAAACATCCAAAACATCATAAATAATAGCATGGAATAATAAAAAATTATAGATACGTTGGAGACGTATCAAGCATCCCCAAGCTTAATTCCTGCTCGTCCTCGAGTAGGTAAATGATAAAAACAGAATTTTTGATGTGGGATGCTAACCAACATAGTTTTCCAATGTAATTCTCTTAACTGTGGCATGAATGTTCAGATCTGAAAGATTCAAGACAAAAGTCTATATTGACATAAGAAATAATAATACTTCAAGCATACTAACAAAGCAATCATGTCTTCTCAAAATACTATGGCTATAGAAAGTTATCCCTACAAAATCATATAGTCTGGCTATGCTCCCTCTTCATCACACAAAATATTCATATCATGCACAACCCCGATTTCAGCCAAGCACTTGTTTTCATACTCTATTCTTTCAAACCTTTCAACTTTCACGCAATACATGAGCGTGAGCCATGGACATAGCACTATGTGAAATAGAGAGGTGGTTGTGGAGAAGACAAAAAGGAGGGAGATAGTATCACATCGACTAGGCGTATCAACGAGCTATGGAGATGCCCATCAATAGATATCAATGTGAGTGAGTAGGGATTTCCATGCAACGGATGCACTAGAGCTAAATATGTATGAAAGCTCAAAAAAAAACTAAGTAGGTGTGCATCCAACTTGCTTGCTCATGAAGACCTAGGGCATTTGAGGAAGCCCATCGTTGGAATATACAAGCCAAGTTCTATAATGAAAATTTCCACTAGTATATGAAAGTGACTAAACATGAGACTCTCTATCATGAAGAACATGGTGCTACCTTGAAGCACAAGTGTGGAAAAAGATAGTAGCAATTGTCCCTTTTTTGGGGTCTTTCTTTTTTTCTTTGGCCTCATGAGACTCTCTATCATGAAGAACATGGTGCTACCTTGAAGCACAAGTGTGGAAAAAGATAGTAGCAATTGTCCTTTTTTTGGGTCTTTCTTTTTTTTCTTTGGTCTTTCTTTTCTTTTCTTTTTATTTTTTTTATTTGGAGGGGCTTTCTTGATTTAGCCTTTCCTCACATGGGACAATGCTCTAATAATGATGATCATCACACTTTCATTGAATTACAACTCAATACTAGAACAAAGTATGACCTATATGAATGCCTTCGGCGGTGTACCGGGATATGCAATGAATCAAGGGTGACATGTATGAAAAATTATGCATGGTGGCCTTGCCACAAATACGATGTCAACTACATGATCATGCATGGCAATATGACAATATGAAGCGTGTCATATGAACGGAACGGTGGAAAGTTGCATGGCAATATATCTCGGAATGGCTATGGAAATGCCATGATAGGTAGGTATGGTGGCTGTTTTGATGAAGATATATGGTGGCTGTTTTGAAGAAGGGTATATAGTGGGTGTATGGTACCCGCGAGAGTTGTGCGGTATAAGAGAGGCTAGCAATGGTGGAAGGGTGAGAGTGTGTAATATCCATGAACTCAACATTAGTCATAAGAACTCATATACTTATTGCAAAAATCTACGAGTCATCAAAACAAAGCAATCAACGCATGCTCCTAGGGGGGAGGTTGGTAGGAGTTAACCATCGCGCGTCCCGGACCTCCACACAAAGGTTGACACTTTACAAATACCTCATGCTCTAACTTCGTCACATAGCGGTTCACCATACGTGCATGCTACGGGAATCACTAACCTTAACACAAGCATTTCTCAATTCCATAATAACTCCACGAGCACGACTCTAATATCAATATCCTCATATCTCAAAACAATTATCAAGCATCCAACTTCTCATCATATTCAATGCACTTAGTGTGAAAGTTCTTACTACATTGATCTTGGATGTCTATCATGTGAAGGCTAGTTTTATAGCCAAAGCACATTACCATGCTGTTTTAATAGACTCTCAAAAGGATATAAGTGAAGCATGAGAGATCAACAATTTCTACAAAATATAATCACCACCGTGCTCTAAAAGATATAAGTGAAGCACTAGAGCAAAAACTATTCAACTCAAAAGATATAAGTGAAGCACATAGAGTGTTCTATAAATTCCTAGGACATATTTAACTCTCTCAAATAGGTGTGTCCAACAAGAATAATTGTGGCAAACTAACAATCAAAGACTCAAATGATACATGACGCTCCAACTAGAACACATATCATGTGGTGAATAAAAATATAGCTCCGAGTATAGTTACCGATAGATGAAGACGAAAGAGGGGATGCCTTCCCGGGGCATCCCCAAGCTTAGGCTTTTGGTTGTCCTTGAATTTTACCTTGGGGTGCCTTGGCCATCCCCAAGCTTAGGCTCTTTCCACTCTTTCTTCCATAGTCCATCAAAGCAATACTCAAAACTTGAAAACTTCACAACACAAAACTTAGACAAAAATCTCGTGAGCTCCGTTAGTATAAGAAAACAAACCACTACTCAAAGATACTGAAATTAATTCATTCTTTGTTTATATTGGTGTTAAACCTACTGTATTCCAACTTCTCTATGGTTCATACTTCCCAATACTACTCATAGATGCATTGAAATAAGCAAACAACACACGAAAAATAGAATATGTCAAAAAACAGAACAGTCTGTAGTAATCTGCAGCTTTCGCATACTTCTGTAACTCCAAAAAAATGAAATAAATTGGTAAACGTGAGGAATTTGTCTACTAAGTATCTGCAAAAAGAATCAACTAAATAGCATGCTCCAGTAAAATCTGGTGACCGTTCTAGCGAGCGCTAACTATTCTGTTTTTCACAGCACGATCATATAAACTTCACACAAATCTTCCCAAAGGTTCTACTTGGCACAAACAATAATTAAAACACAAAACCACATCTAAACAGAAGCTAGATGCAATATTTATTCCTAAACAGAAGAAAAAACAAAAAATATAAAATTGGGTTGCCTCCCAACAAGTGCTATCGTTTTACGCCCCTAGCTAGGCACGATACATGGATAGATCTAGGTATTGCCATCTTTGGAAGGCAATCCATAAGTGACTCTCATAATAGATTCATATGGTAATTTGATTTTCTTTCTAGGAAAGTGTTCCATGCCTTTCCTTAACGGAAATTGTAATATAATATTTCCTTCCTTCATATCAATAATTGCCCCAATTGTTATAAGGAAAGGTCTACCAAGAAGAATATGACATGAAGGATTGCAATCTATATCAAGAAAAATGAAATCTACGGGCACATAATTCCTATTGGCAACAATAAGAACATCATTAATCCTTCCCATAGGTTTCTTAATAGTGGAATCCGCAAGATGCAAATTTAAAGAACAATCATCAAGCTCATGGAATCCTAGCAAATCACACAAAGTTTTTGGGATAGTGGAAACACTTGCACCCAAATAACACAAAGCAAAGCATTCATGATCTTTAATTTTTATTTTAATAGTATGTTCCCACTCATCATAAAGATTTCTAGGGATAGAAACTTCCAATTCAAGTTTTTCTTCATAAGATTGCATCAAATCATCAACTATGTGTTTGTTAAAAGCTTTATTTTGGCTATAAGCATGCGGAGAGTTTAGTACGGATTGCAACAAGGAAATACAATCAATCAAAGAGAAATTTTCATAATTGAATCCCTTGAAATCCAAAGTAGTGGGTTCATCACTATGCAAAGTTTTAATCTCTTCACTCCCACTTTTAACAATTTTAGCATCAAGATCTAAAACTCCGAATCATTGGGACACCTTAAAGTAGACTCATCTCCAATCCTATCTTTATCAAGATTCATACTAGAAAACAAGGATCTAATAGGAAATACATCAATAACTTTCAGATCTTCATCTTTATTTTCATGATAACTAGAAGAACACGCTTTTATATCATTCTCTCTTTTAGCACGCATCCTAGCGGTTCTTTCTTTGCATTCATCAATGGAAATTCTCATGGCTTTGAGAGACTCATTGATATCATGCTTAGGTGGGATAGATCTAAGTTTAAAAGAATCAACATCAAGAATTATTATATCCAAACTTCTAGCCAATTCATCAACCTTAAGCAATTTTTCTTCAAGCATAGCATTGAAATTCTTTTGCGAAATCATAAACTCCTTAACACTAGTTTCAAATACAGAAGGCATCTTTCCATAAGAGTTGTTGTAGGAATTTCCATAATTATTAGAGGAAATACTAGGAAAAGGCCTAGGATTAAAGTTCCCTCTATAAGCATTGTTACCAAAATTATTCCTACCAACAAAATTCACATCCAATGATTCAATATTGTTTTAAGTAGACAAAGGCATATCATTAGGATCAGAAGGAGCACTCTTAGCAGCAAATAATTTCATAAGTTCATCCATCTTTCCACTCAAAACAATAATCTCTTCAATAGCATGCACTTTTTTACTAGCAGATCTTTCGGTGTGCCATTGAGAATAATTAACCATTATATTATATAGGACTTTGGTAGCTTCTCCTAAGGTAGTTTCCATGAAACTGCCTCCTGCGGCCGAATCTAAAAGATTTCTAGAAGCAAAATTCAAGCCAACATAAAAGTTTTGAATGATCATCCATAATTTCAAACCATGTGTAGGGCAATTACGTATCATTAATTTCATTCTCTCCCAAGCTTGTGCAACATGCTCATGATCTAGTTGCTTAAAATTCATAATATCGTTTCTAAGAGAGATGATCTTAGCAGGAGCAAAATACTTAGAGATAAAAGCATATTTGCACTTATTCGACGAATCAATACTATTTCTAGGCAAAGAGGAAAACCAAGTTTTAGCACGATGACTAAGTGAAAACGGAAATAACTTCAATTTAACAATATCGTTATCCGTATCCCTTTTCTTTTGCATATCACACAAATCAACAAAGTTGTGTAGGTGGGTAGCGGCATCTTCACTAGGAAGGCCGGAAAATTGATCTTTCATCACAAGATTCAACAGAGCAACATTGATCTCACAAAATTCAGCATCGGTAATAGGAGCAATCGGAGTGCTAATAAAATCATTATTGTTGGTATTGGAGAAGTCACACAATTTGGTATTGTTCTGAGCCATAGTAACGAGCAAGCAATCCAACACACAAGCAAACAAGAAGCAAGCGAATGGTAAACACACGGCAGCAGAAGGGCAAATAAAACGGCAAGGGTGAAGTGGGGGAGAGGAAAACGAGAGGCAAAAAATGTATTGCGAAGGATAAGGGTTCGTGATAGGTACTTGGTATATGACTTTTGCGTAAGCCTCCCCAGCAACGGCGCCAAAAATTCTTCTTGCTACTTCTCGAGCTTGCGTTGTATTCCCTCGAAGAGGAAAGCGTGATGCAGCGCAGTAACGTAAGTATTTCCCACAGTTTTGAGAACCAAGGTATCAATCCAGTAGGAGACCATGCGCAAGTCCCTCGCACCTGCACAAACAAATAAGAACTTCGCAGCCAACGCGATAAGGGGTTGTCAATCCCTTTACGGTCACTTATGAAAGTGAGATCTAATAGAGATGATAGTTTGATATTTTTGGATATAAGAACGGAAAGTAAAAGCAGAAAAGTAAAGTAGATTGTAGATTGATATGTTGAGAATAGTCCCGGGGGCCATAGTGTTCTCTAGTGGCTTCTCTCATGATAGCGATATTCTACGACGGGTAAACAAATTATTGTTAAGCAATTGTTAGAAAAGCGAATAATTATGAGACTATCTAGGCATGATCATTATATATAGGCATCACGTCCGAGACAAGTAGACCGAAATGATTCTGCATCTACTACTATTACTCCACACATCGACCGCTATCGAGCATGCATCTAGAGTATTAAGTTCATAAGAACGGAGTAACGCCTTAAGCAAGATGACATGATGTAGAGGGATAAACTCAAACATAGTGATATAAACCCCATCTTTTTATCCTCGATGGCAACAATACAATACGTGCCTTGCTGCCCCTACTGTCCCTCGGAAAGGACACCGCAAGATTGAACCCAAAGCCAAGCACTTCTCCCATTGCAAGAACTATAGATCTAGTAGGTCAAACCAAACCAATAATTCGAAGAGACTTGAAAGGATATTATAATCATACATAAAGAGTTTAGAGAAGAACCAAATATTTCTCATAGATAATCTTGATCATAAACCCACAATTCATCGGATCTCGACAAACACACTGCAAAAAGAGATTACATCGAATAGATCTCCTCGAAGACCGAGGAGAACTTGGTATTGAGATCCAAAGAGAGAGAAGAAGCCATCTAGATACTAGCTATGGACCCCGAAGGTCTATGGTAAACTACTCACAACTCATGGTGAGGCAATGATGATGATGTATAAGCACTCTGTGGTAGATCCCCCCTCCGGCGGAGCTCCGGAACAGGCCCCAAGATGGGATCTCACAGGAACAGAAGGTTACGGCTGTGGAACTAGGGTTTTCTCCATTGTTCTGATAGTTTCGGGGTACGTGGGTATATATAGGAGGAAGGAGGGCACCCGGGGCCAGACGAGGTGCCCACGAGGAAGGGGGCGCGCCCCCACCCTCGTGGATGCCACGTCAGCCCTATTCTGTGGTTCGCAAGTCTCCCGTGCGTATTTTGCTCCAAAAATATCTCTTCAGAAGTTTCATTACATTTGGACTCCGTTTGATATTCCTTTTCTGTAAAACCCTGAAATAGGCAAAAAAACAGCAATCTGGACTGGGCCTTTGGGTTAGTAGGTTAGTCCCAAAAATAATATAAAAGTGTATAACAAAGCCCATTAAACATCCAAAACATCATAAATAATAGCATGGAACAATCAAAAATTATAGATGCGTTGGAGACGTATCAACTTCCCATATATAAATCTTTACCTCTCGACCATTCCGAGACTCCACGTTTCGTCCGGGATCTCATCCGGGACTCTATACAACATTCGTTTACCAAACATCAAATATCCCAATACTACTCTAGCTTCAACGAACGTTAAGCGTGCGACTCCGTGGGTTCGGGAAACATGTAGTCATGACCGAGGCACCTCTCCGGTCAATAACTAATAGCGGGACCTAGATGCCCATATTGGTTCCTACATATTCCACCAAGATCTTTTATCGGTTGAACAACGATGTCGAGGATTCGGTTAATCCCATATGCAATTCCCTTCGTCCGGCGATATGTTACTTTCCCGAGATTCGATCATCAGTATCTCCATACCTAGTTTAATCTCGTTACCGACAAGTCTGTTTACTTGCTCCATAATATAAGATCTCGTGACTAACTCATTAGACACATTGCTTGCAAGCTCTTTACGATGTTGTATTACCGAGAGGGCCCAGAGATATCTCTCCGTCACACGGAGTGACAAATCCCGGTCTCCATCAATGCCAACTCAACAGACACCTTTGGAGATACCTGTAGAGCATATTTATGATCACCCAGTTACGAAGTGACAATTGATTGCACACAAGGTATTCCTCCGGTATCTGGGAGTTGCATGATCTTATGGTATTAGGAATAGATACTTGACATGAAGAAAGCTATAGCAATAAACTCAAGTGATACGATCAAATGCTAAGCTTACGGTTGGGTCTTGTCCATCACATCATTCTCCCTCCTAATGATGTGATCTCATTATCAAATGACAACTCATGTCTATGGTTAAGAAACCTTAACCATCTTTGATCAACGAGCTAGTTTAGTAGAGGCTCACTAGGGACACGGTACTTGTTTATGTATCCACACATGTATTAAAGTTTTCGGTCAATACAATTCTAGCATGAATAATAAAACTTTATCATGAACAAGGAAATATGATAATAACCAATTTATTATTGCCTCTAGGGCATATTTTCCAACAATATTCCATCGTAGCATTGCTTAGGTTCACACTTTATATAGCACAAAAGCTAAACTTGTTAATAAGTGTAGTAAAAAAATAGCTGTCCCTATTCAACCCTCTCCAGGTCCATCTAGATCATTTCAATTGATATCAGAGCTTTGAAATCTTTTACATAGCTTAACTGTTGTAGAGAGAGATGACCACCAAGGAGGGAAGTCTCAAGGCCTTCGCAGAAGCTTCCAGCCCCTTAATGGAGGGAACGTCGAAAGCGGATATACTTTATACATCCTCGACAGGCCAATATGGTGATACATCAGATTGCGAAATTAGATTTTATTAACCATTCTCATGGTGCTCTTATTAGTAGTGTTCTGCCTTGCGTGGTATACGTTGTAAGGGCATCTCCAATGCCGACTCAAACCGCCCGCAATCGATCGGACCACGTAGTCTTGACGTGTTGTGCCATCCAACGCAGGTCTGTATCGATGCTCGGCAGTCCAATCATGCTTTGTCCTGCGAAATGGCTTCAAAGTGGGAATGAGGGGGTTGTGGGAGTCCGGACAACAGCCATGTAGGACTCCGACACCCGAGGCCCACTGAATCCCCGCGCCCGATCCCATTTCAACCCACTCCGTCCCTTCTCCTCCTTGCTTTGCATCTGCACCCTCCACTTCCGCCGTCGCCGTTGTACCTCTCCGGACGCCACAAGAACATTGTCTGACGTCCGCTACCGATACCGACGCGCCCGCTCGCCTTTACAACGGCGTTGTCCATCCTGGAGTTGTTTTTACCCAGGTACACTGCGCCCCACTGTCGACGACCTCCATGGCGAACACCACGCCCGACAGGTGTTTGGTCAAATGCTATTTAGCTTAATTTCGGATGCCAAGTCGTCCTTTCAGAGTACAAAGGATGGCGGGGTACTCGACCATGGAGGATGAGTTGTTATGTGATGCATGGTTGGCCGTATTCTCGGACTTCGTATGCACGAGCAAAGGGGGGCCTTCTAGCAACAAGTGCATGAATCGTTTCACGCACGGAAGCATGTTGCGCCCTACGACATGCACATTATTTGAGAACACAATGTAAGGTCGTTATCGTATCGCTGGTACGCTTCCAAAATAGATGCTTACGATATTATGTTTCTATCTATATGGCGTATGTGACAAGACTTGCAGACGTCTATCCAAAGGGTCTCTTATCCCTATTGATTGCTAAAACGCCCGCGGGAGGTAATGTCATCCGCAAAATACAATATAGTGGTCAAAACCGTTGAGTAAATGCAAAATAGAAGTGTAACGCTTCACATTGAAATTTATTGGTAGCCTTTTTATGGAATACAATTTAATTTTGCATGTTCTATTGGATGAAAAAAACTTATGAAAAAATGTTCCTATCCATGTTGCGCATGTGTCAAGACTCACATACGTCTATCCATGTATTAGTTGCAAAAATGGCTACATGTGTTAAAGTTGTCCGTAAAATATGATACGAACCTAAAACTGCCGAGTAAAGACGGATATAGAAATGTAACGCTTCAAAAAAATAGAAAATAACATAGTTTTGTGTTGCATATGTGAGAAGACTATGTCTATCCTAAAAATACACTTCTCTCTGTAATTGTAAAAGTAGTTACATATGCTAAAATCATCCACAAAATACAGTGACGTGGTTAAATCCGCCGAACAAACACGGACATAGAAGTGCCATACTTTACATATGTATAATTTATTATTAGATTTTGTATGAATCGATTTTATTACAAATGTTTTTTTGCATGAAAACAACTAAGGAAATGCTATTTCTATCGATGTTGCATATGTGAAGAGACTTGCATACGTCTATCCAAAGAGACCTCTCCTTCCTTACTAATTGCGGAAGCGACAAACAAGTTGAAGCCATCTGCAAAAATAGAATGTAGTAGTGAGAATTGTCGAGTGAACGCGTACATAATATGTACATAGAAGTGTAATGCTTTAATTTACTGTCAGCTTTCTGACCACAGAGAATTCGTTACATGAAACCAACCCAGGAAATATTGTTTGTACCATAAGCTGCATATGTGAAAAGACCGTGTTGCGAAAACGCACGTTGTAATTGTTTCTTCTTCTAGAATCACTAATACCCTAGTGTTCTTCCATCTGACCAAGGATATCATGAATTTACACTTCGATCGGAAAATAGCCGAAATCTCTTTATTGCGAATCAGTGTACCATTCCTTTTCTAAGGCCAACTCCAACGCGCGACCCCAAATCGTCCGCCCGCATCCGTTTGGGGGTGAAAAAACAAAAACCGTGGCCAACGCGCGGGAGCAAATGGACAAATGTCCATTTTCGGTCCGCTTTCAACTCATTCCCGGCCCAAACTTGGTCCGAGTTTGCGGCCAAACGTGAAGGAAATATGCCCTAGAGTCAATAATAAAGTTATTATTTATTTCCTTATGTCATGATAAATATTTATTATTCATGCTAGAATTGTATTAACCGGAAACTTAATACATGTGTGAATACATAGACAAACAGAGTGTCACTAGTATGCCTCTACTTGACTAGCTCATTAATCAAAGATGGTTAAGTTTCCTAGCCATAGACATGAGTTTCTATTGGATGAGCGGGATCACATCATTAGAGAATGATGTGATTGACTTGACCCATCCGTTACCTTAGCATTGATCGTTTAGTTTTACTGCTATTGCTTTCTTCATGACTTATACATGTTCCTATGACTATGAGATTATGCAACTCCCGAATACCGGAGGAACACCTTGTGTGCTATCAAACATCACAACGTAACTGGGTGATTATAAAGATGCTCTATAGCTCCGATGGTGATTGTTGAGTTGGCATAGATCGAGATTAGGATTTGTCACTCCGATTGTCGGAGAGGTATCTCTGGGCCCTCTCGGTAATGCACATCACTATAAGCCTTGCAAGCAATGTGAATAATGAGTTAGTTGTGGGATGATGCATTACGGAACGAGTAAAGAGACTTGCCGGTAACGAGATTGAACTAGGTATGATGATACCGACAATCGAATCTCGGGCAAGTAACATACCGATGACAAAGGGAACAACGTATGTTGTTATGCGGTTTGACCGATAAAGATCTTCGTAGAATATGTAGGAGCCAATATGAGTATCCAGGTTCCGTTATTGGTTATTGACCGGATATGTGTCTCGGTCATGTCTACATAGTTCTCGAACCCGTAGGGTCCGCACGCTTAACGTTCGATGATGATTTGTACTATGAGTTATGTGATTTGATGACCGACGTTTGTTTGGAGTCCCGGATGAGATCACGGACATGGCGAACAGTCTCGAAATGGTCGAGACATAGAGATCGATATATTGGAAGGCTATATTCGAACATCGGAAAGGTTCCGAGTGATTCGGGTATTTTTCTGAGTACCGGAGAGTTACGGGAATTCGTATTGGGCCTTAATGGGCCATACGGGAAAGGAGAGAAAGGCATTAAGGGTGGCCGCGCCCCTTCCCCATGGACTGGTCCGAATTGGACTAGGGAGTCCTAGTAGGACTCCACACTTTGGCGCGCCCTATGAGGGCCGGCGTCCTCCTCCCTCCATCCTTTATATACGTGGCCAGGGGGCACCCGAGAGACACAAGTTGATTTTAGCCGTGTGCGGTGCCCCTCCCCACAGATACACACCTCGGTCATATCGTTGTCGTGCTTAGGCGAAGCCCTGCGCCGGTAACTTCATCATCACCGTCACCACGACGTCGTGCTGACAAAACTCTCCCGTGACGCTCAACTGGATCAAGAGCTCGTGGGACGTCATGGAGCTAAACGTGTGCTGAACGCGGAGGTGCCGTGCGTTCGGTGCTTGGATCGGTTGGATCGCGAAGACGTTCGACTACATCAACCGCGTCACTAGACGCTTCCGCTTTCGGTCTACGAGGGTACGTAGACACACTCTCCCCTCTCTCTCGTTGCTATGCTTCTAGTAGATAGATCTTGCGTGATCGTAGGAAATTTTTGAAATACTACGTTCCCCAACTGTGGCATCATTAGCCTGGTCTATGCATAGATGATATGCACGAGTAGAACACAATGAGTTGTGGGCGATAATAGTCATACTGCTTACCAGCATGTCATACTTTGATTTGGCGGTATTGTGAGATGAAGCGGCCCAGACCGACATTACGTGTACGCTTACGCGAGACTGGTTTCACCGTTACGAGCACTCGTTGCTTAAAGGTGACCGGCGGGTGTCTGTCTCTCTCACTTTAGTTGAATCGAGTGTGGCTACGCCCGGTCCTTGTGAAGGTTAAAACAACACATACTTGACGAAAAATCGTTGTGATTTTTGTATGCGTAGGTAAGAACGGTTCTTGCTAAGCCTGTAGCAGCCACGTAAAACTTGCAACAACAAAGTAGAGGACGTCTAACTTGTTTTTGCAGGGCATGTTGTGATGTGATATGGTCAAGACGTGATGAGTTATAAGTTATTGTATGAGATGATCATGTTTTGTTAAGTTATCGGCAACTGGCAGGAGCCTTATGGTTGTCTCTTTATTGTATGAATTGCGAAGGCCATGTAATTGCTTTACTTTATCACTATGAGTTAGCAATAGTAGTAGTAGCAATAGTTGGCGAGACGACCACGATGCTACGATGAAGATCATGGTGTCTAGCCGGTGACGATGGAGATCATGACGATGCTTTGGAGATAGAGATCAAAAGCACAAGATGACGATGGCCATATCATGTCACATATTTTGATTGCATGTGATGTTTATCTTATTATGCTTCTTATTTTGCTTAGTACGGCGGTAGCATTATAAGATGATCCCTTACAAAAATTTCAAGGTACAAGTGTTCTCCCTGAGTATGCACCGTTGCGAAAGTTCATTGTGCCGAGACACCACGTGATGATCGGGTGTGATAAGCTCTATGTTCAAATACAATGGGTGTAAGACAGTTTTGCACATGCAGAATATTCGGGTTAAACTTGACGAGCCTAGCATGTACATACATGGCCTCGGAACACTGGAGACCGAAAGGTCGAGCGTGAATCATATAGTAGATATGATCAACATAAGATGTTGACCATTAAAAACTACTCCATCTCACGTGATGATCGGACATGGTTTAGTTGATTTGGATAACGTGATCATTTAGATGACTAGAGGGATGTCTATCTAAGTGAGAGTTCTTTAGTAATATGATTAATTGAACTTTAATTTATCATGAACTTAGTCCTGGTAGTATTAGCATATCTATGTTGTAGATCAATAGCACGCGATGTAGCTCCCCGTTTATTTTTATATGTTCCTAGAGAAATATAAGTTGAAAGATGATAGTAGCAATGATGCGGACTTGTTACGTCATCTGATGATTTTCCCCATTGCTGCACAGAAGAATTATGTCCTTGATGCACCGCTAGGTGACCGACCTATTGCAGGAGCAGATGCAGACGTTATGAACATTTTGACAAAAGCACGGTATGATGTCTACTTGATAGTTTAGTGGACCATTCTTTATGGCTTAGAACCGGGACTTCAAAAACTTTTTGAACACTACGGAGCATATAAGATGTTCCAAGAGTTGAAATTAGTATTTCATACTCATGCCCGTATCAAGAGGTATGAGACCTCTGACAGTACTTTGCCTACAAGATGGTGATACGTCCAAAACGTATCTATAATTTCTGCTTGCTCCATGCCTCTTTTGGGTGATATTGCTATGATATTTATACACTTCCATACACTTTTGATCATATTTGGACTAACCTATTAACTCAGTGCACCCCAGTGCCAGTTTCTGTTTTCGGCTGTTTTTGTATTTTAGGTTTTCCCATTACGAGAACTGCCAGAAAAATCCCGGAAAAATTATATAAAAAATCAGCGTTCCAGAAGCTACCAGGCACCCGAAGCACAGCCGGAGGGGGGCCACCAGGGCTCCAGGCGCCCTGGTGGCGCGGCCCCCCTGGCCGCACCGGGGGGGGGGGCGCCTGGGCCCCCCGAGCCTCGTCTGATGCCCCCCTTTGGCATATATTTATACCGTCTCCCGAAACCCTCGAGACGGGAACCCTTTTTCGCGATCTCATCTCTGTTCCGCCGCCGCCGCCGCTTCCAAGATCGGGAGCACCAGGAGAACTCTTCCCGACACCCTGCCGGAGGGGAGGATCACCACCGGGAGCTTCTCCACCACCATGGACGCCTCCCGGATGAGTTGTGAGTAGTCTCCCTTGGACCATGGGTCCATGACCAGTAGCTATGTGATGTTCTCCTCCCGTTCTTGTGCTTCACTAATTAGTCCTCGTGAACTGCCCTACATGATCGAGGCACATATGTAATCCTTATGCTGTTGCTATGATGAGTTTGCTGGGATCCGATGGATTGTGAGATTATGTTCAGATTGTGTTTGAGTAATATATTTGATTTACCTCTTTTATATTTATGTTCGTAAGTAATTCTTGCATGTTCTCCGTTGTTATTTATTTCTTTGGCCAAGTAGTAGGTAGTGACTCCAAGAGGGAACGTTATGCTTGATTGTGGGTTCATGCCCCTTGATGACTAGCTTGAGTGATAGAAACATGAGTCTAGGGGATGTGCTGTTGCCACAAGGGGGGAAACAACGGTGCTTGTGCCCGCGGGTGCAAGGATTGTTTACTTTACGCAAAGTTCTTTTAATGCAGTTGTCTGTTGCTTTGAGTTTACACTATGGGTGGGACACGCAACTTAATACCAGCGAGATGTTCTGGATAGATATCTCAAGGTGGATGATTAGTAGTAGATGCACATGGATTTCGGTCTACTTACCTTGGCGTACCGCCCATGCTTTGAACCTCTACCTTTCTTGCAACTTAGTCAGCATTGGTTTGCGCACATGGTCCTGTCAATTGCCCAGCTGTAATTCGTTTACCTCACATAGTTGTTTTATCGTCTTTTGGGAGAGAGACATCACTAGTGAACATCATGAGACTCCGGTCCATATTATCATCATTGATCACATCCACTATTTACTTTCCGCCTTTTACTTACTATTGCAATTATATCTATCACTATTATCACTTGCGTTTGATCCTTTGTAAACTACAAGGCCGGAGGGATTGACAACCTCTCTGTACTCGTTGGGAGCAAAGTTATTTGTATCTGTGTGCAGGTCCACGTTGATTGCTAATATCTGGCGCCGTTAGTAGTTGACACCTTCTTGTTGAAACTGGGAGTCTCAGGGAAATCGATCCTTGGTATTGCCAAGGGAAAACTTCCGCTACACTGCATCTCAAACCTTCCACTTGGGGTAACCAACGAGGGGCGAGAAGCCATCAAGCAAAGTTTTCTGGCGCCGTTGCCGGGGACTCCACTCTTCAGGATAGGGGAGTTGCACGCTATATTTTACCTTTGCTTTTTAGTCTTGTTAGTTTACCTTTCAGTTTTTGCTTTAGTATCTTTTATCGAAAATCACAAAAATAGTTATCTTGCTTGCTTGCTACTATGGGTTCCACCGAGAACACCAAGTTGTGTGACTTCACTAGTCACAACAACGATGACTTTATCTGCACACCTATCACTACACCTGCCACTTCAGCACCTTCATATGAAATTAAACCTGCTTTGCTGAACTTAGTCATGAAAGATCAATTCTCCGGTGCTGGAGATGATGCTGCTTTACAATTAAACAATTTTGTTGAACTTTGTGATATGCAAAAGTACCAAGAAATAGATGGTAATATTGTTAAGCTTAAGCTTTTTCCTTTCTCCTTGAGAGGAGGAGCTAAAATTTGGTTTCAGTCTTTGCCTAGAAATAGCATAGATTCATGGGACAAGTGCAAAGATGCTTTTATTGGAAAATACTATCCACCTGCTAAAATTATCCAACTAAGAAGTAACATAATGAATTTTAAACAATTGGTGAATGAACACGTTGCCCAAGCTTGGGAACGTATGAAATCTCTTATCAAGAACTGCCCTACTCATGGTTTGACTACTTGGATGGTTATCCAAACTTTTTATGCAGGCTTGAACTTTACCTCGCGGAACTTGTTAGATTCGGCCGCGGGAGGAACCTTTATGTCAACTACACTTGGTGCTGCCACAAAGCTTCTCGATGAGATGATGACCAACTATTCCCAATGGCACACCGAACGCGCTCCAACAGGTAGGAAGGTAAACTCTGTCGAGGAGATTTCCTCCCTAAATGAAAAAGTTGACTTGATCATGTCTCTACTTTCGAAGCAATCTTCTATTGATCCTCGTGATGTTCCTTTAAATTCTTTGATTGCTCAAGAACAAGTAGATGTGAACTTTATCTCTAGAAACAATTTTAATTACAATGCTTATAGGAGTAATTTTGGTAGCAATCCTAGACCGTTCCCCTCTAATTCTTATGGGAACAACAATGCTTATCCTAGCACCAGGAACTCCACTACTGAACTAGAGATTATGCGTAAAGATTTCATCACTACCCAAAAAGCTTTTAATAATAGTGTAGAAGAAAAACTAAACAAACTAAGTGATCTCTCTTCGAAGGTAGACAATTTAGCCAATGAAGTAGAATTGCTTAAAATTAGAACTTCTCCTCTTGAGGAGAGGAAGGTCACTCCTATGAATGCTATTCAAGTGCAAATTAATGAAAATATTAGGATGATGGTAAACTTAAAGAGAGATGGGCTAGAGAAAGGGAGGAAGAAGATAGAATTAAGAACCTTCCTACCCACCACACTGTTGCTACTATCCAAGTTGTTGAGGATATCCAAACTCTTAGCACCCAATGCACTCCTGGTCCCATTGGACCTATTAATGGTGATGCTATGACTATAGAAACTACCAAACAAGTGAACCTAAAGGACACCACTACCACCTTACTTGATAGTAGTGACCTTGATTTTGATAATTCCACTCTTACCGAAGTTATTGATTTCCTTCACAAGATGTCTAGAGATCCCTGCACTAGCACGCTTAACCTTGCCTTCACAGAGCATATCACTAATGCTCTTATCAAAGCTAGGGAGGAGAAACTTAGAGTAGAAGCCTCCATACCTAGAAAGCTAGAAGATGGCTGGGATCCTATGATTAAAATTAAGTTGAATAACTTCTCTTGTTATGCTTTATGTGATGTTGGTGCTAGTACCTCTGTTATGCCCAAAAGAATATATGATATGCTTAAATTTAAACCTTTTGATTCTTGTTCTTTTGGTGTTCGTCTCGTTGATTCTTCCATAAAGAAACCTTTGGGGAGGATCGACGATGTTTTTATCATTGTCAATGACAACTATGTTCCGTTGATTTTACTATTATGGACATTGAATGTGAACCTTCTTGTCCAATTATTTTGGGACGTCCTTTTCTACGCACCGTTGGTGCTATCATTGACATGAAAGAGGGGAATATAAAATTCTAGTTTCCTCTCAAGAAAGGGATGGAACACTTCCCTCGAAAGAAGATTAAGTTACCTTTTGAGTCCGTTATACGGGCTAGTTATTCTTTTACTCTTGATAAAACTTGATCTCTATGCATTATGCCTAGCTTAAAGGCATAAAAGAAAGCGCTTTTGGGAGGCAGCCCACATGAATAAATTTTTATTTTGCTTTAGTTGTGTCTTAATTTGTTAACTACAGTAGCATCATCATTGTATCTTTGCTTTTCAATTTTGTGCCAAGTGTAGCCTCTGATTGCAAGAAAGTTCAAAAGTTGTGACGTGCTGTCCAAGAAATAGATTCTGTCCTTGGACAGAAAAATTCGTATAAAATCACCAGATCATCTTTTTGGTCTGAATTTTTCCGACAGCATGCTCTATATAATTGTATTTCGTGCGTCTGTTCTGAGTTTTTTGATTAGAGTTGCAGAAGTGCCCCGAAAAAATCATTTACTACCTGCTGTTCTGTTTTTCACAGATTCTGTCTTGTTTTGCCTTTCCTTCATTTTGCAAACCTAGAGCTTGCTTTTTCTTTGCAAAAACCTTTTGGCAATCTTGAGAAACAGTAGAACTTCAAGAATATCCTTATTTCCAGCAAGGAACAATTATTTTATTATGGGTACTAACCTCGCTAATCAGATTATGATGAGTTATGTATGAAGGGAGTTTTCAAGTGTGCGAGGGAAGATGATAAAAAGATCCAGGAGTGTCAAACGCTCAAGCTTGGGGATGACCCCATGCACCCCCAAGAAATATTCAAGGAGACTCAAGCGTCTAAGCTTGGGGATGCCCCCGTGCATCCCCTTCTCCATCAACATTATCAGTTCGCCTTTCGTTCCACTATATTTTAATCACTTCATGTGTTATGTGCTATGCTTGGAGCGTCTTGCTTTTAGTTTTCCTTTTTAGTTTTCTTTAGCTTTTCATAACGAGTCGGAACTCAGCTTTCTTTATGTGGGAGAGAAACACGCTCCACTTCTACCTAGAACATAACATAGAATTTTCATGTTTATCTTTGCTGTGTGTGTTCTTTGTCTTTTAATAGCTACTATCATGCTTAGCTCTTAACTTTCATGCTTATCTTTTTAAAGAGCTTTCATTTAGTTGGTTTCTTGAACTCTCTTTAGTTATCATGCTTATCTTATCAAGAGAGTTTGCTTCCGTTGCATTGGTTGATATGTCTATGATAAAGATGCTACGTGCATAATGGCGCTTAGTAGTTCATGTTTTCCTATGGTTAGTCTCAAATAGCTGGGGGGTTCCCAATGTGTTATTGGAATACCAACATGATTTGTTTGCCTATGATGTGGTATGGTTTAGTAATATCTTCCTTCAAAGAATTTATTTTGATTGACTTGGCGTATGCTCACGCATATTTAAGACTGTAAAGAAAGTCTGTCAAGCCTTGATGATCTTTTGTTTCTGAGTAGCGATATAACTTCCATGCCTGATTCAATGTTGCTTTGTCGCTCTGCATGATTATGACCGTCATTGCTCTCCTAGTTGGTCGCTCCCAGTCTTTTGCTAACCTCCACCTGTACTAAGCGGACTGACTGCTTGTGCATCCACATTCTTTTAAACCAGTTATGCCATATGAGTCCACCATACCTTCCTACATGGTATTTACCTGCCATTCCTAACGGAGACTTGCATGTACCATCTCGAAATTATTCAAAGAAAAGCATTCCTATTTTGTGCCTCTGTTTTAAGTTCATGAGGAAGTAGTAGTTAATTCATGATCTTTTTAAGTTGGACAAGCTTCACCCCGGGATTGCATGTATAATGTGCAAACCCATAATACGAGAAGGAACTGGCATTGAGTGCGCCCGGCTCAAAATTAATATAACAAACAAACCCTCCTTCACGCTTTGTTCATGAGAAATCAGAAAACTTTGGCAGTGATAAACAAAGGAGATTAAGAGGATGTGATCGTCCTCATTCGGGAGTCGTTCCTCGAAGCTTGTCCATCTCAAGAAGTGATTGAGTTGTCTGCTAGCATTCGTTGACGGAACATGCATAATCAAAAAAATAATTATTACCTCTGTTTTTAAAAGCAAGAGCTCTGGTACATGTTTTGTCTTTGTTTCCGACTACGGGTTTTCAACCTTGCCAACAAAAGCCACGGTTCGAGAGTCTCCACCTTCTTTTAAAAGCACCAACTACTGAGAGCATGATTGTCATTCTGAGTGTAATGTGCATTGTCCCAAAGTAGCATTGTCTTTTGCATGATTGTGATATCGTTTATTTTGAAATCATTGTATCTAGTCATCACTTAAACCTTGGAGGTGCCCCTGCATTTATGTTTTCCTTCACTAAAGGGGGCAAGCGAGATATCACTTTATCATATTTGCACACCATGCTCATTACAAATCTATTTGATGTTTCAGTATCATATTGTAAAACTTTCAGTTCTTTGTGATTTTCTCATGAGGCAACTTAATTACTATAGATTCATTGTCTCAGTAAGCTTTTGTCATATGACTATGAAAAAGTCCTATATGGTTAATAGCATGTCACCACAGAAATTATTCTTGTTATCATTTACCTACTCGAGGACGAGCAGGAATTAAGCTTGGGGATGTTGATACGTCCAAAACGTATCTATAATTTCTGCTTGCTCCATGCCTCTTTTGGGTGATATTGCTATGATATTTATACACTTCCATACACTTTTGATCATATTTGGACTAACCTATTAACTCAGTGCACCCCAGTGCCAGTTTCTGTTTTCGGCTGTTTTTGTATTTCAGGTTTTCCCATTACGAGAACTGCCAGAAAAATCCCGGAAAAATTATATAAAAAATCAGCGTTCCAGAAGCTACCACGCACCCGAAGCACAGCCGGAGGGGGGCCACCGGGGCTCCAGGCGCCCTGGTGGCGCCCCCCCCCCCTGGCCGCGCCGGGGGGGGCGCCTGGCCCCCCCGAGCCTCGTCTGATGCCCCCCTTTGGCATATATTTATACCGTCTCCCGAAACCCTCGAGACGGGAACCCTTTTTCGCGATCTTATCTCTGTTCTGCCGTCGCCGCCGCTTCCAAGATCGGGAGCACCAGGAGAACTCTTCCCGGCACCCTGCCGGAGGGGAGGATCACCACCGGGAGCTTCTCCACCACCATGGACGCCTCCCGGATGAGTTGTGAGTAGTCTCCCTTGGACCATGGGTCCATGACCAGTAGCTATGTGATGTTCTCCTCCCGTTCTTGTGCTTCACTAATTAGTCCTCGTGAGCTGCCCTACATGATCGAGGCACATATGTAATCCTTATGCTGTTGCTATGATGAGTTTGCTGGGATCCGATGGATTGTGAGATTATGTTCAGATTGTGTTTGAGTAATATATTTGATTTACCTCTTTTATATTTATGTTCGTAAGTAATTCTTGCATGTTCACCGTTGTTATTTATTGCTTTGGCCAAGTAGTAGGTAGTGACTCCAAGAGGGAACGTTATGCTTGATTGTGGGTTCATGCCCCTCGATGACTAGCTTGAGTGACAGAAACATGAGTCTAAGGGATGTGCTGTTGCCACAAGGGGGAAAACAACGGTGCTTGTGCCCGCGGGTGCAAGGATTGTTTACTTTACGCAAAGTTCTTTTAATGCAGTTGTCTGTTGCTTTGAGTTTACACTATAGGTGGGACTCGCAACTTAATACCAGCGAGATGTTCTGGATAGATATCTCAAGGTGGATGATTAGTAGTAGATGCAGACGGATTTCGGTCTACTTACCTTGGCATACCGCCCATGCTTTGAACCTCTACCTTTCTTGCAACTTAGTCAGCATTGGTTTGCGCACATGGTCCTGTCAATTGCCCAGCTATAATTCGTTTACCTCACATAGCTGTTTTATCGTCTTTTGGGAGAGAGACATCACTAGTGAACATCATGAGACTCCGGTCCATATTACCATCATTGATCACATCCACTATTTACTTTCCGCCTTTTACTTACTATTGCAATTATATCTATCACTATTATCACTTGCGTTTGATCCTTTGTAAACTACAAGGCCGGAGGGATTGACAACCTCTCTGTACTCGTTGGGAGCAAAGTTATTTGTATCTGTGTGCAGGTCCATGTTGATTGCTAATATCTGGCGCCGTTAGCAGTTTACACCTTCTTGTTGAAACTGGGAGTCTCAGGGAAATCGATCCTTGGTATTGCCAAGGGAAAACTTCCGCTACACTGCATCTCAAACCTTCCACTTGGGGTAACCAACGAGGGGCGAGAAGCCATCAGATGGAGGAGAATAGCTCAACAAGTGAGCATGTGCTCGGATTGTGTGGGTACTACAATTGCTTGAATCAAGTGGGAGTTAATATTCCAGATAAGATAGTAATTCACAAAGTTCTATAGTCACTATCTCCAAGTTACTAGAACTTCGTGATGAACTATAATATGCAAGGGATGACGAAAGTAATTCCCGAGCTCTTCGCGATGCTGAAATCGGCGAAGGTAGAAATCAAGAAAGAGCATCAAGTGTTGATGGTTAACAAAACCACTTGTTTCAAGTAAAAGGCAAAGGGATAGAAGGGGAACTTCAAGAAGAATGACAAGCAAGTTGTCACTCCCGTGAAGAAACCCAAAGCTAAACTCAAGCCTCAAACTAAGTGCTTCTACTACAAAGGAAATGGTCACTTCAAGTGGAACTGCCCTAGATACTTGGCGGATAAGAAGGATGGCAAAGTGAACAGAGGTATATTTGATATACATATTGTTGATGTGTACTTTACTAGTGTTCATAGCAACCCTCAGGTATTTGATATCGGTTCAGTTGCTAATATTAGTAACTCGAAACGAGAGTTGCAGAATGAACATCGACTAGTTAAAGGTGAAGTGACGATGTGTGTTGGAAGTGGTTCCAAGATTGATATGATCATCATCGCACACTCCCTATACTTTTGGAATTAGTGTAGAACCTAAATAAATGTTATTTGGCATTTGCGTTGAGCATGAATATGATTTGATCATGTTTGTTGCAATACGATTATTCATTTAAAGTCATAGAATAATTGTTGTTCTGTTTACATGAATAAAACCTTCGATGGTCATACACCCAATGAAAATAGTTTGTTAGATCTCAATCATAGTAATACACATATTCATAATATTGAAGCCAAAAGATGCAAAGTTGATAATGATAGTGCAACTTATTTGTGGCACTGTGATACGTCTCCAACGTATCTACTTTTCCAAACACTTTTGTCCTTGTTTTGGACTCTAACTTGCATGATTTGAATAGAACTAACCCGGACTGACGCTGTTTTCAGCAGAACTGCCATGGTGTTGTTTTTGTGCAGAATAAAAAGTTCTCGGAATCGCCTGAAAATCAACGGAGAATTATTTCAGAAAATATAAAAAATATCTGCAAGAAGATCCGCACCGGGGGGGGCACACCCTGTCCTCGAGGGTGGGGGCACGCCCCCCTGCCACGAGGGCCCCCCGATGCTCCACCGACGTATCCCCAGGTCCTATATATTTCGTTTCGTGGAGGAAAAAATCAGGAAAAAAGAATTATCGCGTTTAACGAGATAGAGCCGCCGCCAAGCCCTAATCTCTCTCGGGAGGGCTGATCTGGAGTCCGTTCGGGGCTCCGGAGAGTGGAGATCGTCGCCATCGTCATCATCAACCTTCCTCCATCACCAATTCCATGATGCTCACCGCTGTGTGTGAGTAATTCCATCGTAGGCTTGTTGGACAGTGATGGGTTGGATGGGATCTATCATGTAATCGAGTTAGTTTTGTTAGGATTTGATCCCTAGTATCCACTATGTTCTGAGATTGATGTTGCTATGACTTTGCTATGCTTAATGCTTGTCACTAGGGCCCGAGTGCCATGATTTCAGATCTGAACTGTTCAAGAAATCTTCCGATTCAGCGATTTATCGTCCGATTTATCGCTACTCTTGGGGTGACCGATAAGATTATGCCTTATCTTCATCATTTATCATTTGGGCCGATTTATCGCTATTGCAAGCGATTTATCGGGAATCTACCGATAAATCGGGCCTATTCGTGGCACTATGTTTGCAAGAACTATGTTTATTTGTGTTTTGTGGACCATGTTACGCAATATGTAATGTTTTCTATTTTGTTTATCATTATATCAGGATTCAAAGGCTAGGATTCAAGGTAACACTTCTGTCCAATATCGTTTTGGTGTTGAATATAGCATATTTTAGTGTTGGGAACCTCGGATTTGAAAAAAAATGGCCAGTTAATAGTCGACCGATAAAATCGATTAATCGGCCGATTTCCGATTAATCTCTAATCCCCAGGTGACTGAGACAATAACGATAAGAGATATCCTCAACATGACTGAACCTATTATGTTTTCATTAATATATGTGTGTTCTTGATCCTATCTTGCAAGTCTATAGTCACCTACTATGTGTTATGATCCGGCAACCCCGAAGTGACAATAATCGGGACCACTCCCGGTGATGACCATAGTTTGAGGAGTTCATGTATTCACTATGTGTTAATGCTTTGGTCCGGTACTCTATTAAAAGGAGGCCTTAATATCCCTTAGTTTCCAATAGGACCCCGCTGCCACGGGAGGGTAGGACAAATGATGTCATGTAAGTTCTTTTCCATAAGCACGTATGACTATATTCAGAATACATGCCTGCATTGCATTGATGAACTGGAGCTAGTTCTGTGTCACCCTAGGTTATAACTTCTACATGATGAATTGCATCCGACGTAATTTCCCATCACCGATCCAATGCCTATGAGCTTTACCTATTTTGCTTGTCGCTTATTTACTATTCCGTTGCTACTATCACAAAAACTACAAAAACACTATCTTTACTTTTATTGCTGCTACCGCCACTATCATATTACTATGCTACTAAACTATCTTGCTGCAGATACTAAGTTTCCAGCTGTGGTTGAATTGACAACTCAGCTGCTAATAATTAAGAGAATTCTTTGGCTCCCCTTGTGTCAAATCAACAAATTTGGGTTGAATACTTTACCCTCGAAAACTGTTGCGATCCCCTACACTTGTGGGTTATCACACTGCCGTTTAGGTTATATTGGTGTAAAGCGCATGAAGAAACTCCATGCTGATGGGCTTTTGGAATCACTTGATTATGAATCACTTGGTGCTTGCGAACCATGCCTCATGGGTAAGATGACTAAAACTCCGTTCTCCGGAACAATGGAGCGAGCAACTGACTTATTGGAAATAATATATACTGATGTATGCGGTCCGATGAGTGTTGAGGCCCGCGGCACGTATCGTTATTTTCTGACCTTCCTAAATGATTTGAGCATATATGGGTATATCTACTTGATGAAACATAAGTATGAAAAATTTGAAAAGTTCAAAGAATTTAAGACTGAAGTGAAAAATCATCGTAACAAGAAAATAAAAGTTTCTACGATTTGATCGGGGAGGCGAATATTTGAAGTTACGAGTTTGGCCTTCATTTAAAACAATGTGGAATAGTTTCACAACTCACGCCACCTGAAACACCACAACGTAATGGTGTGTCCGAACGTCGTAACCACACTTTATTAGATATGGTGCGATCTATGATGTCTCTTACCGATTTACCACTATCATTTTGGGGTTATGCATTAGAGACAGCTGCATTCACGTTAAATAGGGCACCATCTAAATTCGTTGAGACGACGCCTTATGACTGTGGTTTGGCAAGAAACCAAAGTTGTTGTTTCTTAAAGTTTGGGGCTGCGATGCTTATGTAAAAAAGCTTCAACCTGATAAGCTCGAACCCAAATCGGAGAAATGTGTCTTCATAGAATACCCAAAGGAAACTGTTGGGTACGCCTTCTATCACAGATCCAAAGGCAAGATATTCGTTGCTAAAAATGGATACTTTCTAGAGAAGGAGTTTCTCTCGAAAGAAGTGAGTGGGAGGAAAGTATAAATTGATGAGGTAATTGTACCTTCTCCCAAATTGGAAAGTAGCACATCACATAAACTAGTTCAAGTGATTCCTACACCAGTTAGCGAGGAAGCTAATGATGATGATCATGAAACTTCGGATCAAGTTACTACCGAACCTCGTAGGTCAACCATAATACGTTCCGCACCAGAGTGGTACGGCAACCCAGTTCTGGAAGTCATGTTACTAGACCATGATGAACCTACAAACTATGAGGAAGCGATGATGAGCCCAGATTCCGCAAATTGGCTTGAGGCCATGAAATCTGAGATGGGATCTATGTATGAGAACAAAGTGTGGACTTTGGTTGACTTGCCCGATGATCGGCAAGCCATTGAAAATAAATGGATATTTAAGAGGAATACTGACGCCGATGATAATGTTACTGTCTACAAAGCTCGACTTGTTGCGAAAGGTTTTCGACAAGTTCAAGGTGTTGACTACGATGAGATTTTCTCACTCGTAGCGATGCTTAAGTCTGTCCGAATCATGTTAGCAATTGCCGCATTTTATCAAATCTGACAAATGGATAACAAAACTGCGTTCTTTAATGGATTTATTAAAGAAAAGTTGTATATGATGCAACCAGATGGTTTTGTCAATCCTAAAGGTGCTAACAAATGTGCAAGCTCCAGCAATCCATCTATGGACTGATGCAAGCATCTTGGAGTTGGAATATACACTTTGATGAGGTGACCAAAGCATATGGTTTTATACAGACTTGCGGTTAAGCCTATATTTACAAGAAAGTGAGTGGGAGCACTACAGCCTTTCTGATAAGTATATGTGAATGACATATTGTCGATCGAAAATGATGTAGAATTTTCTGGAAAGCATAAAGGAGTGTTTGAAAGGAGTTTTTCAAAGAAAGACCTTGGTGAAGCTACTTACATATTGAGCGTCAAGATCTATAGAGATAGATCAAGACGCTTGATAAGTTTTTTCAATGAGTACATACCTTGACAAGTTTTTGAAGTAGTTCAAAATGGAACAGTCAAAGAAAGAGTTCTTGCCTGTGTTGCAATGTGTGAAGTTGAGTAAGACTCAAAGCCCGACCACAACAAAAGATAGAAAGAGAATGAAAGTCATTCCCTATGCCTCAGCCATATGTTCTATAAAGTATGCAATGCTGTATACCAGACCTATTGTATGCCCTGCCCTGAGTTTGGCAAGGGAGTACAATTTTGATCTAGGAGTAGATCACTGGACATCGGTCAAAATTATCCTTAGAGGACTAAGGAAATATTTCTCGGTTATGGAGGTGATAAAGAGTTCATCGTAAAGAGTTACGTTGATGCAAGCTTTGGCATCGATCTGGATGACTCTGAGTCTCGATCTGGATACATAATGAAATTGAGAGCATTTAGCTAGAGTAGCTCCGTGCAGAGCATTGTAGACATAGAAATTTGCAAAATACATACGAATCTGAATGTGGCAGACCCATTGACTAAACCTCTCTCACAAGCAAAACATGATCACACCTTAGTACTCTTTGGGTGTTAATCGCATGGCAATGTGAACTAGATTATTGACTCTAGTAAACCTTTTGGGTATTGGTCACATGGCGATGTGAACTATAAAGTGTTAAATCACATGAGGATGTGAACTATTGGTGTTAAATCACATAGTGATGTCATCTAGATTATTGACTCTAGTGCAAGTGGGGGACTGAAGGAAATATGCCCTAGAGGCAATAATAAAGTTGTTATTTACTTCCTTATATCATGATAAATGTTTATTATTCATGCTAGAATTGTATTAACCAGAAACTTAATACATGTGTGAATACATAGACAAACAGAGTGTCACTAGTATGCCTCTACTTGACTAGCTCGTTAATCAAAGATGGTTAAGTTTCCTAGCCATAGACATGAGTTGTCATTTGATGAACGGGATCACATCATTAGAGAATGATGTGATTGACTTGAACCATCCGTTACCTTAGCAATTTGATCGTTTAGTTTTACTGCTATTGCTTTCTTCATGACTTATACATGTTCCTATGACTATGAGATTATGCAACTCCCGAATACCGGAGGAACACCATGTGTGCTATCAAACGTCACAATGTAACTGGGTGATTATAAAGATGCTCTATAGGTGTCTCCGATGGTGTTTGTTGAGTTGGCATAGATCGAGATTAGGATTTGTCACTCCGATTATCGGAGAGGTATCTCTAGGCCCTCTCGATAATGCACATCACTATAAGCCTTGCAAGCAATGTGACTAATGAGTAAGTTGTGGGATGATGCATTACGGAACGAGTAAAGAGACTTGCCGGTAACGAGATTAAACTAGGTATGATGATACCGACGATCGAATCTCGGGCAAGTAACATACCGATGACAAAGGGAACATCGTATGTTATTATGCGGTTTGACCGATAAAGATCTTTGTAGAATATGTAGGAGCCAATATGAGCATCCAGGTTCCGCTATTGTTAATTGATCGGAGATGTGTCTCGGTCATGTTTACATAGTTCTCGAACCCGTAGGGTCCGCACGCTTAACATTCGATGACGATTTGTACTATGAGTTATGTGATTTGATGACCGATGTTTGTTCAGAGTCCCGGATGAGATCACGGACATGGCGAACAGTCTCGAAATGGTCGAGACATAAAGATCGATATATTGGAAGGCTATATTCGGACATCGGATAGGATCCGAGTGATTCGGGTATTTTTTGGAGTACCGGAGAGTTACGGGAATTCGTATTGGGCCTTAATGGGCCATACGGGAAAGGAGAGAAAGGCATCAAGGGTGGCCGCACCCCTTCCCCATGGACTGGTCCGAATTGGACTAGGGAAAGGGGGGCCCCCCTTTCGGGGAACGAATCCACGAGCACCTATGGGACCGGCGGACCGAGCCCCTTTCGGTTCGGCGGGGGCGAAGATCGCACGAAGAGCGGATCGAGGCGCAACACACGAGCAGTTTACCCAGGTTCGGGCCGCACGGATGCGTAAAACCCTACTCCTGCTTTGTGGTTTGTATTGAGTTCTTGCTCTGGAGCGCTGAGTGCTACAGTACACCAGCAGCTAATGAGACCGAGCGTGAGTGTTCTCTTTCCCTCTACGTTGCGCATGGGCCTCCTTTTATATGCTCAAGGGGTCACCGACAGGTGGCAACGTAGACCAGGGTAAAATGGAAAGGTGTTACAGTTGGTACAACTACCTGTTATAGTGTATCATACCTAACTCTGACGACAGGGGACAAGGGCATTAAATGCCCATCTGCGTCGCCCAAATAGTGCAAAAGGGACCGTCAGGGACGCCACCGCCTCGCCACGATGGCAATCTTGTCAGCACCGCTTGCCACCGCGCACCGTTGGCTGCACAGCCTCCCGCCACGTACGCCTGGAAAGGTCCTAGAGTGACACGTTGGTGGATGTGCTAGAGCGCGGGTACAGAGTGGTAGCTTGCCGCGGCAAGCGCCTTGCCGCGGTCGTTGTCTTGTCGCGTCCGGGAGCTCGTCGCTCACCGGGCCTTGCCGGGACGCGTGGTACGTCGCGGCAAGTTCCTTGAGATGCCTTGGTTGGCCTCCCCGGCAAGAGGAGCTCCTTGGCTTGAATACTTTGTTCTTGAATGGTTCCAAAGGAACCACGGAGGACCTTGGCGGTCACCCGGCAAGCCTTGCCGCGGGATGCTGCGATTGCCCGTGCACAAGTTCGGGATACTAGGGTACCCCTACTCTAGTACACCGACAGGAGCCCCCGGGCCTGGGCCATACACGGTGCCGAGCGCTGTTGGGCCAGGCCCAAAATAGGGCACGGGCACGCGCGGCCTGGGTTACGCCGTA
Source organism: Secale cereale (assembly GCA_902687465.1). Lineage (NCBI taxonomy): Eukaryota > Viridiplantae > Streptophyta > Magnoliopsida > Poales > Poaceae > Secale > Secale cereale. The sequence goes on along the minus strand of LR738715.1, from coordinate 155,987,637 downwards.
TCTCTCTCCGTATCCACCGCGCCCTCCCCGATCGACACGCGTTGAATGCGGCGTCGTGGGAGAGATCGTGGGTGGTTTCTTTATTCGGAAAGATGGAACGTCCGCCCCTCCCTCCTTATAAGCAGGGGAAACAGGGGCAGTTCGCCCACTCGCCGGTTGCTATTCCAATCTCGGAAACCTCCGCCGCTCCCCCTTCTTCCCAAAGCTGAAAGAGAGCAGCGCTCTGCCCCCCATCGCCACCAGCACCACCAACGCCGTCGATCTCCCCCACCACTTCCGCCATGGCTCCGAAAGCCGACAAGGGGAAGGTCGTGAAGTCGACCGAGGCATAGCGGCTCGCGGCGCTGCGAAAGGAGCGGGCAATCTTCCCCCCCAAGCTCACCGCGAGGGAGCTGAGGGAGAATTTCTACCTCTTATGGTCGACGGAGACGCGGGCGCATCCGCGCACGAAGGTACTTCCAGCCGTCGCTTCGGGAATGGCTCCAAATGGATATCCCTTCTTCGCCTTGTTCTTCTACTGCGGGCTCTGCCCGCCTTTCTCTGAGTTTTTCTGCGATCTTATGAACACCTACGGGTTCCGCCTCCTTGACTTCACCCCCAATGCCGTTCTGACCATGGCAGTTTTTGCACATCTCTGTGAAAACTTTGTCGGAGTCTATCCAAATGTAGCCCTTTTTCGCCACTTCTTTATGCCCCAAGTTGAGAGAGGAGAGCCTTTATCCGGCGGAATCGCCTGGATCTCGAGAGCCGGCAAGAAGGAAGCTTATCTAGAGGGAGAGTTCCGCGGCAAGTGGGGGGAATGGAGAGCAGACTGGTGCTGGATTGTCGAGGAGAACCCGCAGCCGTTTACCGCCCAGCGCCAAACCCCAGTAGCACACGGAAATGATTGGAGCAACGTGGCCCCGGAAGACGATAGGCTGAAGATTGCCGTCACCCGGATCCAACGCCTTAGGCTTGCCGGGATCACTGTAGGTGCAGTTGGCGCAGATTTTCTTCGCCGCCGCATCGCCCCCCTGCAGGAGAGGAGGAGACACGCCTGGGACTTCCAGAATGCGGCGGACATCATGAGGCTGCGCCCGGGCCTCAACTTCAACTTCACTGTTATGGAACTTGACGCAATGCTCCGGGAGCTGTTCAAGTACGACCCTCAACATCCCGAAGTGTTCAGGTTGCCGAAGGATGTCGTTCCGCTGTGCAACAACTCCTCGCTCAGCCGCATCCGTGCAATGATGCCGCTGTGCGACTCGCATGGAATTGTCCCAACTTGGCAAGAGCCTGCAGACGACGTCGTGCAGGAGTTCTTTGACGGCTTGGTAGAAGTGTCGGTCCGCTCCGACGAACAGAAAAGCCTCACTCGCGCCACCACCGATGCGGAGATGAAACGCATCGCCACTAGGCTGGAAGAGGTGGCGACAGCCGCAGCCGCGGGCGAGTTTGGATTCACCGTGGAGGAGGCACAGGCAGCAGAGTCGGCAAGCCGTGCCGAGCGAGAGGAGCTTGCCGGCGAGGAAGAGCTTGCCGGGCATGATGTCGGGTCGAGCGAGTCCGCCGAGGATACGAGCAGCTCGTTGGAGATCAACTCCTCTTCCTCCTCATCTTCAGATAGCTCGTCGCAAGCAGAGCCCCCAGCTCCACCAAGAAGGCGTCTCCGCAAGGCCGGGGACGTAGCGGAGCGGCAGACGAGTCGATAGTCGCTGCGCCGCACGACACGCTCCACCGCGGCAAACACTGTTGCCGCGGGAGCACCTCACGCTGCTGCGGCAACTGGAGCGGGGTCCACCTGGACCACCGCTTCTGCTCCTGCCGCTTCTCACGCCGCGGCGGCAGCCGGAGCGGGGTCGTCTCGGACCACCGCCACTGCTCCCGCCAAGCGGCCAAGGGAACCTACTCCTCTGCCTCCTCGCGCCGGAGGTGAGTCGGACTTCGACTACTCCGTGTTCAACTCCGACGAGGAAGAAGAAGAGTAAGATTCTTTGTTGTACTTGTAGTTCTTCAATTCTTGCTGTTTTGTCTTGTATCTCATTTGCTTTACTCCGAACTTATTCCTTTTTAGGACTCTGGCCCAGAGAGCGGCGAAGAGAGCCAAGGTCCCGGCGTGTCCAAAGGGGGTGATTATCGTCGAGGACGAACCCACCGCGACAGCAGAGGGTGTGTCCGAGACCACCTTGCCGGACCCGACAACTATTCTCCAGAGCAGCCCCCAGCGTAAGCATATGGTTCGCTTTCCGCTGTTAGGCACGCATTGATGCTCTTTCTTTGCTGACATCTGATTGTTGGTCGGTGTAGGAGCAGAGCAGCCCCACCAGGGGTGCCCGGAGGCCGCCCCCGACATGCCATCTGCTTCGACTACGCCGCCAAGGGAGAGTTCTCCGGCAAGGGACTCTGCCGAGGAACCGGCTCGCGCAGGAGGGATGCCGGCCAGCACTGCGGCGGCAAGCGGCAGCACCAGCGGCCCTCCGGCGGCGGAGACTACGACTGCAGAACCCGGCACACGTAATCCTCTCGCTTCAAAACTTCCCTTGGGTTCTTCTTCTTTTGATCTTCTTTTTGGATATTTGCTTGACTTTTCTTCCTTTTCCGGCCGTCAGACCCATCTGCTGCAGAGCCGATGGAGACCGAGGTTACTGGCGAGGAGAACACCGCCGAGGAGGCCGCCAAAGCTGCCGCCGCAAGAGCTGGCGAGGGGTCTGGCAATCGCACTGACGGCCCTGAGGCCGCAGGAGCGCCAGGCGCTACGCCGACCGCCGATCCTTCCGCCGCTGCTGCAGCGTCAGGCTCCGAAGAGCCCCACCCAGGCGTCTACTTGAAGGCCGGCGAAAATGTCTTCATCAATCTTCCCTGGGCGTCAAGCTCCAGGGCACCGGTCGAAGGAGAAAGCTTCGATGGAGAGGTGCTCGCCTCCGCTGGGCTGACGCTGGTTGATGCGCCGAGCAGCAGCAGCGGCGAGCCTGAGGAGGAGCGGCTGCTACGGAAGCTAGTGTCACTCTACCGTGCTCGGCAGGCCAAGCTGGAATCCCGAGAGGCGCTTGTCGCGAAGGTAGGAGCGGACATCGAGAAGCGCGTGGAGGAGCTCCGGGGTCTCAACCAGGAAGCTCTCCAGTCCCTGGCAGAGGAGCGGGCGCAACTTGCCGAGGAGCAGAAGGCCTTCCTCCTCGAGAAGGCTGAAGTCGAAGAACAACAGTGGCTTGCCGCTGAGAAGCTGTCTGCGCAGGAGGGCGAGCTGGCGCAGTGGAAGGTTAACCTTGACAGCCACGAGGAGGAGCTTACTGCGCGCGAGCAAACATTCGGCGGAGCCCTCAAGCAAGCAGAGGATGCTGCCGCAGCTGCCGAGGCCGCCAAGAAGGAGCTGGAGACGAAGGCGGCGCGACTGAAGGCCGATCTCAAGGCGAGCGGTGAAGAGCTTGCCGCGCTCAAGCGTGAGCGGGAGAAGGACGCCTACACCTTGTCAGAGCTGCAGGTTCGTCTCGCCGAGAAGGGCAAGGAACTTGGCGCCGCCAAGGACTCCAACGCAGATCTTGAGTTGAAGCTGACTACTTTGACCAAGACGCTGGACGGCGCCAGGGAGCAGGAGGTGGCTTTGAAGGAGGAGATCAAGGCCGATAAGGTGCTGCTGGCGAGTGCTGCTGCCGCCCAGAACGCTTTTAGGGAGAATGTGGAGCACTGGACGGAGGGTCTTGTGGATGCTGCCGCAGACATTGACAGGGAGCTGGCGCAGCTGGGGATGGAGGACCTCGGGTATCCCTCTGATGAGAACCTCCAACCCAGCGCCAAGCTCACCTTGTTCTTCAAAGGCGTGGGGACGGCCCTCCAGCGACTCCGGGAGAAGATTCCAAAGCAGCTGGCCGACGAGTCGCGCAAGATCTACGTGGGAGCTCTTCAAAAGGTGTTGGTGAAGGTGGCCTTCCGCAACCCGGGCCTCAACCTCACCAATGTCCTCAAGACCCTGCCGCCGGATGCTGATCTGGAAGCGCTCAAGACCGTTGTCGCACCCATTGTGGACAAGGTGAGCGGGATCAAGAGGATTGAGGGCGATCGCGTAGACTAGGCCGCCTATTTTCTTCTTTTCTTGTCGTTGTTGATCATGTTATGAGAACAATCCGTTAGAGCCGCGACAAGCTACCTTGTAATATAACTCTATTTTGGGTAATGATTGCAATGTTATTTCCTTTACTTGATTCCTTCCTTTGTATGTTTTTGCCCTACGCTTTTAGGGAACTTGCCGGCGCAGGCACCTTAGCCGCGAGCGCTGAGTGCGGGACGTCAGCAGCCTGCTGGCGGTGCCGTTACCGACAAGAAACCTTGTCGCAACTAGTCGCAGCACACTTAACTTGTTGAGCGGACTCGAAACAAAGTAAGGGCGCAACTAGCTACGAGTTGGTTCCTCCGCGCACAGGTTTTCCATACAAAGCACGGTCGTTCAAGGAAGATAACTTAAAAATTTTAAAAATCTGATTGCTCAAACTTTGGCGACTTAGCTTTTCTGTTGTTTGCTTCCCGGTAAGGCAAAACTTTCTTGAACGACGCCTGTTCCATACCATTATCTTCTCCTCCCCCC
>LR738715.1:155961217-155983037 GCA_902687465.1 Secale cereale | reverse complement strand
CCCCCCCCCCGCAAACTTGTGGGCGAGGGAACCTTCCTTTCCTTGAGAAAAAGAAAGAAGAGAAAATAAAGATATGGAGCCTTACGGCTCGTTATTGCTTACCGGGGGTAGGTGCTGCACAAAGTGTCAGATAACACATGCAAAAAATAGAAAGCATGAAATTGTCGAGATGTGCGGAGCACATGAGCTTTATTTATGCACGGGGTCTGCGCCTGGCTTTGTACAAAGGATTACATGCAACAGCGGCAAGACTTGTACAAAAGGTGGTTGCCGGAACAGGTTCCGGCAACCGCGCCTTACGGGTAAAACTTACGAAGATGCTCAATGTTCCAGAAGTTGCTCACCGGAATGCCATCTTCGGTCTCAAGGCGGACAGCGCCAGACCTAGTGACTCGTTTCACCCGGTAAGGGCCTTCCCACTTCAGCGTCAACTTGTTGGAATTCTTGGCGGACTGAACGCGCCGAAGAACAAGGTCGCCTTCCTCGAGACTTCTGGCGTTAACTTTGCGGCTATGGTAGCGGCGCAAAGCTTGCTGGTAGCGAGCAGCTCGTACAGCAGCCTGAAGACGGTCTTCCTCAAGGAGCATCGCGTCATCTTGTCGCAGCAGCTCTTGCTCAAGCTCATCATAAGCGAGCACTCGAGGTGACCCGTATACGAGTTCCGTTGGGAGAACTGCCTCTGCTCCATAGACTAGAGCGAAAGGTGTCTGGCCAGTGGCTCGATTTGGCGTCATCCTGATCGATCAAAGAACTACTGGCAGCTCCTCAATCCAGTTTCTTCTGCACTTGCGCAGCCTGTCGAAAGTCCTGGTCTTGATCCCACACAGCACTTCAGCATTTGCCCTCTCCGCTTGACCGTTGCTTCTCGGGTGAGCAACAAAAGCGAAGCAGACCTTGGCGCCAAGATCTTGGACGTACTACATTAAGGTGCGGCTCGTGAATTGCGTACCGTTGTCGGTGATGATCCTGTTAGGGATCCCGAAGCGGCAAACAATCGACCTGAAGAACTTGACTGCTGACTGTGTTGTCACCTTCCTCACTGCTTCCACTTCCGGCCACTTTGTGAACTTGTCGATTGCAACGTACAAGTACTCAAAGCCCCCGACTGCTCGGGGAAAGGGGCCGAGGATGTCGAGCCCCCAGACCGAAAATGGCCAGGATAAAGGGATCGTCTGGAGAGCTTGAGCTGGCTGGTGTATCTGCTTGGAATGGAATTGGCACGCTTCACACTTGGTTACTTGTGCAGTTGCATCCTGGAGGGCTGTCGGCCAAAAGAAACCTTGCCTGAATGCTTTGCCGGCAAGTGCTCTTGCGCCAATGTGGTGACCACATATGCCTCCATGTATCTCTGCCAACAGCTTTTGTCCGCCTTCCCGGTGAATACACTTCAATTTCACACTGTTGAGTCTTCTTCTGTACAGTGTGTTGTCGACAAACTGGTACATACTTGACTGCCGGGCTACTCTTTCCGCTTCTTCTTGTTCTTCGGGAAGTTCTCCTGTCTGAAGGAAACGGACAATCTGTTGTGCCCATGCTGGAGCTTGTGGCTCGACAACAAGGACTAAAGACACATCTGCTGCTGCGGGAACATCCGCTTCTACGGCGAGAACCTGCGGCTCAGCCGGAGCTTGACGTTCCCCGGCAAGCTTGCCGGAGCAAAACTTGTCGGGAGCCTCTGCTTCAACGGAACAAACCCTAGGGCTTGCCGGAGCAGACTGCTCCTCAGCACTCTTGGTGTTGATCTTGGGGACCTTCTTGACAGCGGCTTCGGGAAGCTCTGCCGGAAAATAGTCACCAGAAATCAACTTCCTCTTCTTGCTCTGCCCAGTTGATGGCATTACAGACGGTTGAGTCAGCTTGAGCACAAAGATCTTTGGTTCCACAGGTAACTTAAGTGCGGCGCACTTCGACAGGCCATCGGCAATGTCGTTCTGAGCTCTTGGAACATGCTCCGTCTGTAGGCCGTCAAAGCGCTCTTCTAGCTTTCTCACTTCATCAACATAGGCTTCCATCAACGGACTCTGATAACTCTTGTTCACTTGGCGGACGACAAGTTGCGAGTCACCCCTGACAATGAGCTTCTTAATCCCAAGGTCTGCCACGATCCTGAGACCGGCAAGCAAACCTTCATACTCTGTGGTATTGTTTGTTGCTTGCTCCTTGGGAAAGTTCATCTGGACTACGTACTTGAGGTGCTCTCCGGTGGGTGCAACAAGCAGCACGCCAGCACCGGCGCCTTGCAGCGAGAAGGCACCATCAAAGTACATCAGCCACTCTTTGCTTGCTTCCTTGACGGGGATGCTCGTTTCTGGAATTTCTTCATCTGGTGTTGGCGTCCACTCTGCTATGAATTCTGCCAATGCTCTGCTTTGGATAGTTGAAGTGCTCTCAAACTTGAGGCCAAAGCTTGACAGTTCCAGTGCCCACTCAACTATCCTGCCTGTTGCTTCTGGATTCTGCAGTATCCTCTTCAGCGGAAAACGAGTGACAACTGTGATCTCATGTGCTTGGAAGTAATGGCGCAGCTTTCTCGAGGCCATGAGAAGGCCGAAAAGCAATTTCTGCACACCAGAGTACCTTGACCTAGCCCCCTGCAGAAGGGAACTGACAAAGTAAACCGGGCACTGCACCATTCTCTTCTGTATCTCCTTGCGCGCCTGCGCAGATCCATCTTTGTCGGGACCAGAGCTTGTCGGGGAAGCCCCCTGCTTGTCGCTGGATGCGCCTGCCGTGGTTGCTAGCTCATCATCTGCCTCCCTCTCCGCTACTAACGCAGCACTAACCACTTGATTGGTTGCCGCTATATACAGCAGCAACTTCTCTTGTGGCTTAGGTGCGACAAGTGTTGGAGTGGAGGATAGGTATCTCTTCAAGTCTTGCAGCGCAGCCTCCGCTTCCGGAGTCCATTTCATTGGACCTGCCTTTTTCAATATTTTGAAAAATGGCAGGGCGCGCTCAGCAGACTTAGAGATAAACCTGCTGAGAGCAGCCACGCAACCGGCAAGTCTTCGTACATCCTTGACGCGCTTTGGTGCTTCAATCTGCTCAATGGCCTTGATCTTGTCGGGATTGGCTTCAATTCCCCGCTGAGATACGAAGAACCCGAGAAGCTTGCCGGAAGGGACTCCAAACACACACTTCTCGGGGTTGAGCTTGAGGCTGATCTTGCGTAGATTTGCAAAGGTCTCGTCTAAATCTTGAATCAGAGTTGCCTTGTCCTTGCTCTTGACCACTATGTCATCCATGTAGGCTTCCACATTTCTGTGTATTTGTGGCTCAAAAGCGACATGGACTACCCTTGCAAATGTTGAACCAGCATTCTTTAAACTGAAAGACATTCGTATGAAACAGTACGTGTCACATGGAGTGATGAATGCGGTCTTCTCCTCATCCTCTTCTGCCATGAAGATCTGATGGTATCCTGAGTATGCGTCAAGAAACGAAAGCAAGTCACATCCGGCCGTGGAGTCAACAATCTGGTCAATGCGCGGCAAGGGAAATGGGTCTTTGGGACAAGCTTTATTAACATCGGTAAAGTCGATACAAAGCCTCCATTTCCCGTTTGCCTTGCGCACGACTACAGGATTGGCCAACCACGTAGGATGGAGCACTCCTCTGACAAGGCCTGCTGCTTCCAATTTCTTGATCTCTTCTGCGATGAATTCTTGGCGCTCCACTGCTTGCTTCCTGACCTTCTGTTTGACGGGCCGCGCATGAGGACAGACGGCAAGATGGTGCTCAATTACTTTCCTGGGAACACCAGGGATGTCAGATGGTTGCCACGCAAACACGTCGACGTTCGCCCACAGGAAAGCAATGAGCGCGCTTTCCTATTTAGGGTCGAGAGTGGCACTGATGGTGAAGGTACCACCAGTGCCGTCCTCCTTGGCGGACACCTTCTTGGTCTCTGGCGGAGCTGCCATTGTCTTCTTACACTTGCCTGTGGAGCTCGATGGTGCGTCCTCGAGTGCGCTTGCCGGAGTGGGCATCAGAACTCTTGCCGGACTTGGTCTTCTTCTTCCCCCCGGGAGCTTCAACGGCAGGTGACTTGCGATCTGTTGCGGCTGCCGCTTCCCGGTAGATCTTGCCGGTGCAGATAAGAGCATCCTTCTTGTCGCGAGGGACAGAGATGACACTTATTGGGCCTGGCATCTTCAGCATGTTGTATGCGTAGTGAGAGGCTGCCATGAACTTGGCGAGTGCTGGACGGCTGAGTATCCCATTGTAAGGCAATGGAAAATCGGCAACGTCAAAAGTGACCCTCTCAGTCCTGAAGTTCAACTCGCTGCCAAACGTCAGCGGCAACGTGATCTTCCCCTTCGGCTTGCTCCTTCCCGGGTTGATTCCTTGGAATGTGCCAGTCTCTTCAAGCTCGCTGTCAGGGATCTGGAGTTTCTGGAGTGCAGCGGAGGAGATCAGGTTCAAGCCGGCCCCGCCGTCAACTAGCATCTTAGTGACCTTGAGGTTGCGGATAGTTGGTGAAACCAACATCGGCAAGCACCCGACCGCAGTTGTGCGATCAGGGTGGTCCTCAATATCAAAGATGATAGGCGTGCTGGACCATTTCAGAAGCTTGCGTGACTCGATAGGTGGTTCTGCCGCATTGACTTCCCGCACCCACTGCTTGAGTTGGCGGTGTGAAGTATGCAGAGAAGCACCGCCGTCAACGCACAAGACCTCTGTGGCTTTCTGGAACTCCTGCTCACTGGTCTCGACATCATCCATGTCTTCATCGTCGTCGTCATCTTCATCCTTGTCGCGGCCATGGGGAGGTCTGTCTCCTTGTCGCTGCTTGGCCTTGCCGCGGCGTCCTCCCCGGCCGGCGCGCTTCTTGCCGGATCCTCCAGCACCTCCTTGGGCCCTCTCCTTGTCGCGTCACTCGTATTCAGCCTTTTGCTGCTCGACAAGCTGCTCGACCTTCTTGCAGCTCTGGAGGTCATGGCCCTTGGTGCGGTGGATCTTGCAGTACTGCTTGTCGGTGCCGTCCTGCTTGTCGGCGACCGCCACAGCCTGGCAGTTGGTGCATGCGGCAATCTCCTTGCCGGAGCTACCAGCTTTGGCTTTCTTGGCGCCACCTTCGTTGCCGGACTGCTCAATGACTAGCACATCTTTGCCTTTCTTCTTCCTGTTGTTCCGCCGCCGGTTTTCTTTGCCGGGGCAGCATCCTCGCTGTCAGATCCTCCTGCTCCTGTATTCTCTCCGGGGAGTTTCCTCCCTTCCTCAGCACGTGCACACTTGTCGGTCAGGGCATACAACTCACTGACGTCTCTGATCTTGCACATCTCCATCTCCTCCCGCATCCTACAGTTACGCACGTTCTGATGGAACGCGCTGATGACCGCGGCGGGGTGTACATCTGGAATGTTGTGATGTACACGGCTGAATCTCTGAATGTACTTGCGCAGGGGCTCTCCTTCCTTCTGGGCGAGCAGATGAAGGTCACTCTCTTGGCCATGAGGTTTGTGGCCGCCTGTACAGGCGCCGACAAACTGATGGCATAGGTCTGCCCAGGAGGATATGGAGTTGTCCGGCAAGTGCATGAGCCAGGACCTGACGTTGGGCTTGAGCACCAGCGGGAAGTAGTTGGCAAGGATCTTGTCGTCCCGCCCCCCGGCAGCTTGCACCGCGATGGTGTAGATGCTGAGGAACTTCGACGAATGCGACTTGCCGTCGTACTTCTCTGGTACATCTGGCTTGAAATTCTTCTTGCTGGGCCACTGGACTTGCCGCAGCTCACGAGTAAACGCAGGGCAACCTACCGCGTACGGCAAGTTGCCTGGTTCCCCTGGCGCATGCATGTCGACAGAGGGCCCAGCGCGCTGGTCCGATTGACGCCGCGCTTCTCTTCGGCGCTCGATGCGAGTACGAGCGTCTTCTTGCTGTCGTTCATGAAGAACTTGGCGCTGATCGCGACGAGCTCGTGGATCTGATGATGCGGTGGAGTCGCTGTCGAGGTGGATCCGGCGAGTCGGCGATCTTGGTCTTCGGGGCGGAGAGCGCACGGTGGTTGCACCCCCACCGGTCTTGTCGCCACCGGCTCGTGCCTGGCTGACTTGCCGCGGCTGCGATGTACTCGGCTGCCGTGGAGTGTCGCCGTTGGCGAAGCCGATGAGACTCTATATGGTGGCCCTCCAGTCGTCGATCTTGTCTGCCGTTGGAGGGTAGTCCAGGAGCAGTTGAGCTCGCGCCAAAGCTTCTGCTGAATTGGTGGGTGGCGGTGGCGAACGGTGTGAGGAGCGGGATATGCTCGGACTTCTAACTGTGTTAGAAGGAGCAGTATCCCGTCCAGGCGACCGTGCCTCGCTCGTGCCAGCATGTTGGCGTGCATGTTGGTCTTGAGCACTCCGAGATCCACCAGCTCGATCTTGGTCCAGCAAACGTATGGTACCGTGAGTACCATGACGCTGCCGGTCCCGCGCCTCCTGAGATGGGCGCGGTGCATGTACGGACGCCGAGGTCTTGGAGTGCGCCCGGTCGTTGTGGGTGCCGACTACGCCGCCGATGGGCAGCGCAGCCTTGTCCTTGGACCTGGCAGCACCGTGAGCTCCCTCGTCGACGCCCGTTCTTCCGCCGGCGTCTACTCCACCAGCCGTTTGCTCCGGCGGTGGTGGGTTCGGCGCGGACGGAGCAGCCGCCTCCGAAGCCTTCTTCTTCAGCGGCATGTCGATGAAGACGATGAAGATCTAGCTCGTGTGAACGCTGGATCAGGTTCACACAACTTCGACGCCCCATACCTGGCGCGCCAAAGATGTCGGGGAACGAATCCACGAGCACCAATGGGACCGGCGGACCGAGCCCCTTTCGGTTCGGCGGGGGCGAAGATCGCACGAAGAGCAGATCGAGGCGCAACACACGAGCAGTTTACCCAGGTTTGGGCCGCACGGATGCGTAAAACCCTACTCCTGCTTTGTGGTTTGTATTGAGTTCTTGCTCGGGGGCGCTGAGTGCTACAGTACACCAGCAGCTAACGAGACAGAGCGTGAGTGTTCTCTTTCCCTCTACGTTGCGCATGGGCCTCCTTTTATATGCTCAAGGGGTCACCGACAGGTGGCAACGTAGACCAGGGTAAAAATGGAAAGGTGTTACGGTTGGTACAACTACCTGTTACAGTGTATCATACCTAACTCTGACGGCAGGGGACAAGGGCATTAAATGCCCATCTGCGTCGCCCAAATAGTGCAAAAGGGACCGTCAGGGACGCCACCGCCTCGCCACGATGGCAATCTTGTCAGCACCGCTTGCCACCGCGCACCGCTGGCTGCACAGCCTCCCGCCACGTACGCCTGGAAAGGTCCTAGAGCGACACGTTGGTGGATGTGTTGGAGCGCGGGTACAGAGTGGTAGCTTGCCGCGGCAAGCGCCTTGCCGCGGTCGTTGTCTTGTCGCGTCCGGGAGCTCGTCGCTCACCGGGCCTTGCCGGGACGCGTGGCGCGTCGCGGCAAGTTCCTTGAGATGCCTTGGTTGGCCTCCCCGGCAAGCTCCTCTTGCCGGGGTCTTGTCTCCTTGGCTTGAATACTTTGTTCTTGAATGGCTCCAAAGGAACCACGGAGGACCTTGGCGGTCACCCGGCAAGCCTTGCCGCGGGATGCTGCGACTGCCCGTGCACAAGTTCGGGATACTAGGGTACCCCTACTCTAGTACACCGACACCCCCTTCCTTCCTTCTCCTTCTCCCTTCCCCTTTTCCTATTCCATGTGGGAGGAGGAATCCTACTAGGACTAGGGAGTCCTAGTAGGACTCCACACTTTGGCGCGCCCTATGAGGGCTGGCCTCCTCCGCCCTCCATCCTTTATATATGTGGCCAGGGGGCACCCCGGAAACACAAGTTGATTTTAGCCGTGTGTGGTGCTCCTCCCCACAGATACACACCTCGGTCATATCGTCGCAGTGCTTAGGTGAAGCCCTGCGCCGGTAACTTCATCATCACCGTCATCACGCGGTCGTGCTGACGAAACTCTCCCGTGACGCTCAACTGGATCAAGAGCTCATGGGACGTCATCGAGCTGAACGTGTGCTGAATGCGGAGGTGCCGTACGTTTGGTGCTTGGATCGGTTGGATCGCGAAGACGTTCGACTACATCAACCGCGTCACTAGACGCTTCCGCTTTCGGTCTACGAGGGTACGTAGACACACTCTCCCCTCTCGTTGCTATGCTTCTAGTAGATAGATCTTGCGTGATCGTAGGAAATTTTTGAAATACTTCGTTCCCCAACAAAAATGGACATGCGTGGACGGTCGCGACGCGTGCCCTTGTCCGTGCCTGGCCTGCCCGTCGGTGACACGCCCGCCCCTTTTTCTATTCTCCCTCCCTCCCCAAACTCCGGCCGCACACCCCGACCCTCTCCCTTCTCGTCCCTAGCTACCCGCGCCGCACCCGTGTAGCTGCCGAGCACGACTGCATGCTCTCCACACCACTAGATGTCCAACCTAGTGCCCCCCGCCTTCAGCCCAACCGGCGGCGGAATTTGTAGCGGATCTAGCCGGATTTATGCGCGACAGGCCACTGGAGGCCGCGACGCCATGGACTGGCCGGGTACCGGTCCGCGCAGCTCCGGCAACGCCCCTAGGCCGCATGCAGGTACTGACTCTGCATCTAGCCGCTCAGATATACCCCGTCGCCGGTTCGGCAAATACACCAACGACCGTCGTCCGGGCTCGGTGCTGGCCCAAATGCTCGCCGCGCACCGATGCCGCTCATAAAGTGCGACGACTGTCCACTAAAGGTCGTGCGCCGCGTGTCTACAACGCCGGAACATCCCGGATGAGTGTTTGTCAAGTGCAAAAATGATGGGGTACGTGCTAGTTTGCTTCGGTTGTGATTCTGGATTTGGTTTGTTTTGCTTACAATCAAATATTTATTGTGTAGGATGGATGCATTTTTGGTTTTGGGGAGAAGAATACATCAATGTATCGATAGCACGCAATTTAATAGATGTTCGTGCACTTTTTGCTAGAGTAGACGCTAGAGATGAGAGTAGATGTGCGGAAGCAACGTCTACTTCTTTAGACGCAAAGAAGAAAGAAGCGGTCAAGATCTAGACTCCGCAGATCAACAACAAATGCATCGAGAATGCACTAATCCAACTTACGGGAGTAGTTATGAAAGTTGGATATCTTTTAAAATGCTTTCTTATAGTTCTTGTTTTGTTGGTTTGTTATTCTAGCAAAGATTTGGTGAATGTATTCCAATGTATCACAAAAATCGTTGGTAAAATTAATAAGAAAATGAGGGGGAAAATGTCTGCGAACGAGATGCAGGCCGTAGATGTCTCTGCGCGTTGAACGCCCGGCCGACGCAAATCCAAATCCGGACGAACATGACCCCATTCTCACCCCCAAACGGACAATATCCAGCCCAAACGAATGTCCGTTTGGGCTCGTGCGTTGGAGTTGGCCTAAGCCTCCAAAACCCCCTAACCCGTGTGTAAAATGAACCAATGACAACAAACACGGAGGGCTGCCGATCTCTATCCGCCGTCCAGTCCATAGACCCGCTGCCCCCAATTATTCTCCATGCCATTTTGGGTGTCACCTTCCAAGATAAGCGTCACCAAGTTGTTAAGGGAGATCATAAGTTTTGCTTCTGCTTGCTTAACATGTTTAAATCATTTATTTACTCAATATTGGTCTACACATTATGTAGCCCGCACGCCCTGACGTCATGTACCACAGGACGGAGGGATGGGCATTTACGTACACACGCTGTCGGATGAAGCTAATGCGGCAGTATATGTGGGACGACATGGTCCGTTGAAGGAAAAATTTATTGGACATCCGGTTAATCTCGTCGAATTTGAGACATTGTTGTGCTAGACTTTTTTGCATGGTACGTGTGAATGATTTGTGCTATTTTCTATCTGAACTTTGATGATAATCTGTCGGCATGAATGTCGTCCGGTTTATATGAAATCTTGCACGAAATTTGTCTGGTTAGTTCGAATAGTTGTTAAAATGTATGCGGACAACGTTGAATGACGACCTCCAGCATCAGTGTCCGCGAATTGGTCCCTCCTATCCGCAGACGGATGCTGGAGCAAATTTGCGGATCAGCGTTAGAGATGCCATAACAGACGTTTATGATATATGTTTTTTTAAGTGGCATCTTTTTGTTCTTATGCGCACATGCAAATAACTCATCACATATCTATTCTATGTCTTGTGCTTTCTGCACCTGTGCGTGTTAAATATATATTTCGAGAAACTGGCAGGAGCGTTGTTTTTCAATTAGAAGAAAAGAGAGTGTTACAAATAGTTTACATAAGGCTTTTCTCTATAAGTCGGGCGGCGGGGGAGCCTCCCACATTATCGACATGCGGATTACTCGCGAATGAGAAAGCAACTTGATATGTGCAAGCGAATATATGTCAAAGCTAGGTGGACGACTTCTTGGTAGGTCAACCTTTTGCCAATGAAAACCCGACGGTTTCTTTCCTTCCAGATGTTCCAGAGCGTGTAGATCATGGCACTACTGTGCTCTCGCCTGTTATGAGCTGGAACGCTGGTAAGGAAGCCCTCCCATGCGCGTTAAATATGGATCGCATCGGAACTATTTTTGCAAAATGCGGTGAAAAGTGACCACATTTCTAAAATCTCGTCCAAGTTATCACTGCTTCATAAATAGGTGTTGTAGATAGATCGGAATTGACTCGAAATTTTCTATACGATTCACTGGCCTTCGCTATCAAAGCAGTGACGCTGCTGCAGCTCTGAAGATCTCATCATCGTGGAACACGAGTTAAACGAGGCTGCTTGTAGATGATCCTCTATCTAATTTATCCCTTTATTGAAATATGCATGCGGGGAATCTTTCTGAGGGAGGCTGTGCAATCTGTTTTGGGGTGCCTCCCGTCCCGGTGTCCAGTGAGGGTCGGTGATCCGTTGCTGTCGAACATGCCAAGCCCGTGGCGTATGACGTCGAACACCCGTTTGAACGCATCTCCTCGCGCGTTCGTAGCTATAATAATTCAGCGGAAGAAGAAGAGAAACGTGCGGTGATGTACATTGTGTGCGATGCCATCCAAGAAGAGTGCAGATGCACACAATGCGGTGCCACCGACCAACAAAATCAAATTATCGGCGGCTTTTAAGAGGACATCAGAGCGCGCGCGCTAGCTAAGGGAGGGGGCGGAGAAATGGTGAGCACGAGCACCCACACGTCGGTGCAGCGGCGGCGGAGGCAATGGACGCTGGCGCTGGTGACGGTGGCTTCGCTGCTGGAACGCGCCGACGAGGCGCTGCTGCCGGCCGTGTACAGGGAGGTGGGCGCCGAGCTGGGCGCGTCCCCGGCCGCGCTGGGCTCCCTCACGCTGTGCCGCGCGCTCGTCCAGGCCGTGTGCTACCCGCTCGCCGCGTGCGCCGCTGCGCGCCACGACCGCGCGCGCGTCGTGGCCGCGGGCGCCTTCCTCTGGGCCGTCGCCACCATGCTCGTCGGCGTCTCGGGCACTTTTGTCCAGGTCAGCAGCGCGCCTACTGACACGCGGGGTTTAACGGCGCAGACGGCTAAAGCACACTGCTTTTTTTCCAGATGGCGATCGCGAGGGGGTTTAACGGCGTCGGCCTGGCGCTGGTGGTGCCGGCGATGAACTCCCTGGCGGCCGACTACAGCGACGACACGACGCGCGGCTCGGCGTTCGGGTGGCTGGGGATGGCGAGCCGCATGGGCGCCATGATGGGGGGCACACTCGGCGTGCTGCTCGCGCCCACGACCTTCCTCGGCGTCCCCGGCTGGCGCCTGGCATTCCACATCCTCGCGCTTCTCAGTGTCGCGCTCGCCGTCTCGACGTGGTTCCTCGCCTCAGACCCCCGTCCGCCCAGCGTGTCCGAGAAGAGCACGGCATCGGTGGCCAGGGAACTCCTCGGGGAGGCCAAGGACGTGGTGCGCTTGCCGACGTTCCAGATCCTGGTGGCGCAGGGGGTGGCCGGGTCGGTGCCGTGGACGGCGCTCACCTTCGCCGCCATGTGGCTGGAGCTCGTGGGGTTCACGCACTGGGAGACCAGCGTCATCATCAACCTCAACCAGCTGACGGGGGCGCTCGGCTCGCTGTTCGCCGGGCTCATCGGGGACCCCATGGCCCGGCGGTTCCCGAACGCCGGCAGGATCGCGCTGGCGCAGGTGAGCACGGCGTCGACCATCCCAGTCGCCGCCGTCCTGCTGCTCGCGCTGCCCATCGACCCCTCGGCCGGGGCCGCGTACGCCGCCGCCTTCGCCGTCCTGGGCTTCGTCATGCCCTGGTGCCCCCCGGCCACCAACAAGTGAGTGATGCACCGTTCATTCTTTGCGTGCAGTGCTTCTCCGCAGCTCGCTAACTCGGGTCCCTTTGCAGCCCTATACTCGCGGAGATCGCGCCGCAGAAGGCGAGGACGACGGTGTACGCGCTGGACAGGTTCTTCGAGACCATCTTCTCGTCGTTCGCGCCGGCCGTCGTGGGCATCCTGGCGGAGCGGGTCTTCGGGTACAAGCCGGCGTCCGGCGCCACCGGGAAGACTGAACGGGAGAACGCCGCCGCGCTGGCGAAGGCGGTCTTCGCGGAGATCGCCGTGCCCATGGGCGTCTGCTGCAGCATCTACTCCTTGCTCTACTGCACGTACCCAGCGGACAGACAGCGCGCGCAGAAGGCAGCTCTGATTGCGCCAGAAGAAGAGGACTGTGAAAATGCTACTTCTAGTACTGCTACTGGGGTGGATGGCTTAAATCAGGCATTGCTAGCCAGAAGTGACTAGCAGCATATCTAAGACAGGCTTGGCTAAATGGACAAAAATGTATATATTTCTGTAGGTCCACTCAGGAAGGCGATTTACAGGCTTTAAAACCATATAATCAAGAACTAGATGCAATTCTCTTATAATCCTCTAATCTAAACTAAAATATAAATATGTACCGTACCAAATAATACATGGCCTCCATGATTTCCAATATTAGGAACGATGTACGAGTTAGTTGAGCAGCAAATATATTTTACAAAAAAAAAAAACTGTTAGATGGAACTAAATGAACACACAAAGTTAACTAGACCATGGAGCCAGGGCAGACAGGACCAAATAATTCAAAATTCTTTAAACCGAACAACTTTCTATAAACCAAGATTCAACATGCTGTCACATAAATTATTCCCTTTATAAACCAATTACAGAGAAAAAAAGAAGATGAAATGAAAAATAAGAGCAACCATTCATCAAACCACTAAATTGTTTCCAGTGATTACCCTGCACAAAGTAAACAATTATGTAAGAAAACAGGTGTTTCAATTATTTATTATATACAATCTAAAGTGAACACATGTTGCTCTTGCATCAGGCAAGAAAAAATAATCACTATAAATTTAATGAGCATAATTCACGAGGATCTCCAATAGGCTACGGCTAGATTAGCTTGAAGAGTATGTGAAGTTGAGAAATGTTACTACGAGAACTACCAAGTGAAAACAAAAAGGATCAATAAAAATAAACGACAAATAAATCAATGCATCGAAAGTTCAAAAGGACAGGGAAAACGAGGTGTTGTTAGCTTGAAAGCCGACGGAATCAATACTTGTCCAAAAGAAACAGTACCATGAATATTATGAAAAAAAAAGACTACAAAATGATGCTTACCTACTTACAAATCCAAGAAGCCTTCACATCTGTCCACTAAATCCGAACATGTCAGGGATGTCTCCACTGCTTCCAATGCTGTGACTCAAGCTGTTAGTTGGAGATTCAATCTCATCCACTGCAAAGCGGTTCGGGATGCAAGTACCCTTCCCAACAAATCCAAGATTTTTTCCTCGTCCTTGATCAGGCAATTTCCCAAGGGCTGCATTAGAACTCTGAAAGCTAGACGAACTGGACACTGGCTGACTAGGCCCAACAGTATTTCTATAACCATCCATATTTTGCAAAGATGACCAGCCACCTGTGACATCATTTGGACTCTGCAGAAAACCGAACTGTGCATTTTTTGACTGAGAAGACAGCAATCCGGAATCCATATGGTTGGCATAAGCATAGCTTTGGTTAAGAGAGTCAGTGCTCTCAGTCTTTAGAACACCGGGTGGTTTAGAGCCCACTCCCATAGAATTCTGATTAACCAGGTATGGAGTATTGCCAGTTTGAAAGCTACTTATTCCTTGTGATGGCATCACATTTGAGTTACGATTCATGAGACCAGGAAGATTTCCTCCGTGGCTACTAATGAAAGGTTGACTGGTTGAAGCTTGGTTGATCAGATCAATTCCACATAACAGATTGTTTGATGATTGTGAAGTTGGGAGAACAAGTTCAGGCTTCATGGATGGAGGAATGCCTGTTAGAAAACCTGACGATTGAGACATCAAGGCATTTTGATTAGGAGAGAGACCCTCACTAGCTGGGAAAGTATTTAATGACTGAGATGGCATAACTATGCCAGAAGGTTTGACATCTAGAGTGTGAAGGGTTCCTGATAGCATGGTGTCTGGCTGCTGTTGCAATTCGTGCAAGACTATATTGCTATTCTGAGAATTACTCACGTTACCCAGTGTGCTCATTGAATCTGCCATACCAAGTTTGTTATTGGGCCAAGCTGAAAAAGAAGGCATTCTTCCAACTGCAGGGCTGTTTTGGGGTAATGACGCATATGAATTATTCTGGACCTTGTATATCGGCTGCCCAAATGCTATTTGCTCTCCATGGGGCTTATTTCCTTTGACTGCAGCAAGTCGTAAAGACGACTGGTCCCTTGCAGGCAACAACAAGCTGTTTGTAGGTCGTCCTAGGAGCTCATCCTGCAAAGCTGCCAGGGCTTGAGGAGGGATTTGACCTGAAGCAGCCAAAGCTTGGAAATCAAGTCCTCCCAAGGAGGCCACTTGAGCACTGGAAGCAGGCACACCATATGGATTGGCCATTCCTGCATGATGCTGAGCTATCCTTTTCAGATACAATCTGAATTTCTGCAAATAGAAAAAAAATGAATTCCTTTCAGCATGATTATCATGTATGACTGACATAAAGTTACCGCAAGAAATCAACTCAGCATACTGCTCCGCAAAAAATAAATTATACTAACTGCTATTCCCTCGCAGCTGATGCGGTCTTTAAGATGTAACTTTGAGCACTGATTTATAATACAGCATATGTACAAGACTTACAAACATAATATTCAACAAATATTTTTTGAGACAAATCTAGAAATATGAATTTTCAAATTTTCAAACGGAATAATCAAAATGATATTTGTAGGCAGGTTTAAAAATACGACTGAAGGCATGTCCAAAAACGTCACTTGTGTGTGATACGGAAGGAGTATATGATGAATCTAGAGGTAATGAGGATAGTTTTGGGCTCAGAAGACATCAGACAATATAACCTGCTGGAACTAATGGAATACAAAAAGGAGATAACTAGCATGTCAGCATCAAACCACTAAAAATAGGGAATGCTTCTTGCCATACATCTACAAAAATATTAAAAAGCATTCATTCATGTTCTCACAAAAAAAACAGTTAAAATCTACAACTTGAGGCAATTGCATTTTAGAGCAAATGATTTTAAGCTGCAGTGTAGTTACTAAAGCATAATTTTCTGAAAATCAAAACTAATTCTAACGAAAGCCCTTAATTCATATTGCTAACTAAGCTAGAGAGGATTCTTCAAGCTAGGGATACTGAGGTGTAAAATGTACACAATTACTAACATCCAGGAGAGTAGAAAACAGTAAAATAGAGAAGTAACCAGTAAACATAAGTTCAATACATCATCCATTAAGGATACTAAAAAGGTAGCAAGATTGAAGACAATAATCAAACCTGCAAATGGCTGGCGACGTTTTCCCTAGTTAAACCAGGGACATTCATCAACTCCAAAATTTTCTTGGGAACAGCTTCTGTAGAAATATTAAAAATAAAATGAGACACAAAAGTGGAGAGAATTGGCATACTTCTAAATCATAGGTGTTCAACAGTAACCACACTTGCTCGATAAAACTAATATAGAGAGGACTTTTATCCTACTTACAATAATGTACTAATAAATAACAAAGTTGATAAAATAAGCACTAAAGCAGGTAACAAAAGCTTACTGTCTATTCCGAGGTGATTAACTGCATTTACAAATTGTTGATGGAGCTCAACTGACCAAACAACTCTTGGTTTCTTCGAATTATTAGAAGGATCGCCACTTTCCAATTCACTGTCATCCTCTTCTTTATCCCGTTTCTTTTTCTGAGATTTCCAGCTATCCTCAGCTCCATCATTTGCAGAGGAAGCATACTCATTATCATTATTGGTTAGTCTGTTCCGATCTGTATCATCTAAGCTACCTGAATGCTCATGTTCCTTGTTTCCACCAAACTTTTTCCTCACAACATGTTGCCATATGTTTTTTAACTCTTCCATCCTGACAGGTTTAATCAAATAATCACATGCTCCATGTTTTATTCCTTTCATTACTAGATCTGTCCTTGAATCAGCAGACATCACTGAAATGTCATCAACAAGCTTTAGTATCGCATCCCATTCACAAGTGAACATACTGAATAGGATATAGTAGAATATATATTTTCGAACGCAGGAGATAGTAGAATTTACTTACTGATAACCGGAAGATCCATCTCAAGGCCTACAAGTTCAAGTAACCTGAATCCATTCATATCAGGCATGTGAACATCACTAATTATAACATCAAAAGCACCCCTGTTCTCTCGCAGCATAGCTAATGCTCTCGTGGCCTGAGAACAAGTTGTAGCTGCACAAAAGAAAGGATTGTATGATGGAGCAGAAAAAAATAAAGTAACATATATTGGATAGAGCAACATTACACTGGATGGCAGTGACAGTACAATGCGTCTACCGAATGAATAAGTCATGTATATCCAGACAGAACGTTTCAAGATGTTTGTGGGTGTGCAAAATGTTTTGAGCTATCCCGTTCTATATTTGGGAGCTCTCGGGAAAGAGCGTCCTCCAGGCAGCCAACCAGAGGGTGCTTCTACGACATGATGCATGTCTTGTCCTGAGATATTAGGAGATTCATTTTCTGGTTCCGGAGCGTATTTCTACTGGTCCTCCTTTTGTTATCTGCTTACTTCAGGTTTTGTCTTACATGGAACATGGTGGATATTTTTTGTGCAATTATTACCCAAAGTAAACCTTGCCAAATAAAAACGTCACAGACGTTACAAGCTCCGTGGAGTCTTGGGCCTTTGGCCTTTCAACTTTTATAGATATTGAAAGGGGGCATAGGTTAGAGCACTCATTCATCAAAGACGACATGAAATGTAATGCTCGCTACCGACTGCACTAAATCACCATGGCTTCAGCGCAGAAGGCAGGACCACTGATTTCACTGAAATACGTACAAGTGGGTCTACATTTGAAGATCTTGCTGCAGAAAATATAATGACGCAAATGGATCATTATTTGACGTGCGGTTGAAAAGCAACAACAAAATTTATTAGAGAATTAAAAACATATACTCATGCACCCAGAAGAGAAAGGAAATAGTGCAAGCCATGGAAGCATGGCTCCCATCATGGAAAAACCATGCGCACCTTGTCCGATTGCAACATGAGCGAGCACATGGTGGTGCCACGTGTCAAGCCGACAAGGATGCTGAAGCAACTTTCGAAACGGTACCAACTACCTAGCATTTACATTTATATTCATAGTAGGAAACATCATTCAGTTGTAGCAACATTGGATAAGACAATCAAATCCAACACCTTGTTTAGTTGCGACACAAGCAAGCACATGGCGTCACCACGTGTGTCAAGGATGCTGGACTGACCTTTGGAAAGGGTAAGCGGAAAAATCATTCAACTGGAACGACATCAGATAAGACAATCAAGTCCAGCAGCCTCTTCTGCTAATTTTCTCGAACAGTATGTCCAGCAAATGGAGACAGACATGTCCCCTCCCCACATATTAGATTTGTACCAAACTAGCATTCATAGCACACTTACTGTGGTTCGGGGGGTACAACCTCCAAAGGTTGTAACCTTCAAGCTTCCTAGGGCAAAAGCTACCCATCCACATGAATGCCTAGTAAGTACACTATTTATGGAATAGGAAAATTAAGCAACAGCAGTAATAACAATACAACACAACAGGAGCCTGGTTCTCTTCTTACACCATTTCCCTATGTATGTGTCTGGGCATTTGCGCCCAGAGTAGAATCTATAGGCAAGGGATACCTATGAGCTCATATATGCAGTGAATAATAGAAACAACAATACGGCTGCGCAAATAAATAGACACAGCATTACAATTGAGCAAATAGATACATCGTTACTAATTAGGTTGAGCGAGCATCGCAGCGCCGGGAAACACTCCCACGTCAGCCCTGATCAGACGGTACATGTTTCCCGTTGGATTATATTGACAGCGTGTTGTACTAACTTACTGTTCCCAAATAGAACCAAGCTGTATATCAACCATTTTCGGTCATTAGGCCTAAAATAAGATTACCACGGTAATAAAAGGAAAAAATAGGTGCATCAACTATCTATTCCTAAAGACATTGCATGCGCTGTTTATGTGCTAGCTAGAATCATCATAATTGGAAACTCGTGTGAATCACCAGAATCTAATCCTAATACTCCTGCAAATGGATTAAGCATTGCAAATTAGCAATCAGCAACAATAGACATGAGCCTGCTCAGATTCTTCCCACAGAACGAATCCAGCCAGATCTCCAACGCAATTACCAGTCCTTAATCAAACACATGTCAGAAATCCATTCCGCATACAGATAAAACCGGGTGAAGGGGGCATAATTTCTCGCAAACGGAGGATTACAAGACCGTTGAGAATCTCCTAGAAACACGGAAAGAGCAAATCAAACTCCTAATAAGCATGAGCTTTCCAACTATGGACAGACCAAAACACAGCTACGAAGCAACGGAACCTATAGGCCGCCAGACCTACGTACGTGAGCACCCAATCAGGCGGCGCCAGAGCAACACGACACGACCACACCACCGCAAGCGAGACGGGAAGGAGAGGAGAATCCGCTCACCGTCGTAGCGGCACTGGACGAGCATCCTCTTGAGCACGGCGAGGCACGTCTGGTCGTCGTCGACGACCAGCACCTTCATCCCCACCGGGAACTGGTCCCCGCCGCCGGCCTCCTCCGGCGGCGCCATCACGCCGGCGAAAGCCTCACCAGCCCCCTCGCTCCCTCGGAGAATCACGCGCGAATCGCCTCCATCGCGGCCGCAGATCCGGCTCGGTGCGCGCGGCGTGCTCTGGCTCCGGCTGCGGATTCGGACGGCGAGAGGACCGTGGGGGGGAGGGAGCAGCAGCGCAGGGGAGGGAGGGAGGAAGAAGAGGTGGTGGGCTGCGGAGGAGGGAGGGAGGGAGGGGGAGACTAAATCGCTAAGCGTGATTAGTAAAGCAAGTAAATTACGAGATTTCGGGATTAAATTCTGTCAGGGGAGGAGCGATTAGGAGTTAATGATTCCGCGGGGCGCTCTCTCTCTCCCCCCTGCTGCGCTTTCCACTTGCGGCGGCTGTCTTTTTTTCCTTCTCCTCCTGCCTGGGGTGGCTGCGTGCGCGCTTAGCTGGCGGCTACCCGGCGCTTCCTTTTGAAAACAGGTTGTATTGATTTTCCACTGATTTCTTCCCATAATTCTATGATTTCCTTCCCCGTTTACGCCCTTTTGCCAGATGGAATAGATTAACTTTCCTTTGCGTGGACGTGGTGCACTGTTTAACGGCTGTTAATATTAGCTGGATTTGAAACGTGGCCATAAATTTCCAAAGAAGGGAAATATTGCCTTAAAGGACTTAAAAACTGGCGCCACGGTACGAGCTGCATACACGTAGCGAGAGCGGTCCTCCTCGCTGGCCATAAAAAACTAGACAACTGGTGCGGACCCTTCGAGATGCATCCACGTAACGACGGCGGTCCTCATCGCCGCTTCCCCCTTCCTTTCGTGCACTGCCACTCCATCCCCTTCCCCTAGTTGAGCTAGTGCATGCTCGACAAATCTGAGTAGCTATCTCGACCCCATCAATGGAGTTGCTTTGAAATCTAACAAACAATCAACTAGCAAGAACCTAGGTCTTGCAAAGGTTGCCATTGTCTCTGCCCCTTCGCTAGTTACGTCCATCGGTGTCTTCCTAGCCTCCTCATGTTACCACCGAACTAAAGATCCAACTTTAAAGTCTATTAGTGGTGGTGTACGTCAAGTGCCTGGAAAACAACATCGTTTGTGTCTCCGCCTGCCCTGTCGCATCGCCGATCTCCCCTCTCCTCAATTGGCCTCACCGGCACCAGGTGAAGGGGAGGTGATGCGAACCTCATGGTAGGGTAGTTGTAATAGTAGGTTGGGGTTCTTCCCCATGACTAGGGTTGTTGAGTCGTCTAGCCTTCGTCCATGAAAATCTGGTCTGCAACGCTCGGGTCTAAACCTTATGTAGGCCCTTTCTTCAGTACATGTGATCCTCCTCTTACGATCGGCAGTTTATGTGGGAGGTAGTTGTTGTGTCCTGGTCGCGGCGACGATGTGGCGACGTTGCCCTAGAGTAAGAATAACGTCATATCTGCTCGATCCTCGTGATAATGGTGCGCATAGCATTGGAAGAGGCGTGTGGAGGTGTGTTTCCGGCAGATCTATATGGATCTACTTGACGTTGGTCTCTAATGAATCTATTCGGATCCTGGTTGGCGTTGGTCTCCAACGAGTCCATCTAGATTCAGTCAACGCTCCTAGTCATTAGTCTGATTGCAGGCATGGTCCTTGTGGCCTATGTTTTCCTTCTTCGACGACGGTTGCTATTCTGGTGTGTTGGCTCTTTGGGGCCTTAGCACAACGATTTATCGGGTTGTCAAATACAATAAGATTTTCCTAGTTTTGGTGAGGGAGGGAAGATGTCGATGTGCACCTTTGGCTCATTCCAGTACTTGTAGTCGTCCCTAGGTGCTCCATGGCCTGATTATAATTTTTGATAGTTATTGGGATCTTTGTACTGCTGCTACATATTATTGACAGATTGAATGACTTTTTGCAAATAAATAAAGTGTCAGAAGCACACCCCCCAGGGAGAGTATAGGAGCATAATACCCTTGCCACTACCTCCTCTCCTAGAGGGAGGGATAATGGTGCTATATTTCCACTAGCAAAGACTCGCACCATGGTCAAACCTAGGTCTCGCAAAGGCTACCATTGCCTCCTCCCATCTGACAACTATGTCCATCGACGTCTTCATAGGCTCCTTCCCATGTTGTCTCCAAATCACAAGATCTAGTTGTCCGGGACATTAGTGGTGGCGTCAAGTCAAGTGTCGGAAGCCCTTTCTTTATTCCCATCCCCCGAGGGGTTAAGGGAGTGTGTAACCTATCAACTATCATTTTTTGCCTTTGGAAGTCAAGTGCATCGCCATCAGAAGTTTTATATCATCCTTTGAGGTCGCCGACAACCACACCCCTCCCTCATCTTATTAACTGTGCCTTCCTCCTAGCACGCCCCATATCAGCGATAATTGTACATTCACTCTGTATGACCAAAAACTAAAATGCTCCATTTTGCAGATTTGTTGAGCAATAAATATGTGCACTACTTGCATGTTTGTGGAAGTTCTCGACATTTGTCCTTGTGTTGCATTCTTCGAGTATGGCATGAAGTATTGAGAGGGGGTGATGTTATGAACTTAGTTGCATGAGGAATGATGTGGTGTTTTTTCTGTGCAACAGATTATGGTCTAATCTAATATTGTAATGTCATTTGTTTATAGTGTAGGCCTTTCACTACATCTAATGATAAGAGATAAAATTTGTTTTTAAACTTCTATATGCGAGAAGCATGAAGATATCGTCGGGAGCAACTTGACGACCTTTCTAAGTTGTTTGTGTGTGTGTGTGTGT
>LR738715.1:155928923-155961128 GCA_902687465.1 Secale cereale | reverse complement strand
GTGTCTCTCTCTCTCTCTCTCTGTGTGTGTGTGTGTGTGTGTGTGTGTGTGTGTGTGTGTGTGTAAAATGATTGTATCAAGTTGAGAGACCATCATATTAGCTATAAACCACCAAAAAATTGTGTGTACTTCACGGGAGTACAATGTTTGCTTAGTTATACATTATCACATAGATGGGCATAAAACATTACCTATTTTATCCCATCTCTTTTTTGGTCTGCGGAAGCACCAATGTCAAGTATTTATTTCAGACGAAAGGAAAGTTGGAAATATATAATGCATAATAATGCATAATGGATATTGATGTAGTGGTAACAAACAAAATACAACAAAAATAATAATAAATATTGTTCTTTTTTCAAACATAACTACATCAAATTCTTTCAAGATGGATGAGAGGTTAAAAGGGTCGAGAGGGCGACTAGAGGGGGGTGAATAGGAGACTACAAAATTTTAGATTAACTTCTAGTTTTAGGGGCAAAGCGAATAAAGAAAGATCTCTACACATGAAATCTATAGTGAGAACAACCTATAAGGCAATCAAGCTAGAGCCAAGGTAAGCAGTTCAACAAGCTAACTAGCGTGCCAACAAGCATATAAATCAAATAAATGAACGACAAATGATAGACCGCATGAGTTGCAGACGCAGATGTATCCCAAAGTTCACACTCTTCAAGGAGTGATAATCTTTGTTTGAGAGGTGCCAAGCCAATGCTCTTGGACGTCACCAAGTGGCTTGTCGTGGCCCCTTTTTTGAGTTACCCCTACCATATGAGCCTCAAATCACTCATGGTTATTCAAAACACCTCAACCCTCTTAATAGTGCGGTTATCCTGTTACAACCTTTAATTCTTCGGAAAACCAATGTATTTCTCCTTTTTGAACTGTGTGTGTGTGGGGGGGGGGGTGTCAACCAACTTGAAATATTTTTGATGAGAGACCAATGTCTTATAAGATCTTAATAACTAATATTAGTCTTACTAACCCCATTTTTTATCAACATCAAAATACCATTAGGGACTAAATGCCCTGTGAGGGGTTTTTCATGATATAGTTGTAGTTCTGCTCCTTGATGCTACATGTTAAAAAAATTGACATCTATGTGGATGTTATCAACTATTATTTTTGTACGGTAAAATAGATTATAGTTGTGCCGGTACTAGTATGTAATATATAATCTTCATATGGATTGCGTAGACGTGGTTTTCAAATTAGCTAATGATTCATATCTACTAGAAAGATTACTATGTGTTTTGGAGAACATAGACTAAATTAGCAGTATTCTTTCTAAGTTAGATTTTATACAATGCATTTTACAAAGCCATGTATTTCATGATATTATTGAAAAATTCACATTGATAATTTATGTATGCATGATATAGATAGAGCCATTAGTTTGTTAAGATTGTTGCATTTTTGTTAACACGATAAATGCGTCTTAAGTAGCAATTTAAAATTTTCTATTTTTTGAAGTTATAAAAGTAAAGGAAGTTGCTAATTATAGATCCAACATATTATATGCTCCTCCTAAAAATAGAATTGACGATCAGATCGTGATCCAAGGGGAAGTTTCCACCTGTGTAAAGTCTGTAGATACTGATAGTGTCATTTTTCAGTTCGGTAGCTATATATGCATCGGTAAGCATATTGCAATGAATTGCAATCCAACGCTCATCATTTTACAACAACTGTAGTGAGCAATGAAAAACCTCATTGGATTTTTTTTCATTTGAAGGTCATTTGGCCACTGAGAAGCTCTACAAGTCATATATAGTATCATTTGTCTTTCGTGTCTATGTCGGTGGTAGAACTTTGTGAATAAGGTGGGTTTGTTCAAGAACATAATGCATGGTTGACATAAATGCTATTGGAATTATTTACTTGTTATGGTGTCCCTAATAACGTAGATACTCTCAAACTAGACAGAAAGAAATTGGGATATAGTTTCCTGTAGAGTAATAGTTCATGTATGTGCAGCAATTCAGTTGCCTTGTGAAGTAATAGTTGTTGACATCCTCGTAAGTGGGCTGGTGTCATGACCTTAATAGTGCAAAGCTATGCACATAACATTCACATTTTATTTTGAGTTTCCCTTCAGCAATTACTTGTGAATATTTCAACACTAAACTATATTTGGCTGAGTATGTCAATATTCAAACTTGTTTATGTCTCTTTCACTGTTTTGTGAGCCTTCAATCGCTCTAGTGTTCACATCTTTTGTCTTGGATACTATATCTTCTATTTGACCTGACTGGGTGCTTATTTATGGTTATCAAACCAGAAATGATATTATGTTATGTTTGTTGTTGATTTCCTTAAGAAACAAAGGAGTTGCTGCTAGAATTTCGAACATTTCCTGGACTTTTGTTATTAATCAAAATTAATGTAGTGTGACTATCTATATTTCCAACAACATATACTATTAGCAGATGTTGTAATCCATAAAACTTTTCATATAGTATTGTTCTATTGGTGAAGTGAATATTAAAATAATTTATCTCGAGGAGAAACTGAAAGAATTCCCGATCTTGATGAATATATACCTCGGTTTGTGAGGATCTGAAGAAACTCTTTTTCCGTTGTAGGTAGTGGAGCAAGATTTCTTATATCTGGGTGAGGGCATGACACGTCTCCAACGTATCTATAATTTTTTATTGGTCCATGTTGTTATATTATCATTCTTGGATGTTTTACAATCACTTTATAGTCATTTTATATCATTTTTTGGTAGTAACCTATTGGCATAGTGCCAAGTGCCACACTACAAAAAACCACTTCCGTGATAATATGTGTTTGTCACAGTAGGTCAAGTTTTCTGTTATGTATGTACATCCATGATGATTTTATGACAGAATCAAGATAGTCATACATGTGCTATCGTAGAAGTGTTCCATGACAATACTGAAATTATCATCACGGAAAGTGTTCACTTCCATGACGATAAATGACGTGTCATGGAAGTGCTTTCGTCAAGGGTAACCGACACGTGGCATCCACCATAACGGGTCGACATTAAGCCATCGGGTCCGGTTTTTGATCCGATAACCCGTTAACAGCCCATACCAATGGGGATTTTCCACATGTAAAATTCTCATTGGCCGAAGAAAACACGTGTCAGCTCGTCATTGGGTCAGATAGGCGCCTATGATATGCCGACACATGCGAAGGTCCAACACTGGCTCATTTAGCTTACAAAGGCCGACCCGTTTGACTTGGTTAAAAGTTAGCGGGCCGGCCCATGAAAAGCCTGTTAACGGTCTGTTTGCATATAGCCCATTTTATGGCCCGGTAACTCATGGCCCGTTAGGGCCTTCCCAAAATCGGCCCAACAGCGTCATGTGGGCCGTCGAATATAACACCAGCCCGTTTCACTTTCGACCCATGTATAGCCCACGACGTCTTTCGGCCCATATGAGGTCTTTCGTATCTTTAGGCCCTTTAGTGGCCCACGGTGACTCTGGCCCATAATGAACAGTAAACTTCTGTGTGCCCATTAATGACCCATGATTCACATGGGCCGTTTCCAGCCCGTGTTAGCTTTCGGCCTACTGACGGCCCATATGTTCTTGGGCTCCTTTCCGGCCCTCGATTACTTCTAGCATGTTACTGGCATGTTCCCCTAATGGGCCAAATTTGGCCCATGGTTAGGATCGGTTCGTTTGTGGCCTGTTAACCCGTTGCGCCGTTTCCAGCCCGTCCTATATTCTGGCCCATTAACGACCCGTTATGCCTGTGACAGAATTAAGCCTTTGATGTCTTCTGGCTTGTTAACGGCTCGTTACGATGCTGGCCCGATTCCAATTACGCCTGTTTACGACCCATGTGGACCCATTATGGCCCGAGGCCCATCGATTCTACGGCCTGTTGGAGGCCCATTTATCCAACAGCCCGTAGGAGGCCCATAAATCCTAGGGCCTGTAGTAGGCTCAAGGTTACCACGGTTCGTATATGGCCCATGGTAGTTGCGACCACTAGCAGACCAGGGAAAAAGAAGACTAGGAAATAAATAAGCCCAAAACTAATGCTAGGCTATTAAGGCGATTGCACAGTTTACATCCACTGGGCATCAAAGTTTGCCACCAAGGCAAATATAGGGAACACCCTACACTATACAAAAATGGCTTGCTTTTTTCTTCAGCCAGTGGCTGCACATTAAGAACAAATTTTGTATCGCAACAAAACAAATTACAACCATAAAACAAAAGGAAGGTTGGCATGAAAGTTAACAGTCTCGCAGATAAATGCGCCACCAGAAGTTCAGAAGCTCAGTTCATTTGACTTGACTGTTACGTTTTCATGATGTACAGTCCGATTAGCACCATAACCTTCGCCTTCATTTCTCCCAAGCTCCTGAACAACATAGCAAATGTCTAATAGTCTGGTTTCAAAACCATGCATATCTTGACGGCGTCGAACAATGGCTCTCATTGTTTCACAAAGCTTTTCTGTTAGGG
This sequence comes from Secale cereale, assembly GCA_902687465.1. Classification (NCBI taxonomy): domain Eukaryota; kingdom Viridiplantae; phylum Streptophyta; class Magnoliopsida; order Poales; family Poaceae; genus Secale; species Secale cereale. The sequence continues at coordinate 155,956,674 of LR738715.1, read as the reverse complement.
AATGGACTTGTGTCTGAAGCGCAGATATAATATTGTTTTGAGCTTGCATATCTTGATCATGAGGCAGTTTGGACGAGATTGCCTTAACAACCAACCTAGTATTACGTAGGAACGTGCTTTTGGCACTGTTAGTGGACATGTACTGACCCACTGCAGCAAGAGGTGATATTGCGGTTATAGTAGCCTTGTCACCTTTAGAAGGTGGCGGTTCCACCATTTATTCCATAGCTTGCTGAAAAGTTGAGTTTTTACATTAGTAGTACCAGAACAGAAGATATTAAGGAGGCAGCAAAACCAAACAAAATAGCTTTGGTCTATATACATAACTTATTCTGGTGAACCCATGTAAAATATTAGTTGTATTTTACTGCAAAGTACATAATAAAACCAGGTTCCAAACATATGACCATGTACCATGGCTATTGTATTGTCTATTTCTTCACATTGTATTGACAGCTAAGGATAAAGAGACAAAGTTTATAATACGGTAAGCATAGTATGACATCATTCATATCACAAAACAACTCAGAATAGACAAACAGGCAATTGTAACATTGTGTGGGCAAGTCCAGCACGAAACTAGATTACAGATCAAGATCAAAGGAACATTACTCCTCTCTTTTAAACCTTGTAAAGTGCAATGATACGCTAAGACAATTGTGTATAAAATTTAAAAGAGTAATAGACATTGGCTGCAAACCTTGCAGTTCAATGCAAGAATCAGAGTAAGTAGTAGTTAAAAGGCATGAGGATTAAGGACTTACAACAACGGCTTTGACTGGTGTAGTCATGCCCTTCGTCTTGTTGGTGTAACAGTCCTTGAAGATTTCCACAACATTTGGTTCAGGTACTTTTTGGTCCTTGCGGGATTTCCTCTGCATCTGGAACAAGTCAATATAGATATGATAATATGGCACAATGAAAAGAGTGAAACGACAACTAATTACAAGAGCCTCGTAGTGTGCAATATAGCTACAAGATCCTGTCATCTGTTGGAATTTTACTTTCGTACGGTTGGCCTTGTTATTTGAATAGTTCACCTACAAGAAGATAGATTTGTGAGGCACATGCGTAAATAGGAGTTCAACATGTGATCTGATCACATACATATAACGTACTTGATACTTTGGATCAGAGCAGTGTTTAACGAGGCCTCTCTAGTCTTCATCCGATATATTTTCCACTGGAGATGTTTGGGCAAGTTCACTGTTAGCCTTGCCTTCAAAGTGAGTTTTCCTCAAGTTATACCGATACTGTCGCAGAGCAGACTCGAAAACATGGGTGCTAGCTTGTCTGGTTGCATCATCTTGGCTATCCAACTTGAACCTCATCTGTTGAAAATCATGGGAGTCTCATTATCAGCAACCTAGAAAGTATGGGACAGAGCAAGACAATATTACGAGTTTCCATACATAACCATACTTACAGATAAATGGTCGAGGAAGGTGTTGAACTGGGTTTCGTATTTGTCATTCCTGTATTGAATCCATGTTGGGAGGATACGTGCATGACACCTAACGGCAACCGATGCCTCTAATACTAACTTGGCTGACTCTGTAGCATCACGTGGCCTTTTTAAACCTGCCTCAAAACGGATCTACATTCTTCCTCCTCTAGATTTAGTTAACCTATCGAGCATTATCCCTGATGTTTGTTTCCTCTTGCGCCTAGGTGCTAGTCCAACAATGAGCATAGGAAGTGTTAGTGTACATAAAACTGTGAGACTACATATAAAGAAGCATGCAACTGTAACTTGACTCCAGCAACTACCTTCTTGATGTTGAAGCTCACAAGGTTCATCTGATCTTGCCAACTCGTCTTGTGTCAAGAGTGCTTCAAAAGTAGTGTCAGGTGGCCGAGGAGCTTGGGAACTTGTTGCTAGCAGAGTTACCGAACGAGTAACTCGTGGAGCTGGTGGTACTGTGGAAGGTGTTGCAACAACTAGGGTTGTCTCTGCTTGTTTGGTGGCAGCTATTATTTTTTGTTTGCCTTGTTTTGCAGCTCGTGTAGCATGGGATACCGCCTTTGTACAATTTTTCTGCTGGACTTTGACCTTCTATTGCACCATCAGTACCAGCAGAATCTGCATAATTGTTTCGCACCCGTTTTCGTGTGTCCTTAGTACTAACACCATCCCCTGTCTTTTGGGTTCCTTCCTCTTTCTCTGTGCCATGTTAAGTCAAGCTGATAAGAAAAAGGAATAAAAATTTAGTTCTTCAGAACAAATTGATGCGTGATACAGATGGACTGAACTTTGATGTTAGACAACCACATGATAGGAGGATGTAATATGTACGAAAAACATGACAACATGAGATAATCAGAACTATGATGTGTAATATCCACTGCCTTGCTAATTTCCTTATGCTTTATTGATTTTGCATTGTCAAGTAAAACCGACAAGAAAAAGCAATAAAATTCACTCTTCAGAACTCATTCATGCATGATACTGACAATCACTACCTTGATGTAAGGCAAACACATGATACGAGGATGGAATATGTACGAAAAACAGGACGACATGGCATATTCACAAATATTTGTGTAAACTAAGCAGAAGTAATTTAATCAAATTACAAGCAATATAAGTGAGACACCCTATGCAACATGCAAGACAATATCACACTGCCAAGCTAGAGAAAGCACCTTGGATGCCGGTTTCGCCGGAAGACCGCCATCAGTCCCTGCCTTATTTTTTCATTCCTATTTCTTAATTGTATTGCCTTGTCAAGTCAAACCCACAAGAAAAATGAATCAAAATTTTCTTTTCAGAACTCATTGATGCAGGACGCTAACGAGCACTACTTTAATGTAAGGCGACCACATGATAGTACAATTGAATGTGTAAGAAAAAAGGATAGCGTTGCATATTCACAACTATGATGTGTAAACTAAGCAGAAGTCATTTAAATAAATTAGAAGCAATGAAAGCTAGACACCATATGAAAGATGCAACGAATATCACTCTACCAAATTAAAATTGTATCGTCATAAGTGCCATTTCAACAAACAGAAGTAGTACAAGCTAGAAAAGAATGTGAGATGTAACCTATATCACACTCCCAAGTCAAATGTGTCTTGTGATAAGTGATTGTTGCAGGTTACACAACAGTAGTACTTTGATGTAAGAACATGGTGTGATAGACAGATATTGTATGTTCTAGAAACAGGAACACATGTCTTATTCACAAGTATAATGTCTAAAGTAAGCAGATGGAATTCAACAAAATTAGAAGCAATACAAGATAGACATCATACATAACATGCAACCACATATAACAGTGCCAAGTTAGAGGGAGTACATATGATGGTGCACTAGGGGAGACGTGCTCATCATCAACACAGCTATGTTGAGTGTCTATGCATGTGTTGTCTTGCAAATCTTCTTGGGGGGTGGCGGAGTACAATCTGTAGAGGCCCTCTTTTTGGAAGGAGCACCTTTCTCCACTGCCTTGCTAATTTCCTTCCACTTTATTGGTTTTGAATTTTCAAGTAAAACCGACAAGAAAAAACAATAAAATTCACTATTCAGAACTCATTCGTACATGATACTTACAATCACTACTTTGATGTAAGGCAAACACATGATACCAAGATGGAATATGTATGAAAAACAGGACGGCATGTCATGTTTACAACTATTTGTGTAAACTAAGCAGAAGCCATTTCAACAAATAAGAAGCAATGAAAGCTAGACACCACATAAAAGATGCAACCAATATGACTCTGCCAAGTTAAAAGCGTCCCATCATAAATGGCGTTTCAACAAATTAGAAGCAGTGCATGCTATAAATCATATGAAAGATGCAACCAATATCACTCCGCATATACTAAAGATGTCTCATCATTATTGATTGATGCGGGATACAAAAAACAGTAGTTTTATGTAAGGAGATGCTTAATAGAAATATTTACTATGTACGAAAAACAGGAAGGCATGTCACATTCACATGTATAATGTATAAACTAAGCAGAATAGCACATGCAATTTAACCAGATTGGAAGAATTACAATCTAGACACTATATCCAACATGCAACCACATATCACGCTACCAAGTTACAACAAGCACCTGCGATGGTGGTGTAGGGGAAATGCGGACATCAACTACAGAGGTACATTGACTATCTTCATCTAGCATTATTGTTTCTTGAGAATCATGTGGGGAGGCTGACAATGCATTCTTTAAAAGAGGATGTTTCTTACAGTAGTCCACAAGCCTGACTGTTTGATCATAAGTGATTGATGAGGGATACACAAGATGTAAGAACATGGTTAATAGACAGATGTACTAGTATGTACCAAAAACATGAAGGCATGCCATATTCAAAGGTATAATGTGTAAGCTAAGCAGATGCATTTAACCAAATAGGAAGCAATACAAGCTAGACATTCGGTTGGAGTGGTGAGCATGATCATCGAGGACCTGAGAGCCTGGTGGGAGGCGGGCTGCTTCGTCACCATTGTGGCTTTTTAGTTGGCTTCCAGGTGATGCCTGTCTGTGTCGGGCTTGTCACTGGCTAGGCCAGTGCCCTGACTAGCTATTTGTCTTCTGGTGCTCCTGGGATGGTGCTTCATGTAAAAAATATCTTTCCTTATCTTAATAAAGACCGACTTCGGCCGTTCGAATACAAGCTAGACACCATATGCAACATGCAACCACATATGACACCATGAAGTTAAAGCAAGCACCTGGGATGGTGGTTCATGGCGAGCGAGGTCATCAACTCCAGAGCTACGTTTACCGTCTCCACCTGCTGACACTGCACCCTTTATAACGATGTGATGTGTCTTGCCTGCCCGTGAAGAAAACATGAGCGTCCTCTCTCTTTTATGCCGTGCTTCTGTCAAGGCAGAGTCTGAAATACCTATGCATAAAAACACAATAGTGAGAGTATGGGTGAAGTGTGTGCAGAACTAGTGCACTGTAAAAGTAGCAGATAGCAGGTGGTTGAAATATAGATGACATGAAACATATGATAGCTCTACAACATTGCATGGCAAACAAAATTAGATTTTACTCCGTATGATTTTATAATATATGAGCACAGTGATGGCTGGGAAATGCAGGTACTCCTCCAGCACACCACCACATGTGGTCCGATCAAAATAACAGTCGACTGGAAATAAATAGGCTAGTAGATTTTTTTTATGAACCGTCCGATCTATAAGGAACGAGCAGATGGCTTTCGTCTACCTCCCCCCAGTCACTATTGACGATCTTTCTCGAACCTCCAGCGACCACCAGCCCAGACCCCTCCCTCCGTCGCCCCGACCTCCCCTCGACCTCACACCACTGTCGGGCTTGGCAGCGCCCCCGGCCATCCCTTTAATCCCGGCCGACCTCCAGATCGGGCGCCAGCAGCTCCTAGGCCCCACACACCCCTAAGATAAACACCGAGGCACTACTTTCTCGGTGTAATAGGCAGACTAGCGCCTGTTACGCCGGGGAATGCTTCCTTTAATTGGGGATCAACTGACCAAGAATTAAAATCAAGGGGGGCGACAAACCTCTAGCTAAGGTGAAATAGTATATGAGGAGAAACCTTGTGTATCGCGAGTTACTAGGAACATCTAGTATCAGGAAGAAGTGGTCAACTAGTGTCTTCTGTGGGATGAATACCGTGCAAGCAAACACGTAAGATTTGCATGAATACGGGAAGAGGAGTACCATTTCTGGTTGCTAGTGCTGTGTCCTCCAGATGTCGCGGCGATCTTCCTTTTTTACCATGGGAGCCGATGTTTTGGAGGAGGGTGGAGCCTTGGACGAGCCCATGGCCAAATTGTTGACTGTGTTGTGGTGGCCGTCTGTCGGCGGAGGGGAAGCAGATCCGAGGCGACGAAGGACGGCGTAGCGGGAATTGCTCTGGTGCGGTGGACGGTGGCGAAGTTTGAGCGGCAGCAGTGAGGCGCATGATGGCGTGGTTGAACTGGCTTGGTTATGGTGCATGTCGGCGTCCTGGAGGCAGCTCGGCCTCAGCTTCAACTACTACCCGTGGAGGGTGTTGCGGTTGCGGTTGCGGTGGACGACGACGTCGGGGTATCGGCTCCGGTGTGATGGAGGAGGGCGGCGGTTGATGGGTGGGATGGGGTGGCGGATGGAGGATGCTGGGGTTTCAGGGCCGGTGGAGAGGTAGTTTTGGCGACCACGGAGTACGAATGGGGAATCAGATAGGGGGGAGCTAAGAGGGAACCATGTTTCGGTATGGGACGCACTTGTTTTTATTTTTTTATTTTTTTGAACAGATGGGACGCACTTGTTTGAAATTTGGAGAAAGTACAAACTTTGCCCCCTCTTAAATTTCGGACCTACTGCGGGTCGGGGGTAGGTCGGTAATCCCAGGTGTCCCAAATAGTGGACATGAGCAATTTCAGCCGAGCACATGTGTGTTTAGGCGGCCACAGTGTATGAATGTTTTTCGGAGGCGGTTGCGTGGCGTCTAGATGAAGTTACAAACATACCCAGGTTTAGACCGTTGGAAGTGGGACCGGTAGGTTTCGCGGGTCGGAGTTAGAAAAGTAATTTCCTTCAACCATACATTGGTCTCACACGGTTTCGGGCGAGTAGAGGCTCTTTTGGTGCTTCGTTCGAAATTTTGAAACAGAAGCATTCACGTTTAGAGTACTCTTGAACTTTCAGGATTGACTTAAATATACAACGTTAAATTTGACCTTGTATGTTTAAAAACCTCATTAAATTGGGCGCTTCTTTTTAAAATTTTGACACTTGAAAATCCTATAACTACGATTATTTTGGAATGGAGGAGGTAAATTTGAATCTATTTGGTACACGACTATATATGCTATTATGTACAAAAGCAGAGCAAAGATTGGTGCCCCTATATTTAGGTATGGTTTACAAATGTCATGATCTCGAATTCAAATAATTGAATGAACTTCATGTTGAATTTGACTTTTTTAAACCACCTTAAGTTGAATTCAAATGTATGTTAGTTCCTAGCTAGCTATTTGTCATGTTTATTCTGTAACTTTTGTATGTATAACGTGCTTTACACACACAACATGAACTATATGTTGGAAATATGCCCTAGAGGCAATAATAAAAGGATTATTATTATATTTCCTTGTTCATGATAATTGTCTGTTATTCATGCTTGAATTGTATTGTACAGAAACAGCGATACATGTGTGAATACATAGACCACAACGTGTCCCTGGTAAGCCTCTAGTTACTAGCTCGTTGATCAACAGATGGTCACGGTTTCCTGACCATGGACATTGGATGTCATTGATAACGGGATCACATCATTAGGAGAATGATGTGATGGACAAGACCCAATCCTAAGCCTAACACGAGATTGTGTAGTTCGTAATGCTTAAGATTTTTCAAGTGTCAAGTATCTGTTCCTTAGACCATGAGGTTGTGCAACTCCCGGATACCGTAGGAGTACTTTGGGTGTGCCAAACGTCACAACGTAACTGGGAGGCTATAAAGGTACGCAACGGGTATTTCTGAAAGTGTCTGTTGAGTTGGTACGAACCGAGACTGGGATTTCTCAGTCTGTATGACGGAGAGGTATCTCTGAACCCACTCGGTAAGACATCATCATAATGAGCTGAAAGTGACTAAGGAGTTAGTCACGGGACGATGGATTACGGAACGAGTAAAGAGACTTGCCATGACGAGATTGAACAAGGTATCGGGTATACCGACGATCGAATCTCGGGCAAGTACCGTATCGATAGACAAAGGGAATAACATACGAGATTAAGTGAATCCTTGACATCGTGGTTCATCCGATGAGATCATCGAGGAACACGTGGGAACCAACATGGGTATCCAGATCCCGCTGTTGGTTATTGATCGGAGAGTCGTCTCGGTCATGTCTACGTGTCTCCCGAACCCGTAGGGTCTACACACTTAAGGTTCGGTGACGCTAGGGTTGTAGAGATATATGCACACGGAAACCCGAATGTTGTTCGGAGTCTCAGATGAGATCCCGGACGTCACGAGGAGTTCCAGAATGGCCCGGAGGTAAAGAATGATATATAGGAAGTCCAGTTTCGGCCATCGGGAGAGTTCCGGGGGTCACCGGTAGCGTACCGGGACCACCGGAAGGGTCCCGGGGGTCCACCGGGTGGGGCCACCCATCCCGGAGGGCCCCGTGGGACGTAGGGGGAGGGGGACCAGCCCCTAGTGGGCTGGCGCACCCCCCATGGGCCTCCCCCCATGCGCCTAGGGTTGAAACCCTAGGGGTGGGGGTGCCCCCCTTAGGCTTGGGGGGCAAGCCACCCCCTTGGCCGCCGCCCCCCTAGGAGATTGGATCTCCTAGGGCCGGCGCCCCCCTAGCCCCCTATATATAGTGGGGGGAGAGAGGGCAGCCGTACCTCAGCCCCTGGCGCCTCTCCCCCCGTTACATCTCCTACTCCTCCCACAGGGTCTCGGCGAAGCCCTGCAGCTTTTCCCGTTGCATCCACCACCATGCCGTCGTGCTGCTAGATCTCCATTAACCTCTCCTCCCCCCTTGCTGGATCAAGAAGGAGGAGACGTCGCTGTACCGTACGTGTGTTGAACGCGGAGGTGCCGTCCGTTCGGCGCTGGGATCATCGGTGACGAGGATCACGATGAGTACGACTCCATCATCCACGTTCCTTTGAACGCTTCCGCTCGCGATCTACAAAGGGTATGTAGATGCACTCCTTTATGCTCGTTGCTAGATGACTCCTTAGATTGATCTTGGTGAAGCGTAGGAAATTTTTGAATTCTGCTACGTTCCCCAACAGTGGCATCTGAGCTAGGTCTTTGCGTAGCATCTTGCACGAGTAGAACACAAACAAGTTGTGGGCGTTGATTTTGTTCAATTCTCTTGCCGCTACTAGTCCAATCTTGATTCGGCGGCATTGTGGGATGAAGCGGCTCGGACTGACCTTACACGTACGCTTACGTGAGACTGGTTCCACCGACAGACATGCACTAGTTGCATAAGGTGGCTGGCGGGTGTCTGTCTCTCCCACTTTAGTCGGATCGGATTCGATGAAAAGGGTCCTTATGAAGGGTAAATTGAAATTGACATATCACGTTGTGGTTTTTGGCGTAGGTAAGAAACGTTCTTGCTAGAAACTTATAGAAGCCACGTAAAAACTTGCAACAACAATTAGAGGACGTCTAACTTGTTCTTGCAGCATGTGCTATGTGATGTGATATGACCAAGAAGATGTGATGAATGATATATGTGATGTATGAGATTGATCATGTTCTTGTAATAGGGGATCACGACTTGCATGTCGATGAGAATGACAACCGGCAAGAGCCATAGGAGTTGTCTTATTTATTGTATGACCTGCGTGTCACTGAATAACGCCATGTAATTACTTTACTTTATTGCTAAACATTAGCCGTAGTAGTAGAAGTAATATTTGGCGAGACGACTTCATGAAGACACGACGATGGAGATCATGATGATGGAGATCATGGTGTCATGCCGGTGACAAATATGATCATGGTGCCCCGAAGATGGAGATCAAAGGAGAAAAATGATATTGGCCATATCATGTCACTTTATTTGATTGCATGTGATGTTTATCATGTTTGTGCATCTTGTTTACTTAGAACGACGGTAGTAAATAAGATGATCTCTCACTAAATTTTCAAGAATTGTGTTCCCCCTAACTGTGCACCGTTGCTAAGGATCGTTGTTCCGAAGCACCACATGATGATCGGGTGTGATAGGCTCTAACGTTCGCATACGACGGGTGTAAGCTAGATTTACACACGCAAAACACTTAGGGTTCACTTGACGAGCCTAGCATGTACAGACATGGCCTCGGAACACAGAAGACCGAAAGGTCGAACATGAGTCGTATAGAAGATACGGTCAACATGAAGATGTTCACCGTTGATGACTAGTCCGTCTCACGTGATGATTGGACACGGGCTAGTCGATTCGGATCATGTATCACTTAGATGACTGGAGAGATGTCAATCCGAGTGGGAGTTCATTAAATTTGATTAGATGAACTTAATTGTCATGAACTTAGTCCAAATTCTTTACAATATGTCTTGTAGATCAAATGGCCCATGCTCATGTTACCCTCAAGTTCAACGCGTTCCTAGAGAAAACCAAGCTGAAAGACGATGGTAGCAACTATACGGATTGGGTCCGTAACATGAGGATCATCCTCATAGCTGCCAAGAAAACTTATGTCCTAGAAGCACCACTAGGTGATGCTCCCGCCCCGGCAAACCAAGATGTTATGAACGCTTGGCAGTCGCGTTGTGATGATTACTCCCTGGTTCAGTGCGGCATGCTCTACAGCTTAGAATCGGGGCTCCAAAAGCGTTTCGAGCACCACGAAGCATATGAGATGTTCCAAGAGCTGAAAATGGTTTTTCAGGCTCATGCCCGAGTTGAGAGATATGATGTCTCCAACGCATTCTATAGCTGTAAGATGGAGGAAAATAGTTCTGTCAGCGAGCACATACTCAAGTTGTCTGGGTTGCACAACCGCTTGTCTCAGTTGGGAATGAATCTCCCAGACGAAGCGGTCGTTGACATAATCCTTCAGTCGCTCCCACCTAGCTACAAGAGCTTCGTGTTGAACTTCAATATGCAAGGGATGGAGAAGTTCATTCCCGAGGTGTATTCAATGCTGAAATCAGCGGAGGTGGAGATCAAGAAAGAGCGTCAAGTGTTGATGGTGAATAAAACCACTAAGTTCAAAAAGGGCAAGGGTAAGAAGAACTTCAAGAAGGACGGCAAAGGAGTTGCCGCGCCCGGTAAGCCAGTTACCGGGAAGAAGCCAAAGTATGGACCCAAGCCTGAGACTGAGTGCTTTTATTGCAAGAGAACGGGTCACTGGAAGTGGAACTGCCCCAAATATTTAGCAGACAAGAAGGCCGGCAACGTCAAAGGTATATGTGATATACATGTTATTGATGTGTACCTTACCAGCGCTCGTAGTAGCTCCTGGGTATTTGATACCGGTGCAGTTGCTCACATTTGTAACTGAAAGCAGGAGCTGCGGAATAAGAGGAGACTAGCGAAGGACGAGGTGACGATGCGCGTCGGGAATGGTTCCAAGGTCGATGGGATCGCCGTCGGCACGCTGCCTCTACATCTACCCTCGGGATTAGTTTTAAACCTTAATAATTGTTATTTAGTACCAGCTTTGAGCATGAACATTGTATCTGGATCTCATTTGATGCGAGATGGCTACTCATTTAAATCCGAGAATAATGGTTGTTCTATTTATTTGAGATATATGTTTTATGTTCATGCCCCGCTGGTCAATGGGTTATTATTGATGAATCTCGAACGTGATGATACACATATTCATAGTGTGAATGCCAAAAGATGTAAAGTTGACAATGATAGTCCCGCATACTTGTGGCATTGCCGCCTTGGTCATATTGGTGTCAAACGTATGAAGAAGCTCCATGCAGATGGACTTCTAGAGTCTCTTGATTATGAATCATTTGACACGTGCAAACCATGCCTCTTGGGCAAGATGACCAAGACTCCGTTCTCCGGAACAATGGAGCGAGCAACCAATTTATTGGAAATCATACATACAGATGTGTGCGGTCCAATGAGTGTTGAAGCTCGCGGAGGCTATCGTTATGTTCTCACCCTCACAGATGACTTGAGTAGATATGGGTATGTCTACTTGATGAGACACAAGTCTGAGACCTTTGAAAAGTTCAAGGAATTTCAGAATGAGGTCGAGAATCAACGTGACAGAAGAATAAAGTTCTTACGATCAGATCGTGGGGGTGAGTATTTAAGTCATGAATTTGGCACGCACCTAAGGAACTGTGGAATTGTTTCACAATTGACACCGCCCGGAACACCTCAGCGTAATGGTGTGTCCGAACGTCGAAATCGTACTCTGTTGGACATGGTGCGATCTATGATGTCTCTCACCGATTTACCGCTATCTTTTTGGGGTTATGCTTTAGAGACTGCCGCATTCACTTTAAATAGGGCTCCGTCAAAATCCGTTGAGATGACACCGTATGAACTTTGGTTTGGCAAGAAACATAAGTTGTCGTTTCTGAAAGTTTGGGGTTGCGACGCTTATGTCAAGAAACTTCAACCTGAAAAGCTCGAACCCCAATCGGAAAAATGCGTCTTCATAGGATACCCAAAGGAAACGATTGGGTACACCTTCTACCTCAGATCCGAAGGCAAGGTCTTTGTTGCCAAGAATGGATCCTTTCTGGAGAAAGAGTTTCTCTCGAAAGAAGTGAGTGGGAGGAAAGTAGAACTTGATGAGGTGATAGTCACCCCTCCCGAACTGGAATGTAGCGCAGCGTAGGAAATTGTTCCTGAGGTGCCTGCACCGACAAGGGAGGAAGTTAATGATGATGATCATGAAGAAACAGATCAAGTTACTACTGAACTTCAAAGGTCCACAAGGACACGTTCCGCACCAGAGTGGTATGGTAACCCTGTCATGGAAATCATGTTGTTAGACAACGGTGAACCTTCGAACTATGAAGAAGCGATGGCGGGCCCAGATTCCAACAAATGGCTTGAAGCCATGAAATCTGAGATAGGATCCATGTATGAAAACAAAGTATGGACTTTGGTTGACTTGCCCGATGAGAGGCACGCCATAGAAAATAAATGGATATTTAAGAAGAAGACAGACGTGGATGGTACTTGATCATAAACCCACAATTCATCGGATCTCGACAAACACACCGCAAAAAGATTACATCGAATAGATCTCCTCGAAGATCCAGGAGAACTTTGTATTGAGATCCAAAGAGAGAGAAGAAGCCATCTATCTAATAACTATGGACCCGAAGGTCTGTGGTAAACTACTCACAACTCATCGGAGAGGCTGTGGTGTTGATGTAGAAGCCCTCCGTGATCGATCCCCCTCCAATGGAACTCCGGAACAGGCTCCAAGATGGGATCTCACGGGAACAGAAGGTTGCGGTGGTGGAATTAGGGTTTCATTTGTTGCTCGATGTTTCCAGGGTATGAGAGTATATATAGGCTGAAGAGGGGCACCGGGGGAGCAACAGGTGGCCCACGAGGGTGGGGGGCGTGCCCCCTGCCCTCGTGGCCACCTCCTTCGCTTCCTGGTGTGTACTCCAAGTCTCGTGTGAAGATATCGTTCCAAAAATAACTCTCCCGAAGGTTTCATTCCGTTTGGACTCCGTTTGATATTCCTTTTTACAAAACACTGAAATAGGCAAAAAAAAAAACAGCAATCTGCACTGGGCCTTGGGTTAGTAGGTTAGTCCCAAATAATATAAAAGTGTATAATAAAGCCCATTAAACATCCAAAATAGAATATATATAGCATGGAACAATAAAAAATTATAGATACGTTGGAGACGTATCAAGCATCCCCAAGCTTAATTCCTGCTCGTCCTCGAGTAGGTAAATTATAAAAACAGAATTTTTTATGTGGAATGCTAACCAACATAATTCTCAATGTAATTTTCTTTATTGTGGCATGAATGTTCAGATCCGAAAGATTCAAGATAAAATTTTATATTGACATAAGAATAATAATACTTCAAGCACTAACAAAGCAATCATGTCTTCTCAAAATAACATGGTCAAAGAAAGTTATCCCTACAAAATCATATAGTCTGGCTATGCTCCCTCTTCATCACACAAAATATTTAAATCATGCACAACCCCGGTTTCAGCCAGGCAATTGTTTCACACTTCAATTCTTTCAAACCTTTCAACTTTCACGCAATACATGAGCGTGAACCATGGATATAACACTATAGGTGGAATAGAGTGGTGGTTGTGCAGAAGACAAAAGAGGAAGATAGTCTCACATTTACTAGGCGTATCGATGAGCTATGGAGATGCCCATCAACATATATCAATGTGAGTGAGTAGGGATTGCCATGCAACGGATGTACTAGAGCTATAAGTGTATGAAAGCTCGACAAAAGAAACTAAGTGGGTGTGCATCCAACTTGCTTGCTCATGAAGACCTAGGGCGTTTTGAGGAAGCCCATCGTTGGAATATACAATCCAAGTTCTACAATGAAAATTCCCACTAGTATATGAAAGTGATAAAACAAGAGACTCTCTATCATGAAGATTATGGTGCTACTTTGAAGCACAAGTGTGGAAAAGGATAGTAGCATTGTCCCTTCTCTCTTTCTCTCTCTTTTTTTGGAGGGGCTTTTCTCTTTTTTTAGCCCCCTCTCCTTTTTTTGGGCCATCTCCTTTTCTTTTTATTTGCCCTTTTTTGTTTCCTCACACGGGACAATGCTCTCATAATGAAGATCATCACACTTTTATTTACTTACAACTCAAAGATTACAACTTGAAGCTAGAAAAAATATGACTCTATGTGAATTCCTCCGGCGGTGTACCGGGATGTGCAATGAATCAAGAGTGACATGTATGAATGAATTATGAATGGTGGCTTTGCCACAAATACGATGTCAACTACATGATCATGCATGGCAATATGACAATATGAAGCGTGTCATAATAACATAACGGTGGAAAGTTGCATGGCAATATATCTCGGAATGGCTATGGAAATGCCATGATAGATAGGTATGGTGGCTGTTTTGAGGAAGGTATATGGTGGGTGTATGGTACCAGCGAAAGTTGCGCGATACAAGAGAGGCTAGCAATGGTGGAAGGGTGAGAGTGCGTATAATCCATGGACTCAACATTAGTCATAAAGAACTCATATACTTATTGCAAAAATCTACGAGTTATCAAAACAAAGTATTCAACGCATGTTCCTAGGGGAAGGGTTGGTAGGAGTTAACCATCGCGCGATCCCGACCTCCAGACAAGGGATGTCACTCAATAAATAAATCATGCTCCAACTTCATCACATAACGGTTCACCATACGTGCATGCTACGGGAATCACAAACTTAAACACAAATGTTTCTCAAATTCACAATTACTCCACTAGCATGACTCTAATATCACCATCCTCATATCTCAAAACAATCATCAAGTATCAAACTTCTCATAATATTCAATGCACTTTATATGAAAGTTTTTACTATACCCTCTTGGATGCCTATCATATTAGGACTAGTTTTATAACCAAAGCACATTACCATGCTGTTCTAAGAGACTCTCAAAAAGATATAAGTGAAGCATGAGAGATTAATAATTTCTACAAAATGAAACCACCACCGTGCTCTAAAAGATATAAGTGAAGCACTAGAGCAAAACTATCTAGCTCAAAAGATATAAGTGAAGCACATAGAGTATTCTAATAAATTAAAAATCATATTTATGTCTCTCAAAAGGTGTGTCCAGCAAGGATGATTGTGGCAAACTAAAAAGAAAAGACTCAAATCATAAATGACGCTCCAAGCAAAACACATATCATGTGGTGAATAAAAATATAGTCTCAAGTAAAGTTACCGATAGACGAAGACGTAAGAGGGGATGCCTTCCCGGGGCATCCCCAAGCTTAGGCTTTTGGTTGTCCTTGAATTTTACCTTGGGGTGCCTTGGGAACCCCCAAGCTTAGGCTCTCGCCACTCTTTTTTCCATTGTCCATCAAAGCCATACTCAAAACTTTAAAACTTCACAACACAAAACTTAGCCAAAAATCTCGGGAGCTCCGTTAGTATAAGAAAACAAACCACCACTCAAAGGTACTGTAATGAACTCATTTTTTGTTTATATTGGTGTTAAACCTACTGTATTCCAACTTCTCTATGTTTCATACCCCCTGATACTACTCATAGATTCATCAAAATAAGCAAACAACACACGAAAAACAGAATCTGTCAAAAACAGAGCAGTCTGTAGTAATATGTAACTTTCGAATACTTATGTAACTCTAAAAAATTGAAATAAATTGGTGGATGTGAGGAATTTGTCTATTAATCATCTGCAAAAAGAATCAACTAAAAAGCTCTTTCCAGTAAAAAATGATAGCTAATCTCATGAGCGCTAAAGTTTCTGTTTTTTACAGCATGATCACATAAACTTCACACAAGTCTTCCCAAAGGTTCTACTTGGCACAAACACTAATTAAAACACAAAACCACATCTAAACAGAAGCTAGATGCAAAATTTATTGCTAAACAGAAGAAAAAACAAAGAAAATAAAATTGGGTTGCCTCCCAACAAGCGCTATCGTTTAACGCCATAGCTAGGCACGATACAAGAATAGATCTAGGAATTGCCATAATGATAAGGTAGATCGCGAAAACTCATCTCATATTCCCTACGTTCAGAAGCAAGTTTTCTTTGTGGCAACCAAAACTAATCAAAAGCGCTAAATTTAATACGACAAAAGTCCCCCATATCAAGCTCAGGAGGTATAGGTTCCTCCTTTGGCCCTTCATATTGCACAACCAATTCATCATTATAAGCATTCTTTTGGCAAAAGGTCATGAGTCTGTGCTCAAGGGAAAAACCTAACCCATTGTTTTGAATAGCAAAATCATCATTCAATTCAGAGATTCTATCATCCAAGATATCGATAGGAACCTTTTTCCTAAGGTTTTGATTAAAAGCGACATGATCTAAAGATTGCAAACACATTATGTCCTCTTGATTAAATAAGATAGCTTCTATGGGAGGACGGCCAGCGTCCACCCTATAATGCGTAAATATTTCTTTGGTCTCTTTCATTATGAATCTGAACTCATGAGCCAAAAAGATAGTAGCTGCGCGCTTAACAAAAGAATGCTCAATATTGGAATATTCCAAAAAGATTCTCTGAATGCAAGGATGCATATGGATAAATTGTCTTTCAATTTCAACTACAAGCATAGATGTAGCATCCGCAAGACTACTAGTTCTATGAAGGATAGATCCACCCATAGTGGGTAAAGCACTGACACAAGTAAAGAAGTCTTGAGGAACTCCTTTTCCAATAATATTACCACTACCAATCCAGAACTTCTTAGTATGTAAAATGGTAGTTTCATCTGAAGGGTCAACAAAGGTAAAGTTGCCCTCAACGTTACTACCCTTTTCAACGGCATCCTCCCCCATCTCAGACATGATAGCAACAACCTGCAAAAAGACGAACACTCACGAGGCAAGCGAACGGTAAAACACACGGAAAAAGAAGGTGAGTAAAACGGCAAGGGTGAAGTTGGGGAGAGGAAAATGAGAGGCAAATAATGTAGTGCGAGGGATAAGGGTTTGTGATAGGTACTTGGTATATGACTTTTGCCTAGATCTCTCTGGCAACGGCGCCAGAAATTCTTCTTGCTACTTCTCGAGCTTGCATTGTATTCCCTCGAAGAGGAAAGGGTGATGCATCACAGTAGCGTAAGTATTTCCCTCAGTTTTTGAGAACCAAGGTATCAATCGAGTAGGAGACCATGCACGAGTCCCTCGCACCTGCATAGACAAATAAGAACCTCGCAGCCAACGCGATAAGGGGTTGTCAATCCCTTCGCGGCCACTTACGAGAGTGAGATATGATAGATATGATAAGATAATATTTTTGGTATTTTTGGTATAGAAATAGAAAGTAAATAATGGAAATAAATAACGGCGACAGAAATTGGCTAGTTGACGGGAAAGTAATATGATAAAGATAGACCCAGGGGCCATAGGTTTCACTAGTGGCTTCTCTCTTGATAGCAGAATTCTACGGTGGGTGAACAAATTACTGTCGAGAAATTGATAGAAAAGCGCATAGTTATGAGAATATCTAGGCATGATCATTATATATAGGCATCACGTCAGTGACAAGTAGACCGAAACGATTCTGCATGTACTACTATTACTCCACACATCGACCGCTATCCAGCATGCATCTAGAGCATTAAGTTCATAAGAACAGAGTAATGCCTTAAGCAAGATTACACGATGTAGAGGGATAAACTCATGCAATATGATATAAAACCCATCTTTTTATCCTCGATGGCAACAATACAATACGTGCCTTGCTGCCCCTGCTGTCACTGGGAAAGGACACCGCAAGATTGAACCCAAAACCAAGCACTTCTCCCATTGCAAGAACTATAGATCTAGTAGGCCAAACCAAACCAATAATTCGAAGAGACTTGCAAGGATATTACACTCATACATAAAAGAATTCAGAAAAGAATCCAGTATTGTTCATAGATAATCTTGATCATAAACCCACAATTCATCGGATCTCGACAAACACACCGCAAAAAGATTACATCGAGTAGATCTCCTTGAAGATCGAGGAGAACTTTGTATTGAGATCCAAAGAGAGAGAAGAAGCCATCTAGCTAATAAATATGGACCCGAAGGTCTGTGGTAAACTACTCACAACTCATCGAAGAGGCTGTGGTGTTGATGTAGAAGCCCTCCGTAATCGATTTTCCTACGGTGGAACTCCGAAACAGGCTCCAAGATGGGATCTCACGGGAACAGAAGGTTGCGGCGGTGGAATTAGGGTTTCATCTGTTGCTCGATTTTTTCTGGGTACGAGAGTATATATAGGCTGAAGAGGGGCACCGGGGGAGAAACAGGTGGCCCATGAGGGTGGGGGGCGCGCCTACCCCCCTGGGCGCGCTCCCTGCCCTTGTGTCCACCTCCTTCGCTTCCTGGCGTGTACTCCAAGTCTCCTATGAAGATATCGTTCCAAAAAATAACTCTCCCGAAGGTTTCATTCTGTTTGGACTCCGTTTGATATTCCTTTTCTACGAAACACTGAAATAGAAAAAAAAAACAGCAATCTGCACTGGGCCTTGGGTTAGTAGGTTAGTCCCAAAAATAATATAAAAGTGTATAATAAAGCCCATTAAACATCCAAAACAGAATATATAATAGCATGGAACAATAAAAAATTATAGATACGTTGGAGACGTATCAGTCGTCAGGTCGCTCTTCGACACACGCCTAGGTCACTCTACCATGCATTAAATTTGGCCGGGAAAACAGGGAAACCGACATGTGGGGCACACCTGCCGGGATGACGTGGCGCAGACTAGTCCAATGGAGGAGCTGGCCCACGACCTCCTCGCCACCGGCAACCGTTCATGTGAGACGTGGGGGCCAGCAACGTGGCGCAGCTCCCGCACCGCCTCTGGACACGGCGACCGCGGTGAGCGACACACTCATCATCGCTAGGCACACTCGGCTTCAGGGTGTCGAGGGTGGCGCTATCGCCGTGGCACGACCAGCAGATCAACACCCGGCTCGTCGAGGATGCACGGGGCTTCCGAGTGCGCGCGCACCGCGAGGCGTCCGCGGAGTGTTCTAGCGCGTCCAACTACATCCCTAGGACCTTTTTTGCCAGGTCGTCTTTGCTTTTTCAGTGACATGTGGGAATCGCATGTGAGCAAAGGGCATCTCCAACATTGCCATGACCGCAGCTGACTACCCTGGCACACCAAAAAACCTCGTCCCTCACGCCGTCGCGCGGTGCATTCCTTGCCGGCGCCAGCTGCCCGCATTCATGTTGTCCGTCCATATGCCGTCATTAAGAGGCTCGGTGCCCGAGGAACCAACTCCGGTGACTTAATGATGCACCTGGACGCTTGGCCTCACCAGAATGCGCTACTTAAAGCGGCAACGCCCAGCTAAATTGCACACAATAGCACATTGTCCTGCTAGTGCACATCCGCCATGATCGCGAGCGCGAACGCTCTGCGGGAGAGTTTGTCTTCGGGGATGAAGCTTGAGGTCGCGGCCCTCGCTCAAGTCACCGCTCTCAACGCAATAGAGGCGTAGCCGGACGCGGACGCGACCGCACAAGCGGTGGCCATGCTGGCGGCCGACGATGGGAGCACCGTCAGCCACGCGTCCTACTTGCCGCCGTCCAACGTTCGGTGGCGCATGTGCCAGGTGACGTGATGGACCATCCATGTCCATCATCATCGACCTCACGTCCATCGGCACCACCGAGGTCGGGAACTCCTTCGAGGATGAGTAGGGCATGGGAGGTGGCAGGGCTTATACGTCTCCAACGTATCTATAATTTATGAAGTATTCATGTTGTTTTATTATCATTCTTGGATGTTTTAAAATCATATTACAACAACTATATATCATTTTTTGGGACTAACCTATTGACCCAGTGCCCAGTGCCAGTTGCTATTTTTTGCTTTTTTTTTACATTGCAGGAAATCAATATCAAACATAGTCCAAATACCGTGAAGCTTTTTGTGGATTTTTTATGGTCCAGAAGACCACCAATGGGCCAGAGCAGCACCTGGGGGTGCCCCGAGGGGGCACAACCCACCAGGGCACTTGGGGGCCCAGGCGCGCCCATGTAGGTTGTGCCCACCTCGGTGGCCTCCCGCACCCCCTCGGTACCCTGTAAATTCCCAAATATTCCAAAAACCCTCGGGGTTAACCTAGACCAGAAGTTCCGCCGCCGCAAGGCTCAATAGTCCACGCCATCCAATCTAGAGCCCTTTCCAGCACTCCGCCGGAGGGGGAAACCATCACCGATGGCCATCTTCGTCATCCCGGCGGCCACCATGATGAGGAGGGAGTAGTCCACCCTCGGGTTGAGGGTTTGTACCAGTAGCTATGTGTTTACTATCTTTCTCCCGTGTTCTTGAGATGCACAATCTTGATGTATCGCGGGCTTTGTTAATATAGTCGGATCATATGGTGTTTTCCCCTTCTATCTTGTTGTGATGAATTGAGTTTTCCTTTGAGATTTCATTGTTATCGTATTGAATACTTTTATGGATTTGAGAACACTTGATATATGTCTTGCAATTGAATACTTGTGGTGACAATGGAGTATCATATTGATTCACTTGATATGTGTTTTGCACTCAAATTGCAGATTCCCGCAACGACATTGAGGTAATCTATGCATAGGGGTTGATGCACGTTCTTGTCTTTGTTTCTCCGATAGAAATTCTGGGGAACTCTTTGAGGTTCTTTGTGTTGGACTGAGTATTATGAATCTAAATTTGTCTTGGTGTTATTTTAGTACTAACTCTTGATAGATCGATCGGAAAGAATAACTTGTGTTATTTTAGTACGAACTCTTGATAGATCGATCGAAAAGAATAACTTGTGTTATTTTTGTATGAACTCTTGGATAGATCGATTGGAAATAACAACTAGAAACAATTCCTTCTTATGTTCTTCGCTAGATAGGAACTTTGGAGTGATTCTTCATCGCACTTTGAGGGTTGTTTATATGATCGAGTTATATTAGCATTGTTGAGAGATTGCACTAGCGAAAGTACAGACCCTAGGCCTCATTTTCAAGCATTGCAATATCATTTGTGCTCTGTTTTATCACTTGCTACTTTGCTGTTTTTTTATTGTTACTATTACAAAAATCAATATCTACTATCCAAATTACACTTTTATCACCATCTCTTCGCCGAACTAGTGCACCTATACAATTTTCCATTGTATTGGGTTTGTTGGGGACACAAGAGAATTTTTATTATTTGGTTGCAGAGTTGTTTGAGAGAGATCATCTTCATCCTACACCTCCCACATATTGATAAAACTTAGGTCGTCCACTTGAGGGAAATTTGCTACTGTCCTACAAAACTTTGCGCAGAACAAGTTGTGTAGTGGACATCAAGCTCTTTTCTGGCGCCGTTGCCGGGGAGGTGAGTGCTTGAAGGTATATCTTTAGATCTTACGATCGAATCTTTTAGTTTCTTGTTTCATCACTAGTTTGGTTTTGTAAAAGAAAACTAAAAAAATGGAATTGAGGTTGCATCATATTATTGTTCATCTTTATAATATCTTTCTTGAAAATGATGGATCGGAAAATTGTGCTCAATTGTTAGAAGAAGAAGTCAATAAAATGTTTGGCACAAAATATTTGAATGATGAGCATGATTGCAATGTTGTTAGTATGAATTCTTTAAATATCCATGATGGTAACGATATGCAAAGCCATAAGCTTGGGGATGCTATGTTTGATGAAGATGATATTTTAGCCCCCCAAGATTTGATGTGGATATTTTTTATAATGGTAGCATGCCTCCTATTTATGATGATTATATTGATAAAAGTGGATTTGGAGAGGTCATGACTTTGTTTAGTGACGAATCCACTACTTTGGAGGATGTTTCAATTGACTATGATAACAAAGTTTCTATCTATGATGATTATTGTGATGACATGTATGCTATATTGAATAATGATAACCATGAAACTTGTCATCATGACTTTAATTTTCAATCTCATGATAGTTATTTTGTTGAGTTTGCTCCCACCACTATTCATGAGAATAAATTTGCTTATGTGGAGAGTAGCAGAATTTCTATGCTTATGCTTCATGAAAAGAATGATTTATGTGATAGCTATATTGTTTAATTCATTCATGATGCTACTGAAAATTATTATGAGAGAGGAACATATGCTTGTAGGTATTGCAATAATATCAAGTTTCCTCTCTATGTGTTGAAAATCTTGAAATTTTGCTTGTTTTGCCTTCATATGCTAGTTGATTCTTGTTCCCATAAATTGTTTGCTCACAAAATCCCTATGCATAGGAAGTGTGTTAGACTTAAATGTGCTAGTCATATTCTTCATGATGCTCTCTTTGTGTTTCAATCTTTATCTTTTATGTGAGCATCATTGAAATCATCATGCCTAGCTAAAAGACATTAAAGAAAAGCGCTTGTTGGGAGACAACCCAACATATACCCTAATTTTTGTGTGTGTTCACATGGTTAAGCTACTATAGTAATCATGTTTTACATGTTTTGTTTCAATAAAGTGCCAAGTAAAGTCTTTGGGATAGTGTGGATGATAGTTGATTTGATTCTGTGCAAAAACAGAAATTTTTGCGTACAGTTAAGAAAATTCAATAAATAACTGGAACGTGATAATTAGATGAAATTTTGACACATGATTGATATAAAAATTGCCTATGTTGTCCTAATTTTTCAGAATTTTTAGAGTCAAATAAGTATGGTGGTTATCTAGATCATTACAGACTGTTCTGTTTTTGACAGATTCTGTTTTCAATGCATAGTTTGCTTGTTTTCTAGTTTCTATGGCTTATATTGATCAATATAAATTGTAGAAATGATTTGGTACAGTAGGCATTGTGTGAGAACAATTATGAATCTTATCTTTGACAATACCCAAAGTGAATGATTTGTTTTATCATACTAACCCATCTCACGAAGTTTTGTTATGTTTTATGTGATTGAGGTCTTCAAGTTTTGAGTGAGATGTCGATATGAGGAGAATAAGGAGTGAAAAGACCCTAATATTGGGGATTCCCAAGGCACCCCAAGTTAATATTCAAGGAAGATCCAAGAAACTAAGCTTGGGAATGCCCCGGAAGGCATCCCCTCTTTCGTCTCCAACATTATCGGTAACCCGACTTGAAGCTATATTTTTATTCCTCACATGATATGAGTTTTGCTTGGAGCGTCATTTTATTTTGTTAGGATTTTCTTGATGTTATTTAGATTAATGTTTTGCATCTTTATTTCAATAAAAATGTCAAGTATAGCCTTTGCCATGCTTATTTTGCAAGTCTATATGTTGCTGTTTGAAAACAGAAAGTTAATCGCTATTGTAAAAATTCCCAAGAAAAGTCAGAATGTGATAAAATGTTGAAATTTTTGGTACAACAAGCTATGATAAATTTCCTACAGCATGTTAACTTTTCAAAAAAAAAATTGAGTTAGGGAAGTATGGATCCTCTTGCATTCTTTAGAGACTGTACTGTTTTGACAGATTGCTGTTATGTTTGCATTGTTTGCATATGTTTGCATGTTTAATGATTCTATTTGAGGATGGGAGTATTATATATGTAGAGGCATTTAGTATGCGATGTTAAGTAATAATTTTAGTGATTTTCTACAGTATAGAATGATAAGGTTTTGCATTGATTTTTACTAACTTATCTCACGAGTTCTTGTTGAGTTTTGTGTGGATGAAGTTTTTGAGATTTAGGAAAACCGTGATATGAGAAGAATTAAGGAGACACAAAAGCTCAAGCTTGGGGATTACCAAGGCACCCCAAGATAATATTTAAATAAGTATCAAGCATCTAAGCTTGGGGATGCCCCGGTAGGCATCCCACCTCTCTTCTTCAACAATTATCGGTTAGTATCGGTTGAGCCTAATTTTTTGCTTCTTCACATGAGTCGTGCTATTCTTAGAATGCCATTTTATTTTCATTTTACTTGTTGTTTTAAGAAAATGCTTAGATCTAAAAGTTTTTAAATAAAATAGATCCCTCAAATAGTTTCCAGGGAGGCTAGGTAAGCGGCATTCACATCACGTCGACGAAGCTCTTTTCTGGCGCCGTTGCTCTAGTGCTTCACTTATATCTTTTTGAGCATGGTGTGCTTTAATATTTTCAAGAAATTCTCTCTTGCTTCACTTAAATTAATTTGAGAGAAAGAAATATTATGCTCATGACCTTCATTTATATCCTTTTGGAGTAGCTTGTCATTTACTCTTGTGCTTCACTTATATCCTATGAGTAAATTCTTGAATAAATTGAATGTCATGAAGTTGAAATCATATCATGCCTAATGGTAGCTTCACAATGGGTTTAGAAAGTGAAATCTTTTGAGGCTTAACAATCACAATATTGGTCATACATGCAATTCACGAATAATTAGTATAAGGAAGAGAACTTTCACAAGCAAATACACTATCTTGGAAATCTTTTGTGATTGTGAGCCCCCATCAAAATATTATATGCCAAAATTGTTGACGTTGAACAAGGAAGACAACGTAATAGTTTATGTTTGTTCGTATTCACATAAAAGTTATATTGTCATAGATCCTTCAACATGTGGTGCTTGCCCCCTATCTTTGCTAGCCAAAAATTCCGCACCAAGAGAGATACTACTTGTGCATCCAAAAACCCTTAAACCCAAATCTTATTTTCAAGAGTCCACCATACCTACCTAAGGATTGAGTGAGATCCTTCAAGTAAGTTGTTATCGGTGCAATAAGGCAATAAAAATGCTTCTAAAAGTGTTAGATCATTTAGTGTAAGAGAAAATTGAGTGTTGTACGAACTTGTGATAGCAAAGAATAAAAGTGACATACTACATAATAAAGGTTGCTATCATAAGGGGCAATATAACGTGACGTTCTTTTGCACTGAGGGATTGAGCATACAAACAAATAAGCGCATGGTAACCTCTGCTTCCCTCTACGAAGGACATATCTTTTATTTTTATGTAAGAGTCAAAGTTTTCCTCTCTATTCCTTTTTTTATTTTTCTCCTTTGGCAAGCACCATGTGGTGAGGAAAGATCTAGGCACATATGTCCAGCTGAATATGGGTAGCATGAGTTATTATTGTGGACATCACCCAATGGTGAATACATTGGGAGGCGAAATTACAAGCCCATATCTTTCTATGTGTCCGGTTGAAACATTTTGCTCATGTGTATGTGGTGAGTGTTAGCAATCATAGAAGACTATATGATGGTTGAGTATGTGGAGCTCCTAATTAAACTCAATTGAATAAGTTGAATTACAATTGCTTGGTGACCGAGAACATAGGGTTGTTGAGTTTCAAGAGAATTTATTGTTTGAACCTTAACATGTGAATTGGTTGCTACTCTAACATGAGAAGTTTTATAGGAAAGAGTTGTTGTCATGATGCTAGGAAAAGTGATAGAAATTATCATTAATCAAACCTATGCACTTTGCTAGCATTCATACTTCATAAATTATTTCTTTTATCATTTACCTAGTCGAGGACGAGTAGGAATTAAGCTTGGGGATGCTGATACGTCTCCAACGTATCTATAATTTATGAAGTATTCATGCTGTTTTATTATCATTCTTGGATGTTTTACAATAATTTTATAGCAACTTTATATCATTCTAACCTATTGACCCAGTGCCCAATGCCAGTTGCTGTTTTTTGCTTGTTTTTTACATCGCAGGAAATCAATATCAAACGGAGTCCAAACACAGCGAAACTTTTTGTGGATTTTTTATGGACCAGAAGACTACCAATGGGCCAGAGCAGTACCTGGGGGGTGCCCCGAGGGGGCACAACCCACCAGGGCGCGCCCATGTGGGTTGTGCCCACCTCGATGGCCTCCTGCACCCCTCTTTACCCTATAAATTCCCAAATATTCTGAAAACTCCCGGGG
Source organism: Secale cereale (assembly GCA_902687465.1). NCBI lineage: Eukaryota > Viridiplantae > Streptophyta > Magnoliopsida > Poales > Poaceae > Secale > Secale cereale. The sequence continues at coordinate 155,930,723 of LR738715.1, read as the reverse complement.
TTAACCTAGATCAGAAGTTCCGCCGCTGCAAGGCTCTGTAGTCCACGAGATCCAATCTAGAGCCCTTTCCGGCACTCCACCGGAGGGGGAAACCATCACCGGTGGCCATCTTCATCATCTCGACGGCCACCATGATGAGGAGGGAGTAGTCCACCCTTGGGGCTGAGGGTTTGTACTAGTAGCTATGTGTTTAATATATTTCTCTTGTGTTCTTGAGATGCACAATCTTGATGTATAGCGGGCTTTGTTAATATATTCGGATCATATGGTGTTTTCCCCTCTCTATCTTATTGTGATGAATTGAGTTTTCCCTTTGAGATTTCGTTGTTATCGGATTGAATACTTTTATGGATTTGAGAACACTTGATATATGTCTTGCAATTGAATACTCGTGGTGATAATGGGGGTATCATATTGATTCACTTGATATGTGTTTTTGCACTCAACTTGCGGATTCCCGCGGTGACATTGGGGTAATCTATGCATAGGGGTTGATGCACGTTCTTGTCTTTGTTTCTTCGGTAGAAATCTTGGGGCACTCTTTGAGGTTCTTTGTGTTGGATTGAGTATTATGAATCTGAATTTGTCTTGTTGTTATTTTAGTACAAACTCTTGATAGATCAATCGGAAAGAATAACTTGTGTTATTTTAGTACGAACTCTTGATAGATCGATCGGAAAGAATAACTTGTGTTATTTCATTACAAACTCTTGGATAGATCGATCGGAAAGAACAACTACAAACAATTCCTTCTGATGTTCTCCGCTAGATATGAACTTTGGAGTAATTCTTCATCGCACTTTGAGGGATGGTTATATGATCCAATTATATTAGCATTGTTGAGAGATTGCACTAGCAAACGTACGGACCCTAGGCCTCATTTTCAAGCATTGCAATATCGTTTGTGCTCCATTTTATCACTTGCTACCTTGCTGTTTTTTATTGTTACTATTACAAAAATCAATATCTACTATCCAAATTACACGTTTATCACCATCTCTTCGCCAAACTAGTGCACCTATACAATTTGCCATTGTATTGGGTGTGTTGGGGACACAAGAGACTTTTTATTATTTTGTTGCAGAGAGAGACCATCTTCATCCTACACCTCCCACAGATTGATAAACCTTAGGTCATCCACTTGAGGGAAATTTGTTACTGTCCTACAAAACTCTGCGCTTGGGGGCCCAACACGAGTCTACAAGAACAAGTTGTGTAGTAGACATCATGGGCATGCTGTGCCAACTGGCTGGTCCGTCTCCCGTGTTCTACTGTTCCTCACTCGAGACCGCACCTTCACTTCACGGGTCTTGAACCCCGCCCCCGTACATGGAGATCGCAGATGGAGGACGTCGACCGCCGCCATAGAATTGGTTTAGGGTCAGGTTTATTTTATTTTTCTGTCCTGTAAAAGTTCAAAATGTAATGAAAATATGCCGTGTTTGCATGAATGTCGTCCGGTGTATATGAACTTTCATAATAATAGTAAGATATATTGTAGGAGTATGAAAATATATGGAATGATGATTCGTTTTTGTGTGTATAAATTTAGAAGGTTTGACCAGAGACAAAACTAACATGCGAAATAAATAAACACATAGGGTCTACATAGACAATTTATCTTAGGCACTCCAATAGTAGGCTCATGCAAACGGAATGCGCTTCGGCTTGCCTCTTCACTGACATGTGGGACTGCACTTGGAGAAACCGACCATGCGCCAAACTCCCCCGCCCACCGCGCGAATCCCCCCCAAATCCCCCCCAAATCCCAAATTCGACCGCCCTTCAGCCAACTATCCA
>LR738715.1:155904827-155928819 GCA_902687465.1 Secale cereale | reverse complement strand
CCTCCCCGCCACACCGATACGTCGGCGCCGCGGTTCGTCGATGGGACGCACAACAATCCTCTCGCTCCCACACTACGCTCTCATAGACTACCGCCCTCTAGTTGCGTCGCCACCGTTGGCGATGTTCTTGTGGAGACGCACATCGGTCAGCTTCTCCCACGATACGCGCATTCTAGACTGAGGCCGCATGTCGGAGTAGCGCTGAATGTTAGCTGATAGATGCTGTTAATCTCACTGTTTGCCTACATAGTTTACAGTCAATATGCTATGCTTAAGAAGCTTCATTGCCCTATTCTGCACTCAATCTGTTTAGCTAAGATGGCATGCCATGCCCGATTAGTTGCTAAAATATCCTGCCATATATTTATTGTGACGTAGATTGCCATGCACTACTGCAGGATGCTGCTAACGCGACACTACGATCAGAGACCCTTCGACGAAACTGTGTGCGATGCCATAATCGCAAACAATGGTGCAAAAAACCCATCAAAAAAGGTGCAAAACGTTTGTGATGGAGGATGCATCAAACACGGTTAAGATTTTAGTTGCGTGTGCGATTCAGGCCACATGGTTAACCCGTTCGAACTGTTTGCGATGAGGCAAAAGAATAGAAACGGGCAGCCATTTCAATGTGTGTGCGATATATGACATATAGTTCGCTCTGATGAACCATTGGCTATTAGGGAGTGCAACATAAACGGTTAGCCAGATCAAGGTGTGTGTGATATAGGGCACACGGTTCACTCGGACGAACTATTTTCGATTAGCGAACGCAATTGAAATGGTTCAACTTAACAAGATGTGTGTGATACGTGGCAAACAACCGACTCGGATGAACTGTTTGCGATGAGAAATTACAACAGAGACGGTTATTATAGTTAGATCGTGTGCGATTCTGTGTGTACAAAAAACTTTGAAAAATGCAAACTAGTTGCTTGCGGTGGCTAGGAATATCGCACACGATGCGTCTGCGAGTACTCATGTGAAATGGTTAGCAAGTTACACATACTTTTCCTTATGTTAACACTTGTGTGATAAATAACACGTGGCACCGGATATGATATTCGGGTTGTGTGTGCTCCACTTAGTCTTCCCGCGCTCCAGCGAATGCTTCCCGAGCAACCACGTGGTCAACCTTCTGCCATCAATAAATTTTGACCTTGTTTCTCGTCACATTGCTGATTACAACGCAATAAGTAATTGCAAATCTGTTCACACCTATCAAACTAATATGTGTTCACACTTAGCACCGAGCTATAAAAACTACCCACTCGAAAATTACTTCATAGTTCCTCTCCTCATCACCCACAAAACTTATTTTCTCTGTCAAGTCATTCCGCCATGACCGGTAGGAGGAGTTTAGGGTGGACATATAACCAGACAACAAAGACCAAGGCCGCGGAAGCACTAAAGAGGTCCCACCGCGAAGCCACAGCCGCAACAAAGATGTCCCAGCGCGCCGCGGAGCCCTCAAACGAGCTCTCGCGGGCACACGAGGGATCTCACAAGCGCATTCGTGGCATCGGCCATCGCGACGAGCCGGCGTTCCTGAAGTCCTTTGCTGCCGACGATGACATTCTCGTTGGCGTCACTACGCAGCAGGAGCTGGTCGACGACTTGATGAAGCTGCTCAAGATCAGCAATGCCTCAGTTGACAAGGCGACCGGCTTCGTCAAGCAACTCATGGACGACAATGCGGAGCTCCTCAAGTTGGTCGCCGAGAAGAAGGAGGAGGCCGCCTGTTGTAAGATGCTGCATGAGCAGAGCAGTGCCTCGGAGATGACACTGAAAGCGGTCGTCGAGGAACTGATGGGTGGCTTGAGGAAGCTCCTGATCGAGCGCGAGCAAGAGGTGGAGGAATCTGTGGCTGCTTTCAAGCAAAGTCATGAGGAATTGAAGAAGGAGCTGGAGGATTTCGCCGCCCGGCAATCCATCGACGAGTAGAGACAGTAGCGACCAAGATCGTTGTTTGCAATTTCCTTGTTCTCTTGCCCCCGTGTCTTCCGAGCTTTGCCGCATGTGGCATTTTAAATTATCCGGAATATGTAAGACAATTATTATGTGCGACATTGTAAATTTGTTGTTGTATTATCCATTGCAATTTATTTTTGGTCGTATTATCCATTGCCCTATGTGGCAATTTAAATTAGGGCGGAATACTAGTTGAAAACACGAACAAAGCAAATGCTGCCATGGGATCACATGCAAACACCCTCCGTCCACGTGCTTTAATTAACCCATTAATGGAGAAGTTGTGAGCGAGGCGGGCGGCGGCTGGTGCATGGAGGTCAAAGAGCTCGTGTCTCGGTGAGAATGGGCGGCCTTACTGCTCGCACGTGTCCCGTCGAGCATGCGAGGTGGACAGGATGCACGCGTCCCGTCGAGCTTGCATGGCGGACTGCTCGCATGCGTCTCGTCGAACCTGCACGGCGGACTTCTCGCGCTCGTCCCGTCTAATCAAATAGCTGCACCCACGCCATCGAGTATGGTTAACTTTCGACATGGTAAATATAATACAACCGTTTGCGATATTAACGTGTCAGCTTTTTGTTTCAAAAAGGACTTAGTTGGCTACTAATGTGTGCGCCTCTTCTCAAACTGGGCGATTTTTTTACCACGACATATATGTGCCATGTCATGAAACCATGCCAAGTTTCATGTTTTTTGGGTGACTTTTTTATTTACTGGGATTTTAAAACCAAGATTCTCATTGTTTCAGGACGACGACAAGTTTGTAATTCATTCTCATTCTGTAAATGAGACCTAAACATGCACCCAATGACACATGTACGATTTCCCACCCATTTTGCTTCACTGGAGCATGTGACTGTAGTTCAAATTTGAATTATGGACTGCATTAAATGCATAGAAAACTTAGTAATTAGTAATATATATACAATGGCTAAACGAACCCTGGACAGTTTCAAATTTCAGCCCGACACTCCTGTTATTCTATGTTGCCTGTAGAAAACAAAGTTCAAGGCGAGAAGAGGCATCGATTATCGTTTCGCCCACAAGAGGGGCATGTTTCCCTACTGGAACCACGAGGGTTGTGACAGGCTCCGGTTTGTAAAAGGCTTGTAATATAGCTTCGCCCAAATTGGACAATTATATATACCATGTAGTGACACCATGCCAAGTTTCATGATTTCCTGGTGAGTTTTGGATTTATAGACATTTAAAAACTGAGATTTGCAATGTTTGTGGCCAGTCCAGGACGACGAGACGGTTGAATTCGTTCCCATTCATTCCATGGGACCTAAACATGCATCCCAAAGAAACATGTACGTTTTTTCTAACCATTTTGGTGCACTGGAGCATGTATTTGTAGTTCGGATTTGAATGATGGACATTAAATGCCTAGAAAACTCAATTAATGAATAAAAAAGGTCAAACGAACCCTGAATAATTTTAAAGTTCAGCGCGAATCTCCAGCTGTTCCGTGTCGCGTGTAGAAGAAAATACGAGGCTAGAAGAGGGAGTGATTATCGTTTGGCCCACGAGGGGACACGTTTCCCTATCGAAACCACGAGGGTTCGTGCGACATGCTCCGGTTTGTAAGAGGTTTGTAATAAAGCTTGGCCCAAATTGGCAATGTTTTTACCACGACGTATATGTGCCATGACATGACACCTTGCGAGCTTTGATGACTTTCTGGTGAGTTTAGGATTTATGCGGACTTAAAAACCGAGATTCGAAATGTTTGAGGAAGAGCCAAGACACAGTATGGTTGTAATTCATTCCCATTCCTGGCATGAGACCTAAACATGCACCCAAGGACACATGTATAATTTTTCTAGCCATTTTGGTGAACTGCAGGATGTATTTGTAGTTCAGATTTGAATTCTGGAAATGAAATGCCTAGGAAACTCAATTAGTGTATAAAAAGGCCAAGCGAACCCTGAATAAGTTTAAATTTCAGCATGGATATCCTGTGGTTCCATGTTGCCCGTGGAAGAAAATACAAGGCAAAAAGAGGCAGTGATTACGTTTCGCCCACAAGGGGAACATGTTTCCCTATCAAAACCACGAGGCTTCTTTGAGAGAAGCTCCAGTTTTTGTAAGAGGTTTGTAACAAAGCTTGGCCCAAATTGGACAATGTTTTTACCACGACATATATGTGCCACGACGTGACACCATGCAACCTTTGATGACTTTCTGGCGAGTTTAGGATTTATAGGGACTTAAAAACCGAGATTCGAAATGTTTGAGTATGAGCCATGACACCAGTACGGTCGTAATTCATTCCCATTCCTCGCATGGGACCTAAACATGCACCCAAGGACACATGTATAATTTTTCTAGCCATTTTGGTGAACTGGAGCATGTATTTGTAGTTCAAATTTGAATTATGGACATTAAATGCCTAGGAAACTCAATTAGTGTATAAAAAGGCCAAACGAACCCTGAATAAGTTTAAATTTCAGCACGAATATCCTGTCATTCCATGTTGCCCGTAGAAGAAAATACTAGGTGAAAAGAGGCAGTGATTACGTTTCGCCCACAAGGGGGACATGTTTCCCTATCGGAACCACGAGGCTTCTTTGAGAGAAGCTCTGATTTGTAAGAGGCTTGTAATAAAACTTGCGCCACAATTGATGAAAAAAATTCCTCGACATATAAGTGCGATGTCGTGACACCATGGCAAGTTTCACGATTTTTAGCTTAGTTTTGGATTTACGGGGATTTAAAAACCGAGATTCTTCTCATGAAATGTTTTCGAATAGCACATGGTTCACTCACGAAAGCCGATATTCAATGAAAACTTCGTGGAAACCATATTTTAAAGTTTCATAAAAATCTGAAAAAAATGTGGGATGTTAAGAAGGTGATGTTTTATTGCGACACAAAATTTTTTGTGTGCCAATAAAATATCATCCTCTTAACATCCCGCATTTTTTTGAATTTCTTTTGAAACTTCAAAATATTTTTTCCTCGTGGTTTTCACCGGTTTCCACCGAAAGTTGGTTTCCGTATGATATTCCTCACCCCCCCGTTGCGCGCGCGATCTGAGTCCTGCGTTCTGACTGGCCAGAACCCAAACCCCACGGATCATACGTGTGCACCGTTGGATGCTCCTAGATCGAACGGCAACCCTGAGCCCTTTCGTCAGCACATGCAGTACATGGGTAAGCACTGTGCGCATGCGTCGTGTAGCTCACGCTTCCTTCTCTACTAGGTTTTCATTCAAAACAGGCTACCGTTTCTTGCCACTCATCTCATATGTTTCCTGCCTCTTCTCCCAGATATGCATGCTGTAGATGTTCGTTTAATTCTTATAGTTCATCTCATCCAAAATCAATTAGTTTTGTAAAAAAACTATTCTAAGATTCATGGAATTGTGCACTGTAAAGGTCAAAACAGAAAGTGACAATTCATTTAGAAAAAAAAGCTTTGGGAAATTAAGATATGGAAGATTCTAGAGAACAAAGGAGAAGTGCTTGTGTTTTGAGGTTTGTGCATTGTGCTTAAGTTCAACCATGGAGTCTTCTAGATTGTACATGTGGCAGAATCTGGTGGAATGTAGATGATATCCAACGGCCAGTAGTGCTCAGATTTGCAATCTCTGTACCGTCGGATTGGCTTCATACCCATACATATTTTCGGGCCGCATGCAGTGTATACGGGGTCTTCTGATCGACCACGTCTCCCTTGTGTGATTTTTTGTGAAGACACGGATATCTGTGGGCTCCCCGAGTGTATATATAACATCCCTTTGACCGATAATGAGGGGTATGTGTTGGCCATGAATGGATTCCTCCTAGTTCATGTTAGGGCCGGTCACCGTCAAATGTCGGTCAACCAAAGCTCGAGCTCATGCGTTGTCAGGATTCCCTCCCAGATGCTCGGATTGCTGGGTTCGATCTACATCAAACCTTGCGTACGTATCTCGTACTTAACTACCTTGCCTTCATGGTTGTTGTCTGTATCAAGAGGTAGGCACCACATCTAAATTGTACATTATTCTATATTGAAAACACACATCACCCCATCCAAACGTACATCATTTTGGGCCGCATGCAAGAGGTGCTAGTTTTGTGATCCCTCTCGTGCGATGTTTATGGTGGTTCAATCTATTGGCCCAAGCGGTGTATCGACAACAACAACTATCATTTAACCAAACAAACGATTCATTGGTCTGTCCTATGGTAGGTCATGGCGACATGCATGTATGACCAAAGTATCGATCATTACGTGCATCAGCCCACTGACACGAAGTGGGAGGTGGTGGGCAAAGCATCCTAGCTAGGTACGACATTATGTCATTATATATATCCTAGCTAGGTGGTTGTTAGGGTGCTTTCGGGTTTGCGAGGCAGGTGCCACCAAAGTTATGCATTGTGTATTTAAAGTTTTAAACATCCCCAATATTCGTACATAAATTTGGCCACTTCCAGGTGGTTCTTGACTTCTGGCCCCTCTCATCGATCTTCAATGACGCGCCCAACCGTGGGCCCACAGGGTCAAAGTTGTGCATTGGAATTTTGAACATCACATACCACCCTTTTCACTCATATATATTTGGGCCACATGCTGGTGTGGCTGTCTTTTGACCCTCCCTAACGTTATTTTTTGCTGCAAAGACTCTGATGATCCTCAACGGACACGGGGTATAATATCTAAACCGTGTGCGATACAAGTGCGATGTGAATCACCACGACAGCGCAAGTTCGAGCAAATTAAGGTGGAGGTACTGGCTCAACCGTGTGCGATGCAAGTGCGCTAAAATCACCACGACCGCGCAAGCGCGAGCAAAGGGTGGAGGTACTGGCTTAACCGTGTGCGATGCAAGTGCGCTATAAAACCACCACATGTGGCAGCTAAAGGCGGGTAAGTTTATTTGGAAATTAGGACGAACCGTGTGTGATAGACCAACTAGCTAGAAATATGAAAAACAAACTACCCGCCTTGAGCATTGCAAAAATCGGCGGATCCGCGCTACTTTTCCTTATTATCATACACACATATTGTTATTGGACCGTGCACAATCTTGGGCACTCCCGCCCCGCATCAATTCCTTTACACAAATTTTAGTAGCCGCCGTACTTCAATCGTCGCCCACACTCCTCCACCATCTCCACCCACCATTACTAAAACTTTTAGTAGCCGCGGCGTATCCTCAAACACCCCCCTCCACAGTCCCCCACCCGCCCCATCCCCCCTTTCGAACCCTAGCTCGCGGCCGCCGCCGGCACTGCCGCCAACCCTGCCGGTCTGTCCGTTCCTCCTAGCTTAGATAATAAAGTTTAGGTTATCCAGCGATTCCCATACCGTCGCCCCACTCCCCTGAGTTTTTAGATGAGGCCTGCGGTGTTCCTCCCCGCCAGATCCACGTCCCCTATTCCAGAATGCCGCAGCTTAAGCTCGACCACGTATCCCTGGGAGCCCGGTGAGCGTTCGGCCAAGAAGAGGTTTATCATGGCCTCTCCGGTGGACGTTGGCGAGGTGGCCGCCGTTCGCCCGAATGTCGGGGTTTTAGTGCGACATATGCCAAAGGATGGCTTATCATGCATGGGGACAAGTGTACGTCGCCGGGCCCTGGAAGCGGGATAAGGCGGTACTTAGGATGCCTACGAATCTTACCCAGGTTCGGGGCTCTCCGGGGAGATAACACCCCTAGTCCTGCTCTGCGGGGGCTCCGCGTCATGACTAATGTTAATATGGTAGCTACAAGGTTGCTCCTTGAGCTGTGTCGTCTAGAGGAGGAAGAAGGGCAAGGCTAACCCTCTGCCTTCGCTCTAGGGAACGAGAATGGCCGCTAGGGTTTCTCCCTCTTGATCTCTCTCTTTCTCTCTGTGTCTCTTAGGGTCCAACCCCTCCACATGGAGGACCCTGGGGGTTCATATAGGCCTACCCCCAGAGGTACAACGGTAATCTGGGCGGAGTGGTCCCCGACCGTCAGCGTCTTTGGGTGCCGGCTTCTCCGCCTGTCTGCTGGGGTCCTCCGTCTGTGGGCCCTCATGATTGTTCTTTACTGTGAGCGTCCTAATGCTGACGGGAGCATTGTCAAGAGGGGAATGGCTACAGTGCCTCCGCCTCCTATCGTACACTGCCACCACGTCTTGTCTTGTCATCTTGATGGGGTTGAGACTCCTAGGGCACGGTTAGCCACCTGCCACAAGGCGGCCCGTCCCTCAGGCCGCCTGCCAAAGGTCACTTGCTTCTGGGTGGCTCACTGGCTGGTGGGGCCTGCCGCCTGCTGGCCCCTCCACCTGTGGGTAGTGGGATCATGGCTTCCTCTGACCAGGGCTAGGTCATCGGTAACATGGCTACAATGATACGCCGCTTAAGGCGTGTCCGTAAGGTACAATCTTACTGTAGCCACACATCTATAGATTCTCTAAGGACAGGCTTAACTGTAGCCATGCCTTAGTCTCGTCGCGGTTCCCCAGCACACGTCCCGAGGGGGAGGCACGGGGCCGTCTTCTGGACGCTGGTCGCTAGGCTGCCGCCTGTTCGTGCTCCGCCGCCTGCTGGCAGCCGGCTCCTGGGTGTTGCGGCCCTAGGAGGCGGCCGGAGGATGACAGGTGGCCCCTATTTGTCTCGAAACGCCATGGGTGGTCGATGAAGACACCCGTGGTCAATATCTCCGATAGTAGCCCCCGAAGCTGGTGGAGCTCTATGGTCGTAAGCGGGACTGCGGGGTTCTAGCAGCTTCCCTCCCCAAGTAAGGTTTGGTTGTGCTTCTGGTCCGTCTTCTGAAAGGTCCGGCTTCTAGCAGCCGGGCCATTGTCTTCTGGAAGGGCGGCTTCTGGCAGCCGGGCCTTTGTCTTCGAGTCTTTGGGGAGAAGATACCGCATGGATGGCGGGCCGTGGTGTGGTTTTGCCGCCCGTTGGTGGCGTTCCACGCGTCATCCTCTCGCCAAGCCTCCCTACCAGCCCACATGCGCGGTGGGACGCCGCAGCAGGCCGGGGCCCACCACTACAGGGCCTCGGCGTGCACGCGGATCCGTTGCGGCAGAGGCAATCGATTGCCCTCCCCACACACATTAAATGCGCGCGAATTAGGCGCGAAAAAGGCATGGGCCGTGCGGGGCGTGGCGCAGTTAATCCCACGCCCCGCCCCCTTGGCTTCGTCGTCCCGAGCCTATAAGTAGGCGCGTGGGGGGGGGGGAGCGAGTGCTGCTTACGCGCACGCCCCCGCTCCATCTTCTTCCTCTTGTCTCCCTCCTGCACACCTTGCCATCGTTGCCCGTATCGCCCCGCCAGAGCTCGTTCCCGCCCCAAGCCATGGCCGCGGAAGCGCAGGTCCACCGCTCCGACGAGTGGGATGGCAGCGAGGTCCTCGACGAGCACGTGTACTACCTCCGCCGCTCGCGGCGGTTGCCTCCCGCCGACAAGGTCGCCGTGCGTCTGGCGCCGTCGACTGAAATCAGGCGGGCGCCACGGCTGGGCGAGCGGGTAGTCTTCCGCTCGCACTTCCCCTGCGACTTCGGGCTCCCCATCGGCGGTTTCTTCCGCTCCTTCCTCGACTTCTTCAACGTGCAACCCCACCACCTTACGCCGAACACGGTGGTGACTCTGTCTTCCTTCATCATCCTCTGCGAGGGGCACCTCAGGATACTCCCCACGGTCGAGTTGTGGAGCGAGCTCTTCTACCTGAAGCTCGGCACCGCATTCCGGGGCGAGTCTGCCCTGTGCAGCGGGTGCATCACCGTGAAGCGCACCGGGGTCAAGAACCACTTCCCGCCGCCGGCCCTCGTGCATTCGTCGAAGCTGTGGCAAAAGACATATTTTTATGTCTCCAATGTCGACCCGGAGCACGACTTCATCAACCTGCCGGATTATGCCGCCGGCCCGCCTACCGAACCCCGCGCCACCTGGAAGTTCCGGCCCATCTCCCTCATGCCCGGGGCCTCTATCGCCGTGAGGCATCTTCGGGAGATGAAGGGCAACGAGGGCACGGTGTTCTCGGACCTCCTGGCCACTTTTGCGGAGCGCCGAGTGCTGCCGCTGCAGTCCCGCCCGCACTCGATCTGCGACATGAGCGGGCACCGAGACCCGAGCTGGACCTACACCAAGCAGATGCCGTACAAGGAGGTGGCCCTTCTGGTGAACTCCGTATCCAGCTGCAAGCTCTCTAATTCGGGCTGGGCGTTTGGCAACCGCCGTACAACCGCAGCAACCCGCCGCGTGCGGTGAGCCCCCTTTCTCTTTCTTCTTCTTTCCTTCTTCCGCCTGCCCTAGCCGCCTGACCCTTGTGCCGCCCTGCAGATCTTCTCCGGCTAGCCTGAGCCGGGCTCTGAGCAGCCGGGCCGCCCGCTGCTGCCGGACCGTTCTCAAAGCGACAAGAGCGACCCCGATCTTGGGGCGGCCGCCATGGAGGAGGAGGAGGTGAATGGCGGCGGGAGCCAGCCAGCAGGTGGCTCGTTAGGGGGCGGAGTCGAGGACTGGCCGGATGATGACGAGGAGGAGGAAGCGCCGCCTCGCGTCCGAGAGGCGGACCCAATTGGGAGCAGCAGCTACTTGATGGTGCCGCCAACCGCAGCCGGCGGCTCGAAGCGCCGGGCCTCTGTCGGGCTGCCCGGAGCCCGGCCCAAGAAGTCCAAGGCCTCGGTCGCCACCACCAAACGGCAGGAGGCGGCCGCCAAGGCGGCCCTTCTTAGGGTCCCTAAGCCCAGGCCGACCGTATCCGCGTTAGTGTCGCATTCTACTTTTCTCTCTATATTTGTTCTAGTCTTTCGCCCTCTTCGTGCCTGACTTTACTGTCTTCCTGGGAACACTCGAACAGTGCCCCGCTTTCCCTCTCGCGAGCTCCCGTGGGCTCGGTGGTTGGGGGCACGGACGCCTCTTCGGCACCGCGCCGCGTGGATCCTGCCGCCGCCCTCCGAGAGGCGACGGAAAAGAATGTGCGAGAGGTGCGGGAAGAGCGGGCGGCCGCGGCCTGCCAGCAAGCGAAAGCTGATGCCGCCGCCAAGGCCGAAGCCGAGGCGGCCACCAAGGCGCAGGCAGACGCCGCAGTCCGGGCCCGGGAGCAAGAAGCGGCCCTCCAGCAGTCGGCGAGCCGCGCCGATCCTCAGCACGCGGCTCCGCCAGAGCCGTCTGTTCAAGTGCCAGCCGGCGATGATCGACCGGCTCTTGACAAGGAGGGGGACGGCCACGCCGTTATGGAGGCGGAAGCAACTCCCCCCGTGCCACCTGCTGGGGCGCAGGATAGCCGACCCGTGGGGGCGGACGTGACGCCGACAGAAGGCGTGCTGGCGGCAGGCCCGCTGCCTACCGCCCAAGTTCCAGCCCGTCTGCGTCCGACGAGGGCGGCCTCAGCCCCGTGGCAAGTAGAAGCCGGAGCTGCCAGCTCGTCGTTGCCAGATAACAAGGCCACCAGTGCAGCGCCGCCAGGCTGGACGCCCGGTGGTGGCGGCGTGCTGAACGTCGTGTCCCGGTATGTCCTTGATCGTTTCAAATCTCTGGGTGAGGTCATGCAAATGGTCTTGTGGGAGTTTTTGGCTATGCGGACCTCTGTCCGGGTATGTTGATTTCATTCTTTAATTTTTATTCCTTCAATTTCTCTCGTGGGGGTGCGTCAGCGCACCCACTGGGTATAGTCCCCGAGTTCCGAGCCGGCTGCTGAGCATGCGGCTTGGAACTCCAAGGTGCTACTTTGTGAGCTAACTTATTTCTTGCTACAGGACTACCACAATCTTCGGGTGGCGGCCTCCAACTCCCAGCATCAGGAGTTGGCCCAGGTGAAGGCTGCCCTGGCGAGAGCCGGAGTAAGTGTCTTCTTTTCCTCCTTGCGGGGGCGCATCAGCGCACCCGCTTGGTGTAGTCCCTGAGTTCTGGGCCGGCTGCTGAGCAGGCGGCCTGGAACTCCAAGGTTGTTTTGTCTTCTCACTGGTGCTAATGCTCCTCCTCCTTTCTTGTCAGCAACCGTAACCGACCTCCGCAACCAGCTAGGCGGAGTCCAAGCCGAACTCGCCGTCAAGGAGCAGGAGCGCAGCCTCGCCGCCCAAGAGCTTGACCGCCTGGCCAAGGAGTTGGCAGACCAGGCGGCGACGCACAAGGTGGATCTTAAGAAGCTAGCAGACTTCGAGGAGCTTCTTCGGGCCGAGTTTGAGACTGAGCGCTCGAACTGGGCCGAGACGGAGACGGCCCTGCAGGACGGCTACGGGGCCATCGAGGACATGGTCGATGGTAAATTGCTTCCCTTGATTTCACGCGTTCGCCGTCTGCAGCAGCCGACTTTCCTTTTTCTGAATCTTTGTCTTGTCCTTGGTGCAGAGTACTTCTCGAGCCATTCTGTTGCCGCCAGCCAAGCCATTGAGGCCCAACGTGATGAGAGGCGTCGCGAGGGTCGGGTGATCGCACCTAACGCGCCCCGGACTCCCATTGAGCAACTCCTCGCCATCAAGGCGCGCCTCCAGCCGGCCCACCGACTGCTCCGCCGCCTTCAACGCGCTAGGTCCCATGTGTTGGCCGCCCTCTGGCCAGGCGTTCCGGCACTCCGCACTCCCAGCCGGTTCGCCGAATGGCTAGAGGCGGCCGTCAGCCACTTCGAGGCTTGGAAGGGTGCCGCAGCGAGAGCCGGCACATAGACCGCCCTGAAATTTGCCAAGGGCTGGTACCCGGATCTGGATCTCGCCCAGCTGGCGACTTTCCGCCTGGAAGCCGAGCCCAAGCTGGCGGTGGTACGGGGAGACCTCATCAAGCGCGCCGCCGCGGTCGCTGAATATGCCGACACCACCGTCTTCATCCCGGAGTTGGATGAAAACGGTCATGTGGTGCCGCCTGACAACTTTGGGCTGGACCTGGTGGTGCCGGAGGAGTTGGATGAGGAGATCGCCTCGAGCGACGAGGGTGAGGACGAGGATGACGACAATGAGGAAGGCGGCTTTCTGGAGGAGGAGCCCCCTGTTCGTCATCAGCCTGACCAAGCCTCGACGAGCGGACCCTGCGGGACTGCGCCGTCTGCCACGGAAGGCGACCAGGCCGAGACCCACCAGGCGCCCCCTCAGCAGCCAGCCCAGCGGGCCCCGTCGTGCCACCTACTCCGCCTGCTGCACCTCTGGCCTAGGCGGCCATGCTATCTTTTATTTCCTGTTTCTCTTAAGACTTGGTAGAGTTAGTCTCGAACAATTCCACCCACTTGGTGTATTCACAAACATTTGCTGGAAGGCAGCCATGGAGGCCTTTTGTTTTGTAAATACTCTCGTAATTTTGCATATGTTTATGCTATTTGCCGGGTTCTAGAGTTAGCACCGCTCTTTGTTCCTCCGGGCGTTTTTCTTTTGCCGTCTCCTTTAACTGCTGTCCTACCAGCCAGACAGCTACTCTGTGGTCTGTGCCTGGGCCAGGTACTTAGCTATTTTCTGGATAGGCAAGCATCCCGCCCTCTGGAACACGGTTTGGATAAGCTAGAAGCCTGCTGGCCGGCTGCTCGGCAGCCGGCCAACTTGTCTCAAGGGCCATCTTGCCCTACGTTTAATTTTCTCTAGCCATTTTTCATGTGGGCACCACTTGCTGCCTTTGACTCCCGCCAGTGAGACAACCGTGTTCTGTGAGTCTGTGACCTTTTAGGTGGGAGAGGGCTTGGATGCCGGCACATTACTTGTCCGACTGTTGTCGAAAAAGCTTTAAAAAAAGGACCAGGCAGCAAGCCCCCAGGCCGTCTGCTCGGTCCCGGTGCCGGGCGAAGGAATGGAAATAACACATTCACAGGCATAAAATTTATGATATAGATAAAGGGAGGGGCAGTCCCCGAGAACTCCTCGGGGGTCCCGTTGCTTTCCAAAATATAATAGATAGTGCGATACATACTGCCTTTAGCTGTAAAAGCGGCGAAGGAGGTTTGCCTTCCACGGGCGCTCTGACTCCTTGCCTGAGTCGTCTCTTTTGCGTGCTCTTGGCTTCTGTGCATCGATAAGGTAGTATGCATTGTTGCCTAGTACCTTGCTGATAATGAATGGTCCTTCCCAAGTGGCTGAGAGCTTGTGCTGGCCGGCTATTCGCTGGATCAGCCGGAGCACAAGATCCCCCTTGCGGAAGGATCGTGGCCTGACTCGCCGGCTGTGGTAGCGATGGAGACCCTGCTGGTAGATGGCGGATCGGCGGAGCGCTACCAGCCGGGCCTCCTCCAGCAGGTCCATGCCATCCTCTCGTGCTTCTCTGGCTTCGGCTTCTGTGTACATGGTGACACGAGGCGAGTCAAAGTCAACATCTGTTGGGATGACGGCCTCGGCCCCATAGACGAGGAATAAGGGAGTGAAGCCGGTTGACTTGTTCGGAGTTGTCCTGAGGCTCCAGAGGACAGATGGCAACTCCTCTATCTAGCAGCCGGCCGATCGTTCCAAAGGCTCGACCGGTCGGGGCTTGATGCCAGACAAGATGAGGCTGTTTGCACGCTCAACTTGGCCGTTTGACTGCGGGTGGGCAATAGACGCTAAGTCCAGTCAGATGCCTTGTGTTGCGCAGAAACGGGCCAATGCTCCTTTGGCAAAGTTTGTGCCATTGTCGGTGATGATGGTGTGTGGTATGCCATACCGGACTGTGATATCAGCGATGAAGGTCATAGCAGTTGGGCCGTTGAGTTTCTTGATTGTCTTCGCCTCGATCCACTTGGTTAACTTGTCCACAGCCACAAGCAAATGAGTCAAGCCGCCGCGTGCTGTCTTGAAAAGACCCACCATTTCCAGTCCCCAAACTGCAAATAGCCAAGTGATCGGAATGGTCTTGAGTGCAGAAGCCAGAAGGTGTTGCTTGGAGCTGAAGCGCTGACAACCATTGCATTTCTTGACTAAGTCTTTGGCGGTGTCCAAAGCAGTCGGCCAGAAGAAGCCGTGGCGAAAAGCTTTGGCGACGAGGGATCTTGAGGCTGCATGGTGGCCGCATTCGCCTTGATGAATATCTCTCAAAATGGCCAGACCCTTTTCTGCTTCCACGTAGCGCTGGAAGACGCCGGTTGCACTACGTCTGACAAGCTCTATGTTTACTATTGTATATGCTGAAGCTCTGCGCTGAAGTTGCCATGCCAAGGTCTCGTCTGCTGGCAACTCTCTTTTGAGTAGAAAATTGAGGATTGGTTGTGCCCATGATGGTGCTGTTACTCCTGTTACTTCTGCCACTGAAACCAGGGTGGTTGGCCTGGGAGGCGGAGGGCTGGAGTGAGCCGCTTGCTGTGTTTCTGAAGTCCTCGGGCCGGCTGCAGTAGTCCCCGGGCCGGGTTCTGAAGTCCCCAGGCCAGGTGCTAGTGCAGCAGTCCCTTGACCGCCTATTGGAGCTGAAGTTTCTTGGCCGCCTGCTGGAGCTCCTGAAGTCCCCGGGCCGGATTCTGAAGTCCCCGGTCCGGCTGCAGTGGTCCCCGAGCCGGGTTCTGAAGTCCCCGGGCCGGGTGTTGGCGTAGCAGTCCCCGGGCTGGCTGCTGAGGTCTTTGGGCCGTCTGCTCCTGGGTCAGCCGGCATGAAGATTGATTCTGACTCTGGTGATGGCCGAATAGATGGCTTACGCAAGCGTTGGAGGGATACGCCGGCTGGTATTGCTTGCTGGGTGGAGCCAATTCGTGCCAAGGCATTAGCTTGAACGTTGTCGGCCCGTGGTATGTGGAGGAACTCGCACCCGTCAAAATGCCCACTGATTTGCTGGACCAGGAAGAGGTAACTTGCCATGTTTGCATCTTTGGTGTCCCAATCACCAGACGACTGTTGGACGACCAAGTCCGAGTCACGATAGCACAACACCCAGCGGATGCCAATCTCTTTGGCCATCCGGAGCCCATGAATGAGTGCCTCGTACTCGGCCACGATGTTGGAGGCGGCAAAGTGGATTTGCAAGGTGTACTTGAGCTTGTCGCCTTTGGGAGAGTTGAGGACGACGCCGACCCCCAATCCAGTGCGCATCTTTGATCCATCAAAGTGCATCCGCCAATGGGTTGAATCTGGAGCAGGCGGTAGGTACTAGGTCTCGGCCCAGTCGACGAGGAAGTCGGCTGGCGCTTGTGACTTGATGGTGGTGTGGGGCTGGTAGAAGATCGTGAAGGGGGCCAGCTCAATGGCCCACTTCGCCACTCGGCCTGAAGCATCTCTGTTGCCCATGATCTGAGCAAGCGGAGCCGTGCATATGGCCGTGATCGGATGCTCTTGGAAGTACTGCTTGAGTTTCTTGGCGGCAAAGTACACACCATAGCACATCTTCTGGTAATGGGGATAGTTCTGCTTGGAAACTGACAACACCTCGCTCAAGTAATAGACCGGCCTCTGGACAGGCAAGGCTCTGCCGTCTTCTGGGCGTTCGACCACAATCACAGTGCTGACCACCCGGCTGGTAGCGGCTATGTAAAGGGACATGGGTTCCTTGTCTGTTGGCACCGCCAGGACAGGCGGCGTGTACAACACTTTCTTGAGCTGGTGAAAGGCTTCGTGCGCCTTGTCATTCCACTCGAAGCAAGTGGTCTTGTTCATCAGTTGGTACAGAGGGAGTACCTTCTTGCCCAACCGACTGATGAATCGGCTGAGCGATGCCAGGCACCCAGTGAACTTCTGGACGTCTCGTATGTGAGTTGGCCTCTCCATCCTCTCGATGGCCTTGATCTTTGCAGGGTTGCACTCGATGCCACGTTCAGACACCAGGACGCCAAGGAGTTGGCTTGCTGGTACCCCGAAGACGCATTTCTCCGGGTTTAGCTTGATCTGAAAGCGGCACATGTTTTGGAAGGTCTCTTAGAGGTCCTCCAAGAGAGTTCCCCTCTTCCCCGTCTTTACCACGATATCGTCCACGTAAACATGGGCGTTTATGCCAAGTTGCTTGAGGAGACACTTCTGCATGCAACGCTAAAAGGTGGCGCCAGCATTTGTCAAGCCGAACGTCATAGTTAGGTAGCAGAAGGCCCCAAACGGCGTGAGGAAAGCGGTCTTCAGGCGGTCTGCCGGATCCAGTTTGATCTGGTGGTATCCGGAATAGGCATCAAGGAATGACAACAGCTCGCATCCGGCTGTGGAGTCAATCACTTGATCTATTCACGGCAGAGCAAACGGATCTTTAGGGCAAGCTTTGTTGAGGCTGGTGTAGTCAATGCACATGCGCCATTTGTTCTTCTTCTTCAGCACTAGGACATGGTTGGAGAGCCACTCTGGGTAGAACAATTCCATAATGAAGCCGACTGCTAGCAGGCGGGCGACTTCTTCTCCAACAACTCTTCTTTTTTCTTCTGACAGGCGGCAGAGGGGCTGCCTGACCGGCTTCGTGTCTTCTCTCACATGTAGCTTGTGCTCGGCGAAATCCGTAGGGACACCCGACATGTCTTTGGGGGACCATGCAAAGATGTCCCGATTCTCACGGAGGAAATCGACGAGCTCGCTTTCCTATTTACTGTCTATGTTTGACCCTATGACAGCAAATCGCTCCGGGTGCGCCGGGTCTAAGGCGATCTTCTTGGTCTCTTTGGCCGGCTGGAATGAGCCTTGTGGTTCCGCCTCCTTGGGATCGGATGGTATGGCCGGCTACTCGTCAACCATTGCCACCAACCGGTCATGGTGGCGCTTCTCTTCAGCTATGACAAGGGACTCGGTCAGTCGACTGCTGGAAGTGGCACATGCGATGGACTTCTCATAGTCCCCGACTATGGTGATTATTCCTTTGGGGCCCGGCATCTTCATCTTGAGGTAGGCGTACTGGGGTACTGCCATGAATTTCGCAAGAGCTGGCCGGCCCAATATCACGTGATAGGGGCTTTCCAGATTCACCACCTCAAACCAGACTGGTTCCCGCCGGAAATGCTTCTTGTCACAAACAGGACATCAATCTTGACCTTGCCGATTGGTGAGCAAGAGAGGCCGGGGACGATGCCGTGGAACACGGTCCTGGTAGGCTGAAGCTGCTTCTCTTTGATGCCCAACTTCTCCATGGTGTCTCTGTACATGATGTTGATGCTGCTGCCGCCATCTACCAGCACTCGGCAGAAATGACAGGCCCTTCTGTCGGTGGAGAAAGTCGCATCCAAAACCATGGCGTAAGCTCCTGGCGAAGGTATGACAGCCGGGTGATCCTCACGGCTACAACTGATGGGCCGTTTGGACCAATGCATGAACTCTGGGGCTTCGGAGGCAACAGTGTTGACTTCTCTGTACTGCTGGCGCCGGCTGTGCCTATCGTCCGCCTGGCTTGTGAAGACGACATAAGCTCCATTCTCTTCTAGGAACTCATCCAGGATCTGGCCACCTGGACGAGCAGCTGGCGATTTGGGAGGCAGAGCCGCCTGCCCTGCAGGCGGCGGTGGCAGGGCTTCGCCTCTGGCAATCCGTGTGAGCCAGTGACACTTTCATGTGACATGATTGGAGGGCTTTGCGCCACTGGGAAACTTGCAAGGGGCATCCAGGGTTTGCTCAAAGGAGAAGGCGGGCTGCCAGGCCGGCTTGCGCCCTTCTAGCGCTTGGGACCTGCTTGAGCTTCTGGCAGTTGGCCATCAACTGCTGCCACCAGCCGGCTGTTGGAAGCCGGCGGGGGGGGGGGCTTTGCGCTTGTTATTTGTCTGCTGCTAGTGCCGACTGGACTCTCCAGTCGACATTCTAGGAGCCGGTGGGGCCATCTTTCCGGAGGCATCCATGTGTAGTTCGAACTTCATGGAGGAATCTGTGGTGGCATACTTGTCTACTATGCTTAGCATCTTGTCCAGTGTGGTGGGCTCGTCGCAGAGGAGCATGTGCTTGAGCAAGGTGCCTTCTCTACACCCGGCTGTGAAGTACTCGATGGCTTGCACCTCATGCACCCCTTCACAAGAGTTGCGTAGCTCGGCCCAACGCGTCAGGTAGTCACGAGCAGACTCGTTCGGACCTTGGATGCATAAGGAGAGCTGCCGTGGCTTGGGTAGCCGCTTGTAGGTGCTGGTGAAGTTGCAAGTGAAGACGTCGGTGAAGTCCAGCCAGCTGTTGATGCTGTTGGGCTTGAGGTTGTTTAACCATGTCCGGGCCGTACCCTGGAGCATGAGTGGCACATACTTCACCGCCACGCGCTTGTTGCCGGTTGCTATGCTGACGGCCGTGGAGTAATCCACCAACCAGTCCTCCAGCTTCACAGATCCATTGTACTTGGGAGTGTCTCAAGGGAGTGAGAAACCTTTGGGGAAAGGCTCATCACGGATGCAGGGACCGAAGCAAGCTGGGCCGAGTGCGTCTTCTTCCTCGACCACCTGGGACCGGGCCAGTCGGTCAAGGCGTGGCGAGCATCATTCCCCCCAACTCCCTCGCGGCGGCCCAAGCGGCCTCCGAGGGACGAATGCTCGACAGGCGGCGGAGACACACGCCTCTCTCGGCGAGGGGGAGGCGAGCGCTCGTTTTGCCGCTCTACAGCTCTTGGGCGGCCGTCTTGGTCGCGCTAGATGGTGTTGCGAGTCTGCCTGCTGCGGCTAGCAGCCGGCTCTGAGTCATGCCGGCTGCGAGTGCCGACTGTTGTCGAACGGGACATACCCCTTGCTCCCGCCGAAGAGGGTGGTTGTATGCCTGCGCGTCGGCTTTCAGAGCCCGGCGACGGGCTTCTGTAGGATCGAAGAAGTAGGTCTAGAGGGGGGTGATTAGACTACTTGACAAGATAAAATTTCTGTCTTTTATCAAGGACAGATTTTGGCAGTTTTGCAATTAAGATCAGGTCAAGTAACATACTACACATGCAATTCTAGAGTATGGGCAGCGGAAAGTAAATTGCATATATAGTAAATGGAAGTGGAGAAGATCAAACGCAGTTTGGTGACACGGAGATTTTTGTCGTGGTTCCGATAGGTGGTGCTATCGTACATCCACGTTGATGGAGACTTCAACCCACGGAGGGTAACGGCTGCGCGAGTCCACGGAGGGCTCCACCCACGAAGGGTCCACGAAGAAGCAACCTTGTCTATTCCATCACGGCCTACGCCCACGGAGGACTAGCCTTACTCGGGGTAGATCTTCACGAAGTAGGCGATCTCCTTGCCCTTACAAACTTCTTGGTTCAACTCCACATCACGACGGAGGCTCCCAAGCGACACCTAACCAATCTAGGAGGCACCACCCCCCAAAAGGTAATAGACGGTGTTGATGGTGATGAACTCCTTGCTCTTGTGCTTCAAATGATAATCTCCCCAACACTCAACTCTCCTCACTGATATGGCTGTGGTGGAAGAAGGGTTTGAGTGGAAAGCAACTTGGGAAGGCTAGAGATCAAGTTTCATATGGTAGGAATGGAATGGCTTGATCTCAACACAAGGGTAGGTGGTTCACTTCTCAGAAAGTGTGTGGTAGAAGTGGTGGTACTTTCTGATGGCTCTCCTCACGAATGAGGAGGGGGTGGAGGGGTATATATAGCCTCCACACAAAATCCAACCGTTACACACACATTTGACCAATCTCGGTCAGACCGAAGTTAAAACTCGGTCAGACCGAAAGTTCAAATATAGTGAACGTTGGGATTTTCGGTGGGACCGAAAATACCATCTCGGTGGGACCGAAAGTGCATCTGATATGAACGTTGGAGATTTCGGTGAGACCGAGAAATAAAACTCGGTTGGACCGATTTGAGAAAGAGTAGGAACATGCCAGAATCGGTTTGACCGAGAATGAATTATCGGTGCGACCGATTTGAGTCAAGGCAGAACCTTGCTCAATTCGGTGAGACCGATAATGCAAACTCGGAAATTCCGAAATGATGTGAAGTGGTTACAGAAGGTTGGCAGTTCAGTTTCGGTGTGACCGATCTCAAACTCGGTAAGACCGATTTTCTAGGGTTTTGGAATATGGCTGAAGTGGTTCATCTCGGTGGGACTGAGTTGGATAAATTGGTTTGTCCGAGATTACTTATGGGTGTGTATAGAAGTGAAAGGTGCTGATAGTTGAAGGAGTTAGATCACCAAGCACTTGAGCAACCAGATCATCAACACAACCTCATCCCCTTTTAATAGTATTGGCTTTTCCTATGGACTCAATGTGATCTTTGATCACTAAACCAAAAATGGAGTCTTGAGCTTTTGCCAATGCTTGCCTTAGCATTTGAGGGGTCCACTTCTTTAGTCATCTTGCCATACCAATGTGATTGGGTTTCCTGAAACATACTTGATAAAAGCATTAGTCCAACCACAAAGTATGTTGTCATTAATTACCAAAACCACCCAGGGAGCAAATGTGCTTTCAATCTCCCCCTTTTTGGTAATTGATGGCAACACACTGAAATTATACTTAAACAAGACATCAAAGCTTATTGAAAGAAAGACAAAATTATCATGAAAGCTTTGACAAGCATGTAGTACACAAGCTCCCCCTACAAGTGTGCAAGATTTTCATAGATTATGGTTTTGGACTACCACAAGCACACAAGAGAGATAAGCAAGATGTGCTACATGCAGCTTGGCTATATGCATCAGAGCAGAAGAAAAGGAATTGAGTGATAATGCATATGTGCATGGTGATTTCTTGCAAACAAGTATTTACAAGCAAGTCACCATCATGCACATTCTGCAAGATGCATATACTTACCTTGAGGTTCCTTGACATTGTACCTGAAGGGATAAACTTGAGAAAACAAGGTTAGATAACACAAGAGTATTCCTTCAACCAACTGCAAGAACATCAAGAGTACCAAGCCAGGGAGGACATGTATAAAGAGTGTCTCATATTTGAGCACAGGCTTGAATCAGCAAACATGTCTCCGAAGCTAAAAGATTTTCAATGAACTCTGAGAGATTTTGCTTTTCATAGGATATCAATTGTGAAGATTCCTCTAAGTCTTCTCCCCTTAAGCTAAAAGATTCCATGAGATACTGTAGGATCGAAAGTAGGTCTAGAGGGGGGGTGATTAGACTACTTGACAATATAAAAAATCTGCCTTTATATCATGCAAAGTTTTTGGCAGTTTCACAAACAAGATCAGTTCAAGTAACACCCTACACATGCAATTCTAGAGTTTATGCAGCGGAAAGTAAATTGCACATGTAAAAGAGAGGTGGAGAAGATCAAACGCAGTTTGGTGACACGGAGATTTTTGTCGTGGTTCCGATAGGTGGTGCTATCGTACATCCACGTTGATGGAGACTTCAACCCACGGAGGGTAACGGCTGCGCGAGTCCACGGAGGGCTCCACCCACGAAGGGTCCACGAAGAAGCAACCTTGTCTATTCCATCACGGCCTACGCCCACGGAGGACTAGCCTTACTCGGGGTAGATCTTCACGAAGTAGGCGATCTCCTTGCCCTTACAAACATCTTGGTTCAACTCCACATCATCAAGACGGAGGCTCCCAAGCGACACCTAACCAATCTAGGAGGCACCACCCCCCAAAAGGTAATAGACGGTGTTGATGGTGATGAACTCCTTGCTCTTGTGCTTCAAGTGATAAACTCCCCAACACTCAACTCTCCTCACTGATATGGCTGTGGTGGAAGAAAGATCTGAGTGGAAAGCAACTTGGGAAGGCTAGAGATCAAGTTTCATATGGTAGGAATGGAATGGCTTGATCTCAACACAAGGGTAGGTGGTTCACTTCTCAGAAAGTGTGTGGTAGAAGTGGTGGTACTTTCTGATGGCTCTCCTCACGAATGAGGAGGGGGTGGAGGGGTATATATAGCCTCCACACAAAATCCAACCGTTACACACACATTTGACCAATCTCGGTGAGACCGAAGTTAAAACTCGGTCAGACCGAAAGTTCAAATATAGTGAACGTTGGGATTTTCGGTGGGACCGAAAATACCATCTCGGTGGGACCGAAAGTGCATCTGATATGAACGTTGGAGATTTCGGTGAGACCGAGAAATAAAACTCGGTTGGACCGATTTGAGAAAGAGTAGGAACATGCCAGAATCGGTTTGACCGAGAATGAATTATCGGTGCGACCGATTTGAGTCAAGGCAGAACCTTGCTCAATTCGGTGAGACCGATAATGCAAACTCGGAAATTCCGAAATGATGTGAAGTGGTTACAGAAGGTTGGCAGTTCAGTTTCGGTGTGACCGATCTCAAACTCGGTAAGACCGATTTTCTAGGGTTTTGGAATATGGCTGAAGTGGTTCATCTCGGTGGGACTGAGTTGGAAGAATCGGTGTGACCGAGATGTTAGGGTTTGTAGAAATAACTTCATCTCGGTGAGACATAGTTGGTTTGACCGAGATTACTTATGGGTGTGTGATAAGTAGTGAATAGTGCTGATAGTTGAGGGAGTTAGATCACCAAGCACTTGAGCAACCAGATCATCAACACAACCTCATCCCCTTTTAATAGTATTGGCTTTTCCTATGGACTCAATGTGATCTTTGATCACTAAACCAAAAATAGAGTCTTGAGCTTTTGCCAATGCTTGCCTTAGCATTTGAGGGGTCCACTTCTTTAGTCATCTTGCCATACCAATGTGATTGGGTTTCCTGAAACATACTTGATAAAAGCATTAGTCCAACCACAAAGTATGTTGTCATTAATTACCAAAACCACCCAGGGAGCAAATGTGCTTTCAATCTCCCCCTTTTTGGTAATTGATGGCAACACACTGAAATTATACTAAACAAAACATCAAAGCTTATTGAAAGAAAGACAGAAATATCACGAAAGCTTTGACAAGCATGTAGTACACAGGCTCCCCCTACAAGTGTGCAAGATTTTCATATATTATGGTTTTGGACTACCACAAGCACACAAGAGAGATAAGCAAGATGTGCTACATGCAGCTTGGCTATATGCATCAGAGCAGAAGAGAAGAGAAAGTGAGTGATAATGCATATGTGCATGGTGATTTCTTGCAAACAAGTATTTACAAGCAAGTCACCATCATGCACATTCTGCAAGATGCATATACTTACCTTGAGGTTCCTTGGCACTTGTACCTGAAGGGATAAACTTGAGAAAACAAGGTTAGATAACACAAGAGTATTCCTTCAACCCACTGCAAGAACATCAAGAGTACCAAGCCAGGGAGGACATGTATAAAGAGTGTCTCATATTGAGCACAGGCTTGAATCAGCAAACATGTCTCCGAAGCTAAAAGATTTTCAATGAACTCTGAGAGATTTTGCTTTTCATAGGATATCAATTGTGAAGATTCCTCTAAGTCTT
>LR738715.1:155869846-155904279 GCA_902687465.1 Secale cereale | reverse complement strand
TGGTGGTACTTTCTGATGGCTCTCCTCACGAATGAGGAGGGGGTGGAGGGGTATATATAGCCTCCACACAAAATCCAACCGTTACACACACATTTGACCAATCTCGGTGAGACCGAAGTTAAAACTCGGTCAGACCGAAAGTTCAAATATAGTGAACGTTGGGATTTTCGGTGGGACCGAAAATACCATCTCGGTGGGACCGAAAGTGCATCTGATATGAACGTTGGAGATTTCGGTGAGACCGAGAAATAAAACTCGGTTGGACCGATTTGAGAAAGAGTAGGAACATGCCAGAATCGGTTTGACCGAGAATGAATTATCGGTGCGACCGATTTGAGTCAAGGCAGAACCTTGCTCAATTCGGTGAGACCGATAATGCAAACTCGGAAATTCCGAAATGATGTGAAGTGGTTACAGAAGGTTGGCAGTTCAGTTTCGGTGTGACCGATCTCAAACTCGGTAAGAACGATTTTCTAGGGTTTTGGAATATGGCTGAAGTGGTTCATCTCGGTGGGACTGAGTTGGAAGAATCGGTGTGACCGAGATGTTAGGGTTTGTAGAAATAACTTCATCTCGGTGAGACATAGTTGGTTTGACCGAGATTACTTATGGGTGTGTGATAAGTAGTGAATAGTGCTGATAGTTGAGGGAGTTAGATCACCAAGCACTTGAGCAACCAGATCATCAACACAACCTCATCCCCTTTTAATAGTATTGGCTTTTCCTATGGACTCAATGTGATCTTTGATCACTAAACCAAAAATAGAGTCTTGAGCTTTTGCCAATGCTTGCCTTAGCATTTGAGGGGTCCACTTCTTTAGTCATCTTGCCATACCAATGTGATTGGGTTTCCTGAAACATACTTGATAAAAGCATTAGTCCAACCACAAAGTATGTTGTCATTAATTACCAAAACCACCCAGGGAGCAAATGTGCTTTCAATCTCCCCCTTTTTGGTAATTGATGGCAACACACTGAAATTATACTAAACAAAACATCAAAGCTTATTGAAAGAAAGACAGAATTATCACGAAAGCTTTGACAAGCATGTAGTACACAGGCTCCCCCTACAAGTGTGCAAGATTTTCATATATTATGGTTTTGGACTACCACAAGCACACAAGAGAGATAAGCAAGATGTGCTACATGCAGCTTGGCTATATGCATCAGAGCAGAAGAGAAGAGAAAGTGAGTGATAATGCATATGTGCATGGTGATTTCTTGCAAACAAGTATTTACAAGCAAGTCACCATCATGCACATTCTGCAAGATGCATATACTTACCTTGAGGTTCCTTGGCACTTGTACCTGAAGGGATAAACTTGAGAAAACAAGGTTAGATAACACAAGAGTATTCCTTCAACCCACTGCAAGAACATCAAGAGTACCAAGCCAGGGAGGACATGTATAAAGAGTGTCTCATATTGAGCACAGGCTTGAATCAGCAAACATGTCTCCGAAGCTAAAAGATTTTCAATGAACTCTGAGAGATTTTGCTTTTCATAGGATATCAATTGTGAAGATTCCTCTAAGTCTTCTCCCCTTAAGCTAAAAGATTCCATGAGATACCAATTGTGAGAAAGATACCAATTGTGAGAACAAGGGGTGTGAAGGAAAAAGCAAAATCAAAAGAAAGATGCCAATTGTAATGTCCAATGTAAAATACGACAAAGCTTTGATGTGATTCTCTCCCCCTTAAGATAAGATTGCTTTTCTTCTTCCCTTAAGTCTTCTCTTCTCCCCTACTCCCCCTAGTCCTCTCCCCCTAAGTTCTCTCCCCCTTTGACATCAAGTGCCGAAAAGGGCAGCAAACTAGGTAGGGCAGGAAGGATGGAAAGAAAGAAAGAAAGAAAGAAAGAAGTGGGATCCTGAAGAATCACAACTGGACAAACAAGAACATGCATAGAGAAACAATTTGAGTCCAAATTTGAGTCCTCTCCTCTTTAAAATTTAAGAAATCGAGTCTGAATTTGAGGCCTCTCCCCCTTAAAAGTAGAGAAAGAATTCAGATCACTTTGCGAGGAGTATTTCAAAAGATTTGCAAGGAATTTGTAAAAGATTTTCAAGGAATTGATCAGAGCCATAAAAAGATTTCCAGAAGGATATTCACAAAGAAATATAAGAAAAGAAATAAAAGGAAATTCTAGATGAAGTTTTTTTTTTTTTTTTTTTTTTAAAGAAAACTCAATGAGAGAACATAAGAGAAAACAGAAAAACTCCAAAAGCATATGTACTTCATCTAGATAAAGGTCGGCGACAAAGTCACCTATGTTTGAGTATATTGACTTAGGAGTCAAATGAAGACATTTGATCATAGGTCATACTCATCGTTTAAGCTCAAAAATGGGGTTGCCATTTTTCGATTAAGCATTTGATGTGATCACATCTTATGAAGCTGCTTGTACTCATGACTTTGAGCAAAGCTCCTCAAAGATGTGAAGAACATACCTTGGGCTTGTTGATGCTTTGCTCATGTAGGTGAACTTGATGTAGGTGCTCATAGAATGTGAAGTTGGAGCGCCTTTTCTACTTGTGTAGTTCATCTTCCTACATGGGTTAGGCAAGCAAGGAAATACTCAAGAATATCCAAGATGACAAGAGTGAAATACTAGATGTATAAGATGTCAAAAAAGGATATGTGGAATTTTGTTCCTTGAACTCAACATCCCAAAGGGCTAGATACTTGGTCGATGACAAGATTACTCATGGTTTGAGTGTGTGGTAATCTTGTGGAATGTAGATCATCCAAGTACCTGCAAGGAGTTAGATGCAATACAAGGAGGCAAATGTGTCCAAGATATATGATCATCATCATAAGAGAAATATCAAGGATTAGTCAAGAGAGCTCAAGCCTTGCAAGCATCAATAGAGTTATCACTCCAAGTTTGAAGCATCAATGATGTTCAACTCACTCCTCAAGCGACAAAACACTTTCTCATCAAGAGGTTTTGTAAAGATATCAGCAAGTTGTTTGTCAGTACGAACATGCTTAAGATTAATATCACCCTTGGCAATATGATCACGAATAAAATGGTGACGAACTTCAATATGCTTTGTTCGAGAGTGTTGCACAGGATTGTGTCCAATCTTGATTGCACTCTCATTGTCACAAAGCAATGGAACACGTCTCACATGTATCCCATAATCTTTAAGCGTTTGTGTCATCCATAGCAATTGAGCACAACACGAACCAGCAGCAATATATTCTGCTTCGGCAGTGGATAAAGATACCGAATTTTGTTTCTTGGAGGACCAAGATACAAGGGATCGACCAAGGAATTGACACGTACCCGAAGTTGACTTTCTATCAACCTTGTCACCGGCATAGTCCGAGTCGGAATAGCCAACAAGATCGAAAGAAGCTCTCTTAGGATACCAAATGCCAAAGTTTGGTGTGTGTATCAAGTATCTCACTATCCTTTTAACAGCTTTAAGATGACATTCTTTAGGGGCTGCTTGATATCGCGCACACATGCATACACTCAACATTATGTCAGGACGAGAAGCACAAAGATATAGTAGAGAACCAATCATAGAACGGTAAACCTTTTGATCAACGGGTTCTCCATCTTTTGTCAAGTCATTATGTCCACTAGTAGGCATGGGGGTATTCATACCTTTGCTTTCTTGCATGTTGAACTTCTTGAAGAGATCCTTGGTGTACTTTGTTTGTGAGACAAAAGTACCCTCCTTAGATTGCTTGATTTGCAACCCAAGGAAGAATTTGAGTTCACACATCATGGACATTTCATACTTCTCCGACATGAGCTGTCCAAACTTCTTGCTAAAATGGGGGTTAGTTGAACCAAAGATAATATCATCAACATATATTTGGCACACAAATAGTTCACCATTAACCCTTTTTGTGAACAGCGTTGAGTCTATCTTTCCAATCTCAAAGCCTTTTTCAAGAAGAAAGCTAGTTAAGCATTTGTACCAAGCTCTAGGGGCTTGTTTAAGACCATAAAGAGCTTTATGCAACTTGTAAACATGATTAGGCTTTTTGGGATTCACAAAACCGGGAGGTTGTTTCACAAATACTTCCTCCTCAATTTCACCATTTAGGAAAGCACTTTTGATGTCCATTTGATAGAGAGTAATATCATGGTGATTGGCATAGGCAAGAAGAATGCGAATGGACTCAAGTCTAGCAACGGGGGCATAGGTCTCACCATAGTCCATACCTTCGACTTGTGTGTAACCTTGAGCTACGAGACGAGCCTTGTTGCGGATGACTTGTCCATCTTCATCTTGCTTGTTCCGAAACACCCATTTGGTTCCAATGATGTTTTGATCATCGTTGGGCTTCTCTACCAAAGTCCACACCTTGTTCCTCTCGAAGTTGTGTAGTTCTTCGTGCATAGCGTTCACCCAATCCGGGTCTTTAAGTGCTTCTTCTACCTTCATAGGTTCAATACTAGAGATAAATGAGTAATGTTCACAAAAGTTAGCTAAGCGAGTTTTAGAGCGAGTAATTCTCCCGGAGTTGATGTCGTTCATCATTTGTTCCACGGGATGATTTTTCTTGACTCTTGCTCGAACTCGGGATAGCTTTTGTTGATGTTGTGGCTCAGCTTCCTCGTCATCTTCATCTTCCTCTTCTTCTTCTTCTTCATTGTTGTTGGTGTTGTCTTGAGGTGGTGGAGAAGGAGGTTGTGGTGGATCTTCTTGTTGCATTTCCTCATCTTGGTGAGTTCCACTTGTGGAGGCCTCCATGTTGCCTTGAGGTTCATCTCTCTGTGAGGTAGGTGGCTCCACATATGTAGATGAGGTACTCTCCTTCACTTCCATGGGACGGATCTTCCCGATAGATAAATCTTGGATTGCTTCCGATGGGTCCTTGTCTCCTACATCAATAGGCATTTGCTCTACTTGCGAGCCATTAGATTCATCAAACTTCACATCTACCGTCTCTTCAACCTTTCGGGTGAAATTATTGTAGACACGGTAGGTGTGGGAGTTTGATCCATAACCAAGAAGAAAACCTTCATGAGATTTAGGAGCAAATTTAGATCGACGATGCTTATCAAGGATATAGCATTTTGAACCAAAGACACGAAAGTATCCCACTTGGGGTTTGTTACCGGTGAGAAGCTCGTATGATGTCTTGCCAAGAAGCTTATGAAGATAAAGTCTGTTGATAGCATGACAAGCTGTCTCGACCGCTTCTCCCCAAAAGTGTTTCGGTGTCTTGTATTCATCAAGCATCGTTCTTGCCATCTCTATGAGCGTTCGGTTCTTCCTCTCAACAACTCCATTTTGTTGAGGCGTGTACGTAGCCGAGAACTCATGTAGAATTCCTTCCTCATCGAGAAAAGACTCTATATTGGCGTTCTTGAACTCCGTTCCGTTGTCACTCCGAACTTTCTTGATCTTCACCTCAAATTGATTTTGGGCCTTTTTGGCAAAGGTCTTGAAGATCCTCTGAACCCGCGATTTATCATCAAGGAAAAATACCCACGTAAATCTGGAATAATCATCAACTATAACTAGACCAAAGGAGTTACCACCAAGGCTTTTGTAAGCATTGGGACCGAAGAGATCCATATGAAGAAGCTCAAGCGGTCTCCTAGTGGTCATGATGTTTTTCACGGGATGACTTCCACCAACTTGTTTTCCTGCTTGACAAGCACTACAAAGTCTATCTTTGTCAAAGAGAACATCTTTAACACCAAGAATATGATCACCTTTGATTAGCTTGTCTAGATTACGCATACCAACATGTCCTAGCCTTCTATGCCACAACCAACCTTTAGAGGATTTAGCAATGAAACAAGCTCTAGGTTGGGCTTTCTTAGTGAAATCAACAATATATAGATCGCCTCTACGAATACCAGTAAAAGCCATGTTTTGATTATCACGACGAAAGACTTGGCAATCTACTTTGGTGAATAGCACATTGAATCCAAAGTCAGCTAATCTAGACACGGAAAGTAAATTGTATCCAAGAGATTCAACAAGCATGACATTTTGAATAGAGCTATCATGAGATATGGCCACCTTACCAAGGCCAAGTACCTTACCCTTGGAGTTGTCTCCAAAAGTCACATACTTGCGTGGGCCATCATTTTTTGCAAGCTCTCGAAACATGTCTTTGTCTCCGGTCATGTGATCGGTGCATCCACTATCAAGAATCCATTCTTTTCCACCGGACATGTAGTTTCTCATATTTGCCATAAGATTGAGACTCTTCATGACTTTGTCTAGCTCGGTGTCCGAATCGGAGTAATCATCATCATGCTCATGCTCATCATCATATTGACCCATAGATTGTTCATCATCAACACCTAGGTCAATTTGATAAGTATTTGCATTAGTTTGGTCAATGGAATAATAATCTTCGGAATGCAATGCAAGAGCATTTCTAACTCTAATATTGATAAGACCGGGATCACCCTTCTTTTTCATAAGATCACGAAGCTCAAAGAAGCATTTATCAAAGTTAGGATCACTAGGGTGCAACCTATCAAATTCAATAGTCTTGTGTAGAATTTCATCTAGACCTCTCATAGAGTAATCCGGATAAAGTTCTTCCAAGAATTTCCACATAGCATAGGCACACTCAAAATTTGTAACAAGATTAAGCAAGTCATCAGGTAACCCTCTAATGATAAGATTCACAGTTCTAAGGTTACGAAGCAAATCAAGCTCTTCATCCATGGTAGGGTGCAAGGGATCAAATGGAGGCACATATGGGGTCTCAATATATTTGCACAAATTGTACATTTTAAAGATACTAAGCATTTCAGACCTCCAAGAGTTATAAAACCTTCCATCAAGAACAGGCACTCTATGGCTAACACTCCCATCCGTAGACACGTCCATCTTCCTCCAATGGTGTGTAAACCAAAGCAATGGAGACCAAAGCTCTGATACCAATTGTAGGATCGAAGAAGTAGGTCTAGAGGGGGGGTGATTAGACTACTTGACAAGATAAAATTTCTGTCTTTTATCAAGGACAGATTTTGGCAGTTTTGCAATTAAGATCAGGTCAAGTAACATACTACACATGCAATTCTAGAGTATGGGCAGCGGAAAGTAAATTGCATATATAGTAAATGGAAGTGGAGAAGATCAAACGCAGTTTGGTGACACGGAGATTTTTGTCGTGGTTCCGATAGGTGGTGCTATCGTACATCCACGTTGATGGAGACTTCAACCCACGGAGGGTAACGGCTGCGCGAGTCCACGGAGGGCTCCACCCACGAAGGGTCCACGAAGAAGCAACCTTGTCTATTCCATCACGGCCTACGCCCACGGAGGACTAGCCTTACTCGGGGTAGATCTTCACGAAGTAGGCGATCTCCTTGCCCTTACAAACATCTTGGTTCAACTCCACATCATCAAGACGGAGGCTCCCAAGCGACACCTAACCAATCTAGGAGGCACCACCCCCCAAAAGGTAATAGACGGTGTTGATGGTGATGAACTCCTTGCTCTTGTGCTTCAGATGATAAACTCCCCAACACTCAACTCTCCTCACTGATATGGCTGTGGTGGAAGAAAGATTTGAGTGGAAAGCAACTTGGGAAGGCTAGAGATCAAGTTTCATATGGTAGGAATGGAATGGCTTGATCTCAACACAAGGGTAGGTGGTTCACTTCTCAGAAAGTGTATGGTAGGAATGGTGGTACTTTCTGATGGCTCTCCTCACGAATGAGGAGGGGGTGGAGGGGTATATATAGCCTCCACACAAAATCCAACCGTTACACACACATTTGACCAATCTCGGTGAGACCGAAGTTAAAACTCGGTCAGACCGAAAGTTCAAATATAGTGAACGTTGGGATTTTCGGTGGGACCGAAAATACCATCTCGGTGGGACCGAAAGTGCATCTGATATGAACGTTGGAGATTTCGGTGAGACCGAGAAATAAAACTCGGTTGGACCGATTTGAGAAAGAGTAGGAACATGCCAGAATCGGTTTGACCGAGAATGAATTATCGGTGCGACCGATTTGAGTCAAGGCAGAACCTTGCTCAATTCGGTGAGACCGATAATGCAAACTCGGAAATTCCGAAATGATGTGAAGTGGTTACAGAAGGTTGGCAGTTCAGTTTCGGTGTGACCGATCTCAAACTCGGTAAGACCGATTTTCTAGGGTTTTGGAATATGGCTGAAGTGGTTCATCTCGGTGGGACTGAGTTGGAAGAATCGGTGTGACCGAGATGTTAGGGTTTGTAGAAATAACTTCATCTCGGTGAGACATAGTTGGTTTGACCGAGATTACTTATGGGTGTGTGATAAGTAGTGAATAGTGCTGATAGTTGAGGGAGTTAGATCACCAAGCACTTGAGCAACCAGATCATCAACACAACCTCATCCCCTTTTAATAGTATTGGCTTTTCCTATGGACTCAATGTGATCTTTGATCACTAAACCAAAAATAGAGTCTTGAGCTTTTGCCAATGCTTGCCTTAGCATTTGAGGGGTCCACTTCTTTAGTCATCTTGCCATACCAATGTGATTGGGTTTCCTGAAACATACTTGATAAAAGCATTAGTCCAACCACAAAGTATGTTGTCATTAATTACCAAAACCACCCAGGGAGCAAATGTGCTTTCAGCTTCCTGCTGCTCGGCAGCCGTGTCGAGGAGCTGATGGACGCGCTGTGTCATACAGCGAAGCTCATCTCCCTCCAAATGGTTCAGCTCATCAACTGCCGCCTGGGCGGCCCTTAGGTTCTCCGACGGGGTGGCATATACTAGTCGTGGGGCTCCCAGCATGTCGGCCAGGACCCTGCCCCAATCACGGACGGCGCCGGCCCGGCTGGGCTCGCCAGCAGCCGGCGTGTCGCCTATGGCATGGTCCATCTCGCGACGGTAAGCTTCGGTGAGGCGCCGTGAGACGGCTAACTTGTTGGCATTGTCGAGGAGTGAGACGCGGAGTGCTTCCAGCGCCATGCAGTCTGTTCCCGCGGCGATGGGGGCGGAGAGGCTCTGCATGGCCGCCCGCAGCGGGTCCTGGCCAGAACCGTTGGAAGGCTCGTCGTGGCTGATGGCCAGCACCTCCGTGATGGTGCCGACGCTAGTGTCACAGGTCACAGGGGGGAGGGGATCATCGATGACCACCACGTGGGCGGGTAAAGAGTCTGCGGACGCCGCGTCGAGGTCGACGATCATGTCGACGAGTGGATCGAAGGAGCCCACAGACTCCATGTTGGAGGCGTGCTCGTCGATGATGTGGAGCTTGTCGAGAAGCTAGACGAGGCAACTCTCTGAGCCAACTGGTCCTGCGACCGGAGAGGGCTCATCGTGGAGGTGGACATCGCCGAGGAGATCGGCGAGTCCGCTCGCGGCGCATGCGGCCTCAGCGCCGCAAAGCATCCCGGCATCCACACCTGCGGGCGTGCCGGGCTGGCTGTGCTCGCCAGGGAGGAACAAAGTTCCCGTCCAGAACATGTCTTCGGACGACGGTGCACCTTGCCCCACGGTGGGCGCCAAATGTTGGGGTTTTGGTGCGACATATGCCAAAGGATGGCTTATCATGCATGGGGACAAGAGTACGTCGCCGGGCCCTGGAAGCGGGATAAGGCGGTACTTAGGACACCTACGAATCTTACCCAGGTTCGGGGCTCTCCGGGGAGATAACACCCCTAGTCCTGCTCTGCGGGAGCTCCGCGTCATGACTAATGTCAATATGGTAGCTACAATGTTGCTCCTTGAGCTGTGTCGTCTAGAGGAGAATGAAGGGCAAGGCTAACCCTCTACCTTCGCTCTAGGGAACGGGAATGGTCGCTAGGGTTTCTCCCTCTCGATCTCTCTCTTGCTCTTTGTGTCTCTTAGGGTCCAACCCCTCCACATGGTGGACCCTCAGGGGTTTATATAGGCCTACCCCCAGGGGTACAACGGTAATCTAGGCGGAGTGGACCCCGGCCGTCAGCGTCTTTGGGTGCCGGCTTCTCCGCCTGTATGCTAGGGCCCGCCGTCTGTGGGCCCTCATGATTGTCCTTTACTGTGAGCGTCCTTCTTCTGACGGGAGCATCGTAAGGAGGGGAATGGCTACAGTGCCGCCGCCTCCTGTCGTACACTGCCACCACATCCTGTCTTGTCATCTTGATGGGGTTCAGACTCCCAGGGCACGGTTAGCCGCCTGCTACAAGGCGGCCCGTCCCTCAGGCCGCCTGCCAGAGGTCGCTTGCTTCTGGGTGGCTCACTGGCTGGTGGAGCCTGCCGCCTGTTGGCCCCTCCACCTGTGGGTAGTGTGATAATGGCTTCCTCTGACCAGGGCTAGTTCATCGGTAACATGGCTACAGTGATACGCCACTTAAGGAGTGTCCGTAATGCACACTCTTACTATAGCCACACCTCTATAGATTCTCTAAGGACAGGCTTAACTGTAGCCATGCCTTAGTCTCGTCGCGGTTCCCCAGCACACGTCCCGAGGGGGAGGCACGGGGCCGTCTTCTGGACGCTGGTCGCTAGGCTTTCGCTTGTCCGTGCTCCGCCACCTGCTGGCAGCCGGCTCCTGGGCGTTGCGGCCCTAGGAGGCGCCCCGATGCTCAGGCGGCCAGAGGATGACAGGCGGCCCCTATTTGTCTTGAAACGCCATGGGTGGTCGATGAAGACACCCGTGGTCAATATCTCCGACAACCGACCTGTTGATCCCGGAGGAACACGTCGCCGCGGAAGCCGGCGAAGACATTGACTACGTTGCCATGCCAAAGGTTTCATGTCAGCGGGCTAGCGTATTACTGTATCTCGGGAAAGCTGGCTACGACATCAAGCTCGTCCACACCGACGGCTTCACGCGGGCCATGTCACAGGTTAAGTGGTCCATCCCCAACCCCTCTGGTTCAACCGCCGTCAATCTCTTCGACGGCCCTGCCGCTGATCTCCTCCGCCAAGCGGTCAAGGATTTGCGAGCTTTATACGCCATTGAGCCCATTTTGTCACTTCTGAAGGACACGTTCTATGGCGGCGGCTTAGGATCCTCAATTTCTAAGTAAGATCTCATTGACCACGACCACGACCACGAGGAGGGCACCCACAAAGGTTCTTCCAAGGTGAAACAGCCCATATGTGACATCAGAGAGGGGCCCATGGATCTATGCTCTTCCAACTAGAAGGATCCTGTTCATGAAATGTGAGGCAACATTCTATGAACAAATATTACCTTTTCTAGCTTGCCAACCCGTACCCTTTTTTGTAGTAGCATTTGTCGTGCGGTGCTTTAACTGTGCCGTGTTTAATTATTTCAGTTATGCAAAAATGTATTGTTCAATAGGTCTATGTGATGTTTAAGTATGAATTGTCCACTTTAGTTCCACGAATGGCTATATTTTGTTGTTTATAGTGAGTAGATGCCTTGTTTATTTGTATTTGGTTGTTAGGTTGGTTGGAGTGAGCATTTTTTCAGTTATCGAGCAGATGACTTGTTTATCTGTATATGGTTCTTAGTTTGGTTGCAGTGAGTATTTGTCCAGTTATCAAGTAGATGCCTTGTTTATCTGTATTTGGTTGTTAGGTTTATTTTTTTAGCATTTGTCCAGTTATCAAGCAGATGCCTTGTTTATCTATACTGGGTTGTTAGGTTGTTTTTTTAGCATTTCTCCAGTTATCAAGCATATGCTTTGTTTATCTTTATCTGCTTGTTAGGTTGGTTGCAGTGAGCATTTGTCCAGTTTTCAAGCATATGCCTTGTTTATCTATATTTGCTTGTTAGGTTGGTTGAAGTGAGACTATGTCCAGTTTTCAATGGCTATATTTGGTTGTTATACTGGTCATTTATGCCTTGTTTATTTCAGTCATTCACAATATGTGGTTCATTATGTGCAAGTCGGAACTGTGCCGCTCGACTACGTCAATACTAGTTTTGAACGGCTATATTTGGTTCCAGTTATTCCTGGTGTAGTTAACACATGCCCTTTATTTCATTTTTACACATTTATCCAGTGTGATGTTTAAGCATTACGTACATTCGTTTCATTTTCAACAATACCAGTTTGAATTGCAATATTTGATGGCTGTTAAGCCCGCTGTCGGTAACATTGCCTTCCATTTTATATCTGCTTTAACAGCATGCTGAAGCCAACACATTCAAGCTATCATTTGGAGATGATGTTGTTTACCTTTGCTATATTTGTTTGATGTTAAGATTGCTGTACTTATCACGCCTTTCCACTACTTATGCAAGACAATAACGGGAGCGGCCACCATTTTCCGCCGAGGTTAGCTTCGTCCCTCGGCTTGTACTCCCCCCTTCGTTCCATAATGTAGTGCATATAGATTCAGGCCTGGACACTAGTTAGCTTCTAATATTGACTTGATGCTTGTAGGTACATATGCCCTTGGCAAGGATCCACACATAGACCCTTTTTGCGTATGTGGCAATGAGACATTACTGAACAAACATCAACCGAGGAAACTAATAAGGATTATTAGCAAAAAGATACGAATGGTGGCAAGAAAATTATTTGTTTATGCTCTATCCAACACAACAGTGAGCTGTAGGATGGTAACTACAAACTCTGCAGCCTTCCCTTTTTACTGCCCATAATGAGTTGTTAGACAACAATGTCTGAATCTTTTTCGTTCCCAGTGGTTCCCGAAGCAGTTCACTCAAGATTACCTCGCAAAGTACATGATTGGTGGACACGCAATGAAGGTTAAATTATTTCATCCAAACTACAATGAGCATCGAGAAGTCCTAATGAAGATAGTGAAGGATGGACGGGCAGCCATCACAAGGGGTTGTCCTAGAGTCGTGCGCGCCTTACGCATGGAGGAGGGCACACTACGGGCATTCCGCTTCACCTTCTCCAGCAACCAGAATGTCTTTCGCCTCTCTCTTTACAGTGTTTAGTACAACTGTGGTTTATCATTCTTTACTTGGTGCTTCTGTAGTTCTTCAGTATATGTACATGTGCATTAAATTATGGATTCGTGGTTGAACCTATATTTGTAATAAACATGGTTGGATATGAAATAAGTGATTGCCTACTTTCAAATTAATAACATGTGATTTTTAAATTAGGGATTAATTGGATTAATTGTGGATTAATTATGGATTAAATAGGGATTACACTGCACACGGTTTGCGAAAGCGAAACGTCTGCGATATACGTGGAGATCATAAACGTTTCTAGGATCCACGACGTGTGCGATCAATCTCCATTGCACACACGGCTTTCTCTTGAAAACTGTTTGCGTTAGGCCACCTTGCGCAAACGTTTATCACATACAAAGTGTGTGTGATGGACAGCCTTTGCCACACAGTTTCTTTCTATGCATCGTGTGTGATGCATTCAGTAACGCAAACGATAAAATTATTAATATCGTGTGCAATGGCAAGGCTATCACAAATGATTTAACGGAAAAAATGTGTGTGATGTACCTATGAACGGAAACGTTTTCCTTGGAGCGAATGTGTGGGATGTACATACGAACGGAAACGTTTAGCGGGGACTGACTATGTGGGATGTACTTGCGATCGGAAACAATTTCGCCGTATAATTGTATTTCTTAGGTGTACTGTATGTATTTCCGTGTTTGAGCGCTCCCCGGTCACACACGACCTCATTTTGCCGAACGTGTGTGCCAGGAGGGCATATCCTCGACGGTTTCTGGGTCGTGTGGGAAGGACCCCCCTATCACCCACACTCACTTGGCGACGGTTCCAGATGCCGTCGCGGAAAGGGGTTAAAAACCATTTGTTTAGGACTAACACGCACCAGGGATGGTCTAGTAGCCAATCTGTTAGGTGAAATAGCTCTACACTGTTTTATACTCGATCTTTGTTGCTGAGATAGCCTTTGATGGCTGTGTGCTCGGCCTCATTGACTGCTGTAACAGCCTGCCATAACTTAGCACTCAAATCTGTTTGCTGAATTAGCTATACATATATTTTGTTACTTAGATCTGCTTGTCCAAATATCTTGCCATAGCTTTAGACATCGACCTAGGTATTTTTTTTCCAGACTTCATAAAAAACATATATGTTTTTCCTGTAATATCTAGTAGAAGAACTAATTTGTATGTCTAACAGATGGATATGACTTGGATAACTTGTGCTCGAAGATTCTCTGTTGCATATGTCGAGGGGGTTGAAATCTTCATGAACTTTATCAGAGCTGAGTACGGTGGTCCGAAATCAGATGTGCGCTGCCCATGTAGTAGTTGTATGAATTCAGTTACAAGACCTCAGTCAACTGTGCAAAATCATCTACACTTGTATGGGATGTCGGCACATATACTAGGTGGGTTCATCATGGTGAAGCTGTGAATGTCAATGTTACTGACTATGTGGAAGCAGCAGATCACCATCTTGATCTGCCTAATGCTCAGGTGGAAGAGGAGGAGGTGGTGGTGGCAGAGCCAGTGAGTTCAACCAACATTGAAACAATGCTATGAAATGATCGTGCATTTCGTGAACTTTCACTTGCACAAGAAAAATGGTGGGCCCTCATGTTGGAACAATGCAACGTGGCTATCACCCCAGGAAATAAGCTGTGAGTATTCTCAGCTATGGTCACCTTTCTTCAGGTGAAGACATCTGAACGGATGACCAACAAATCATTCGATAAGATGTTGGCTGCTTTCCGCAAATCTGTCCCAGTTGCGTCTGAGCTTCCACACACCTACAATAAAATGAAGAATTTCATTCGTGCTGTTGGAATCAGATATGATATGATCCATGTTTGTAAGAATAATTGTGTTCTTTTCCGGAAGGATTATGCCAACTTAAGTGAATGCCCAAAATGCAAATCATCAAGATGGAAAGATGGCGATGCTGTGAAGAGGATTCCTCATAGTGTTCTGAGACATTTTCCAATTATACCAAAATTGCAGAGGTTGTTTCATGATGCTGAAACAAGATAGGATGTACTGTGGCATTCTAGGAACCAGGAGTAGAGAGATCAGAATGTAATGAGCCATCCATCTCATGGTAGTTACTGGAAAAGCTTCAATCAAAAACACAAAGAGTTTGCTGCTGACCCGAGAAACATGCGACTTGGCTTAGCTACAGATGGATTTAACCCATTTGGCCACTAGAGCACCACATATAGCATGTGGCCAGTGCTTGTTATCCCTTACAACATGCCACCAAATGTCAACACCAAAGAATCAAACTACATGATGGCTTTGCTCATCCCAGGTCCAAAAAGTCCTAGAAATGATTTTAATTTATTCATGGAGCCTCTTGTGGAGGAACTTCAACAACTATGGAGGGGTGTTCTCACTCGAGACCTATATAGCAGCCCACCAGCTGATTTCTTTTTGCGTGCTATTATAATTTGGTGCATCCATGATTATCCGGCTTCGGGCACTATGTTAGGGTGAACGACACATGGTTACAATGCATGTGTTCACTATGACAGGAATCCGCTGTCATACGCAATACTTAGCAAGATCTATTACATTGGACACCGCCGTTTCCTTGCCAAGGACAAGCCGTGTCCTACAAAATACCAAAGATATGTGTTCAATGCAAAGCATGAAAACCGTGATGCACCAAAGAAGCTCACTGCCGATGAGTTGCAAGTGGAATTAGAGAAGGTCAGACATATTACACCAGGAAACCATCCTGATAATGGTAGGGGGAAAAGGAAGCGTGGCAGGGCAGAAGAGAGATTATTGTTTACCCGCAGGTCCACTTTGTGGGACTTGGAGTATTGGAAAGATTTGGATCTGTGGCATAATCTTGATGTGATGCACATCGAGAAAAATATATGTGACAACATTATCAGCACACTTCTTACTATTTAAGGCAAGACGAAAGATACCTTAAAATCTAGGATATATTTGACACACCTGGGTATCATAATGGATTTGCAGGTGGAAGATGAAGGTAAACCACGAGATATGGCACCAGTTGTGTACATCTTGGACAAGGTAAAAAGAAAAGAATTTCGCGAGGTCCTATCATGTGTGAGATTCCCACATGGATTTGCTTCCAACCCTGAAAGGAGAGTCAGTGCAGATGGGAACAAGGTACAAGGGTTGAAAGCTCATGACTGCCACGTCCTACTTCAAAGGGTTTTACCTGTTATCCTTAGAGGATTGGGCCGCCTTGACTTATACAAAGCAGTTGCAGAGTTGGGACAATTCTTCAGGGAAATCTGCAGTAGAAATATCAGGATAGATGCTTTGGAGCATCTTAGAGACAAGATACCAACTGTCCTATGCGACCTTGGGAAGATATATCCTCCAGCCTTATTTGATGTGATGGTGCATTTGGCTGTTCATGTACCCGATGAGGCACTACTTGGAGGTCTAGTACAGTATGGCTGGATGTACCCTATTGAAAGGCGGCTAGGCACTTTCAAAGGCTATGTTAGGAACAGAGCTAGACCCGAGGGTTCCATCGTAGAGGCCTACATTGCTACAGAAGCCTTGACATTCTGCTCAAAATACATTGAAACAACTGGTCAGCTTAGCAAAGAGGTGGGTGAAGACAGTCCCGAGCTCAATGTTTTCGATTGTTCTGTTCGAGTTACAGGGAAGAGTCTTCAAGGCGACAAACCTAGATATTTGGACAAAATGGTTTGGTATGTGTTGAATAACTGTCCTGAGATTCTACCTTATATCGAGTAAGTGCTAAGTACTGCAGCTTATACATCGTAATCTACTAAACTTGCAGCACATTCTTATATATTTAGATGTTTGACGCGATCACTATGTTATGCAACATCTACAGAAAGGAGTTACTACCGCAAAATCCAAGAAACATTGACAAACTGGTTATGGCAGGATTTGCGAAATGGTTCAAGAGCCATGTAAGCTTTTGAATTGCACTGTCAATTTTTTAATATATTGAGTACATAAGATGACCAGCTTGTCTATTTTCTAACCATAGTTTAAGAAGATGCGGGAGGATGGGCAGACAGTTAATAATTCGCTTTGCACACTAGCAATGGGTCCTGATACTCGGGTAAGACATTATGAATCTTGCGTTGTTGGAGATGTGCGCTACGACACCCTTGCACGCGACGAAGGCAGGAAGACACAAAACAGTGCCATCATGAGCACGGATAAGTACGACGAAGAGATAGCTGAAATGTATGTGAACATAACAGACATTGTTCAGTTGCAGTATATCTCCAGTTTCGAGGTTCATCGGTGTGTGGTTTTGTTGTGCTGTCGTTGGTATAACCTGTTTTCTAGGATCGCAAAACCCAGAGTTGATGATTATTTCAAATCCATCAATGTCAAGGCGGCGTACAAGACCGACGAGCCTTTTATTTTAGCAAATCAAGCAACACAAATATTTTTCTTGGAAGACACATTTGCACGTAGCGATGACTGGAGAGTAGTGCAAAGGTTTGAGCAGAGGAATTCTTTTAATGAAGTTGTACAACAAGATGATGGTTACACTACTCCTGATGTAGAAGATTGCACAGATGTTACTAATATATCTTTGAGAACCATGACATCAATGACGCTCGCGAAAAGATTGCCTGTCGGGCTATGGGCATATGAGAGTTGATCCATAAGAAGCCAACGTTCGAGGACATTGAGGATGAAGAAGAAGATGACACTGGGGGGAACTATAATTCAGACTGATACACATGGCGAAGATGTTGACGCTGCTGCTGTGGATGATGATTAGATTGCTTTTGTCGTATTTGCCTGTGAGAAGATGTTTTTTATCTACTATGTGAAATTGTGTTTGCTATGACAACTGAAACCTGATGAAGTTGTTATTTAGTATTTTGCTGTGAGAACATCACTTATTATGTATGTTGATTTGTGTGGTGATTGTATGACGACTAAAACATTATGACATTATTGTTTTGTTGTACTCATATTTGGCTGTGAAACTTGTATTTGATGACATAGTTTGCGGTTGGACTGCAATTTGCTCAACATCTTTGAATGGGAACAAAGCCGACCCGACAGGGCCTCTGCTACTTTATTTATTTATTAGCAAAAGGGCCTATGCTATTCATTTATTTATGAGCAAAAGGGGATAACCCCTGATTTTTGTTAATAGAAATCATTACATGTTCACAACACTATGCCCAGCCTGCTAAACATGTTTCATTCATTACTAGTTTGAGCAAAGTGCTCATGTCATAGCCACTCAATACATCAGGAGTGGTACATACACTGCAAATAAAGAGACAATCATCCAACCAAGAACACGGATTTTGCCCATTATCTTCACAAGCTCTTTCATCTCCTCATTGCTGCCAAGGCCGTTCAGCAGC
This sequence comes from Secale cereale, assembly GCA_902687465.1. NCBI lineage: Eukaryota > Viridiplantae > Streptophyta > Magnoliopsida > Poales > Poaceae > Secale > Secale cereale. Next base: position 155,886,127 of record LR738715.1, on the reverse strand, counting down.
TGTTGCTTGGACATGTTCAGAGGAACTGCATCTTTAACCTTCTGCTCTGCATCTTCCTCTCATGCCGTTCCTTCAGTTACTTGTCCAACACCCTAAGCTACTGGTATTGGGATTCCTTGGCTAACGAAATAATTAGCATAGTTGCATTCCCCCACATCAACAACTTCCCAGAAATACAAATCACACGAATCTTCCCTTTTTTGCATGAATCAAATTGTAAGATCATCAACCAAACTACTAAAAAAATCAGCAACTGAAAGCAGCGGAACAACACTTAAACATATTATTACCCCATGATTCAGGCATTTGTAGAAGACTCGGCAAGGTTTGAGGATTGTGGTTGAGACGCGATGGATGACTCTGCGTGATTTGCAGCAGTGGCACCGCACCAACGACAGCGGGTTGCGATGAGCAACCGGTTGTGGTGCGTGTGCCGGCAGGGGTGTGATGAGACCCACAAGCGATGGTACGGGTGGCGACTTGGCGCACATCTGGTTGTTGCCTACTGAAGAGCAGGTGGATGAGCCGCCAATGGACATGGTTGCTGCGGCCAGAGCTTCTGATGCTAGGTAGAGTAAGTAGACAAGAGGAGAAGCGAACGCTGGATATGTTAGTTTCATTACTTGCAGAGTAGCATAGCACCATATATAGTCATAGTCTAGGTTTGGATTCAAACCAGCTACAGGAGCATGTCTCTCTTTTTTCTAAAACTTAGCAACGTCTCTTTACTGGTACACTAGCTTGTTCTATACGCCTTCTCAAGTCTTTGATTTTCTTTCTCTTTTTGCGAGAAAGGAAGGAGGACAAAATTGAGGGTTCCTGGGACTCGAACCCAAGACCTCTCGGTTGAAAACCAAGGGTGCTAGTCACTTATGTGGTGAACGTTCCCTGGGAGGAGGACGACAGACAAACGCATTTTCCTCCAGTTTTAGTTGCGACGCAAGATCGAATGGTGGCAGTTTCGGGAATGTTATCAGGCGAACGAGCCCAGTTTTTCTTTTCTTCCTATATATAAAAAAGTATGCTAGGTGTCAGCTTAGTCAACAAACGATTGTGCCAAGATTGACCGTTGGATTGACATTCAACGTCTGTCGTGTTTCTTCAGTCTCTTCTTCCTCCATCCGCCAAAGCCAAACCAGCGTCGGTGGGACCGCCTACTCCAACCTCCCACGGCTGGATGTGCTGCCGCGCACGCATCATAGCCACATCGCACCCTAAAACTCTAAGCATCTTCCCCGGCTCCTGTTTGTTCCCGTTCGAGGCCTCACCATCATCCTCCGCCTTGGTTCGCTCGCCGCGGTGCGGCCCTCCAATGTTTTCAACATGGTCAACAACCGAGAGGAATAAGGAGATTACTGTACATGGTGAGGATGACAGTGGGGAACCACCAGGATCATGGCAGCAGGCAAGCAAGTGCCTCCTTTATTACAAGAAAAAAAGGGTTCCTCCTGATGGTTTCCTGATATCTGAGTCGCACGCCACTGTCAACGTAGTCAATAAGCGAGATAACTGCATAAGGAGGGGCAGACACCCGGGACCCAGCATCGCGCGTAGTATTTTTTTCGGGACGGAGGAGGGTATCAACTGGGTTGTGCGGGAGCTGTGGCCCGCCTAGTCCAGAATTTTATTTCATATGTTTACCACATTACCAGCCCAGTTTTTTCCGTTGTGAAAATGGCTAGCCCAACTATTTTGTTTTTTGCATAATAACCAACATAGGCTTGCTTGCTTTACTACGCCCTGCTGGGCCGGAAATCTTTCAAGACGAGGAGGGGGTGCATTCGGGCTTGCCTAGAAAATGGGCTATAAGTAATAAGAAATGGGCTATAGGTAATAATAAATGGGCTGTAAAATGAAAAAAATACAACAAACATGCAATTAGTTTCAAAATAATTTTTTCTTTCGGATTTTCATATTTTAAATTTCATTGGTTTTGTGCGGATAAAATTTCATTGGATTTAAACTAAGGTATGTTTAGTTTTTAAATAATTTGAATCTGGCTAGAAATTTCGGGTTGTATGCTGTTTGGGACATATTTGGAGGCTGACTTGTGGGTCTACTAGGTTGACACGTACGCAAGGCTTTGTCTACTTATAAGCAACACACGATTCTATTAGCACTGGCCGTTGGATGTCCATCTAACGGCTGTGGTGCTTCTTCAATATGTGATCTTATTGCTCCAGCCGCCCAAACCAGCGCCGGTGGGACTGCCTGCTCCCACCTCCCTTGGTCGGCTGTGCTGCCGCACAGGCCGCACCGCCCCACCCAACTCCATCGTTGGCTAGGCCATTCCTCTGATCACCCACACCTCCTATTATTTTCTGGCGACGGCAGCCGAACCAGTGAACCCTCGTACTCCCCACCGCATGGGGAAACCACTGTCGAGTCATCCCCGGCTCGGGTCATTCCCTTCCTAGGCCTTGCCGTCGTCCACCGCCCTGGTGCTCTCGGCACGGCGTGGTCAACATGGTCAACGAATGACATCCATCGGAAGAGGACTGTACATGGAGAGGCTGACAGCTGGGTCCACGACCGCACGCAAGGAAGTGCCTCCTTATTACACGCAAAATAATGATTCCTCCAGCTGACAGAAGGGACCTACCGGAAGGACCTCTGTATTTCATGGAAAAACGTTCCTCCCGCTAACATCTCGGACCCACCAGCTATATCTTTGCACGGAAGGAGGTGCCTCCTTATTACGCACACAAAAATGAATACCCCCCCTGCTATCTGGGAACAACCATAGTTGGAGGCTGACTAGTGGGCCTACTGACGCGGACGGAGGGCTTTGTCAACTTAGTCAATATGAATGATTCTAGCAGCAGTGACCGTACGATGTCCATCCAACGGCCGTAGTGCTTCTTCAACCTCTGGTTTTCTTGCTCCAGCCGCCCAAACTTGCACCGATCATGCCTCCTGCTCATGCCTCCCGTGGCCGGCTATGCTGCCGCGCATGCCCCGCCACCCCACCCTACTCCCAGCGGTGGCTAGGTCATACTTGTACTCACCCACACCTTCTGTTATTCTCCGGCGAAGGCAGACGAACCAGTCCCTCGTGCTCCCCTCTGCCAGGGACTCCAATGCCCCTTGTTCCATGACCCCAGATCATTCCTATCTTAGGCCTCGCCGTCATCCATCGCCTTGGTGCTCTTGGCATGGCGTGGTCAACGTGGTCAAGCAACGACATCCATCGGAAAAGGACTGTACTTGGAGAGGCTGACAGCTGGGTCCACGACCGCAGCAAGGAAGTGCCTCCTTATTACGCGCAAAATAATTATTCCTCCACCTGACAGCGGGACCTACCGGAGGGGCCTCGAAAAAACGTTTCCCCTCTGACAGCTGGGACCCACCAGCTACATCTTCGCACGCAAGGAAGTGCGTCCATATTAAGGGCAAAAAAATGATTCTCCCCTGACCGCTGGGACCCACCATCAATAACTTCGCACGTAAGGAAGTGTCTCCTTATCCTCCTTGACGATCGGGACCCACCTAGTCGAAGCGTACGTAGCATTGTCATTCTGGTCGCAAACGTGTATGTACATACTGGTCGATCAGTCTCTCTGCAACGATGAACCGTGGCCGAGCAAGCAGCGGCACGTGTAGTAGTAGTTCAGGCAGTCCAATCTAAACCGGGTACACGTACGTACATCCATATGCCAACAAATACGACCACATACATACATATGGGTGGGGTCTCGAACGCCTAGCTACTCGTGCATACGTACGGCCATGGCACATGTACATGGAGAGGCAACGGACGGCAGCAAAAGTGTCCTGTTCATCGGAAGCCAAGCGGCTGGGTCGGAATGGAAAACAGCGTCCTATTCATCGGGAGCGAAGCCATTGGGTCAGAATGCGTCGTGTTCAACGGGAGCCAACCGGCTCGGATTGAACGGACGGAACGGGGTCTAGCGTACCGCAAAACAGAGAAAAACAACCTTCTGTTCGAGCGCGTACGGTCGAATTGGGGCCCCGTTCATCGGGAAGGGTCTGGTGTACTGTACAACGGAGGAAACAGACTTGTGTTCGAGCTCCTACAGTTGAAACGGGGTCCTGTTGATCGGGAGGGGTGTGGCGTACCGCAAAACAGAGGAAACATACTTCTCTTCGACCTCCTACGGTCGAAACGGGGGTCCTGTTCATCTGGAGGTGTATGGCGTATCGCAAAACGCGACTCCATGGGCTACTGTTCATCCACCGCCTACTGCCTCGCTCCAGCCTCCATGGGCTAGTGTTCATCCACCATCGACCTCCTCCAGCCTCCACATGCGACTGTTCATCCACGGCGTCTCCCCTGCCTCCACCAACTCCGGTTCATCCAGCCTCCATCAGCTACTATTCAACCACCCTCCACCAGCTACTGTTCATCCAGCCCTCCACAGGCTACTGTTCAACCAGCCCTCCACGGGGTCCTGTTCATCCACCCCCAACCGGCTCGATCGGGGTCCTGGTCATCCAGCGGCAATGGTCTCTATATCTACTATACCACGAGGTCATGTTCATCCAACACGCACTAGGAACTGTTCATTAAGAGGCAGCAGGTTCGATCGGCTTCAGTTAGCAGCAGTAGCGAAGGCATCGCTTGATCAGGTTCAGTTAACAGCCAGATAGATCGATCGCTCAAGTTCAGTAACGTGTAGCCTCCAGTGCAATCGCTCGGGTTCAGTTAGAGCCCAACGCCTCGCACACAAGCGCGTACGTGTACGAGAGAAACACGCGATCCCTCCGTGCATCGCTTGGCCTCGGCCACCCACCATAACCGGGAACTCCCCGATATTTTCCTCGCCCTCGCTTCTACCACGGTTTTTTCCGTGATGGACAGCCCAAAGAATGTCATGCAGTTGCGTCTCCGGCCCGCCCAAGACGAAAAGCCCATTTTCTGTCATAATTTTTTGTCATAGAAGTAGGAACCCACCACCTCTATGATGATACCAGGTTTTGTCACAATTATCATCATAGAAGTGTCATAAGCATGACGGATTTTTTCGTTCGGCCCAAAATGCCACGGATGTGTCTTTTTTTGTAGTGCCAGTTGCTGTTTTCTGCATGTTTTTTACATCGCAGGAAATCAATACCAAACGAAGTCCAAACGCAGCAAAACTTTTTGTGGATTTTTATGGACCAGAAGACATCCAGTGGGCTGGAGAAGCGCCTAAGGGGGGGGGAGGGTCTCCGGACCGCCTATTTTCTCTATAAATACCCCAATATTCTAGAAACCCTAGAGGAGTTTACAAAAATCAATACCAGCCGCCACAAGTTCCAGAACAACCAGATCCAATCTAGATACCATCACGGAGTGGTGCATCATGTCCATTGGTGCCTCTCCAATGATGTGTGAGTAGTTCTCTGTAGACCTACGAGTCCATAGTTAGTATCTAGATGGCTTCCTCTCTCTCGTTTGATTCTCAATACAATGGTCTTTGGGAGATCCATATGATGTAACTCTTTTTGCGGTGTGTTTGTTGGGATCCGATCAACTTTGAGTTTATGATCAGATCTATCTTTTTATCCATGAAAGTTATTTGAGCCGTCTTTGATCTCTTATATTCATAATTGCTTATAGCCTCGTATTTCTTCTCCAATATTTGGGTTTTGTTTCGCCAACTTGATCTATTTATCTTGCAATGGGAAGAGGTGCTTTGTGATGGGTTCGATCTTACGATGCTTGATCCCAGTGACAGAAGGGGAACCGACACGTTTGTATCATTGCCAGTAAGGATAACAAGCTGGGGTCTATTTCTACACAAATAGATCTTGTCTACATCATGTCATCATTCTTATTGCATTACACTGTTTTTCCATGAACTTAATACACTAGATGCATGCTGGATAGCGGTCGATGTGTGGAGTAATAGTAGTAGATGTAGGCAGGAGTCGGTCTACTAATCTTAGACGTGATGCCCATATAATGATCATTGCCTAGATATCGTCATGATTATTTGAAGTTCTATCAATTGCCCAATAGTAATTTGTTTACCCACCATTTGCTATTTTTCTCGAGAGAATCCACTAGTGAAACCTACGGCCCCCGGGACTTTTCTTTATTATATTTGCCTTTGCGATATATTTTCCTTTGATTTTATTTTCAGATCTATTAAACCAAAAATACAAAATACCTTGCTGCACTTTATCTTATTTGGCGTTCAATCTATCAATATTTACAACTCTCTCACGTCCGTTTGCCAATCTTTGGCACCGTTACGAGAAAGGGATTGACAACCCCTTTTACATGCCGGGTTGCGAGTATTTGTTATTTGTGTGTAGGTGCTGTTTACGTAGTGTTGCGTGATTCTCCTACTGGTTCAATAACCTTGGTCTCACACTAAGTGAAATACCTACCGTTGTTGTACTGCATCATCCCTTCCTCTTTGGGGAAATACCGACGTAGTTCTAGCAAGCATCAACAGGACTTTCTTGTGTCGTTGCCCGGGAGACATGATCAACATCTACCAGGTTCCTAATCACAAATCTCATCTCCTTGCAATTTACATTATTTGCCATTTTCCTCTCGTTTTCATCTCCCCCACTTCACAAAAATTTGCCGTTTTATTCGCCCTCGTTTTCATTTACCGTTTTCTGGTCGGATCTATCGCCTACTTGTGTTCTTGTTTACAATTGCTCAAAATGACGCAAGAGAACACTAAGTTGTGTGATTTTTCTAATACCAACAACAATGATTTTATTGGCACTGCGATTGCTCCTCCTGCCACTAGTGCAGAGTCTTGTGATATTAATACCGCTTTTGTAACGCCTCGGACACACCCGCCGGTGGTCGTTACTCATGGCGGGATCTAGACTGGCCTCACATATCAATACTAGTCTTTTCTGCGCACTTTGTCCTCACTCGTGCGCACCCGGGAGCAACTTCCCGGTCGGTCACCCATCCTGAAACTACTCCAAGCTGAGCACGCTTAACTTTGGAGCTCTATCCGAATGGGCTCCCGGAAAAGAAGGAAATCCCTATTAATATGAGTAGTCTATCATCCCTAATAAGCCAGGCCATCACATACACCCTCACTCATAGGAACCGACGTCCTCGTTGGGCCACAGGAACTGTGGGGACCCCGACTTGGAAGTCGAGATCACCGAATGCACTTGTACAGTGATCCCAGAGATCAATGCTCACTGAACACACAGAAGCTGTAATAACAAGAGTCTTACATCCATACAAATAGTCTTACACGAATTAAGGCCGTTATGGCCAAGTCTTACATAGATAGAGCCTCACGGGCTGAATAGCAAATACTCAAATAGCGGAAGTCTTTGATAAAGCGGGTAGAACCCATGCCATCTGCCTTAACCCTACAGGCATTCTGACTGGGACAGCGTCCTAGTTCGCATGGTCGTCTCCAAAGAACTCTTCCTCATAATCCTGCTCTTCCATGCCTGGCCAATTAAATAACCAGTGGCAAGCCAATGAGTACTTTGAATGTACTCGCAAGCAACCCATGATGTGGTTCAAGTAACAATGCAATTAGAATAATAATGAACGATCTAGCAAGAGGCTAGAACAATATGATATCATCAAGCTTATGCATCAATAACCTCGCGTAACCTCGAAGACAGGTTACCGACATCAACATGAATATAATTCATCTCACTGAGTCAAGTCACCATCTTGACTCATCACACACAATGTATCACCGAAGAAGTAAAATTCTGGACATAGTTTAAGTAGCACCACCCAACTGTCCATGACCGTGGACACGGCTATTCGAATAGTTTTACGCTCTGCAGAGGTTGCACACTTTACCCACAAGATCCGGGGAACTTCCGTGTCATCCACGACCCGCGGTACCTCAAGTACCCGGGGTAAGCACCCGGTCATTACCTTTCCTTAGACGACACTAACATAGAGTCCACTCGTTGGCACACGGCCCTCGGGTACAAACAATAGATCACGGGACTTGCCCAAATTTCAATGTTCACGCGTACCCGAAGGGACCAACGGTGTGTCCGGTGCCCTGTGAAAACAGTCATGGCCGCCTATCCAAGCACGACCCCGTCCCGGGAAAGACCTCAAGTCTTCCCGTCACTAGTAATGCGGGCACTATGCTAGTATCGACCTAAGTAATCAGTAAAGCCCCGTCCCATAAGGGGTAGTGTGGTTGCACATGTTTGGTTGGGACGGTAGTCACACATAAATCTAATCCATCATTCTACCATGCACATGATATTACCGGCACATCACTTCTTTCTCAAGTGATGACCTAACACTTCATCACCCTCGGGCATTAGGGGCACCCGATGGGTTCATGCAAAGTTTCCACTACGGGGGTTCATATCACACATGCATCATATGAGCATCAAGTCCAACTATTGCATGTCATCTAGCATGTAGCAAGATCAACAATAAAGCATGCATCATGTGGTGGTTCATCTAGGTTACCATCGTAACCCTAATCATCATGTATCGGAAACCAACGGGTTCCGAGGAACAAGTGTATCATGGTCAAAGGGCTGCTTGCCTGGATTGGCTTGGTCTTCAAAGTCTTCTAGTCCTTCTCCTTCTTCTTCCACAGCAACTTCGTCAAATACGGGATCTATACGTCGCATAATAATAACGGAAAAATAAGAATACAAATAGAACAGAAAAACCAAAGTGCTCAGAAAAATGTCAACTCATCTTTGTAAAATACTAGAGGGTTTTCTAAGATGGGGAAAAATCTTAGTTGGAGTTTTGGAGTTGCAGAATAGGATATATTGATTTTTGAACAGGAGTTATACTGCTCAAATTTGAATTTAAATTTGAACAGTACAGAAAAGTTTCATGGATTTGAATGAAAGTAGTACCATTAAATAGGTTGGAATATTACAAGATTTTAGGAGTTGGAAATAATTAATTTGGATCAATATTCTTTTCTGCATAAATGTTTGAAACATTAACAGAAAAGAAAAAAGAAAAGGGGTCCTGTGCACTGGGCCAGAAGTGGCCACAGTGCACGGCCCAGACGGCTCGGCCTGGCCGCACGGAGCCAGTGCGCGCGCACGTCAGGTTTCAAACCTGACGGGCGGGGCCCGTGGGTCAGTGGCTCAGAGGAGGGGAGAGAGGTGGGAGGATGACAGGCGGGGCCCGCCTGTCATCTCTAACCCCGCGGTCACGGCGGCGGCGAGCTCACCGGCGTCGACTCCGGCCACGGCGACGGCAACGGAGGGCAGGGTCGAGCTCAGCGTCGTGTCGCGGTTGCAACGGTGGTGGTGCGGCACGGCGGGGAGCCCTGGTTCGCCGGCGACGAGGTGCGACGGCGGAGGCTCGTCGGAGGTCCGTTGCAGCGGCTGCTTCCGACTGCAAACGGAGGGGGAAGGAGAGGGGAAAGAGTCAGTGGCGTGCTGCGGTTCCGAAACGGGCGGAAAGAGAGGCCGGGGAGGCCTGTACCTCGAGATCGCCGGCGGCCCGACGCGGCAGAGCTCCGGTCGATCCCGAGCACTTGGGCGCTCCGGGGCTGAACTGAGGGTGCAGGAGGGACTAGGGGAGAGTGGTGAGGCTGGTGGTGGTGTTGGAAGAGCTCGGGGAGGCCTATTTATAGGGCCCCGACGAGGACCCGTGGTCCAGTGCGCCGGCGAGCTCCGGCTCGTCGCTACAGCGCACGGGAGGCTGCGGGAGTGAATCAGGGGTGTTGCTGGACGAGTCCCACGCCCAGCTGAGGCAAGAGGAGGAGCGGGGGAGCAGCAGGGAGGCGTGCGCGTGTGGAGCAGAAGATTGGCCGAAGCGGGCGGCCGGTGCGCGTGCGGCAACGCTCACTGGAGGGCGCAGGAGGAGGGGGGACAGCGCCGGTGACGTTGCGGACGTCGAGGCGCCTCGACTGGCGCGAGGGGGAGGCTCGAGGTGGTCGGGGACCAACGATTGGCCCGAGCCAGCGTGTGAGCCGCACTGTTCACGCGCTCTGGAGCGCGCGTATGGCTGGCATCAGCACGCTCTCGCCGGCTTGGTCCATTCCAGCGTGCCCAACAGTGTCTGGTGAGTAGGAGGAGTAGTAAAGAATTGCCCTAAGGCCTTGGATGCTCTGTGGTGTAGAGAGAGGGGGAGGGTGCTGGTAAAAATGGTGAAAGTGGGATGTCCAGCAGGGTAAAGTTGAGGTTTCACCCCCCAATCATGGAGATGAGGTGCTGGGGGAGTTACTGGGGTTTGCTAGTAACCCCATGAGTCTGTGGTAAAGAGCTGAGGCCATGGAGAAAAGTGAAAGTGGTAAGAAGGGAGGTTTTAAGATTTCTGCAGAAGGTGTTTGATCATGGTTTGATCAAGTAAATGAGATCCAATTGACATGGCACTTTACAGGGTTGAAAGAAATGAGAAAATAGGGTGCTTCACCAAATTTGGCCTCATTTGGAGAAACTAGCCAATGCAACTTTGGTGAACCCTAGAAATAAACAGAAATAGTTTCATCTTGATTGAGTCAAGCTAATCATCTCCCCTTGATGCACCACTTGGTGTAGCATCATCATTTGGGGTATTGATCATGCTCACAAAGTTTGAGGCTCCAGATAAAAAGTTGGTAATGTAAAGTTGTTCAAATCTGCATTTGAACAGAAAGGGTTTTGAGGTGATCTAATCAAGTTGCTCTATTCCAAATCTTGTGCCACTTGGTCTAGGTGCCTTATTTGGCCATTCTAGCATGTGCACCAAGTTTGAGAGCATTTGGACAAGTTTGGCAATGTAAAGTTGCTCAAACTTCAAATATGGACAGAATGGTTATGAAGGGGTTTGAGGAGGTTTCCTTGATCTCCAATGCATGAGGCTTTGCAAGATCATCAAATATGTCATATATGACATGATAGAATTTCCCTGGAATTTTTGGAGAAAAATTCCTTTGTAAATATTTCAAAAGCTTGAAATATCCAGAAAGGGTTTTAGAGGGTTTAGCCCAATATTTTGAACATGACCAAGTGTTGAAACTCTTATATATGGACAATATATGTCCTCTGAGTCTCTCTGAATTTTGGCAAATATTTTTGAAACAGTTAAATAATTTTCCCCTATTAAAGACCATTTCTGGCCTTAAGAAAAGCCTTTTAAATAAAATAGGAAAATAACTTTTAAAATTATACCTTTGTGGTTTTTAGGAGTCCTATGACTACTAGGTCTCAAATAAACCTTTTGAAAAAGTTTTCACACCCTTAATCAAGTACTTGCAGTGCAAATCTCAATTCAGGGGTTTTTGGAAAACTAAATTTATAAAATGCTTTTTTGGCCAAATTAATTTTGTAAGAAAATACTATACTGCTATATAACACTTGGCATGATCATTGGGCAGAAGTTTTGGATAAGGAGATGAAATCTATAAGAGATCATAGTTGACTTTAATGAGCACATGAAAAAGCAAATGAAGGAAACTCAATTTCAAATAAAAGCCAAATGATGCTAAAAAAATTTTTGCTGGTCCAAATTTTCATGCTTCAAAGTTACAAATAACATGTTATAAAATGCAGGGTGTGACAGGAACGTTCCCTCTTGGCACAACCGTCTGTGCTTCCAGGACAGCACATGTGCCATGCCGTGTGCCACGACGGGTCACAAACGTCATGCACAACATGACTGCAAACTGTCCGCAAACATCCGTGTAACCGTGAGGGTCGGCTCTAATACCAACTTGTAACGCCCCGGACACACCCGCCGGTTGTCGTTACTCATGGCGGGATCTAGACTGGCCTCCCATATCAATACTAGTCTTTTCTGCGCACTTTGTCCTCACTCGTGCGCACCCGGGAGCAACTTCCCGGTTGGTCACCCATCCTGAAACTACTCCAAGCTGAGCACGCTTAACTTTGGAGCTCTATCCGAATGGGCTCCCGGAAAAGAAGGAATTCCTTATTGATATGAGTAGTCTATCATCCCTAATAAGCCAGGCCATCACAGCTTTGCTGGATCTTGTTATGAAAGATCAATTTTCCGGTACTCAGAATGAGGATGTTGCATCCCATCTTTACACATTTGTGGAATTATGCCATATGCAAAATAAAAATGATGTGGACAATGATGTTGTGAAGTTGAAATTATTTCCGTTTACCTTGCGAGATCATGCAAAAATTTGGTTTTCTTCGTTGCCTCGCTATAGTATCGATTCTTGGAACAAGTGCAAAGATGCTTTTATTACTAAGTATTTTCCGCCCGTGAAAATTATTTCCCTTAGAACCCAAATCTTGAATTGCAAGCAACTTGAACATGAGCATGTTGCACAATCTTAGGAAAGGATGAAAATGATGCTAAGGAATTGCCCAACTCATGGGTTAAATCTTTGGATGATCATACAATTTTTTAATGAGGGGTTGAATCTTGTTTCTCGTAATCTATTAGATTCCACCGCGGGTGGTAATTTTATGGAAATTACATTGGGTTAATCCACCAAATTGCTTGATAATATTATGGCGAATTATTTGCAATGGCATACCGAAAGGGCGCCTACTAGCAAAAAAGTTAATTTAGTTGAGATTGATTCTTTGAGTGAAAATTTGATGCTCTCATGTAAATAGTTGCTAGTAAGAATGCTCCTATCGATATTAATGATGTGCCTTTGTCTACTTTTATTGAGCAAAATAGTGATGCTATAGATGTGAATTTTATCTCTGGAAATAATTTCAACAACAATGCTTATAGAGGCAATTTTAATCCTAGGACTTTTCCTAGTAATTCCTCTAATATTATGGTAATTCCTATGGTAATAAATCTTACAATAATAATAGGAACAACTCTGATCTTGAGAATAATATTAAGGAATTTATTAACACTCAAAAAGTTTTCAACACCACAATGGAAGAAAAGTTGAATAAGACTGATGATTTGTCTAAAAGTGTTGACATAATTTCTCATGATGTGGAAAATCTCAAGATGAAATTTTTTGTGCCTAAGGTAGAGGAATCAATTAAAGCTATTTATGTTTCTATGGATGAAAGTAAGAAAAGGATCGCTATGCTTAGAGCTAGAAGTGGATTTTTAGAAAAAGCGTTTTCTAGTGATTGCTTTCATAAAAATGATGAAGACCTTAAAATGATTGGTGTTTCTTCTATTGATTCCTTGTTTACTAAAATTAAGATTGATAAAAGGGACTTGAGAAGAGTCAACTTTAGCTAGAAGGTGTCCCGATAATTCGGAGGGTGAAAATCTTGTTGAGAAAATTGATATAAGTGGGTTTGAAGAGGTCAAGACTTTAACTAGTGACGTGCCCACTCTTTTGGATTACAAAGACTTTAATTATGATAGTTTCTCTTTGATTGCTTGTATTTCTTTGTTGCAATCCATGATTATTCACCCCATGCCTATGAACAAAATAAAGCTTTTACTAAACATATTGTTGATGCTATGATGAAAGCTTTAGAAGATAAGTTGGAATTAGAAGTATCAATTCCAAGAAAGTTGCATGATGAACATGAACCTACTATCAAAATCAAGATAAAAAAATTATGAGTGCAATGCTTTATGTGATTTGGGTGCTAGTATTTCCACGGTTCCGAAGTCTCTTTGTGATGTTCTTGGTCTTACCAATATTGAAGATTGTTCTCTTAATTTGCATTTGGTGGATTCCACTATTAAAAAGCCTTTGGGGGAGGATCAACGATGTTATTATTCTTGCAAATAGGAACTATGTACCCATAGACTTTATTGTTCTTGACATTGATTGCAATCCGTCTTGCCCCGTTATACTTGGTAGACCGTTTTTTGCGCACGATTGGTGCAGTGATTGATATGAAAGAAGGGAATATTAAATTCCAATTTCCCTTGAGAAAGGGCGTGGAACACTTCCCTAGAACAAATATCAAATTGCCTTATGAATCTATAATGAGGGCAACATATGGATCATCCAGCAAGGATGACAAAACTTGAGATCTCTGAATTATACCTAGCTAAGGGCGTAAAATGATAGCGCTCGTTGGGAGGCAACCCAACTTGTATCTTTTTGATTTTTTTTTCTTACCGTTTTCAATAAAATACCCATTAATACCTCTGTTTAGATGTGTTTTTGTGGTTTGAGTAAATGTTTGTGCCAAGCAAAGCCTTTAGGATCATGTTGGGTGATAGTAGATTTTATCTTGCTGAAAAACAGAAACTTTTACGCTCACAAAAAACATTCTCATTTTTAACAGAAGAGTGTTTTTGAGCTGATTCTTTTTGCAGAAGATTAATAAAAAAATCACATGGTCCTAATTGTTCAAAAAAAAAAGAGTCAGATAAGTATTCGAAATATCCAGATTTCTACAGACTATTCTGTTTTTGACAGATTCTGTTTTCTTCGTGTTGTGTGCTTGTTTTGATGATTCTATGGTTTTCTTTGATGAGTTTTTTGCCATAGTAAAGTTGGAATACAGTTGATATAATGCAAGAATAAAATATGAATTGGTTTACTACAACACTTATAGTAGTGATTTTTTCTTCTTATACTAACAGATCTCACGAAGGTTTTGTTGAGTTTTGTGTGATTGAAGTTTTCAAGTTTTGGGTGATTTTACGATGGATGAAGGAATAAGGAGTAAGAAGAGCCTATGCTTGGGGATGCCCATGGCATCCCAAGATATTATCCAAAGAGAAGCAAGCGACTAAGCTTGGGGATGCCCCGAGTGGCATCCCCTCTTTTTTCTATCGACCATCGGTATTTTACTCGAAGCTATATTTTTATTCGTCACATACTATAAGTTTTGCTTGGAGCGTCTTGTATGATATGAGTCTTTGCTTGTTTTGCTTTTTTTCTAAGTCTTGGACCCTTGCTGTACACACCTATTTGAGAGAGCCAAAATTATGCCATGACTTGTTAGAATTGCTCTCTATGCTTCACTTAAATTTTTATGAGCTATGGAATTGCTCTAGTGCTTCACTTATATCTTGTTTGAGCATGGTGTGCTTTAGTATTTTTGAAGAAATGCTCTCTTGCTTCACTTTGATTTATTTGAGAGTTAGTAATTTTTTTAAGAAATTATCTCTTGCTTCACTTAAATTAATTTGAGAGAAAGAAATATCATGCTCATGATCTTCACCTATATTTGTTTGAGCTTATCAAAAGCAACACTTGAAAATTAGTTCCAAAGTGATAGATATCCAAGAAGGATATAATAAAAACTTTCATGAAGATCATTGGTGTCAGGGAAACGACACCTATGGGATCACTGGAATCCCTTCTACGGTTGGCGGGCGCGGAGTTGTGCAAAGAGCGGGTCTAAGAGTCAGTACAAGGATCGTTTACCCAGGTTCGGGCCGCGAGAATGCGTAATACCCTAGTACTGCTTTGGTGTGTATTTGAGTGTTCTTGAGTTCTTGAACTAGCTACGGTGCATGCCTAGTCCAGAAGATCCGAATTCTTCTCTAGTATGCCTCGGGCCTCCTTTTATAGTCAAAAGGGGCTGCCACAGCGGCACACAGGAGGTGGAAAGGTACACAGTGTACAAGCTTATCTCATGCCATTACGGAACAAGACGCATTAAATACGCTACTTAGGTTTCCACTTGCTTTATCGGGGACGGGAACGAGGCCCGTCCCGTCCGTTGCCGCTCCTTCTGGTGGTGACGCGCGTCCAGGCCAACGGGGCAGGCAGGTGGGATGGCGTGGTGGTAGGGCCTTCACGATCACGTAGGGGCTTCCCGAGCATTGGTTCCAATATTGTTGATGGTGTCGGAGCTCCTAGGCTCAAGGGTGGCTGCAACGGAGGCGTTGGAGTTGCCCCGGCAAGGGTTCTTGCCGGGGTCGTGCAGGCCGCCCCGGCAAGAGTCTTGTCAGGGGAAGCCTGTCTTGTTGCTTGGCCTTCTTGCGCCACTGTCTTGGCGCTGCTCTGGTAGCCTTGTGCTTCGGTTTCCCTCCTATGCCTTGTTATGTGTGGCCACATGCGTGGCTCTGACTGCCCGTGCACAAGTAAGGGGTAAAAAGGAGCGCCCCTACTTTCATACACCGACAGGAGCCCCCGGGCCTGGGCCATACACAAGCGTGACGCGTTGTTGGGCTAGGCCTAGAACGGTGCGCGGGCAGTGGGGCCGGATTCTTTTTATTGCAGTAACTCCTCCGGTGGTTGCGCTTCCCCACAATCTACGCACGGCTTGGAGGTCATGCGCGGGGTGACCGCAGCATGCTTGTGTCACCCCGTGGTTCCAAATAGTAGAGAGGCGGTTCACGTTCTCCCCATAAAAAATAGAGAAAGTTGCGGGGGCGCGGCTCATTTACTAAGTGGACTCAGGTCGCCCCACGATCATGGGGTGCGAAACGGTCGTACCACGTGCTATCTGAATCCCGATCCGCCCGCCACGTGCCCCTCATGCATCGGGGAGGGTAGGCGGCGGACGCAGAGGGTGCGGGCTTTAACGTTGGGC
>LR738715.1:155801381-155869662 GCA_902687465.1 Secale cereale | reverse complement strand
TTCTTGTTTCCTTGCGTCTCCGGCGATTGGACTGGTCGATCCGGGCGGTCGCCCTCCTATAAAGAAGGGGAGAGGGACAGTGCTCCCCCCACTCCACTCATCCTCTTCCAGTCCGATCCTCTTCCATTCCAAGTCATGCCGAGAGGGCGTGGCCGTGGCCGTGCCACTGCGGAGGCAACCAGGTCTTCCTCTCTTCAGAGGGCGGCGGCGGTCAAAGAAGAGCTGGACTCCCAAGACGAGGGCCATGCTAGAGGTAGAGGCGCCGACCGGGGTCGCGGTCGGTGAGGCGTTCAAGGCAGAGGCGGGCGAGGACGGGGGACACCCGCGTCATCATCATCTTCGTCTACATCTCCTCCGCGTCTCCTCCTGCTTCACCATGCGGCCATGTTGGGGACACGGCGCTGGAGTTCATTTTGCAACTGAGCGAGCCGCCTCCGTCTTCTAGAAGCATTCGCGAGGGTGTTGGAGGTCGACCAACCATCGATGTTGAGGCTTCACATGGAGGGGTGTTGCAATGGCGCTATGTGGGTGAATGCCAAGTTCCCCGCTCCCCATGTAATTCTCCTCCGCCGAGGGTGGAAGACCTTCACGCGTGCCCACTGCTTGACGAAGGGGCACGTCCTCTGCTTCAAGTTAGCGGAGAGTGATCTGCTCTCCATCAAGGTCTTCGGGCGCTCGGGTCACAGGCTAGGGTGCTGTGCGGGGAGCTCGACCGATGATGAAAACTCCTCCCCGAGCGACAGTGATGGGGAGGACAGCGACAACGATGATGAGGGCAGAAGGTGGGAGGATGACAGGTCCGACTAGGCACCGGACACACCGTCCCTGGGCGATGCCGGTAGCACCATCATCTGCATCGCCAGCCCCTCGAACTTCTTGGGGTCGCCTCCTTGGGCGGGTGGCGTTGGGAGGTCGGAGAAGACGAAGAAGGTGGCCGGCGGCCGTCATGTCGGAGTACGCGGGCATCAAATGCCTTCCTCGCGTGTTGCTGGCCCGCTGCCTCATCTTTCGGATCTTCTCCCGGCGCCATCATCACCAGCCTTCTTCGGGACGGCCACCGGGATGTTCTCTTGATGCTTTCTGCTGCTCGCGCTTCGCCTAGGCGCTCCCTTTGGCCTTTTGCCATCTTGTTCCATTTCCTGAGGAGAGGGACAAGAAAGGGATTACGGACACCTTATCTCTTTTCAATTTTTAAGCCTACGGGCCTTTGTAAGATTTAAATCTTGTAATCCCCTTGCTCATGTATGCATTCCGTACGAATTGTACTTGTTTACAATGTATTAATGGAGAGAAGGGTGTTTGTCGGGTTTCTTTTGAGCGTGGGCAGGGGCCACACCAAGGAACGAATCCTTGTTATCTTAAGATAAACATCGTACCCCCGCAACAGGCCTTGCCGTCTTCCTGCTCTATAGCTCGACCACATTCACGCCCTTGGAGAAAGTAGGAGGAGAGTAGGATTAGGCCCATCGTCCGCTTCTTTCCCATCACACTACTACCGAGTCCTGGTCCAAAACAAAGTTTGTTGGACGCAGGGAAAAAGGGGAGCATGATGGTATAAGAGCGAGCGAAGTCTCATACGTCCAAGTTTCATACGGAAGTAAGGAGTGGGGGATGAAAGACTTATCTGGTCTTGTAGCCCCCGGCAACCTTGTCTTGCCGGGGTCGGAGCGTCGATGCGTCCTCTTTCTTCCAAACAGCTCAGCAGAAATGTCCATGCATCCTATGAACAAGATGGTGGAAAGGAAACAAAGAGACGCATACTCAACCTCTATGCTAGGGGTTAGCCGCCGCCAAGCACTATCAACCCTAACAGAGAAAGAGACTCAACCTAGCATGCATGCTAAAGCTTAAGGAGCCAGCGCTTCATTTATTTATGCCCAAGGTCTGCGCCTGGCTTTGCACGAAGGGTTACATGCTTTGCTGGCAAGGCTTGTACCAAAGGGTGGCTTGCCGGGGGGCCCGACAATCGCGCCTTACGGGTAAAACTTGCGAAGATGTTCGATATTCTAGGAATTGCTCACTGGAATACCATCTTCGGTCGCCAGGCGGACTGCGCCAGGCCTGATGACTTGTATTACTCGATAAGGGCCCTCCCACTTCGGCATCAACTTGTTGGAATTCTTGGCCGACTGAATGCGCCGAAGAACAAGGTCGCCTTCCCCAAAGCTTCAGGCATGAACCTTGCGGCTATGATAGCAGCGCAGGGCTTGCTGGTAGCGCGTTGCTCGCACAACCGCCCGAAGACGATCTTCCTCGAGGAGCGTTGCATCATCTTGCCGCAGCTGCTCTTGCTCAAGCTCATCATAAGCGAGCACTCGGGGTGACCCATATGTGAGTTCCATGGGGAGAACTACTTCTACCTCGTAGATGAGGGAGAAGGGTGTCTGGCTGGTGGCTCGATTTGGTGTCGTTCTGATTGACCAAAGAACCGCCAGCAATTCATCAATCCAGTGCCTTCCGCACTTGTGCAGCCTGTCAAAAGTCCTTGTCTGGAGGCCTCGCAGTACTTCATCATTTGCCCTCTCCGCCTGGCCGTTGCTTTGAGAATGCATGAAAGTGCGGCTTGTGAACTGCGTGCCGTTGTTGGTGATGACTCTGTTTGGTACACAAAAATGGCAAACTAGGCTTGTGAAGAACTTGACGGCTGATTGTGCTGTCACCTTTCTCACTGCTTCCACCTCTGGCCACTTTGTGAACTTGTCGATCGCAATGTACAAGTACTCAAAGCCCCCGACAACACGGAGAAAAGGGCCCAGTATGTCGAGCCCCCAGACCAAGAATGGCCAGGAAAGAGGGATTGTTTGGAGAGCTTGAGCTGGTTGATGAAGCTTCTTTGAATGGAACTGACACGCTTCACACTTAGTTACTAGTGCTGTTGCATCCTGGAGGGCAGTGGGTCAGAAGAAACCTTGCTGGAATGCCTTGCCGGCAAGGGCCCTCGACCCTATGTGGGAGCTACATATTCCTCCATGTATCTGTGCCAACAGCTCCAGTCCTTCCTCCCGGGGAGTGCAGTTTAATTTCACACCGTTCGGCCTTCTTCTGTACATGACATCATCGATGAACTGGTACATGGCAGACCGACGGGCTACTTTCTCCACTTCTTCCTGCTCCTCAGGAAGCTCCCCTGCTTGGAGAAATTGGACGGTATGATGTGCCCATGCCGGAGCTTGGGGCTCGACGGTAAGGACTAAAGGCATCTCCTCTGCCATAGGAGCAGCTGTCTCCACGGCCAGGGCTTGACGTCCTGCGAGAGTCTGTTGCCCTACGGCAGGCTCAGTGTCCCCGGCGACATCCTTGTCGGCGGCCCCTGGGGGTTCGGCAGGAAAGTACTCATCGGGGCCTGATTTCCTTCGCTTGTTCTGCTCTGTCGATGGTTCAACGGATGGTTGAGTTAATCAAAGCACAAAGGTACCTGGTTCCACAGGCAGTTTGAGGGCGGCGCGTTTTGACAAGTAGTCGGCGATGTTGTTCTCCGCTCGGGGAACATGCTCTGCTTGTATACCGTCAAAACGCTCCTCTAGCTTCCTCACTTCATCTACATATGCCTCCATCAACGGGCTCTGGTAATCTTTGTTAACTTGCTTGACGACAAGCTGTGAATCACCTCTGACAATGAGCTTCTTGATTCCGAGGTCTGCCCCAATCCTGAGACCAGCAAGCAGCCCCTCGTACTCGGCAGTGTTGTTCGTCATCCCTGTGGAAGTGCATCTAGACCACATACTTGAGGTGCTCTTTGGTGGGCGCAACAAGCAGTACACTAGCACCGGCGCCTTGCAGCGGGAAAGCTCCGTCAAAGTACATAACCCAGTTGTGACTTGTTTCCTTGCCGGGGAGAGTGGTCTCCTGGATCTCTTCGTCTGGCGTTGAGGTCCATTCTGCAACGAACTCCACCAAGACTCTACTCTGAATCGTTGAAGTGCTCTCAAAATTCAAACCAAAGCTCGACAGTTCCAAGGCCCATTCCCCAATCCTCCCGGCCGCATCTGGGTTATGCAATATCCATTGCAACGGGAGGCGGGTGACGACGGTAATTTCATGTGCTTGGAAGTAATGACGCAACTTGCTTGAGGCTATAAGGAGGCCGAAGAGCAATTTCTGCACACCGGAGTACCTTGACCTAGCCCCCCAGAAGAGGGAGCTGACAAAGTAAACTGGGTGCTGTTGTCGGTGTTCTGGGAACGGGGGTACCTAGACTTGCCTGCCTACGGCCCATGGCGTGGCTCGTCAGGCGGCCTGGTACGGCCCAACCTCTTTAGCAGCCACCCAAGACCCTCGTGAGGAGCCGAGCCTCACGAGGAGGACGACGCGAGACATCCCCTAGGGCGGCCTCGCTAGGCCGGCTCATGAGGATCGGAGATATCAAGGCAAGGGTATCTCACGAGGTCCTCGTGACGTGAGCAGTGATGACCAAGGCCAGGCGGGTGCCAGTGGGCGCAGAGTGCTAGTTTCCTCTTTGGTGCTAAAAGAGTAGGTGCAGGCGAGGAGTCCCGAGGCGTCAGGCAAAGGTTTCCATATCGGTGCAACGAGACCAAGACCAGCAGGACAGCAGAACGGAGGTCATCACGGAGCCCACGGTGGCGTCACCACCAGAGCCTTTGGTAGGCGAAGACCACCTTTTGTCAGGATAGCTTGTACTAGCTGTCCCCCTTCAAATTTGGCCATTGTGGGATCCCTTCCCGCTCAATATTTGGGAAGAGGACCCTGGCCACTATAAATAGGGCTAGCCACCACCATTGGGATCATCTCATCTTGAGTTGATCAGATAGAAGGCCACACACGACAAGCTCACTCGAGCACAATAACTCCTCTCCTCAGGAGGCAGTTCATCCATGTACTAGTTCTTCCTCAGCCTACAAGGCAATCCACCACACCACACTGGATTAGGGTATTACACAACAACGATGGCCCGAACCAGTATAAACCTTGTGTCCCTTGTTCTTTGGATCTGACGAGCTAGGCCTAGGGATCGGCAAGTAGACGAGCTAGGGCAGAAGGAGAGATCTTCATGTGCACCCCAGAGTTCGTTCCTCAAGGGTTTTGCCAGAACCCTAGATCTGACATTTGGCACGCCAGGTAGGGGTGTGCCGAAGTTTCCTCCACGTTTGTCCTGCTCTCCGTCCGCCAAATTCCCATGGCACACGTCCCTCCTCCGACCGGCTTGTCGGCCGCGCACGGCGGCGCTCCGGGCCACCGGGCCTTCACCCCCGCCTTATGACGGGTGCAGTGGCCACCCAGGTTTAGGCCAGATCATCCACCCCATTACAATGGGGCAGCGGACTCGACCGTCTTCCTCCAGGCTTACAAAGAGGCTGTCTTGGCGGCCGGTGGCAACAGCAAGGTCATGGCTAGCTAGCTCCCCATGGCGCTCACCGGCGTACCGCGCGCCTAGTTTTTCAGCTTGCCAGAATCATCCGTGGCGTCCTGGTAGGAGCTGCGCGACCTCTTCGTCGCATGCTTCGGGGCGCCGATGCCCCACGTCGCCGCGACCCTCCTCGGCGGCTCCCAAGCACCACCCTCCGGTCGCCACATCAAGCAGATCTTTCGCCAGGCGGGCGTCGCCCCATACGCCAGGGGGATCCTCATGGATGGGCGGCGCCCAAGACCGACCTCACCTTTGACTCAGGGGACCACCCCACTTCCATCATTGGCTCAGGTACTCTCCCGATGCTCTACACCCCCACCATCTGCAATGTGGGAGTCACCAAGACCCTTATAGACGGTGGGGTTGGCCTCAACGTGATTTCAGTGGAGGCTTTCAGCTTACTTCACGTGCCGCTCGAGCGGCTGTGCCCCACCAAGCCCTTCTCCGGAGTCAGTAGTGGTTCCACCAGCCCTCTGGGGCAGATCCGCCTCCCGGTCACCTTCGGCACTTGTGACAACCACTACACCGAGCTGATCGACTTCGACATCGCCCGTATCGGCCTCCCATACAACGCCATCCTCGGGTACCCTGCACTGGCTCAGTTCATGGCTGCGACCCATCCGGCCTATAACCTCATGAAGATACCGAGGAGCAGCGATGTCCTCACCGTGGCAGGGGACACCAAGGAAGCTTTGGCGGCCCTCAAGCGCGCCTTCCGGACCGCTGTGGCAGCACATCCGTCTGGTGAAGCCGCCCCTGGAACCGAGGGGGCTGCACCGGCGAAGAAGAAACAACTTTTCTCCCAAGACCGAGCCGAGACGAAGCAGGTGCCGGTGGATGAAGACGAGCCGTTAGGTGTTACCTTCACCATAGGAGCCGGTCTTTCCCCAGCTCAAGAAGAGGCGCTGATTGGATTCCTACGCGCGAACAAGGATGTGTTTGCGTGGGAACCCAAGGACCTAGCGGAAGTCCCGAGGGAGGTGATTGCGCATCACCTGAACGTATGCCCCAATATGCGCCCCGTAAAGCAGAAGGCCCGACGCCAATCTACGGAGAAGCAGTCCTTCATCATGTAGGAGACTCATAAGCTAGAGGCAGCGGGTGTCATCTGCGAGGTCCGGTACCCGGAGTGGCTGGCAAACCCCGTCGTCGTGCCCAAGAAAGGGGGAAAAGAGCGCATGTGTGTGGACTTCACCAACCTCAACAAAGCTTGTCCACAAGACCCATTTCCTCTGCCCCGCATCGACCAGATCATCAACTCCACCGCCGAGTGCGACCTATTGTGCTTCCTGGCTGCCTTCTCGGGTTACCACCAGATCAATATGGCGCTGCAAGATGTCGAGAAGACTGCCTTCCTCACCCCGTGCAGAGTATACTGCTACACCTGCATGCCGTTTGGGTTGCGGAATGCAGGAGCAACCTTTTAGCGGCCGATGCACATCGCACTAGGAAAACAGCTCAGGAGGAACGGCGAGTCATACGTAGATGACATCGTGGTAAAATCTCAGGAGGCCACAACCCTTATCACAGATCTGGAAGAAACCTTCGCCAACCTACGCAAGGTAGACCTGCGGCTCAACCTGGAAAAGTGCGTGTTTGGTGTCCCATCAGGCAAGCTTTTGGGCTTCCTGGTGTCGCACCGAGGGATTGAGGCAAACCCCGAGAAGGTCAAGGCCATAGAAAAGATGAGTCCGCCCAAGAACCTCAAGGAGATGCAGAAGTTGGCCGGCTGTGTAACATCGCTCGGGCGTTTCATCTCTAAGCTAGAGGAGAGAGCCCTCCATTTCTTCAAGCTGATGAAAAGGAAGGGGCCATTCGAATGGACCCCTAAGGCTGATGTGACGTTCGAAGACCTCAAGAGATACCTCATCAGCCCACTGGTAATGATGGCACCCAAACCTCAAGAACCATTGGTGCTTTACCTGGCCGCAACACCACATTCAGCCAGTGCAGCGTTGGTGGCTGTCCGAGAGGAGCGTCAGACAAGACCTTGCAACTCAAGAGCGGCACTCCCGAGGCCCCCATAGGGCTAGAGGATGACCACGTCTCGCAAGACGACTCTCCTAAGGCCACAACTGCCACAACTGATGACCGAGCCCCTGGAGCACCTTCACCCATTCAGACTACACAGCCACAAGCGAGTCAGGATTTCACTCCCATCACACACCTGGTGTACTTCGTTAGCACAATGCTCTGTGATGCCCGAGCATGCTACCCCATGCCACAGAAGCTCCTGCTTGCGCTCCTCATCGCTTCGCGTAAGCTGCGCCACTACTTCCAAGGCCACCCTATCAAGGTCGTCTCAGCTTACCCTCTGTAAAGGGTAATCCGGAGCCCAAATGCGGTAGGAAGGGTCGCCAAATGGAATATAGAGTTGCAGGCGTTCCAGCTGGAATTCAACACAACCAGAGTCATCAAGGGGGCCGCACTTGCTGACTTTGTGGCAGAATGGACCGACGCCCCAGGACCCGAAGCAAGTCAAAACCAGTCCCTCTCGCCGGGGAGCGAAGTGCCGGATGGCTGGGTCATGTACTTTGATGGCGCGTTCGCCCGCCAGGGCACGGAGGCTGGGGCAATGCTCATCTCGCCCACTCAAGACAAGCTCTACTTGCACATCACAATAAGCCTTGCAAGAAAATGACTAATGAGTTAGTCATGGGATGATGTATTACGGAACGAGTAAAGAGACTTACCGATAACGATATTGAACTAGGTATAGAGATACCGATGATCGAATCTCGGGCAAGTAACATACCGACGGACAAAGGGAATTGTGTATGTTGTCATTGCGGTTCGACCGATAAAGATCTTCGTAGAGTATGTAGGAGCCAATATGGGCATCCAGGTTTCTGCAGTTGGTTATTGACCGGAGAGGTATCTCGATCATGTCTACATAGTTCTCGATTGATACGTCTCCAACGTATCTACTTTTCCAAACACTTTTGCCCTTGTTTTGGACTCTAACTTGCATGATTTGAATGGAACTAACCCAGACTGACACTGTTTTCAGCAGAATTGCCATCGTGTAGTTTTTGTGCAGAAATAAGAAGTTCTCGGAATGACCTGAAAATTTACGGAGAATTATTTTGGAAAATATAAAAAATACCTGCGAGAAGATCTAGACCAGCGGGCCCACACCCTGTCCACGAGGGTGGGGGGCACGCCCCCTCCCCTAGGGAGCACCCCCTGCCTCGTGGGCCCCCTGGTGCTCCACCGACGTATCTCCGGATCCCATATATTCACTTTCGGGGAGAAAAAATCAGAGAGGAAGAATTATCGCGTTTTACGATACAGAGCCGCCGCCAAGCCCTAATCTCTCTCGGGAGGGTTGATCTAGAGTCCGTTCGGGGCTCCGGAGAGTGGAGATCGTCGCCATCGTCATCATCAACCTTCCTCCATCACCAATTCCATGATGCTCACCGCCGTGCGTGAGTAATTCCATCGTAGGCTTGCTGGACAGTGATGGGTTGGATGGGATCTATTATGTAATCGAGTTAGTTTTGTTAGGGTTTGATCCCTAGTATCCACTATGTTCTGAGATTGATGTTGCTATGACTTTGCTATGCTTAATTCTTGTCACTAGGGCCCGAGTGCCATGATTTTAGATCTGAACCTATTATGTTTTCATGAATATATGTGTGTTCTTGATCCTATCTTGCAAGTCTATAGTCACCTACTATGTGTTATGATCCGGCAACCCCGAAGTGACAACAATCGGGACCACTCCCGGTGATGACCATAGTTTGAGGAGTTCATGTATTCACTATGTGTTAATGCTTTGGTCCGGTACTCTATTAAAAGGAGGACTTAATATCCCTTAGTTTCCAATAGGACCCCGCTGCCACGGGAGGGTAGGACAAAAGATGTCATGCAAGTTCTTTTCCATAAACACGTATGACTATATTCCGAATACATGCCTACATTACATTGATGAACTGGAGCTAGTTCTGTGTCACCCTAGGTTATAACTTCTACATGATGAATTGCATCCGACATAACTCCCCATCACCGGTCCAATGCCTACGAGCTTTTCACATATTGCTTGTTGCTTATTTACTTTACCGCTGCTACTATTACAAAAACTACAAAAACACTATCGTTACTTTTATTGCCGCTACCACTATCTCCATATTACTGTGCTACTAAACTACCTTGCTATAGATACTAAGTTTCTAGGTGTGGTTGAATTGACAACTCAGCTGCTAATACTTAAGAGTATTCTTTGGCTCCCCTTGTGCCGAATCAATAAATTTGGGTTGAATACTTTACCCTCGAAAACTGTTGCGATCCCCTACACTTGCGGGTTATCACCGTGCAACTCTGCTTTGAGCCGGGCGACAAGGTCTCTAACAACATCGCGGAGTACGAGGGCCTCATCGCTGGCCTCAAGGCGACAAGGGCCCTGGGAGTGAAACGCCTCGTCATCAGGGGCGACTCCCAGCTCCTGGTCAACTTCTCCAACAAGGTGTACG
The DNA here is from genome assembly GCA_902687465.1 of Secale cereale. NCBI lineage: Eukaryota > Viridiplantae > Streptophyta > Magnoliopsida > Poales > Poaceae > Secale > Secale cereale. The sequence continues at coordinate 155,859,825 of LR738715.1, read as the reverse complement.
AGCCGAAGATTGACTTCAATGAGTATCTACTGGTTATGATTGGCTTCATTCCTTCTTCCATTATGATCCCTACTGCCTAGCTGCTATTAGTCTTCGTGCTCTCACTTTATTGAATACTTGACTATGGCTTGTCTAGTGTAGTCCACTTTCCGTTGCATACGAATAGGATTGAGTTTATCTTTTGTCTTCAAAACTATCATGTATTGAAGCATTTCATAAAAATCCCCTATTCACCCCCTCTAGTTGATATACTGCACTTTCAATTGGTATCAGAGCAAGGTACTCCCTTGTTCTGTGTGATTCGGTTTAACCACCTGGAGTTTTAGCTATGTCGACTGCAGGGATAATCAAAGTCTCCGCTGCGTGCCCCGTCTTCGATGGCACCAAATATCCCTACTGGAAGAACAAGATGCGCATGCACCTTGAAGCCATTGACGTGGACCTCTGGTTTGTCGTCAAGAACAGCGTTCCCAAGACTGGTGAAGGTATCACCCCTACTGATGTCAAGAGGCTCGTTCAACTGGATTCAACGGCCAAAAACATCATCTGTGGTCATCTGATCAAAGGATAGTATGGTCGTGTAAGTGCTCTGGACACGTCAAAGGAAGTCTGGGACTGGCTCTCAAAGGTCAATGAAGGAGTCTCTAGCCAGAGAGATCAAAGGATCATCGTTCTTCGCAATCTCTTCAATCGCTTCAAGAGAAATGACAATGAGAATGTCCAGCACACATTTGATCGTCTCACTGACATCACAAATGAGCTTCAAGCACTTGGCGCCACTGAGATCACCAAGCATGAAATCGTCAAGACTCTTCTGAGATCACTCGACAGCTCATTTGATATCCTTGCCTTGATGATTCAAGAACGCCCTGACTTCAAGACTCTCGATCCGTCTGATATACTTGAGAGGCTCAACACACATGAGTTATAGCTATCTGAGAAACATGACATATATGGTCCCAACTATGGCCGATCTCGCGCCTTAAAGGCAAAAGCTGTTTCTTCATCTGAAGAAGAATCTGACTGCAGTTCTGATGATCCTGAAGACATTGGAAAGGAGCTTGCCATGCTTGTGAAGAAGTTCCAGAAATTCACTAGTAAGAAAGGCTTCAGAAAGTCTTCAAGATCCAGCTCAAGAAATGATGAAGCTTCTACCCATGACTACAAGAAGAGAACATGTCATAAGTGCAAGAAACCTGGTCACTACATCTCTGAGTGTCCTCAGTGGGACAATGAGAAGAAAAAGAAGAAGAGCAAGGAATATGATTCTGATGACAAGAAAAAGAAGAAATACTCAAAATCTTCTTCTAAGTCTTCATCAAAGTATTCATCACACAAGAAGAATTCATCTGGCTAGGCTCGCGCGTTTGTTGTCAAGGAGATGGATTCTGAGGAAGAGTCTGCTTCTGAAGAGGCGAAGGTGGAGTCGGAGGAGGAGTTTGATTCTGGTGCTGCGAGTCTGGCTCTAGCCACTGCCTATGTGGGCAAGTCCATCTTCAACACTGAAGACAATGGCCCCGTCCCCAACATTGATGATGAGGACGACGACTCTGCTCCCACCTACTGCTTCATGGCACGCGGTGCCAAGGTAAAATCACGCGATGCTTACTTTCAAACATCCAGTGAAGATGACTCTAATTGTGAATCAAAACCTAGCTACAAAACACTTGCTAAAATTGCCACTGAACAGCAGAAAGCCATGGAACATATTCAAAAACTGTTAGACAAAAGCGATGACCTGTTGGACGCGGAAATGACCCGTTCTCAGTCCTTAATTGAAGACATAAAAAATCTTCATGTTAAGTACAAGGAACTTGAAGGTCTTTATGAATCGCTCTCAAAAACTCATGAAAAGCTTTCCCATGATTACATTCAAAGGAAACGAGAACTTGAGAAATTGAAAGCGGCTCATGAAGACCTTCAAAAAGAAAATGAGTCACTCCGCGCACAACTGATCAGCTCCACTCACGAAGAGTTTGAACCACCATGTCTAAAATGCATTGAGCGTGATAACGCTACATCTGTTGCTGAATGTTCTACTACTGCCACTGTTGCAATATCTTCAACTACTGATGTGGTAACTAACCCCTCTGCTGAGAATACCACTACTATTGCTGATGAAAATGCTAGGTTGAAGACTTTGCTTGAGACAGGGATGTACGAAAGCCTCAAAGGGCATCAGACTCTATGTGATGTCCTCAAAAAGCAGATACTGAACCGAAACCCTAGGAAAGAGGGTGTTGGGTTTGATAGGAAAATGAATGTTGATGGTTCATACTGGAAGCCTGAGCAGTATCCCAAAACCACATGGGTTGCTGCAAAGGAACCTTCAGTGGATCCATCTTCCCTATCTGGCTTCACTTGTGCTAATCCAGCTATCATTGATGAATCCTTTGATGCAAACTATAAACTGTTTAAGAATCAAAATGGTGAAGTGTTTGCCAGGTATATTGGTACTAACTGCAGGAACGGGCCACCTATGAAGAAGATCTGGGTACCCAAAAGTTGTCTTGAGAAACTTCCAGCAAAAGTTATCATGACACCTCCTGGGAAGAAGACAAACCCCATACCAAAGGCTTCATATGGTCCTAAGGCTTCATACAGACAAAGGACTCATCTGAGTCACCCTAACGCGGATGTTTTGCAGGGAAACCATACTCAGACCCGCGAATATGAGCGTGTTTCTTCAAACCACTATATTCACAAAACAAAGAATTTTTCTGCCTATTCTTATGAGTATTATTCTCCTCCTGCAAGATTATTTGCTAGGGCTCCAAAGCCAAAATTCTCAGATGCTGCTCTTAGACTCATTGCTTCTAAGCCACCCTGAAAATGTGGGTGGTTAAGAAGATCTAACTTTCTCTTGCAGGGAAAGGTCTCCAGCCGAAAACCAAAAGCTTCTGATGCTAATGCTGGGAACCTAAAACACTTGTTGGGCACAAGATCAAATGCCCAAATGACTTACTGCTCATACTGCTCATGAATCACTTGCTAAACATCTTATCAGTCCTAATCTTCGTCTGAGCTTTCATAATCCACTTATACGTCAAATGTTTATGCTTCATAATGGCTTTTGGTGAAGCCTATCCTCCTAACTGCACTGTAGGGAGTGACACCAAAGTCTTTAGAATGGATTATGGATAGCGGATGCACAAATCATATGACTGGTGATCGGAATCTTCTCATGGACTCAACCTGTTGGGCAACGTAGTATTTTCAAAATTTTCCTACGATCACGCAAGATCTATCTACTAGATGCATAGCAACGAGACGGGAGAGTGTGTCTACGTACCCTCGTAGACCGGGAGCGAAAGCGTCAAGTGACGCGGTTGATGTAGTCGAACTTCTTCGCAATCCAACCGATCAAGCACCGAACGTACGGCACCTCCGCGTTCAGCACACGTTCAGCTTGATGACGTCCCACGAGCTCTTGATCCAGTTGAGCTTCACGGGAGAGTTTCGTCAGCACGACGGCGTGGTGACGGATATGATGTATCTACCGGCGCAGGGCTTCGCCTAAGCACTGCAACGGTATGACCGAGGTGTGTTTCTATGGAGGGGGCACCGTACATGGCTAGAACAATTCAACTTGTGTGTCCTAGGGTGCCCCCCTGCCCCCGTATATAAAGGAGCAAGGGAGAGGCCGGCCCTAGAGGGGGCGCGCCAAGTGTGGGGAGTCCTACTAGGACTCCCAAGTCCTAGTAGGATTCCCCTTTCCTTTCCGGAGTAGGAGAGAAGGAAAGAGGTGGAGAGGGAGAAGGAAAAGGGGGCTGCACCCCTTGTCCAATTCGGACCAGAGGGGAGGCACGCGCCTCCTTCCTTTTGGCCTTTCTCCTCTATTCCCGTATGGCCCAATAAGGCCCATATACTCCGAAAAATACCCGAATCACTCGGAACCTTTCCGATGTCCGAATATAGTCGTCCAATATATCGATCTTTACGTCTCAACCATTTCGAGACTCCTCGTCATGTCCCCGGTCTCATCCGGGACTCCGAACTCCTTCGGTACATCAAAACTCATAAACTCATAATACCGATCGTCATCAAACGTTAAGCGTGCGGACCCTACGGGTTCGAGAACTATGTAGACATGACCGAGACTCATCTCCGGTCAATAACCAATAGCGGAACCTGGATGCTCATATTGGTTCCTACATATTCTACGAAGATCTTTATCGGTCAAACCGCATAACACCATACGTTGTTCCTTTTGTCATCGGTATGTTACTTGCCCGAGATTCGATCGTCGGTATCTCTATACCTAGTTCAATCTCGTTACCGGCAAGTCTCTTTTACTCGTTCCGTAACACATCATCTCGTGACTATCTCATTAGTCTTTTGCTTGCAAGGCTTATTATGATGTGTGTTACCGAGAGGGCCCAGAGATACCTCTCCGACACTCGGAGTGACAAATCCTAATCTTGATCTATGCCAACACCACGAATACTTTTGGAGACACCTGTAGAGCATCTTTATGATCACCCAGTTACGGTGTGACGTTTGATAGCACACAAGGTGTTCCTACGGTATTCGGGAGTTGCATAATCTCATAGTCATAGGAACATGTATAAGTCATGAAGAAAGCAATAGCAGTAAAACTAAACGATCATAGTGCTATGCTAACGGATGGGTCTTGTCCATCACATCATTCTCCTAATGATGTGATCCCGTTGATCAAATGACAACTCATGTATATGGCTAGGAAACATAACCATCTTTGATCAATGAGCTAGTCTAGTAGAGGCATACTAGGGACATACTGTTTTGTCTATGTATTCACACATGTACTAAGTTTCCGGTTAATACAATTCTAGCATGAATAATAAACATTTATCATGATATAAGGAAATATAAATAACAACTTTATTATTGCCTCTAGGGCATATTTCCTTCAGTCTCCCACTTGCACTAGAGTCAATAATCTAGTTCACATCGCCATGTGATTTAATACCGATAGTTCACATCGTTATGTGAATAACACCCATAGTTCACATCACCATGTGACCAACACCCAAAGGGTTTACTAGAGTCAATAATCTAGTTCACATCGCTATGTGATTAATACCCAAGAGTAATAAGGTGTGATCATGTTTTGCTTGTGAGAGAAGTTTAGTCAACGGGTCTGTCACATTCAGATCCGTATGTATTTCGCAAATTTCTATGTCTACAATGCTCTGCATGGAGCTACTCTAGCTAATTGCTCCCACTTTCAATACGCATCCAGATTGATACTTAGAGTCATCTGGATTTAGTGTCAAAGCTTGCATCGGCGTAACCCTTTACGACGAACTCTTTATCACCTCCATAATCGAGAAACATTTCCTTAGTCATCCAGTTACTAAGGACAATTTTGACCGCTGTACAGTGATCTACTCCTGGATCACTATTGTACCCCCTTGACAAACTCATGGCAAGGTATACAACATGTTTGGTACACAGCATGGCATACTTTATAGAACCTATGGCTGAGGCATAGGGAATGACTTTCATTCTCTCTATATTTTTCTGCCGTGGTCTGGCTTTGAGTCTTACTCAACTTCACACCTTACAAGTCAGGCAAGAACTCCTTCTTTGACTGATCCATTTTGAACTACTTCAAAATCTTATCAAGGTATGTACTTATCGAAAGTCTTATCAAGCGTCTTGATCTATCTCTATAGATCTTGATGCCCAATATGTAAGCAGCTTCACCAAGGTCTTTCTTTGAAAAACTCCTTTCAAACACTCCTTTATGCTTTCCAGAAAATTCTACATCATTTCCGATCGACAATATGTCATTCACATATACTTATCAGAAAGGTTGTAGTGCTCCCACTCACTTCTTGTAAATACATGCTTCTCCAAAAGTCTGTATAAAACCATATGCTTTGATCACCTCATCAAAGCGTATATTCCAACTCCGAGATGCTTGCACCAGTCCATAGATGGATCGCTGGAGCTTGCATACTTTGTTAGCACCTTTTGGATCGACAAAACCTTCTGGTTGCATCATATACAACTCTTCTTTGAGATATCCATTTAGGAATGCAGTTTTGACATCCATTTGCCAGATTTCATAATCATAAAATGCGGCAATTGCTAACATGATTCGGACAGACTTAAGCATCGCTACAGGTGAGAAAGTCTCATCGTAGTCAACTCCTTGAACTTGTCGAAAACCTTTTGCAACAAGTCGAGCTTTGTAAACAGTAATATTACCGTCTGCGTCGGTCTTCCTCTTGAAGATCCATTTATTTTCGATGGCTTGCCGATCATCGGGCAAGTCAACCAAAGTCTACACTTTGTTCTCATACATGGATCCCATCTCAGATTTCATGGCTTCAAGCCATTTTGCGGAATCTGGGCTCATCATCGCTTCCTCATAGTTCGTAGGTTCATCATGCTCTAGTAACATGATTTACAGAACTGGGTTGTGTTGGGGAACGTAGTATTTAAAAATTTTCCTACGATCACGCAAGATCTATCTACCAGATGCATAGCAACGAGAGGGAAGAGTGTGTCTACGTACCCTCGTAGACCGGAAGCGGAAGCGTCAAGTGACGCGGTTGATGTAGTCGAACTTCTTCGCGATTCAACTGATCAAGCACCGAACGTACGGCACCTCCGCGTTCAGCACACGTTCAGCTTGATGACGTCCCACGAGCTCTTGATCCAGTTGAGCTTCACGGGAGTGTTTCGTCAGCACGACGGCGTGGTGACGGATATGATGTATTCACCGGCGTAGGGCTTCGCCTAAGCACCGCGACGGTATGACCGAGGTGTGTTTCTATGGAGGGGGGCACCGCACACGGCTGGAACAATTCAACTTGTGTCTTTGGGTGCCCCCCTGCCCCCGTATATAAAGGAGGGAGGGAGAGGCCGGCCCTAGAGGGGGCGCGCCAAGTGTGGGGAGTCCTACTAGGACTCCCAAGTCCTAGTAGGATTCCCCTTTCCTTTCCGGAGTAGGAGAGAAGGAAAGAGGGGGAGAGGGAGAAGGAAAAGGGGGCTGCACCCCTTGTCCAATTCGGACTAGAAGGGGGGCACGCGCCTCCTTCCTTTTGGCCTCTCTCTTCTATTCCCGTAACTCCCCGGTACTCCGAAAATACCCGAATCACTCGGAACCTTTCCGATGTCCGAATATAGTCGTCCAATATATCGATTTTTACGTCTCGACCATTTCGAGACTCCTCGTCATGTCCCCGGTCTCATCCGGGACTCCGAACTCCTTCGGTACATCAAAACTCATAAACTCATAATACCGATCGTCATCAAACGTTAAGCGTGCGGACCCTACGGGTTCGAGAACTATGTAGACATGACCGAGACTCATCTCCGTTCAATAACCAATAGCGGAACCTGGATGCTCATATTGGCTCCTACATATTCTATGAAGATCTTTATCGGTCAAACCGCATAACAACATACGTTGTTCCCTTTGTCATCGGTATGTTACTTGCCCGAGATTCGATCGTCGGTATCTCAATACCTAGTTCAATCTCGTTACCGGCAAGTCTCTTTACTCGTTCCGTAATACATCATCCTGCAACTAACTCATTAGCTGCAATGCTTGCAAGGCTTATAGTGATGTGCATTACCGAGTGGGCCCAGAGATACCTCTCCGACAATCGGAGTGACAAATCCTAATCTCGAAATACGCCAACCCAACAAGTACCTTCGGAGACACCTGTAGAGTACCTTTATAATCACCCAGTTACGTTGTGACGTTTGGTAGCACACAAAGTGTTCCTCCGGTATTCGGGAGTTGCATAATCTCATAGTCATAGGAACATGTATAAGTCATGAAGAAAGCAATAGCTGTAAAACTTAAACGATCATAGTGCTAAGCTAACGGATGGGTCTTGTCCATCACATCATTCTCCTAATGATGTGATCCCGTTGATCAAATGACAACTCATGTCTATGGCTAGGAAACATAACCATCTTTGATCAATGAGCTAGTCTAGTAGAGGCATACTAGGGACACTCTGTTTTGTCTATGTATTCACACATGTACTAAGTTTCCGTTTAATACAATTCTAGCATGAATAATAAACATTTATCATGATATAAGGAAATATAAATAACAACTTTATTATTGCCTCTAGGGCATATTTCCTTCAGTCTCCCACTTGCACTAGAGTCAATAATCTAGCTCACATCGCCATGTGATTTAATACCGATAGTTCACATCGTTATGTGAATAACACCCATAGTTCACATCGCCATGTGACCAACACCCAAAGGGTTTACTAGAGTCAATAATCTAGTTCACATCGCTATGTGATTAATACCCAAGAGTAATAAGGTGTGATTATGTTTTGCTTGTGAGAGAAGTTTAGTCAACGGGTCTGTCACATTCAGATCCGTATGTATTTCGCAAATTTCTATGTCTACAATGCTCTGCATGGAGCTACTCTAGCTAATTGCTACCACTTTCAATACGCATCCAGATTGATACTTAGAGTCACCTGGATTTAGTGTCAAAGCTTGCATCGGCGTAACCCTTTACGACGAACTCTTTATCACCTCCATAATCGAGAAATATTTCCTTAGTCATCCAATTACTAAGGATAATTTTGACCGCTGTACAGTGATCTACTCCTGGATCACTATTGTACCTCCCTGTCAAACTCATGGCAAGGTACACAACGTGTTTTGTACACAGCATGGCATACTTTATAGAACCTATGGCTGAGGCATAGGGAATGACTTTCATTCTCTCTATATTTTTCTGCCGTGGTCTGGCTTTGAGTCTTACTCAACTTCACACCTTACAAGTCAGGCAAGAACTCCTTCTTTGACTGATCCATTTTGAACTACTTCAAAATCTTATCAAGGTATGTACTCATCGAAAGTCTTATCAAGCGTCTTGATCTATCTCTATAGATCTTGATGCCCAATATGTTAGCAGCTTCACCAAGGCCTTTCTTTGAAAAACTCCTTTCAAACACTCCTTTATGCTTTCCAGAAAATTCTACATAATTTCCGATCGACAATATGTCATTCACATATACTTATCAGAAAGGTTGTAGTGCTCCCACTCACTTCTTGTAAATACAGGCTTCACTGCAAGTCTGTATAAATCTATATGCTTTGATCAACTTATCAAAGCGTATATTCCAACTCCGAGATGCTTGCACCAGTCCATAGATGGATCGCTGGAGCTTGCACATTTTGTTAGCACCTTTAGGATTGACAAAACCTTCTGGTTGCATCATATACACCTCTTCTTTAATAAATCCATTAAAGAATGCAGTTTTGTTATCCATTTGCCAGATTTCATAAAATGCGGCAATTGCTAACATGATTCGGACAGACTTAGGCATCGCTACGGGTGAGAAAGTCTCATCGTAGTCAACTCCTTGAACTTGTTGAAAAACTTTCACAACAAGTCGAGCTTTGTAAACAGTAACATTACTGTCAGCGTCAGTCTTCCTCTTGAAGATCCATTTATTTTCGATGGCTTGCCGATCATCGGGCAAGTCAACCAAAGTCCACACTTTGTTCTCATACATGGATCCCATCTCAGATTTCATGGCCTCAAGCCATTTTGCGGAATCTGGGCTCATCATCGCTTCCTCATAGTTCGTAGGTTCATCATGGTCTAGTAACATGACTTCCAGAACCGGGTTGCCGTACCACTCTAATGCGGAACGAACTCTGGTTGATCTACGAAGTTCAGCAGAAACTTGATCTGAAGTTTCATGATCATCATCATTAGCTTCCTCACTAATTGGTGTAGGAATCACTGGAACTAGTTTCTGTGATGTTCCACTTTCCAATTCGGGAGAAGGTACAACTACCTCATCAAGTTCTACTTTCCTCCCACTCACTTCTTTCGAGAGAAACTCCTTCTCTAGAAAGGATCCACTCTTAGCAACAAAGGCCTTGCCTTCGGATCTGTGATAGAAGGTGTACCCAACAGTTTCTTTTGGGTATCCTATGAAGATTTACTTCTCCGATTTGGGTTCGAGCTTATCATGTTGAAACTTTTTCACATAAGCATCGCAGTCCCAAACTTAAAGAAATGACAGCTTAGGTTTCTCGTCAAACCACAGTTCATACGGTGTCATCTCCACGGATTTAGATGGTGCCCTATTTAACGTGAATGTAGCTGTCTCTAATGCATAACCCCAAAAGCGATAGTGGTAGATCGGTAAGAGACATCATCGATCGCACCATATCTAATAAAGTACGGTTATGACGTTCGGACACACCATTACACTGTGGTGTTCCAGGTGGCGTGAGTAGTGAAACTATTTCACATTGTTTTTACTGAAGGCCAAACTTGCTAACTCAAATATTTTACTTCTACGATCATATCGTAGAAACTCTTATTTTCTTGTTACGATGATTCTCCACTTCACTCTGAAATTCTTTGAACTTTTCAAATGTTTCAGACTTGTGCTTCATTAAGTAGATATACCCATATCTGCTCAAATCATCAGTGAAGGTCAGAAAATAACGATACCCGTCGCGAGCTTCAACACTCATTGTTCACATACATCTGTATGTATGATCTCCAACAAATCTGTTGCTCGCTCCATTGTTCCAGAGAACGGAGTTTTAGTCATCTTGCCCATGAGGCATGGTTCGCAAGCACCAAGTGATTCATAATCAAGTGATTCCAAAAGTCCATCACTATGGAGTTTCTTCATGCGCTTTACACCGTTATGACCTAAACGGCAGTGCCACAAATAAGTTGCACTATCATTATTAACCTTGCATCTTTTGGCTTCAATATTATGAATATGTGTATCACACGATCGAGATCCAACAAACCATTTTCATTGGGTGTATGACCATAGAAGGTTTTATTCATGTAAACAGAACAACAATTATTCTCTAACTTACATGAATAACCGTATTGCAATAAACATGATCAAATCATATTCATGCTTTAACGCAAATGCCAAATAACATTTATTTAGGTTCTACACTAATCCCGAAAGTATAGGGAGTGTGCGATGATGATCATATCAATCTTGGAACCACTTCCAACACACATCGTCACTTCACCTTTAACTAGTTTCTGTTCATTATGCAACTCCCATTTCGAGTTACTACTCTTTAGCAACTGAACCAGTATCAAATACTTAGGGGTTGCTATGAACACTAGTAAAATACACATCAATAATCTGTATATCAAAATATACCTTTGTTCACTTTGCCATCCTTCTTATCCGCCAAGTATCTAGGGTAGTTCCACTTCCAGTGACCATTTCCTTTGCAGTAGAAGCACTTAGTTTCAGGCTTGAGTTTTAGCTTTGGGTTTCTTCACGGGAGTGACAACTTGCTTGTCATTCTTCTTGAAGTTCCCCTGCTATCCCTTTGCCCTTTACTTGAAACAAGTGGTCTTGTTAACCATCAACACTTGATGCTTTTTCATGATTTCTACCTTCGCCGACTTCAGCATCGCGAAGAGCTCGGGAATTACTTTCGTCATCCCTTGCATATTATAGTTCATCACAAAGTTCTACTAACTTGGTGATAGTGACTAGAGAACTTTGTCAATTACTATCTTATCTAGAAGATTAACTCCCACTTGATTCAAGTAATTGTAGTACCCAGACAATCTGAGCACATGCTCACTGGTTGAGCTATTCTCCTCCATTTTGTAGGCAAAGTACTGTCAGAAGTCTTATACCTCTCGACACGGGCATGAGTATGAAATACTAATTTCAACTCTTGGAACATCTTATATGCTCTGTGGCGTTCAAAACGTTTTTGAAGTCCCGGTTCTAAGCCGTAAAGCATGGTGCACTTAAACTATCATGTAGTCATCATACCGAGCTTTTGTCAAAACGTTCATAACGTCTACATCTGCTCCTGCAATAGGTCTGTCACCTCGCGGTGCATCAAGGACATAATTCTCTGTGCAGCAATGAGGATAATCCTTAGATCACGGAACAATTCCGCATCATTGCTACTAACATCTTTCAACTTTGTTTTCTCTAGGAACATATAAAAATAATAATAAACGGGGAGCAACATCGTGAGCTATTGATCTACAACATATATATGCTAATACTACAAGGACTAAGTTCATGATAAATTAAAGTTCAATTTAATCATATTACTTAAGAACTCCCACTTAGATAGACATCCCTCTAGTCATCTAAGTGATCACGTGATCCAAATCAACTAAACCATGTCCGATCATCACGTGAGATGGAGTAGTTTCAATGGTGAACATCTTATGTTGATCATATCTACTATATGATTCACGCTCGACCTTTCGGTCTCCAGTGTTCCGAGGCCATATCTGCATATGCTAGGCTCGTCAAGTTTAACCCGAGTATTCTGCGTGTGCAAAACTGGCTTACACCCGTTGTATTTGAACGTAGAGCTTATCACACCCGATCATCACATGGTGTCTCGGCACGACGAACTTTCGCAACGGTGCATACTCAGGGAGAACACTTATACCTTGAAATTTAGTAAGGGATCATCTTATAATGCTACCGTCGTTCTAAGCAAAATAAGAAGCATAATAAGATAAACATCACATGCAATCAAAATATGTGACATGATATGGCCATCATCATCTTGTGCTTTTGATCTCCATCTCCAAAGCACCGTCATGATCACCTTCGTCACCGGCGCGAAACCTTGATCTCCATCGTAGCATCGTTGTCGTCTCGCCAACTATTGCTTCTACGACTATCACTACCGCTTAGTGATAAAGTAAAGCAATTACATGGCGATTGCATTTCATACAATAAAGCGACAACCATATGGCTCCTGCCAGTTGCCGATAACATTACAAAACATGATCATCTCATACAAAACCGTATAACTCATCATGTCTTGACCATATCACATCACAACATGCCCTGCAAAAACAAGTTAGACGTCCTCTACTTTGTTGTTGCAAGTTTTACGTGGCTGCTACGGGCTTAGCAAGAACCGTTCTTACCTACGCATACAAAACCACAACGATGTTTCGTCAAGTATGTGCTGTTTTAAGCTTCACAAGGACCGGGCGTAGCCACACTTGATTTAGCTAAAGTGAGAGAGACAGACACCCGCCAGTCACCTTTAAGCATCGAGTGCTCGTAACGGTGAAACCAGTCTCGCGTAAGCGTACGCGTAATGTCGGTCCGGGCCGCTTCATCTCACAATACCGCCGAAGCAAAGTATGACATGCTGGTAAGCAGTATGACTAGTATCACCCACAACTCATTGTGTTCTACTCGTGCATATCATCTATGCATAGACCTGGCTCATGATGCCACTGTTTGAATAACGTAGTATTTTCAAAATTTTCCTACGATCACGCAAGATCTATCTACTAGATGCATAGCAACGAGAGGGGAGAGTGTGTGTATGTACCCTCGTAGACCGGGAGCGGAAGCGTCAAGTGACGCGGTTGATGTAGTCGAACTTCTTCGCGATCCAACCGATCAAGCACCGAATGTACGACACCTCCGCGTTCAGCACACGTTCAGCTTGATGACGTCCCACGAGCTCTTGATCCAGTTGAGCTTCACGGGAGAGTTTCGTCAGCACGACGGCGTGGTGACGGATATGATGTATCTACCGGCGCAGGGCTTCGCCTAAGCACTGCAACGGTATGACCGAGGTGTGTTTCTGTGGAGGGGGGCACCGTACACGGCTAGAACAATTCAACTTGTGTGTCCTAGGATGCCCCCCAGCCCCCGTATATAAAGGAGCAAGGGAGAGGCCGACCCTAGAGGGGGCGCGCCAAGTGTGGGGAGTCCTACTAGGACTCCCAAGTCCTAGTAGGATTCCCCTTTCCTTTCCGGAGTAGGAGAGAAGGAAAGAGGTGGAGAGGGAGAAGGAAAAGGGGGCTGCACCCCTTGTCCAATTCGGACCAGAGGGGAGGCACGTGCCTCCTTCCTTTTGGCCTTTCTCTTCTACTCCCGTATGGCCCAATAAGGCCCATATACTCCGAAAAATACCCGAATCACTCGGAACCTTTCCGATGTCCGAATATAGTCGTCCAATATATCGATCTTTACGTCTCGACCATTTCGAGACTCCTCGTCATGTCCCCGGTCTCATCCGGGACTCCGAACTCCTTCGGTACATCAAAACTCATAAACTCATAATACCGATCATCATCAAACGTTAAGCGTGCGGACCCTACAGGTTCAAGAACTATGTAGACATGACCGAGACTCATCTCCGGTCAATAACCAATAGCGGAACCTGGATGCTCATATTGGTTCCTACATATTCTATGAAGATCTTTATCGGTCAAACCGCATAACAACATACGTTGTTCCTTTTGTCATCGGTATGTTACTTGCCCGAGATTCGATCGTCGGTATCTCTATACCTAGTTCAATCTCGTTACCGGCAAGTCTCTTTTACTCGTTCCGTAACACATCATCTCGTGACTATCTCATTAGTCTTTTGCTTGCAAGGCTTATTATGATGTGTGTTACCGAGAGGGCCCAGAGATACCTCTCCGACACTCGGAGTGACAAATCCTAATCTTGATCTATGCCAACACCACGAATACTTTTGGAGACACCTGTAGAGCATCTTTATGATCACCCAGTTACGTTGTGACGTTTGATAGCACACAAGGTGTTCCTACGGTATTCAGGAGTTGCATAATCTCATAGTCATAGGAACATGTATAAGTCATGAAGAAAGCAATAGCAGTAAAACTAAACGATCATAGTGCTATGCTAACGGATGGGTCTTGTCCATCACATCATTCTCCTAATGATGTGATCCCGTTGATCAAATGACAACTCATGTATATGGCTAGGAAACATAACCATCTTTGATCAATGAGCTAGTCTAGTAGAGGCATACTAGGGACATACTGTTTTGTCTATGTATTCACACATGTACTAAGTTTCCGGTTAATACAATTCTAGCATGAATAATAAACATTTATCATGATATAAGGAAATATAAATAACAACTTTATTATTGCCTCTAGGGCATATTTCCTTCACAACCTTACGTCCATCTAACAAGAGTCACATCACATTTGCTGATACTCGTAAAAGCAAAGTGTTGGGTCTAGGTAGAGTTGCAATCTCAAGAGATCAGCACATGGATAAAGTCATGCTTGTTGAATCTCTTGGCTTCAACTTAATGTCTGTCTCAATGCTTTGTGACTTAAACATGATTGTGATCTTTGGAAAATTTCGTTGCCTTGTACTAATGGAATCTGACAAGTCTTTAGTATTTGAAGGATACAGAAAAGGTGATCTGCATATGGTAGATTTCTCAGCTGGACCACAGATGGCCGTATGTCTTCTAGCAAAAGCTTCAGAGTGCTGGCTCTGGCATCGGAGACTAGGACATGCTAGCATGAGGAACTTGCACACTCTCGCAAAGAAGAAGCATGTCGTAGGCATCGAGGAAGTCAAGTTCAAGAAAGATCATCTATGTGGTGCCTGTGAAGCTGGGAAGATGACTAGAGCCAAACATCCCTCGAAGACAATCATGATGACATCCAAACCCTTCGAGCTGCTTCACATGGACTTATTTGGCCCTACTCACTACTCCACATTCTCTACCACAGCCTATCTCTATGGCTTCGTCATTGTTGATGATTATTCAAGATACACATGGGTGCACATAATACTCTACAAGACAGAAGTGCAAGATGTCTTCAGACGCTTCGCCAACCGTGCCATGAACAACTATGGCGTCAAGATCAAGCATATCAGAAGTGACAATGGCACTGAGTTCAAGAACACTGGCCTTGATCTTTATCTGGATGAAATGGGAATCACTCATGAATTCTCAGCCCCGTATACACCTCAGCAAAATGGGATCGTTGAGCGCAAGAACAGAACTCTAATTGAGATGGCTCGAACGATGCTCGATGAATATAAGACACCAAGAAGGTTCTGGCCCGAATCTATTGATACTGCATGCCATATCATCAACCGTGTTTATCTTCACAAGCTTCTGAAGAAAACATCCTATGAACTCCTCACTGGAAAGAAGCCCAACGTAAGTTACTTCAGAGTATTTGGAGCCAAGTGCTGGATCAATGATCCTCATCACAAGTCAAAATTTGCACCAAAAGCACATGAAGGCTTCATGCTTGGATATGGAAAGGATTCACACTCCTATAGAGTCTTCAACATCTTTCTCTATAAAACTGTTGAAACTGTGGATGTGCGGTTTGATGAGACAAATGGTTCACAAAGAGAGACCGTACCAACTGTGCTAGATGAAGCTTCACCAAATGAATCTATCAAGCTAATGGGAACATGTGAGATCATGCCTTCTGAAGCACAACCTGACGAGGAACTCATCGTCTCTGCTCCAAATCTACCTAACAACAATGCTCAGCCTGAAGACAACACTCCTGACGATGAAAATGTACAGCAAGAGCAAAATCTTCGTCCAGCTCATCCTCGTGTTGCAAATGAAGTACAAGTTGAAAAGATAATTGATAGCATAAATGCTCCTGGTCCACTTACTCGCTCAAGAGCAACACAGCTTGCAAATTTCTGTGGGCACTTTGCATTTGTATCAATATCTGAACCCAAGAAAGTGGCTGAAGCTTTTATGGAACCTGAATGGATTCAAGCAATGCAAGAAGAGCTTCAACAGTTTGAGCTGAACAATGTGTGGGAACTTGTCAAGCGTCCTGATCTCGCAAGCACAACATAATAGGCACAAAATGGATCTATCGCAACAAGCAAGATGAGCATGGTCAAGTGGTCAGAAACAAAGCTCGTCTCGTTGCTCAAGGATACACTCAAGTCGAAGGGATTGACTTCGATGAAACATTTGCTCCGGTGGCTAGACTTGAAGCTATTCGTATACTGCTAGCCTATGCAAATCATCACAACATACTTCTATATCAAATGGATGTAAAGAGTGCCTTTCTCAATGGAAGGATTGAAGAAGAAGTGTATGTTGCACAACCACGTGGCTTTGAAGATCCAAAACGTCCTGATATGGTATACAAACTCAACAAGGCACTGTATGGCCTCAAACAAGCGCCTCGTGCTTGGTATGACACACTCAAAGACTTCCTGAAGAGCAAAGGCTTCAAACCTGGATCCCTAGATCCCACACTCTTCACGAAGACATATGATGATGAACTATTTGTCTGCCAAATCTATGTGGACGACATTATCTTCGGCTGCACGGACAAAAAATACAGTGATGAGTTTGGTCACATGATGCAAGAGCAATATCAAATGTCCATGATGGGTGAGCTGAAGTTTTTCATTGGTCTTCAAATTCATCAGCAAAGCAACAACATCTTCATATCTCAAGAGAAGTACCTTAAAGATTGCCTGAAAAAGTTTGGAATGCAAGACTGCAAAGGGTACTCGACGCCAATGCCTGCTAAACACCATCTGGGTCCGGACGCCAATGGTAAAGAGTTTGATCAACATGTATACCACTCCATGATTGGTTCTTTGCTTTATTTATGTGCATCTAGGCCAGATATTATGCTTAGTGTTTGCATGTGTGCTTGATATCAAGCGGCACCAAAGGAGTCGCATCACTTAGCTGTGAAGCGAATACTTCGATATTTGGCTTACACCCCAACTCTAGGATTATGGTATCCAAAGGGCTCATAGTTTGATCTAGTTGGATTCTCAGATGCTGATTATGCTGGTGACAAAGTTGATCGCAAGTCTACATCAGGCACATGTCACTTTCTGGGATGATCACTTGTCTGTTGTTCTTCAAAGAAGCAGAACTGTGTATCACTCTCCACTGCTGAATCTGAATACATTGCTGCTGGATCTTGCTGCGCTCAGCTTCTCTAGATGAAGCAAACGCTCAAGGACTATGGCGTCCATCTGAAGCATGTGCCACTCTACTGTGATAATGAAAGCGCTATCAATATTGGCAACAACCCAGTTCAACACTCGAAGACAAAGCACATTGAAATTCATCATCACTTTCTCAGAGATCATGTCATGAAGGAAGATATTGATATCATACACGTCAACACTGAAGAGCAACTGACAGATATCTTCACAAAGCCCTTGGATGAGAAAAGGTTTTGCAAGTTGCGGTGTGAGCTAAATATCTTAGAATCCTCAAATGTCCTATAATCAGGCACACATCCTAACAGTTATGCATATTGATGACTTAGATGTGCAACACACGAAGTAAAGTATATCTTCAATCAATGAAGACTTACATTCTAAGTGTGAATACATTAACATGGAAATTGACTTCGGAGCGCCACGATAATTGTGCGCCGTGTCTGGTTCTAATACTTCCTATACGGTGGGTAACGCCACCACCAAATTCTTGTTTGAAGTGTTTCTCGTGGCGTTACATTTGCAAAGTCTTCGCACTTGGTTTATCTTCATATAGGACATATATATAGAGAGAGTTGTGTTCTGTCCTCAACAGCATTCACTTATAGCTATGTCTTCATATTCGAATCCTTTGAACTAAGTGAATGTGATCGGACCCTAACCTCTCTATGCTTTCTCATCTCACACTCTGTCTGTCCAAATCATATGCATTCCGTTGAATCTGTCGAATATCTTCTCTGCATCCTTATCAGCAGAAGATACAGAGACAAACTTTAAATCTGATTTTAATGCTCCATCCTTTATGCCTGAAACCCGGAGAAGCCGGAACGACCACTCCGACAGTCGTGGTGTACGTGGGATCGTGGGACAACTCCCAATGCGTTACATGACCGCCACGTGTCCCTCGTATGTGAACCGCCAGGGGCACCTTCGTAATTGCGCTGCGCCGTCTCCCATGCTTATAAATGCACGTCCCATCACGGTCAAAAATTTCTTCTACCACCTCTCCACCTCGACCAACCCTAGCGCCTCCGCTAGCTCTCGACGACGCCGGCGACGAAGCGCTTTGCTGTCGCAACCTCGTCGACGCCGTCCTCACGCCGGCCGCAGACATCTTCTACTCCGCCGTCGCCGTAGCTGTCATCCGTCGCCAAGTTAGGGCACGGAAGATCGAACTGCTGGGCATCCAACTCCTCTCTGTCTAAGCAGTTCATCGTGTGGTAAATAAAACTTGCCTTTTACCATCTTCTTGATCCATAAAGATTCATCTCTTTCACCACAAGAGGTTTCTGCCTACACAAATATATAGATCTATCTGCATCTCATATCTTGCCTAGTACATTCACATATGCTTCAGACATAGTTAGATTCCTCACTTGTACCTATTCGTGGATTCGTACAAATCTGGAACCAACTCTCATCATATGCGTGAATGTCTTCGCGCTATGAGGTCAAAGTCTTCAAAACTATTTTATCTTCGAAAACTTCTGAGAATGCATATAACCTCTTCCCCTTCCCTCACATCTCTAATTCTGTCACAGGTACATGTCCGTGGGAGAATCCCTTGGTTCTCATAGTCTGCATTCATTTGCAGAATTTTTGCAGCGTCATATTCACTCCCATGAAGACAGTTCCCGTCTGACCAGCAGACCGAAGCACTTGCCAGTTTTGAAGCCATTCAATTTGAAGCCCTTCAGATTGAAGCCAATGGCTACTGACAAGACAGTTAGAAAGGGTGGCAGACAGCACTGTGGCAACACCTCCATTGATTTGCCTCCTGATCTCATTGAGATGTACAAGACTGATCCAGAGGAGGATTATAATTAGAGGAAGACACGAATCCAATGGATTCTAAGATATTGGGTTGAACAGTGGTTTAAGTACAGGTTTGTGACCCAAGAATATGCTGAAAAGAACGCCATCAAGCATCCATGGGGAGATATCACCTATAAAAATCTTCCCCCAAGACTTGTGCTGAAGCCATTGCTCAAGGCTTCTACCCTTGCATGGTCAGAGGGCCTCAACCTACTGATGCTGATCCAAGTTCCCTGCTCTGGTGTCGCGATGACAATTTTTCAAGCACAATCTTCAACATGCCAAGAACTCAGCCAAAGAGAACAAGAAGAATTGGGGGTTGGACTTCAATCCTAGCCCCTCCGCGCCCCGCGCCGATGGCTCGCGCAAAGCTGAACCAAACCTGGTCGGGCCCTTCTACAACTTAGAAGGCCTCATCAGTCACATCAGGGTTCAAGGGGCAGATGTGGATCAACCTGCAGATGAAGCTGATTCTGAAGAAGCGCCTGCAACCCCGAAGCCTAAGAAGAAGAAATCCAAGGCTTCGAAGACAACTCCACCAATTGCTTCTAGAGTGAAGCCTTTGGCCACTGCTCCACCAGCACCAAGTGTGCAATATGAGGAACACTCTCGCATCTCCAAGAGCAGACATCTGAGGAGGAAGCCATCATGCAACCCCAGTCCAGCTCTCACTCCTAATGCTGTTCTGAAGACTGCCAATGAAGCCCTTGATCTCTCGAGCGATGAGGATCTTGGTGATGATGCTCTGGAGCAACTGATCAAGAGCAAGCAAGATGCTGAAATCTTCAATGATTTGCCGCTCTTTGATGTGGAAGTGCTCAATAATTTCATTGATGAGTGGTTTGACACCCCCAACCTCAGCTTCGACAATCTTCAACTTCCAGTTGGCCTCAGCGTCTCCTTCCATGGCGCCATTGCTTCTGAGCTAGCTCTGGCTCGGAGAATTGTTGAGCTGAAGCAAAAGATCGATTATGAAAAGGCTCAGTTCAAGAAGCATATGGACAAGCTCAGCGTTCAAGAGATTCATAACTTCAAAGTTATAATGCATGAGCTCAAGGAAGCCTTTCGCCAGAGGCGTGATGAAGCTAAAGGTTCTCGTGAGCGGATCAAGGACTTGGCTGCCAAATGTGTTCAAGCTTTCAATGAAGCTGAAAAGCACAAGGCCCTTGGGCGTCCTGGCATTGACCCAAGGATGGCTGCCAAGAAGAAGAAGAAGAAACCTGTGCCCGAAGCTGAAGAATCAAGGCAGGAAATGCCTAGCATAGTCTTCCCTGCCAGTATGACCGGCACGAAGCCTAAGGCCACTCCAACTGCTTCGGAACTTAAGAAGACAAAGGTGGCTGAAGCAAAAGCTTGCAAGCGCAAGCAAACTACTGATGAAGCTCCACCCACCAAGAAGCACAAGACGAAGAAGGATAAGGCTGCTTCCAAAGAGCCTATCTTTGTCGAGCCTATCTCAGTTGCTCGCCCTGCATCTGCCCACAGAGAACGTCGCCTGACAGTCCATGAGCCTACTCCCACAGAGGCTGAAGACATTCCAGCTGCTGACCCCACCGCAGCTGAAGACATTGGTCCTCATGACAATGTTGAAGATGATGAAGTCCTTCCTCAGATCGAGTACAACATTGAATCTTCGCCTGTTCTTACGAACAGCGAATGCATCAGCATTGGTCGTCCGTTGACGCCAATTGCACAGGATGACTCGTGGGCTGATCACCCACAGGATACACCAGTCACACCTCAGCCAGCTCAGGACACCTGTTCGGTGCTTGAACATGAAGACTTTGAGGCCCAACAACCTCCATCCCCTCAGGCGTCGCCAGCTTTTCGCAGGCTTCGCAAAGGACCAAGGCCTCAAGTCGTCGCCCCAAGTGTTCCAGAAGGAGTAGAGCAACCATCTGTACCTGATGCTGCTCCTACTGTGAACCCCTCAGAATCTGAAGCCAAATCGGCTGAAGATATTCCGGCTGCATCAGCCGAAGAAGAACCACCCCAAGGAGAAGAACAACCCCAAGCGGAAGACGAATGTACTGCCACACCCCTGTTCTCGAGGAGAACGTGTCCGACCCTCCAGCTCCTGAAGTGGAGGTTACAAACACAGAGGATGCCACCACCAACACTGAAGCCAATGACGTGGTCATGGCTGAAGCTAATGTGGCACCTTAAGACATAGTGGTGCCTGAAGTGATGGCGCCTGAAGACAGTGTTGCACCTGAAGCAAATCTGCAGCCTGAAGCTAATGCCTCTGCTCCTGTTCCGCCTCCTAGGCCCCATACAATTGAGCAAGCATACAACCAAGATGATCAACTCATTACTGTCCGATGGCCCATTCTGACTCCACCACCCACTACTGGACCGCATGATGCTGGTCCTCAGTTTGATCATCATGTTGAGCACAGGCCTCAAGTTCAGAAGCCTAAGCCAAGACTGCCAAGGTTTCCAGGTATTGCAACCTCTCAAGGGTCATTCAATGCCAATAGCTTCACTGCGCACAACACCTTCTTTGACAGCGCCAAGAACCCATATTCCAAGCCAAGAATATCATCAGATAGGTTCTGAAGCCATCAGCAGCGCACTTATTACTCAAGAGTACTCTATGATCAAGGGCGCATTTTCCCTCATATGCGTCTTGATACTGAAGCTATTGCTGGTCTGCCCTGTCTGGAGGAAGCTCTTGATTGTTTCCGTGATGCTGGCCTGCTAAATTTTGTAACTGACAAGGAGCATTGGAATGAAGAGCTTCTTCTGCAATTCTATGCAACCCTCCACATTCGCGGTTACAACAGGGATCCGAAGACATGGGTCCTTGAGTGGATGACAGGCAATGTCCATCATGAAGCCAAAGCCTTTGATCTCATTGAGCTTACTGGCCTGCCCAGTCCAGGAGATCTATATGAACCTAGCTGTCAATTGCACACTGAAGCCTTGGAGAGCATCTTTCAGAAGCGCAAGCCCAACATGAGCCAAATGCTAAGCATGATGAAGCCTCTGCCAAGTGATGCTGAATATCCTAAGGAATTCTTTGTTGAAGACCTAGAGTACCTACCATGCACCATCTATCATATCATCAGGCGTACTCTATGGCCCGTCAAAGGACATTCTTCATCAGCCAAGCTTGAAGGCACCATGAAGACTTTGGTCTTCTATATCTTCAATGGCATCAGCTTCAATGCTCAAGATTTCTTCATTAGGCAATTGGCTATGTCTGGATCTGATCTGTTTGGTCTAAAATTCTATGCCCCATGGATTATGCGCCTCATCAAGCTGCATTCAGCTATCACCTATCAGCCCTCTGCTCGCAACCATCATATATTCTTGCCTGAGGTTGATATGTCAGCTGAAGCCATATACCAAGAGCCTGCCAAAGAGCCTGTTAGTCTTCACAATGCTGATCACCAGAGCTTCACTCAACAGATTGAAGGAGTTCTAGCAGTCTCATGCATTTATCCTCTGGCTGGTCGTACTCGTCTACCTCGACACGCTGAAACCGAAGCTACTGATAGCACCATCGCCCAAAGGCCTGAGAAGCGATCTCGTGTTCTCAATAACCGAGAGCTTCTGGTTGCCCTCAATCAGAAACAGGATAAGCATCACTACTGGCTCAAGCGTCAGATGCAAAGCCTCTTCGTGGATGTAAATCGCATTCGCAATCTTGCCACCAAGAATGCCTTTGTTGCCCATGAAACCTGTCGGAGGTCTTGGAAAAGTTTGACCTTGCTGAGTGCTGAAGCGGATCTTCAAGACGATGGCTTCATAGAGAGATTCAAGTTTGACCATACTCCTCCAAGGAATGTTGTTATGCGTCGAACTCCATCTCTTGAAGATTCTGAATACTCCTCCTCCGCTGCAACAATTGACACCGTGATAGATGATCAAGATGATGCTACCTCACCTCCTCCTACATCAGCGCGCATCGACACTGCACCAACTACTTCTGCACCGCCAAACACCAACGTCAACCCTGCATCCTCTCCTGCTCAAACTGGGAACGAGTAGAGGCTCTATGTCTTCAAACCTTTTTGGTCCTTACTGACAAAAGGGGGAGAAGCATATGAGTTGATAGTCTTCAAGCGGGTCCATATGGGCAGGTGCTTTATATTTTGCCTAGTGTTTACAACTCTCGTTTTTGCTACATTTGGTTCTTTGAGTTGTAACACTTAAACTGATGGTCGTCTGCTACGTTTTTATGCTACTCTGTAATGCGATGATAAATTCCGCATCTGCTACCTTATATTCAGCACTTAGTCATTATTGCAGACGTCCATTTTTCATTATGCATGTCATTATATTCGACATATCAATTGTGCATGATGAATTGTCTTCATAAGTTGAAGAGGATCTCCACAAGTACAACCTGCCATGTGCATTTGCATTCAAAGGCAAATCAACTATATGCACATCTTCAGGGGGAGCCTTTTGCTACTTACGAAGACAATACCTTTATCCTTTACAATTTCACATATCTTTATCCCCGTTGAAAACTTCAACCAGTTTGTCATCAATCACCAAAAAGGGGGAGATTGTAATTGCATCTAGTGCCACCCCTAGTTGGTTTTGGAGTATTGACGACAAACCTGGTTGAGGGACTAATGTGTTTGTGAGAATTGCAGGATAACACAGGTAGTAGTCCCTCATTGATTCGGTTTGCCAACCGGAGACGACCCCTAAAAATGTATGAAGTTATTGACATCAGTGGTGGTATATGAAGATAATCATATTGAAGACTATGACAAGAGAAGACATTGTGTGAAGACTATGGAGAACATAGACTTAGATGTTTCGTTGTTTCCTTTTCTTATTTGTTGAGTCATAGGAACCACCGTACTGTTAAGTGGGGTCCAAGTGATCTAAGTCAGAGTGACTGAAGTGATGCTCAACCAAATCCTATGTCTTCGAGCGAAGACAATGAGAGCAAATCTTATCCAGAGCTGGATGAGTCAGCTTTGCTTGTAGCCCAAGCAAAGTTGCCGTGTGTGTTTGAAATTTGATCGTTGGAACACGTGTCAGTTCCTTAGTGACCCAGGGTCACTTCAGACAAATCAGGTCGGGTTGCCCAGTGGCTATAAATAGCCCACCCCTACACCATAAATTGGTGGCTGCTCAGAGTTATTGCACGGCTTTTGTCATTTGAGAGCACCCCACCTCCGAAGCGTTTGAGAGAGAAATCCTTGCGAGGACAAAGCCAAAACACCCAAAGCCAAAGAGTGTTAGGCATCACTAAAGTCTTTCTGTCTGTGTGACCTGAAGACTTATTACACTTGAGGACTGTGTTTCCTCCAGCCGGTTAGGCGTCGCGTTCTGAGCATCCAAGAGTAATTGTGGATCGCCGGTGAATGAAGTCTGTGACGGTTTGGAAGTCTACCTTGAAGACTTACCAGAGTGATTGGGAGAGGACTAGGTGTCCTTAGCTCAAGGGGAATAAGGTGAAGACGCGGTCTTCTGAGTTGAATCTCAGCCTCCCTAACCAGACGTACAGTTGTCACAGTAACTGGAACTGGTCTAACAAATCACTGTCCTCCCTGAGCTACTGGTTCTATCCTTTCCTTCCCTTTACTTACTGTTCTATGTTGTGAAGTCATTGCATGCTTACCTTATCTGATTGACTTCACTGAGTATCTACTGGTTATGATTGGCTTCATTCCTTCTTCCATTATGATCCCTACTGCCTAGCTGCTATTAGTCTTCGTGCTTTCACTTCATTGAATACTTGACTATGGCTTGTCTAGTGTAGTCCACTTTCCGCTGCATACGAATAGGATTGAGTTTATCTTTTGTCTTCAAAACTATCATGTTTTGAAGCATTTCATAAAAATCGCCTATTCACCCCCCTCTAGTCGATATACTGCACTTTCAATTGGTATCAGAGCAAGGTACTCCCTTGTTTTGTGTGATTCGGTTTAACCACCTGGAGTTTTAGCTATGTCGACTGCAGGGATAATCAAAGTCTCCGATGCGTGCCCCGTCTTCGATGCCACCGAATATCCCTACTGGAAGAACAAGATGCGCATGCACCTTGAAGCCATTGACGTGGACCTCTGGTTTGTCGTCAAGAACGGCGTTCCCAAGACTGGTGAAGGTATCACCCCTGCTGATGTCAAAAGGCTCGTCAACTGGATTCAACGGCCAAGAACATCATCTGTGGTCATCTGACCAAAGGATAGTATGGTCGTGTGAGTGCTCTGGACACGTCAAAGGAAGTCTGGGACTGGCTCTCAAAGGTTAATGAAGGAGTCTCTACCCAGAGAGATCAAAGGATCAGCGTTCTTCGCAATCTCTTCAATCGCTTCAAGAGAAATGACAATGAGAATGTCCAGCACACATTTGATCGTCTCACTGACATCACAAATGAGCTTCAAGCACTTGGCGCCACTGAGATCACCAAGCATGAAATTGTCAAGACTCTTCTGAGATCACTCGACAGCTCATTTGATATCCTTGCCCCGATGATTCAAGAACGCCCTGACTTCAAGACTCTCGATCCGTCTGATATACTTGAGAGGCTCAACACACATGATATCCTTGCCGGGGACTGCGGGCATCACTCATCATCGCGAACCTTGGTCTACAAGGCATTCCGCAGTGGGTTTTACTGGCCCACGGCGCTCAACGATGCCGCCGAACTGGTGAAGTCTTGCGAGGCTTACCAGTTCCATGCCAAGCAGATCCACTAACCGGCTCAGGGCCTTTAAACCATCCCACTCTCCTGGCCGTTCGCGGTGTGGGGGATGGACATCCTGGGCCCTTTCCCTCGAGCGCCCGTGGGCTACCGATACCTCTACGTCGCCGTCGATAAATTTACCAAATGGGCGAAGGTGGAAGCTGTCCGAACCATGCCAGACGGCTCCGCAGTCAAGTGCATCAAGGGCCTCGTAAACAGATTCGGGGTTCCCATCCACGTCATCAGCGACAACGGCTCACAGTTCACTAGCAACCTTTTCAAGACATATTGTGCTAACCTTGCAACGCAGATTTGCTACGCTTCTGTAGCACACCCCAGAAGCAGTGGCCAAGTCGAGCGCGCCAACACGGAGGTCCTGAGAGGCCTCAAGACTAGGACCTTCAAGAAGAAGCTCGAAGCTTGCGGAAGGGGTTGAGACGACGAGCTCACATCTGTGCTATGGTCAATCTGCACCACTGCCACCAAGCCAACAGGCGAGACCCCATTCTTCCTCGTCTACGGAGCTGAAGCAGTCCTCCCTCACGAGGTCAGGCAGCGCTCCCAGCGAGTCCTAGCGTTCGACGAGGCGCTGCAGGGCGCCGTGCTAGGGATGAACCACGTGCTGGGGGAGGAGCGCCGGCATGACGCTTCACTCCGACATGCAAGATACCTGTAGGCGTTGCGGCGGTACCATTGCTGCAGCATCCGCCCAAGGACACTCGAGGTAGGTGATCTCGTCTTGAGGAGAGTCCTCTCCAGAGAGGGGCTGCACAAGCTCTCACCCATGTGGGAAGGCCCGTTCAAGATCACCCACGTCTCCAGATCTGGCGCGTGCGCCTAGAAAGAGGAGACGGTGTCCCCGTCCCGAACGTGGGGAACATCCTGCACCTCCGGAGGTTCTACCCAGGAACAAGGCCATGCGCCTGAGAAGATTAGGCTCCGTGCCTGCTAGGAACAAGGACCCGTGCCTGAGAAGACTAGGCTCCGTGCCTGCGATGAACAAGGCCTTGCGCCTGAGAAGACTAGGCTCCGTGCCTGTGAGGAACAAGGCCTTGCGCCTGAGAATACTAGGCTCCGTGCCTGCGAGGAACAAGGCCCTGCGCCTGAGAAGACTAGGCTCCGTACCTGCGAGGAACAGGGTCCTGCGCCTAAGAATACTAGGTTCCGTGCGTGCGAGGAACAAAGCCCTACGCCTGAGAAGACTAGGCTCCGTGCCTGCGAGGAACAAGGCCCTGCGCCTGAGAAGCCAAGGCCCAGTACCTGTGAAGCAAGGCTCATGCCTATGAAGATCTCCGCTCGTGACACTCTCACGTAATAATGAGTGGGGCTGTAAACGCCCCGGAGTCTCCGGAGAGCCGCCCTCGGGCCTCAGGGGCTCCCTCCCACGTCCTAGTGGCAGCACTTAGCTCCGCGCTGGTGAGAAGACTAGATTAGGTGCCGGACGCGGCTGTTCATTTGCTTTCTGGAGTTGGCTTGCCCCTGTCTTCTCTTTTAATGGATTCCGAAAGCTCTGGCATTCCTTGATTGCTCAGTTTGATTTCCCTCTGTGGTCCTTCCCTTAGTTTTCGGGCTAGCTCAGGGAGAGCGGCACTTGCCCGGCGCTCTCCCCGGCGCTCCCCCTTAGCCTTCATGAGGCGCCCAAACCAGGGCTTGTGATTGGCATGCCCCCCTCCTTATGTCCGTGCCCCACGGGTACCGCAACAAGGGGCGGCCGACCATGCTCAGCCCGCGTCAAGGGCCTCGGGCGGTAAAGGATAATAGCCACCTAACGAGTTTTTGTAGCCTCACGAAGGGTCAAACATCACGAGATGAGGGCAATCCCGAGTGCGCCGATAAGTCCCCTCACCCTAAGAGCGCATAGTACACAGATCACGTGGTGATGGACAGGGACACTAAGCATGGCGCTAAACATCATAAAAGCATGGTTCGTTACATGCCCTCCCAGGTCTCCAAACTTGTTTGCTTGGACAATGCAGGAAGGAAGAAAGATCGAGAATGGGCGGTGACGACCCTCGGGACACGGCTGCTCACGAGGACCTGCACCCCGAGCTCAGCCGGAACCTTCCTCATGCTTCACCCGAGCATGATGACGAGATAATCCAGTGCCACCCTCAAGGCGGGTGCGGCAGCGTGGCGGCCGGCCGTAGCCACCACTGATGGAGCTGCCGCTGAAGGAGGATCCACCATAGCTGGATGACCTGCGGCCATCGCCCAGGCCAAGCACCTTGCCGCCACCGCTGTCCTCGAGGTAGCACTCAGCGCGGCGCCCGTCTTCCCCAAACACCCTCACGAAGAGGGTCGAGTCGTTGCCATACCTGAAATGAAGGGTGCACCGCCTGCCCAAGCCGCGCGCGCGGGTCAACGTCTACCAGCCGCGGGCCAGCGTCACAACACCCGCGGCAGAAGCCTCCACCACAACCCACGAAGCCCTGCTGCAGCAATGATCGCCAAAAGCCGCTGAGCTTGCAGCGAGGAGTTCACCGGCTAGGGAGCGCGGGAGCTGGAGCAGGGTACCGGCTGGGCTCTCTGACCACACGACGAACTCCAGCGTCACCTTCGCCAAGTGGGAGCGCGGCTGGGGAGGCCTGATAACCCTGGAGTGCCTCCCTTCATTCACAGGACCGCCAATGCCATGGCGACCCCCACCGCTCGAGGAACCGCTGCCACGGTTACTGAGGGCGGCTACGGGCGCAGTGGGGGTCCGCCCATGCCCGCTAGCAGCCCCGCCAGGAGTCGTAGTACACTTGCAGGGACGGCCTTGCCCCCTCTTAGCTGGTGGTGAGCCGGGCCCCTCCTGCCGGGCCTTCCCCTTCTCCACGGACGAGAACTTCCTGGTCGGCGCCATGAGTGGCTCGGTCAGGCGAAGGGCAAGGAAGAAGAAGAAGCGAGAGGAACGAAGGAAGAAGATGGGCAACAAGGACTCTGCCTACCGCCTTATTCATAGCCAGGAAAAGGCCAACCGCCGGCCTCCATAATCGCAGGTAATGATGGTCTTTTGAGCATGCAGAGACTTGTCAAGTCGCGCAGTCACCGAGGTTGCGTGGGGAAGTGGAGACACCCACGTCCAATCAATCGCCACGCGTCAGTGAAGGCCGCATGCTTTTGGGACCCGCGGTGCTCCGCACTTGACCCTTGGCTTCGCCGTGAAGCCAAGCCCGAGCGCACCTTGGGCCCGGGTCTACTGTCAGCGTTCTGGGAACGGGGGTACCCAGACTTGCCTACCTGTGGCCCAGGGCGTGGCTCGTCAGGCGGCCTGGTACGGCCCAACCTCTTCAGAAGCCACCAAAGACCCTCGCGAGGAGCCGAGCCTCGTGAGGAGGATGACGCAAGACATCCCCTGGGGCGGCCTCGCTAGGCCGTCTCATGAGGATCAGAGGTATCAAGGCAAGGGGTACCTCACGAGGTCCTCGTTACGTGAGCAGTGACGACCAAGGCCTGGCGGGCGCCAGCGGGCGCAGAGTGCCAGTTTCCTATTTGGTGCTAAAGGAGCAAGTGCAGGCGAGGATTCCCGAGGCGTCAGGCAAAGGTTTCCATATCGGTGCAACGAGACCAAGACCAGCAGGACAGCATAACGGAGGTCATCGCGGATCCCACGGCGGCGTCACGACCAGAGCCTTTGGTAGGCGAAGAGCACCTTTTGTCAGGATAACTTGTACTAGTTGTCCCCCTTCAAATTTGGTCGTTGTGGGATCCCTTCCCACTCAATATTTGGGAACAGGACCCTGGCCACAATAAATAGGACTAGCCACCACCATTGGGATCATCTCATCTTGAGTTGATCAGATAGAAGGCCACACACCACAAGCTCACTCGAGCACAAGAACCCCTCTCCTCAGGAGGCAGTTCATCCATGTACTAGTTCTTCCTCAGCCTACAAGGCAATCCATGACACCACACTGGATTAGGGTAATACACCACGACGGTGGCCCGAACCAGTATAAACCGTGTGTCCCTTATTCTTTGGATCTGATGAGCTAGGCCTAGGGATCGGCAAGTAGACGAGCTAGGGCGGAAGGAGAGATCTTCGTTGGCACCCCAGAGTTTGAACTTCAAGGGTTTTGCCGGAACCCTAGATCCAACAACTACATCATCTTCTTCTTTTGCACTACTTCATTGAGTTGCGTCGCTTCTGCCTGTCGGAGATATTGACCACGGGTGTCCTCATTGACTACCCACAGTATTTCAAGACAAATTTTGGGCCGCCTGTTACTACCCTGGCCGTCTGCTCATCGAGCCGCCTCCTAAGACAGCTTGTCCTAGGAGCCGGTTTCCAGCAGGCGGCAGGGGCCCAAACAGGCAGCAGCATTGCAGCTAGCAGCTAGCAGATGGTCCCGCACTCCTCCCTCGGGATGCGTGCTAGGGGGCCACCACACAGCCGAGGCATGGCTACAGATGAATACGTCCTTAGAGAATCTATAAGGGCGTGGCTACAGTGAACATGTACCTTATGGACATCTCCTAAGCGGCGAATCACTGTAGCCACGCTGCTCATGACCAAGCTTCGGTCAGAGGAAGCCACGATCTCACTACCCGCAGACGGCGGGTCCAGCAGGCGGCTGCCCCCACCGGCTAGTGGGTAAGTCACAGACCAGCCACCACTGGCAGGCGGCCAGGGGAGGCGGCCGCCTGGTAACAGATGGCGAATCCTGCCCTAGAAGTCTGAACCTCATCAAGATGACAAGACAGGGCGTGGCGGCAGTGTACGGCAGGAGACGGCGGCACTGTGGCCACTTTCCCCCTGACGAGGCTATCGTCAGCAGAAGCACGTCTACAATAAAAGGCAATCACATGGGCCAGCAGGCGGCGGGCCCCAGTAGACAGGCGGCAAGGCCGGCACCAGAAGACGCTGGCAGCCGGGGGCCACTCAGTTGAGATTACAATTGTACCCCCGGGGTAGGCCTATATAAACCCCCCAGGGTCCTCCATGAGAAGGGGTTGGAAGACTTAACCCTTAGAAGAAGACAGAGAGAGAGAAAAGAAACCCTAGCAACCACCCCCGTTTCATAGAGCGAAGGTAGTGAGCTAGCCTTGCTCATCTTCCTCCTCTAGACCCCACAGCTCGAGGAGGAACCTTGTAGCTACCATAGTGACATTAGTCATGACGCGGAGCCCCCGCAGAGCAGGATTAGAGGTGTTATCTCCTCGGAGAGCCCCGAACCTGGGTAAGATCCGTAGGCATCCTAAGTTCCGCCTTATCCCGCTTCCAGGGCCCGACGACGTTCTATTGTCCCCATGCATGATAAGCCATCCGTTGGCATATGTTGCCCCAAAACCCCGACATTTGGCGCCCACCATGGGGCGAGGTGCACCATCGTCCGGAGACATGTTCTGGACGGGAACTTTGTTCCTCCCTGGCGAGAGCAGCCAGCCCGGCACACCTATAGGCGTGGAAACTGGGATGCTTCATGGTGCTGAGGCCGCATGCGCCGCGAGCGGATGCGCCGACCTTCTCGGCGGCGTCCGCATTCATGACGAGCCCTCTCCGACGGCCGAGCTAGTGGCTCCGGAGAGCTACCTCGTCGAGCTCCTCGACAAGCTCCACATCGTCGACGAGCGCGCCTCTGACGTGGAGTCAGTGGGCTCTTCTGACCCATCAGTAGACATGATCATCGACCTCGATGCAGAGCCCGTCGATTCCTTTCCCGAGCACGTGGTGATCATCGGCGACCCCCTCCACGCTCCAATGGCCAGCAACGCCATTAGCACCATCACGGAGGTGCTCGTCACCAACCACGACGCACCGTCCGGCGGGGCGGACCAAGACCCGCTCGAGGCCGCTCTGTAGCACCTCGCCGCTCCTGTTGCGGCGGGGGCAGACGGCGCGGCGTTGGAGGCGCTCCACGTCTCGCTCCTCGACAGCGCCAACAAGCTGGCTGCCTCCCGACGTCTCACTGAAGCCTACCGCCGCGAGATGGACCGTGCCATTTGCGGCACGCCGGCTGCTGGCGAGCCTAGCTGAGCCGGCGCCGTTCGCGATCGCGGCGGGCTGCTAGCGGACATGCTGGGGGCCCCGCGGCCTGTGTACCTCACTCCATCGGAGAACCTAAGGGCTTCCCAGGTAGCGGTCGACGAGATGGGCCACTTGGAGGGAGACGAGCTTCATTGCGTGACTCAGCGCGCCCGCCAGCTCCTCGGCGCTGCCGCCACGCAGCAGGAGGCCCGTCGCCGGGTATCAGAGGTTGGCGCGCACGCTGACAACCACCCTCTTCGGCGGGAGCAAGGAGCCACGTCTCGCTCTCCAACAGTAGGCGCCCCCAACCGGCGAGACTCAGAGCCAGCTGCTAGCCGCAGCCGGCAGACTCGTATCACCATTGAGCGCGACGAAGACGGCCGCCCAAGGGCTGTAGAGCGGCGAGGGGAACATCCACCTCCTCCTAGGCGGGAGAGGCGCGTGTCTCCTCCACCCGTTGACCACCCCTCTCTAGCAGGCCACTTGGGTCACCGCAAGGGGGTTGGGGAGAACGACGCCCGCCACCGCCTGGACCGACTAGCTCGGTCCCAGGCGGTCGAAGAAGAAGATGACCTTGGTCCGGCTTGTTTCGGCCCCCACATCCGCAACGAGCCTTTACCCAAGGGCTTCTCGCTACCCCCAAGTACAACGGATCAGTGAAACCAGAGGACTGGCTGGTGGACTACTCCACGGCCGTCAGTATAGCCACCGACAACACGCGTGTTGTGGTGAAGTACGTGCCACTTATGCTCCAGGGCACGACCCGGACATGGCTGAACAGCCTCAAACCCAACAGCATTAACGGCTGGTTGGACTTCACGGACGCCTTCACTCGCAACTTCACCAGCACCTACAAGCGTCCTCCCAAGCCACGTCAGCTCTCCCTATGTTTCCAAGGCCCAGATGAGTCGGCCCGCGATTATCTGACGCGTTGGGCAGAGCTGCGAAACTCTTGTGAAGGAGTGCACGAGGTACAAGCCATCGAGTATTTCACGGCCGGGTGCAGAGAAGGCACCTTACTCAAACACAAACTCCTCTGTGACGAGCCGGCCACGCTGGACGAGCTGTTGAGCATAGCAGACAAGTACACCACCGCCGACTCCTCCATGAAGACCGAGCTGCAAGTGGATGCTTCTGGCAAGATGACTCCTCCAACTCCCAAGACGCCGGCTGGAGAGTCCAGCCGACACCAGCAGCCAAACGACCACAAGCGCAAGACCCACGCACCGGCTGCCAACAGCCGGCTGGTGGCAGCAGTCGACGGCGAGCAGCCAGAAGCTCAAGCAGGACGCAAGCGCCAGAAGGGCGGCAAGCCAGTCTGGCAGCCAGATTTTTCCTTCGGCCAAGCTTTGGACGCCCCCTGCAAGTTCCATAGCGGCGCGAAGCCTTCCAACCACACCACGCGAAAGTGCCATTGGCTCACAAGAATCGCCAAGGGAGAAGCTCTGCCACCTCCGCCTGCTGGGTAGCCGGCCCTGCCTCCCAATCCACCGGCTGCACGTCTTGGCGGCCAGGTCCAGGATGAGTTCCCAGAAGAGAACGGGGCCTATGTCGTCTTCACCAGCCTGGTGGACGATAGGCACAGCCGGCGCCAACAGCGCAGAGAAGTTAATACCGTTGCCGTCAAAGACCCAAAATTTATGCACTGGTCTGAGAGGCCTGTCAGCTGGAGCCGAGAGGATCACCCGGCTGTCATGCCGTCACCAGGGGCCTATGCCTTGGTCCTGGATGCAACTCTCTCCATCGACAGGCGAGCCTGTCGTTTCTCCCGAGTACTGGTAGACGGCTGCAGCAGTATCAACATCATGTACCGAGACACCATGGAGAAGTTGGGCATCAAAGAAAAGCAGCTTCATCCTACCATGACCGTGTTCCATGGCATGGTACCAGGCCTCTCTTGCTCACCGATCGGCAAGGCCAAGATTGATGTCCTGTTTGGTGACAAGATGCATTTCCGGAGGGAGCCGGTCTGGTTTGAAGTAGTGAACTTGGAAAGTCCCTATCACATGATCTTGGGTCGGCCAGCTCTTGCAAAGTTCATGGCAGTACCCCATTATGCCTACCTCAAGATGAAGATGTCGAGCCCCAAGGGAATAATCACGATAGCCGGGGACTACGAGAAGTCCATCGCATGCGCAACAGCCAGCAGCCGTCTGGCCGAGTCCCTTGTTGTAGCTGAAGAGAAGCGCCGCCTGGAACGGCTGGTGGCAATGGCTGGCAAGCAGCCAGCCATACCAGCCGATCCCAGGGAGGCGAAGCCGCAAGGCTCGTTCCAGCCGGCCAAGGAGACAAAGAAGATTGCCTTGGATCCATCTCACCCAGAGCGATTTGCTATCATAGGGTCAAACCTAGACAGCAAATAGGAAAGCGAGCTCGTCGATTTCCTCCGTGAGAATCGGGACATCTTTGCATGGTCCCCCAAAGACATGCCGGGTTTCCTGACGGATTTCGCCGAGCACAAACTTCATGTGAGAGAAGATGCAAAGCCTGTCAGGCAGCCGCTACGCCGCCTATCAAAAGAGAAGAGAAGAGTTGTTGGGGAAGAAGTTGCCCGCCTGCTAGCAACCGGCTTCATTATGGAAGTTTTTTATCTAGAGTGGCTCGCAAACCCAGTCCTAGTGCTGAAGAAGAACAACATATGGCGCATGTGCATTGATTACACCAGCCTCAACAAAGCTTGCCCTAAAGATCCGTTTGCTCTGCCGCGAATAGATCAAGTGATTGACTCCACAGCCGGATGCGAGCTGCTGTCATTCCTTGATGCTTATTCCGGGTATCACCAGATCAAGCTCGATCCGACTGACCACTTGAAGACCGCCTTCCTCATGCCATTTGGGGCTTTCTGCTACCTGACCATGACGTTCGGCCTAAGGAACGCCGGCACCACCTTTCAGCGTTGCATGCAGAAGTGTCTCCTCGAGCAACTTGGCAAAAAAGCCTACGTTTATGTGGATGATATCGTGGTGAAGACGGAGAAGAGAGGAACTCTTTTGGAAGATCTCCAAGAGACATTTGAGAACTTGCGCCGCTTTCGGATCAAGCTAAACCCAGAGAAATGCGTCTTCGGGGTACCAGCCGGCCAACTCCTTGGCTTCCTGGTATCTGAACGCGGCATC
This sequence comes from Secale cereale, assembly GCA_902687465.1. NCBI lineage: Eukaryota > Viridiplantae > Streptophyta > Magnoliopsida > Poales > Poaceae > Secale > Secale cereale. The sequence continues at coordinate 155,824,566 of LR738715.1, read as the reverse complement.
GAGTGCAACCCCGCAAAGATCAAGGCCATTGAGAGAATGGACCGGCCAACTCGTGTGCGAGATGTCTAGAAATTCACGGGGTGCCTGGCATCGCTCAGCCATTTCATCAGCCGGCTGGGAGAAAAGGCACTCCCCCTGTATCAACTGATGAAGAAGACCACTTGCTTCGAGTGGAACGACCAGGCAGATGAAGCTTTCCAGCAGCTCAAAAGACTGCTGTCCACCCCGCCTGTCCTGGCGGCGCCAGCTGACAAGGAACCCATGTTCCTTTACATAGCCGCCACCAGCCGGGTGGTCAGCACTATCATTGTGGTCGAACGCCCAGAAGATGGCAGAGCCTTGCCCGCCCCGAGGCCGGTCTACTACTTGAGCGAGGTGTTGTTAGTGTCCAAGCAGAACTACCCCCACTCCCAGAAAATGTGCTATAGCGTGTACTTCACCGCCAAGAAATTGAAGCAGTACTTCCAAGAGCATCCAATCACGGTCGTCTGCATGACCCCGCTTGCTGAAATCAACGGCAATAGAGATGCCTCAGGAAGAGTGGCCAAGTGGGCCATAGAGCTGGCCCCCTTCACCATCTTCTACCAGCCATGCACCACCATCAAGTCGCAAGCTTTGGCCGACTTCCTCGTCGATTGGGCCGAAACCCAGTACCTGCCGCCTGTTCCAGACTCAAACCATTGGCGGATGCACTTTGACGGGTCAAAGATGCGCTCTGGCTTGGCAGCCGGCGTCGTCCTCACTTCCCCCAAGGGCGACAAGCTCAAGTACACCCTGCAGATCCACTTCGCCGCCTCTAACAACGTGGCCGAGTACGAGGCACTTATCCACGGGCTCCGGATGGCCAAAGAGATTGGTATCCGCCGAGTGCTGTGCTATGGTGACTCAGACTTGGTTGTCCAGTAGTCGTCTGGGGACTGGGACGCCAAAGATGCAAACATGGCAAGCTATCGTTTCCTTGTCCAGCAGATCAGTGGACACTTTGATGGCTGCTAGTTCCTCCACGTACCACGAGCCGACAACATGCAAGCCGACACCTTGGCACGAATCGGCTCCACCCGCCAAGCAGTACCAGCCGACGTGTCTCTTCAATGCCTGCGCAAGTCGTCTATCAAGCCTTCACGAGAGTAGGAGTCAATCTTCATACCAGCCGATCTTGGAGTAGACGGACCGGCAACCTCAGCAGCCGGCCCGGGGACTGCCCCAATAGGCGGCCTTGATACTCCAACTCCAGCAGCTGGTCCAACAGACGCTGCGCCGGTTCCTGAGCCGGGGACTATTCCAGCAGACGGCCAAGAGGCGCCAGCCCTAGCAGACGGCTCAGGGACCGCCGCAGCCGGCTCGGGGACTCCGGAAGCACAACATGCAGCTCAGCCCAGCCCTCCGCCTCCCAGCCCAACCACCCTGGTCTCTCTGGCAGAAGCAACATGAGTCTCAGCGCCGTCTTGGGCACAACCAATCCTCACCTTCCTGCTCAGAAGGGAGTTGCCAGCAGATGAAACCTTGGCACGGCAAATTCAACACCGAGCTTCAGCATACACCATAGTCAACAAAGAGCTCGTCAGAAGAAGCGCAACAGGTGTCTTCCAGCGCTGAGTGGAAGCAGAAAAGGGTCTGGCTATCTTGAAGGACATTCACCAAGGGGAATGCAGTCATCACGCGGCCTCAAGATCCCTCGTCGCCAAAGCCTTCTGCCAGGGTTTCTTCTGGCCGACTGATTTGGACGACGCCAAAGATTTGGTAAAAAAGTGCAACGGCTGCCAGCACTTCAGTTCCAAGCAACACTTGCAGGCTTCCGCACTCAAGACCATTCCTATAACTTGGCCATTTGCCGTCTGGGGGCTGGATATGGTGGGCCCCATCAAGACATCCAGAGGCGGCTTGACTTATTTACTCATGGCAGTGGACAAATTCACCAAGTGGATCGAAGCAAAACCAATCAAGAAACTCAACGGCCCAACTGCTGTGACATTCATCGCAGACATCATAGTCCGGTATGGCATACCACACAGCATCATCACTGACAACGGCACAAATTTTGCCAAAGGCGCACTTGCCCTTTTCTGTGCAACACAGGGCATCCGACTGGACCTAGCGTCCATTGCTCACCCACAGTCCAACGGCCAAGTTGAGTGTGCCAACGGCCTTATCCTGTCTCGCATCAAGCCCCGGCTGGTCGAACCTTCGGAACGATCAGCCAGCTGCTGGATCGAAGAGTTGCCGTATGTCCTCTGGAGCCTCAGAACTACTCCGAACAAATCCACCGGCTTCACTCCTTTCTTCCTCGTTTATGGGGCCGAGGCCGTCATCCCAACATATGTTGAGTTTGATTCGCCCCGCGTCACCATGTATACGGAAGCCGAAGCGAAAGATGCACGCGAAGATGGCGTAGACCTACTGGAGGAGGCCCGGCTGGTAGCGCTCAGCCGCTCCACCATCTACCAGCAGGGTCTCCGCCGCTATCACAGCCAGCGAGTCAAGCCACGCTCCTTCCGCGAGGGGACCTTGTGCTTCCTCGATGGCCTGGGTGGCGGCCAAAGAGTACCTCGGGAAGAACTCTGCCAAAACTAGAAGAACAATCAGAAGAAAAGAAAGGCGGCTGTAACAAATGGCAAGTACAAGAAGAAAGGGCAGACATCTCACCGTCGACCATGTCTGCATTGGCTCCATAGCCATCTTGCAGAGCCGCCTCCTTCTCGACCCAATTCGAGCGCTCGGCCTCGAACTCTGCCCGAAGAAGCGTCTCGGCGTCCGACATCGTCCCGAGCTCAACCTTGTGGGCTGCCGTCTGGTCTGCCAGCTCCTTGGCCAGGCGGTCACGGTCTTGAGCGGCAAGATCGCGCTCTCGCTCCTTGGCAGCTAGCTCCGACTGGGCCTCGCCCAACTGGTTGCGGAGGTTGGCTGTGATCACTGGCAAGAGAAGAATAAGAATAATAATGTCAGCAGCAGCAAAAGGATAACCTTGGAGTTCCAAGTCGCCTGCTCAGCAGCCGGCTCGGAACTCGGGGACTACACCCAGCGGGTGCGCTGACGCGCCCCCGCAAGGAGAAGAAGGGAAGCACTCACCCTGACTGTCAGCCAGGGCAGCCTGCAGTTGCGCCAGCTCCTGGCGCTGAGCGTTGTAGGAGGCCACACGGAGGTTGTGGTAGTCGTGCAACGAGACACAAGATCAGCCCACGACGTATACTTTGGAGTTCCAAGTCGCCTGCTCAGCAGCCGGCTCGGAACTCGGGGACTACACCCAGTGGGTGCGTTGACACGCCCCCACAGAAGAAATTGAAGGAATAAAAGCGAAAGAACATGAAGCCTACATACCCGAATAGAAGACCGTGCAGCCACAAACTCCCGCACCATCGTCTGCACGACGTTGCCCAGGGAGGTAAAGCGGTCGAGGACGTCCCGCGACGCGAGAATCAGCGCGCCGCCGCCTCCGGGCCTCCAACCTAACGGCGCCGCGCTGGTGGCCTCATTCTCTGGTGCGGACGAGCTGGCGCCGCTGGCCTCCACCTGCTGCGGCACGGAGACAACCCTCGTAGGGCGCGGGCGGGCTGGGCCTTGGGGGGCTGGCTGCGGGCATGTCACCAGCACGCCCTCAGCTGGCGGCATCTCCGCCCCTGCAGGCCGGCTGCGCTGCGCCCTTGCAGGCGGCGCGGGGGCGGCGCCTGTGTCTCCATGACGATGCAGTAGTCGCCCTCGTTATCTGGAGTCGGCTACTCGTTAGCAGCCGGCGCTTGGGCGGACGGCTCCAGAGAGCCCGCCTCTGGGAAGACGGTACGGTCCACTGGCTGCAGGGAGCCCACTTCCTGCTCCTGGGTTCGGGCGTCATCTGCCTGGGCCTTCTTAGCCTCTTCGGCCTCTACCCTGGCTGCGGCATCAGCCACCGCTCGCTCGCGGTCCGCGGCCTCCCACTCCTCGCGAGCGTTCCTCTCCGTCGCCTCCCGGAGCACGGCGACTGGATCCACGTGGCGGGGCGCAGGGGGGACATCCGTGCCCCCCACAATGGAGCCCACTGGCGCCCGTGAGAGGGAGAGCGGCGCGCTGCGTGGATATCCCGAAGAAAATGGGGAATCAGCCAAGAGGGGAACGGCTGAGAAGGATAAGCATCAAACAAAAGGAGGATACAAGGCACTTACCCAAAAATGACCAGCCTGGCCTTGGGTACCCTGGGCATGATCGCCCTGCCAACCGCCTCCCGACACCTGGTGGCGGCGGTTGACAGTCGGAGTTTCTTGGGCTGGGCACCAGACGGCCCTGAAGAGCACCGCCGCTTCACGCCGCCGGCTGCGCCAGACGGCCCCGCCTGCTGGCTGCCGTGACCAGGCGGATCCGCCTCCCGGACGTAGACGGGCGCTTCCTCCTCCTCCTCCTCGTCGTCTGGCCAGCTCTCAACGCCGCCTTCTGACAGGTGGCCCGATGGTTGGCCCCCGCCGCCTGTCACCTCTTCCTCCTCCATGGCGGCGGCCCCAAGATCGGGGTCGCTCGTATCGCTCTAGGCGCGATCTGGTTCCAGGGGCGACCTGGCTGGTCAGAACCCGGCGCTGGCTGGCTGGGGAAGATCTGAATACGGCACCAGGATCAGACGGCTACTACAGCTGGAAAGAAAAGAAAGAAAAGCAAGAAAGGGCAGAAGAGCTTACCGCAGGCGGCTGGTTGCCGCGGCTGTATGGCGGCTTGCCAAAGGCCCAGCCGAAGTCGGAGACCTTGCAGTTAGAAATGTAGTTCACCAAGTTAGCCACCTCCTTGTATGGCATTGGCTTGGTGCAGGTCCGGCTAGGGTCCCGGCGCCCGCTCATGTGGCAAATCAGATGAGGGCGGCGCTGTAGCGGCAGCACTCGGCGCTCCACAAACGTGAGCAGCAGATCTGCAAAGACCAGACCCTCGCTGTCCCTCAGCTCCCGGAGACGCCGCATCGCGATGGAAGCGCCTGTCGTGAGGGAGGTTGGCCGGGTCCTCCCGGAGTCACGAGGCTCAGCAGGCGGGCCTGGCGCCCAGTGCGGAAGGCAAATGAAGTCTTGGTCGGGGTCGATGTTGGAGACGTAAAAGTACGTCTTCTGCCACAGTTTCACCGACGCCACAAGCTGCGGCGCCAGGAAGAAGTTTATTGATCCACTGCGCTTCACCGCAATGCACCCGCCGCATTGGGCGGCCACGCTCTGGATTGCGGTGCCGAGCTTCATGTAACAAAGCTCGGTCCACAACCCCATGGTGGGGAGCATGCCGAAGTATGCCTCGCACAGGACGACGAAGGCAGATAGTGTCACCACCGTGTCCGGCGTGAGGTGGTGGGGTTGGATGTTGAAGAATTCCAAGAACGACCGAAAGAAGCCGCTCGCCGGGAGGCCGAAGCCGCACGGGAGGTGCGAGCGGAAGACGACCCGCTCGCCCAGCCATGGGGCCGGCCTAATCTCCGCCGTCGGCGCTAGGCGCACGGCGACCTTGTCGGCAGGGGGCAGCTTCCGCGACCGGCGGAGGTTGTCGATGTGCTCCTCCAGGACGTCGTTGCCGTCCCACTCGCCATGATGGCGGACCGGCGGCACGGCGGCCATGGCTCAGGCGGTAGCTCGCTGCGGAGTTGGCGAGAGGAAGGAGACGGGAGCGAGGAAGAAGAAGAAGGAAAGCGGGGAGGGGCGAGCACGAAAACGGTGCTAACCCCTCTCCCCCGGCCTACTTATAGGCTCGGGGCGGCGAAGCCGAGGGGGCGGGCTTGGGATCAACTGCTCCACGCCCCGCACGACCCCCACCTTCCGCGCGCCTAATCCGCGCGCATTAAATGCGCATGGGGAGGGCAATCCATTATCCCTGCCACACTGGATCCGTGCGCGGACCGACGCCCTGTAGTGGCGGGCCCCGGCCCACTGTTACGTCCCATCACGCGCGTGGGACGGCAGCGACGGGTGTCCTCATTGACTACCCACGGCATTTCAAGACAATTTTTGGGCTGCCTGTTACTCCCCTGGCCGTCTGCTCATCGAGACGCCTCCTAAGACAGCTTGTCCTAGGAGACGGTTTCCAGCAGGCGGTAGGGGCCCAAACAGGCGGCAGCATTGCAGCTAGCAGCTAGCAGACGGTCCCACGCTCCTCCCTCGGGATGTGCACTAGGGGGCCACCACGCAGCTGAGGCATGGCTACAGATGAATACGTCCTTAGAGAATCTATAAGGGCGTGGCTACAGTGAACGTTTACCTTATGGACATCTCCTAAGCGGTGAATCACTGTAGCCACGCTGCTCATGACCAAGCTTCAGTCAGAGGAAGCCACGATCTCACTACCCGCAGACGGCAGGGCTAGCAGGCGGCTGGCCCTACCGGCTAGTGGGTAAGTCACAGACCAGCCGCCCCTGGCAGGCGGCCAGGGGAGGCGGCCGCCTGGTAACAGACGGCGAATCCTGCCCTACAAGTCTGAACCTCATCAAGACGACAAGACATGGCGTGGCGGTAGTGTACGGCAGGAGACGGCGGCACTGTGGCCACTTCCCCCCTGACGAGGCTATCGTCAGCAGAAGCACGTCTACAGTAAAAGGCAATCACATGGGCCCGCAGGCGGCGGGCCCCAGCAGACACGCGGCAAGGCCGACACCAGAAGACGCTGGCAGCCGGGGGCCATTCCGTTGAGATTACAATTGTACCCCCGGGGGTAGGCCTATATAAACCCCCAGGGTCCTCCATGAGGAGGGGTTGGAAGATTTAACCCTTAGAAGAAGAAGACAGAGAGAGAGAAAAGAAACCCTAGCAACCACCCCCGTTTCCTAGAGCGAAGGTAGTGAGCTAGCCTTGCTCATCTTCCTCCTCTAGTCCGCACAGCTCGAGGAGCAACCTTGTAGCTACCATAGTGACATTAGTCATGACGCAGAGCCCCCGCAGAGCAAGATTAGGGGTGTTATCTCCTCGAAGAGCCCCGAACCTGGGTAAGATCCGTAGGCGTCCTAAGTTCCGCCTTATCCCGCTTCCAGGGCTCGGCGACGTTCTATTGTCCCCATGCATGATAAGCCATCCGTTGGCATATGTTGCCCCAAAAACCCGACACTGCCCCAGTGGTGTCGGGTTCTGTCATTGCTATTACGTCCGCATTGACCTCTTTCTGAGCTACTAGCGCCGCACTGACCACTTGATTCATCACCTCTAGATATAGCAGCAACGACTCTTGGGGTTTAGGCGCGACCAGTATTGGCGTGGAGGAGAGGTATTTCTTCAGGTCTTGTAGTGCTGCTTCGGCTTCTAGGGTCCACTCCATTGGGCCTGCCTCTTTCAAGATTTTGAAAAAGGGAAGGGCGTGCTCGACAGATTTGGAGATGAATCTACTCATGGCGGCAACGCAGCCAGCAAGCCGACGCACATCCTTGATCCGTCAGGGCACCTCAATTTGTTCGATGGCCTTGATCTTGTCTGGATTCGACTCAGTCCCACGCTGTGACACGAAGAAACCGAGAAGCTTGCCGGACAGAACGCCGAAAATACACTTCGCAGGGTTCAACTTAAGGTTGATCTTGCGCAAATTCACAAACGTCTCTTCCAAATCTTGTACGAGCGTTGCCTTGTCCTTGGTTTTCACCACTATGTCATCCATATAGGCTCCCATATTTCTAAGCTAAGGCTCAAAATCAATTTGGACTGCTCTTGTGAATGTTGAGCCAGCACTCTTCAACCCAAAAGGCATTCGTATGAAACAATACGTACCACATGGGGTGATGAATGATGTCTTATCTTCATCTTCTATTTTCATGAAGATTTGATGGTACCCTGTGTAAGCGTTGAGGAATGATAATAGGTCACACCCGGCCGTGGAGTCTACAATCTGGTCAATGCGCGGCAACGGGAAAGGGTCCTTTGGACATGCCTTACGCACAGTCTCCACTTCCCATTTGCCTTGCGCACCACCACCGGATTGGCCAACCACGTTGGATGGAGTACTCCTCTCACTAAGCCTGCCGCCTCCAACTTCCTGGTTTCCTCTCTGATGAACTCTTGCCGTTCCAGATCTTGCTTCCTGACCTTCTGCTTGATGGGCCGCGCATGAGGGCAGACAACAAGATGGTGCTCAATCACCTCCCTGGGAATGCAGGGGATGTCGGATGCTTGCCACGCAAACACGTCGACATTCGCCCGCAGGAAGGTGACGAGTGTGCCTTCCTATTTGTTGTCAAGGGTGGAGCTTATGGTGAAAGCCCCTCCCGTGCCATCCTCCTTGACGGACACCTTCTTGGTTTCTGGTGGTGCAGCTCTAGATTTCTTGCCGTTGGAGCTCTCTGGCACGTCCTCGACGGGAGTGCTGCACTCCGAAGAGGTGCGCTTGCCGGAGTGGGTGCGAAAGGTCTTACCGGTCTTCCTTCCTCACGGGGCTTCAGCGGCAGGAGCAAGTGCCTTGGCGGCAATCACTGCTACTGCCTCCCGGTATAGTTGATTAGCGCAGATCAGTGCATCCTTCTTGTCGGAGGGGACGGTGATGATGGACATCGGCCCAGGCATCTTCAATGTGTTGTAGGCATAATGTGATGCTGACATGAACTTGGCCAACGCTGGGCGGCCGAGGATCCCGTTGTAAGGCAAAGGGATCTCCAAAACATAAAAAACAACCCTCTTTGTCCTGTAGTTCTGCTCGCCTCCGAATGTCACGGGCAGTGCAACTTTACCCTTGGGCTGACTCCTTCCCGGGTTGACCCCTTGAAACGTGCCCGTCTCTTCTAGGTCTCCATCAGGAATTTGCAGCCTTTTGATCACAACGGGCGAGATCAAGTTCAGACTGGCCCCGCCATCAACCAGCATTTTCGTCACCTTGAGGTTGCGTATTGTTGGTGAAACTAACAATGGAAAACACCCGACCGCAGTTGTGCGATCAGGGTGATCCTCGGTGTCAAAAAAGCTAGGTGTCTTGGACCACTTCAGCGGCTTCTGGGCATCGAACGATGGTTCTGCTACTGTGATCTCACGCGCCCACTGCTTGAGCCGGCGGTGAGAGGTGCGCAGGAAGGCACCACCGTCGACGCACATGGCTTCCATAGCTTTCTGGAACTCTTGCTCGCCGGACTCATCATCCTCATCACGATCATCATCTTCTTGCTTCTTGTCGCGGCCTCGGGCGGGCCTTTCTTGTTGGTTATCTTTGCCGCGGCGGCCAGGCTGGCCGCCACGTTTCTTGTCAGATCCCTCAGCACCATCCTGGCCCTTCTCCTTGTCCTGCCTTTCATATTCGGCTTTCTGCTTCTCTGCGAGCTGCTCGACTTGCCGGCAGTTCTGGAGGTCATGGCCCTTGGTGCGGTGGATCTTGCAGTATTTCTTGTCGGAGCTTCCTTGCTTGTCGGCAGCCGCCAAGGCCTGGCAGGTGACACAACCGGCAACTTCCTTGCCGGGGTTGTATGCCTTGGTTTTCTTGGTAGCGCCGGCATCGTCGGATCCCTCGACGGCAAGCACGACCTTGCCCTTGCTTTTCCTGTTGCGGCATCGGCCCTTCTTCACTGGGGCGACAACGTCTTCGTATGAGGAATCGATTTCCACACCGACGTCTTCGCCGGGGTACTTCCTTCCCTCTTCGGCCCGAGTGCATCTGTCGGCCAGAACATAGTGTTCGGCCACATCCTTGACCTTATTCATCGCCAGCTTTTTGCGCATTTTGCAGTTATGCACATTCAGATGGAATGCGTTGATGACGGCGGCGGTATGAACATCTGGGATGTTGTACTGCACTCGGCTGAATCTCTGTATGTACTTGTGTAGGTTTTCACCTTATTTCTGGGAGATGACATGCAAATCGCTTGCCTGACCATGAGCCTGGTGGCCTCCCATAAAGGCGCCAACAAATTCATGGCACATATCCGACTAGGAAGAAATAGAATCTACTGGCAAGTGCATCAACCATGACATGACGTTGGGTTTAAGCGCCATCAGGAAGTAATTGGCGAGCACTTTGTCGTCACGTGCTCCGGCAGCCTGCATCGCGATGGTGTAGATGCTGAGGAACTCTGACGGGTGAGTCTTGCCATTATACTTCTCGCCAATGTCAGGCTTGAATGTGCGGTGAGTGGGCCACTGGAACTGCCACAACTCACTGGTAAAGGTTGGACAGCCTACCTCGTAAGGTAAACCTCCAGAGCCTCCCGGTGCTGGGTGGTCCGTAGTGGGTCCTGCCCGCCTATCTGACTGATGGCGTGCTTCGCGCCGGTGCTCGATGGTAGTTCGAGCATCTTCGTGGGCACGCTCCCGAAGAACTTGGCGCTGATCGCGGTGGGTCTGCGGGTCGGACGACGCTATAGAAATGTTATCACAAGCGTCACCCCGATGGACCGATGCCCGTGGTAATTGGCGAGGAGGAGGAGAATGCATCGTGGCTGCGGCGCCTCCGGTCCTTCCACCACTGGCGTGCGGTAGCTCGACAGAGCGTCGGCCTGAAGGCTCCGTTGGTCGCGTCTCGTCTTTGTTGGCGATGGCGACGAGGCTCCGGATGGTGGCTCTCCAGTTGTCGAGCTTTTCCGCGGTAGGAGGGAAGTCGAGGAGCAACTGTGCGCGCTAAGGCCTCCGCCGGTATGGGCGGCGGCGAAAGCTGCGTGGACCGTGACACGCTCCGACCTCTAACCACGTTAGAGGGAGCTCTATCACGGCCCTGCAGCTGTACACCGCTTTCGCCAGCACCTCGGCGAGCATGTTGATCTTCTACGTCCCGCGACTAATGCGCATGGCTCTTCCCGCGGCGGTGCCCGGGTTCATCAGCGTGGCGACGCTGCTCATCGCGCACGATCTGGGAGGAGCCCGTTGTGGGCGCCGGCGTGGGCGTCTCTGAAGTCGCCGCGCCGCCCACACATGGTGTGACGCTGCTCTTGGAGGGCCCCGTGCAGCCTGCGGGGGGCCCGACACCGCCTTTGGACTTGGTGGCGCGCGACTCATCGTCTCGTGCACGAACGACGCCGCTCGCCAAGCTTAGGCTACTAGAGCAACATGGGTGTTCACGGGCCGTGCCTCGGCTTCCATCTGCAACCACCTCATCGCCAGCCCGCACCGGCACGGGCCGTTCGGCTCCAGATGAACCGATCACCGTGATCGTCTTCTTCTTGGGAGCCATGGCGATGAAGAATTGCTAAACTATCTGCCAGACCGGATTTTCACAATTGCGCCCCCGTACCTGGCGCGCCAAAGATGCCGGGGAAGCAACACCTATGGGATCACTGGAATCCCTTCTACGGTTGGTGGGCGCGGAGTTGTGCAAAGAGCAGGTCTAAGAGTCAGTACAAGGATCGTTTACCCAGGTTCAGGCCGCGAGAATGCGTAATACCCTAGTCCTGCTTTGGTGTGTATTTGAGTGTTCTTGAGTTCTTGAACTAGCTACGGTGCATGCCTAGTCCAAAAGATCTGAATCCTTCTCCAGTATGCCTCGGGCCTCCTTTATAGTCAAAAGAGGCTACCACAGTGGCCCATAGTAGGTGGAAAGGTACACAGTGTACAAGCTTATCTCATGCCATTACGGGACAAGACGCATTAAATGCGCTACTTAGGTGTCCACTTGCTTTTTCGGGGATGGGAACGAGGCCCGTCCCGTCCGCTACCGCTCCGTCTGGTTGCGACGTGCGTCTAGGCCAACGGGGCAGGCAGCTGAGATGGCGTGGTGTTGCTGAAGTGATGCCTGCACGGGAGGGGCCCCTTTGTCCGGTGCACGAAGAGGTTGTTCAGTTTCTGCAGAATCGAGGTATTTTGGTTCGCTCTGCTCAGCCATGGTTTCATGGGGTTGGTCTGTTCCAAGTGAGAGATCCGTGAGTCAGATACATTTTGATTCAGCATGCTCCTTTCCCCCTTGGCAATGACCAATTTGTTAGATTCATGAAACATGACGAGGGTGAAAACTTCAAGGGAACTCACAGTTTTTGTAAGGGTTGGTTAATGTTCATTGGTACCCCCCCCCTAGATTACCGCACTCCTGAATTCATCTCTCAAGCTGTTGGCACCTTTGGGAAGTTTATCTCCTGGGACAGTGAAGATCCTTACCTTGTCAGAACTTTGGTTGAAGCAAGTTTTTCCGATACGCCAGTTCCGCGTGATGTTGTTTGTGGAGATTATGCTGAGTGGGGTGGAGCTCAAGTTTCTTGGACTGCTGCATGCTATGTTCTAGGTGCGCACTTTGCAGATCAAATGCCAAACGATGAGGACCCAATGCCTTTGGATGGGAATCCTCATCCGCTTCCTGGCAATCTCATTCCTAATAACCTACCTTTTGTGCTGCCTCCTTACCCCATGCTTGGGTGGAATGATGCCCCCGTGGTGGATCCTCCCCCACCTGTCAACGATGCAGCTCAAGGTTGGGGCAACGCTTTGTGGGGTGATGATGCTGGGAACGAGCAGCCTCCGCAGCCTGCAGCTCCAGAACAGGATCAGGTCTCGATTGTAATCGACCAACCGAAAGGATCAGTCTCTCTGGAGCAGCAGGTTCAAGAAGTCAATTTTCTGCAGCACAAAGATGAGGCACTACAGCCTGATCAAGATATTCAGCCAGTGCAGCAACCTTTGGAGAGCCCGCTGGCAATTGTACCCTATCATCCACCTGTCATTCAGCACCACTTGATCTTCATTGGTATGGCACGCATTGTGGCAGGGCCGCCTCTTCGCCCGGAAATGATTTGGAAGAGGTCTTTTCAGAATCTGATGTTTGATTTCACAGTCAAAGAAGTACCACGGTCCATTTTCTTCAGGCCAATGGGCTCAAGCATTTACTCCAAGCGTTCCTGGTCCATTGCTTTTGATGAGTCCAAGAAGATGTCCTTGTTGGTTGCTGCTTTGCCTAGCTCTGATCCTACCCGTAATTCAGTGATGCTCAGACGCCCAGTAGCAAGAGCTCTGTTTAATGTTTCGCCTGCTGCTTCTATCAACATTTCTGAAGAAGCCCTGCCTGTTGACTCTAGAGATGTCTCCTCCACTTCGATGGTCTTTCCTGTGGAGCAAATATCCAAGGAGAAAAAACAGAGAGGAAAAAAGAAGGTTCTTGCACCCATTGTGGATACGTCACTCAGGCGTTGCACCAGAAGCGCGGCAAAGCTGGATGTCTTCAAGCATATGGTTTTTGAGCAACTCTCTCTTCAGCCCACGAAGAAGCGTCCTCGCTCCAAGCCCATGGACGGGAAGGCCCAGCCCACTACTGATGTTCCTCGCCAAGACAAGCAAAATGATGTTCCACCACACACTCCGATTCACGTCTTGCAGGCGGTGGGAGCAGAGCCGGAGATTGATCCCTCCTTCCTATTGACGAACAAGCTTATGGCTGATCCAAAGGAGGACTCCACTTCTTCAGTGCCCCAAATGATGATGTTCGCTAGCTTGTTTTGGCTTGATAAGCCCATTACGTTAGGTACTTTTATTGTCGTGTTGGGACTGGTTATGGTTGTTGCGGACTACATTTCTGAACTTTGTTATATTTTGGGATGTATGGCATTGTATGCCATGCTACTTTTGGCTTACTTTGTTTAAGTTGATAATGAATCGTGTGACAAAGCGTAGTTGGAAAATCCTCTGTTGGAATGTTAGAGGTTTAAATTCTGAAGCTAGACAGTGGTCTGTCAGAGAAAAGGTGATTGAAAGTCAATGTGCTGTGGTTTGTCTCCGGGAAACAAAGTTCTCCACATGCACCCGTGCCATCATTAAAAGCATCTGTCCCTCTGGTTTTGACCAGTTTATTGAATCTCCTTCGAGGAGTGCTTCAGGTGGTCTTGTAATTGCCCGGCGGTCGGATATGTTTCAGGGTACTTTGGTGGAAGTAAAACCTTATGCTATTATCATACACTTCACCTCAGTACATAACAACGAGCAATGGTTTCTGGTGAATCTTTATGGTCCTTGTCAAGGACAAATGAGGGATGATTTTGTTAACTGGCTTTATAATTTAAGATTGAACCAGAACAGAAATCGATTTTAATGGGGGATTTCAATTTCATTAGATCAATGGGTAATAGAAATCTTCTAGGTGGAGATGTGAGTGACATGTTCATTTGTAATGAAATCATAGGACACATGGGTCTCCTGGAGCTTCCTTTAAACGGTAGGAAATTTACATGGTCAAACATGCAAGACACACCTCTTTTAGAGCAACTTGACTGGGTTTTTACCTCTTCTAGCTAGATCAACATTTATCCTGTGTCACAAGTGACCCCTCTTGCAAAAACAGTATCTGACCATGTGCCTTGTCTTATTTCTATAAGCACTTCCATACCAAAGGCTCATATTTTCCGCTTTGAGAACTATTGGATCCATCAACCAGGTTTTATGGATTGTGTGCAAGAGGTTTGGGACAGACCTTCCAGCAAGTCCCATATTTCAGCTATCATTGTGGATAAACTGAAGGCCTTGAGATTAGCTTTGAAGAAATGGCAGAAAGGTTTGTCCCATATCAAGAAGCTATTTGAAAATTGCAACTGGGTGATCCTATGGTTAGATAATCTTGAGTACCTGAGGCATCTATCCAGACCCGAGTTCAACTTTAGAAGAATTGCAAAACTCTACCATGAGCACCTCTTACATCTACAATACCTATACTGGAAAAAGAGATGTACCATCAGGTATATCAAAGTGGGAGAGGAAAATTCCAAGTTTTTCCAGACTATGGCTACAGAAAGGTATAGAACGAATTCTATTGCTAGCTTATTGCTGTCTGATGGCTCTGTTACATCAGATCATGAGGAAATGACTAGGGCTTTCTTAAATACCTTTAAAGCAAGAATGGGTACAGTCTTGCCAATAACTTTGGAGTAGGATATATTGTCCTTAATACCTAGGGTGCAGGGTCTCGAAGTTCTTACAAAACCTTCTGAGGTTAAAGAAATTGAACAGGTAATTAAGGAAATGCCCATTGATAAAGCTCCTGGACCTGATGGTTTCAATGGTCTCTTCCTAAAAAAGTGTTGGCCCATCATTTCTGCTGACTTCATGAGATTGGTTCATGAGTTCCATGCTGGGTCTGCACATTAGGAGAATCTAAATGATGCCTTCATTACATTGATCCCAAAGAAGCAGACTCCTGAGACTGTAGGTGAATTTAGACCAATATATCTCACTAGTGTTGGTCTCAAATTCCTCACAAAGCTGGCTGCCAACAGATTTCAGGAGGAGATCACTAATTGTGTGCATAAGAATCATTATGGTTTTATCAAATCCAGAACAATACAAGACTGCTTAGCTTGGACCTTTGTGTATATCCAACAATGCAACCATTCTAAAAAACCCATTCTCCTTTTAAATCTTGATTTTGAAAAGGCTTTTGATTCTATTTAACATGAGGCTATTCTGAAGATATTGATGGCTAAAGGGTTTGGTAATACATGGATTGCATGGATTAAGCAGTTGTTGTCCACTTGAACTTCTTTAGTACTGCTGAATGGTGTACCTGGTAACCATTTCAAATGCAGGTGTGGGGTTAAGCAAGGAGACCCTATCTCTCCCTTACAATTTGTAATTGCTGCAGATCTTTTGCAGACATTGATAAATGCTAGGTTGCATCCGGGCTTGTTAAGCTTGCCACTGCTAACTCATGACCTTGATTTCCCTGTGGTTCAGTATGCTGATGACAGATTGCTCTTCATAAATGCTCAATATTCTGAGTTGGAGAACCTTAAATTAGTGCTCTACTCTTTCTCCAAGGCAACTGGACTACATATCCATTTCCATAAATCTTCAATGTATCCTATCAATGTGAATGCTGCAGATGCTACTAGTCTTGCTGCACTTTTTGGATGTCAGTTAGGCTCTATGCCTTTCACTTATCTGGCTTACTAGTGGGGACTATTAGGCCTAAAATTAAAGATCTTCTACCCCTGGTAGATTGCATGGAGAGAAGGCTCACAACTAGCTCTTGGTTTTTGCCTCAAGGGAGCAAACTGCAACTTGTTAACTCGGTTATTTCATCACTACCTATCTACTTCCTTTGTAGCCTGTCAATCCCTTAGGGTATTCTAAAGCAATTGGAAAGAATTCAGAGGCAGTGCTTATGGAGAAAGTATGGTCAGGAGAAAGGCCATTCCCTGACTGCCTGGCCATTGGTTTGTAGACCTAAGTCCAAGGGTGGCTTGGGTATCCTAAATTTGGGTTTGCAAAATGATGCCATGCTCCTTAAGCATCTCAATAAATTCTATAATAGGATGGATGTGCCATGGGTTCACCTAGTTTGGGACTCTTATTATTTCCAAATAGTTCCTCATGATACAACTCTCTGTGGCTCTTTTTGGTGGAGAGATATATGTAAACTAATGGATAAGTTTAGGGTTGTTACATCTGTCACTGTTCACAGAGGAGATACATTGTTGTTTTGGTCAGATCATTGGCAGATTGGAAATACATGCACCCCTATTCAGGAAAGATTCCCCAGGCTCTTCTCCTTTTGCCTCCACAAAAATCTTTCTGTCCTGGAAGTTTTTCAGACTGACAACTTTCAAGAGCTGTTTTATTTACCCCTGTCCAATCTAGCTTTCCAAGAGTTTCACCAACTGTCTTCTTTGATGGAATCTTGTCATCTGGATAATGAGAGCCCCGATGCTTGGCTTTGGAGACATGGTAAGAAGGCAGACTATTCGGCCAAAAAGTTCTATGATTTTGTATACTAGTCGGTTTTGGAAAATCCCATATTGAGGTGGGTTTGGAAGAGCTGTTGTAACATGTCAATCAAAATGTTTGCCTGGATGGCCATAATAGAGAGAGTTAACACCAAAGATATGATCCAACAGAGACATTGGAGAATTAATGATGGGCTTGAATGTGTGCTTTGTCCGACGGTGATACTGGAGGATAGAAACCACCTCTTTTTCAATGCAATTTCAGTGAACGTGTATGGAACTATCTGCAGATTGTTTGGAAGGAGTCTGATGAAATGGTGGAAATTGCCATGCATGCCAGAAAGGATTTCAATAAACCATTCTTTGTAGAAGTGGTTTTCATTGCTTGGTGGAATATTTGGAAAGTCAGAAACGACAGGGCATTCAGACATATCATACCTTCTTTTAGGGCGTGGAGAAATGGTTTCATACATGATATTACTCTGCTCTCCCACAGGATCAAAGAAAGATATAGGGATGCCCTGTTTAGTGATACGTCCATTTTGCATCATGCTTATAAGTTGATATTTATTGCATTATGGGCTGTTCATACATGTTTTGTCACAATACTTATGCCTTTTCTCTCTTGTTTTACAAGGTTTACGTGAAGAGGGAGAATGCCGGCAGCTGGAATTCTGGGCTGGAAAAGGAGCAAACTCTGGAAACCTATTCTGCACAACTCCAAAAGCCCCGAAACTCCACAGAACATTTTTTCGGAAAATATAAAAAATATCTTGTGGAAGAAATCCACGAGAGGGGCCACTGGCTGGCCTCGAGGGTGGGGGGCGCGCCCCCTGCCTCGAGGGCCAGCCGGTGGGCCCCCGATGCCCATCTTCTCCTATATGAAGCATTTTGACTTGAAAAAAAATCAAGATGAGGCTTTCGGGACCAGACGCCGCTGTCTCGAGGCGGAAACCAATCTAGGCCTCCGGCAGAGCCGTTCTGTCGGGGATACATCCCTCCGGGAGGGGGAAATCATCACCGCCGTCATCACCAACAACTCTCCCATCTTGGGGAGGGCTATCTTCATTAACATCTTCACCAGCACCATCTCCTCTCAAACCATAGTTTATCTCTTCTATCCAATCTTTGTACCCAAACCACAGATTGGTACATGTGGGTTGCTAGTAGTGTTGATTACTCCTTGTAGTTGATGCTAGTTGGTTTATTTGGTGGAAGATCATATGTTCAGATCCATTATGCATATTAATACCCCTCTGATCATGAACAATATTATGTCTTGTGAGTAGTTACTTTTGTTCCTGAGGACATGTGAGAAGTCTTGCTATCAGTAGTCATGTGAGTTTGGTCTTCGTTCGATATTTTGATGAGATGTATGTTGTATCTCCTCTAGTGGTGTCATGTGAACGTCGACTATATGACACTTCACCATTATTTGGGCCTAGAGGAAGGCATTGGGAAGTAATAAGTAGATGATGGGTTGCTAGAGTGACAGATGCTTAAACCCTAGTTTATGCGTTGCTTTGTAAGGGGCTGATTTGGATCCATATGTTTCAGGGTATGGTTAGGTTTACCTTAATACTTCTTTTGTAGTTGAGGATGGTTGCGTTAGAGGTTAATCATAAGTGGGAGGCTTGTCCAAGTAAGGGTAGCACCCAAGCACCGGTCCACCCACATACCAAATTATCAAAGTACCGAACGCGAATTAGATGATCGTGATGAAAACTAGCTCGACGATAATTCCCATATGTCCTCGGGAGTGCTTTACCTTGCATAAGAGTTTGTCCAGGCTTGTCCTTTGCTACACAAAGGATTGGGCCACCTTGCTGCACCTTATTTACTTTTACCTTTTATTACTTGCTACCAATTATCCTATCACAAAACTATCTGTTACCTATAATTTCAGTGCTTGCAGAAAATACCTTACTAAAATCTGCCTATCATTTCCTTCTGCTCCTCGTTGGGTTCGACACTCTTACTTATCAAAAGGACTACGATATATCCCCTACACTTGTGGGTCATCAAGACTCTTTTCTGGCGCCGTTGCCGGGGAGTGAAGCGCCTTTGGTAAGGAAAAATTTATATAGTGTGCTGAAATTTATTGTCACTTGTTACTATGGCTCAAAATCCTTTGAGGGACTTGTTTGGGGTATCTTCACCCCGAGCAGAAGAGCTAAGAGTTGCTCCTCAACCTACTGCACCTAGTGAACATGTTTGCTTTGAGATTCCTTCGGGTATGATTATGAAATTGCTTGAAAATCCCTATACAGGAGACGAAACACTTCACCCCAATTTACATCTAATCTATGTGGATGAAGTTTGTGGATTGTTTAAGCTTGCAGGTATGCCCGAGGATGTTATCAAGAAGAAGGTCTTCCCTTTATATTTGAAGGGAGATGCATTGACATGGTTTAGGCTATGCGATGATATGGGATCTTGGAACTATAATCGCCTGAAGTTGGAATTTCATCAGAAGTTCTACCCTATGCACCAGGTTCATCGTGATCGTAATTATATTTATAATTTCTGGCCTCGCGAAGGAGAAAGCATCGCTCAAGCTTGGGGGAGGCTTAATTCAATGTTATATTCATGCCCCAATCATGAGCTCTCAAGAGAAATGATCATTCAAAATTTTTATGCTCAGCTTTCTCATGATAATCGCTCCATGCTGGATACTTCTTGTTTTGGCTCTTATATGATGAAGACTATTGACTTCAAATGGGATTTATTGGAAAGAATTAAACGCAACTCCGAAGATTGGGACCTTGATGAAGGTAAGGAGTTAGGTATGACCCCTAAGTTTGATTGTGTTAAAGCTTTTATGGATACCGATGTTTTCCGTGAGTTTAGCACTAAATATGGACTTGACTCTGAGACAATAGCTTCTTTTTGTGAATCCTTTGCTACTCATGTTGATCTCCCCAAGGAGAAGTGGTTTAAATACCACCCCCTATTGAAGTTAAAGTAGTTGAACCTATTAAAGTTCAAGAAAATACTATCACTTATAATGTTGATCCTGTCATTCCTACCGCTTATATTGAGAAACCACCTTTCCCTGTTAGGATAAAGGATCATGCTCAAGCTTCAATTGTAGTTCGTAAGAGTAATACTAGAACACCTACACCCTCTGAGCAAATTAAAGTTGATCCTAGTGTTACTATGGTTAAACATCTCTTGGTAGAAGATTTAGATGGACATGTTATTTATCTCCAAGAAGAGTCTGCTAGAATAGCCAAACCCAATGCTAGGAATAAACATAAACCTATCGTAGGCTTGCCCGTTATCTCTATTAAGATAGGAGATCATTGTTATCATCGTTTATGTGACGTATGTGCTAGTGAGAGTATTATCCCTCTTGACTTGTATAACAAAATTATGCATGATATTGCACGTGTTGAGTTAGAAGGGATTGATGTTACAATTAAGCTTGCTAATAGAGATACTATTTCACCAGTTGGGATTGTTAGAAATATTGAAGTCTTATGTGGGAAGGTTAAATACCCTGCTGACTTTCTTGTTCTTAGTTCCCCACAAGATGCATTCTGTCCCATTATATTTGGTAGACCATTCTTGAATACTGTTAATGCCAAGATAGACTGTGTGAAAGACATTGTCACTGTCGGATTAGGGGACACGTCTCATGATTTTAACTTTGCTAAATTCCTAAACAACCCCTTGAAAAGGCACCACCCAGTAAGGATGAACTTATTGGTCTTGCTTCTATTGCCATGCCACCCAATGATCCTTTAGAACAATACTTGCTAGACCATGAAAATGTTATGCAAATGAATGAGAGAAGGGAAATAGATGAAATATTCCTTACACAGGGACCCGTATTGAAAAACAACTTGCCTGTTGAAATCCTAGGGGATCCTCCTCCACCCAAGGGTGATCCCGTGTTTGAACTTAAACCTTTACCTGCTAATCTTAAGTATGTTTATCTTGATGAAAAGAAGATATATCCTGTTATTATTAGTGCTAAACTTTCAGAGCATGAGGAAGAAAGACTATTGAAAAGTCTGAAGAAGCACCGAGCTGCTATTGGATATACTCTGGACGATCTTAAGGGCATTAGTCCCACTATATGTCAACACACGATAAAATTGGAAGAAAATGCTAAACCAGTTATCGATCATCAGCGATGGTTAAATCCTAAGATGAAAGAAGTGGTAAGGAAGGAAATTCTAAAGCTCCTATTCTGTTGCATAGCCTGTCATTATTGCTACAATTGTTGATACCTTTACCTACTATCCTAATGCTTAGTATAGGATGCTAGTATTCCATTAGTGGCCCTACATTCTTGTCCGTCTGCCATGCTATACTATCGGGCCGTGATCACTTCGGGAGGTGATCACGGGTATATACTATACTATTACATATTCATGATGATGATTCGGACATGGGGGTTTAAGGGGCAGGTGGTTCCACACAGGTAGTGGTGGGCTGGGTTCCCGACAGCCCCTTGACGGTTACTTTGTGGCGGAGCAACAGAGCAGGTCACAACCACCTAGGAGACAGGTGGGCCTGGCCCTGGTCGTTGTCCGTGGTTATTTCATAATAACATGCTTAAGGAGATCTTGGTATTTGATCTGAGTCTGGCCATTGGCCTATATGGACTAACCAGCTACGTGGGAATAGTTATGGGCACACTACGTCGTGGTATCAGCCGAAGCCTTCTTGACGTCAATGACTAAGCGGCACGCACCGGATTGGACTGGAACATCACTCTGGTATTAGGAGTGGCTAGGTCTGCTTACCGGCCGCCCTTGCAACGTGCAGGTGTGCAATGGGCGATGGGGCCAAACTCCTGCGCGCTTAGGACTTAGACCGACGTGCTTACCTCTATGCTGTGCTTAGGTAGGGCTGCGACGTATTGATCTACCAAGACTGGCCATGACCCAGGAAAGTGTGTCCGGCCAAATGGGATCGAACATGCTGGGTAATGTGGTGCACCCATGCTGGGAAGTTAATCTATTCGAATAGTTGTGTCCCTCGGAAAAAGGACGACCCGGAGTTGTACTCCGACCTCATGACAACTAGAACCGGATACTTAATAAAACACACACTTTCAAGTGCGAGATACAACCCGGTGATTGCTTTCCCATAGGGCGACGAGGGGAGGATCACCGGGTAGGTTTATGCTATACGATGTTATTGGTGAACTTACCATCTATTCTATTCTACTGCTGCAAGAAGGAGGTTGCGAGGAGCGAGGATACTTGTTATTTTGAAGCTACTCTCATCTACTACTGGAAGATGGAGGTTGCCAGAAGCATAGTCTTTGATAGGATTAGCTATCCCCCTCTTATTCTGGCATTCTGCAGTTCAGTCCACAGATATTACCACCTTACACATATATCATTGCATATGTAGTATAGATCCTTGCTTGCGAGTACTTTGGATGAGTACTCACGGTTGCTTTGCTCCCCCTTTTACTCTCTTCCCGAATGATGCAACCAGATTGGTGGATTCCAGGTGACAGAGGATCCCGAGGATGTTTCTACATGGAGTTCGACTTCGAGGAGTAGTTAGGAGGTCCCAGGCAGCAGGCCTTGCCTTTTCGATCGTTGCTACATTTGTGCTAGCCTTCTTAAGGCAAACTTGTTTAACTTATGTCGGTACTCAGATATTATTGCTTCTGCCGACTCTTGTGTTTTTGAGATTATGTATTCGAGCCCTCGAGGCCCTTGACTCGTAACATAAAGCTTTTGTTATTTTATTTTGTGTCTAGAGTTGGATTGTGATATCTTCGAGTGAGTCCCTGATCTTGGTCGTACAGATTTGCGTGCATGATTAGTGTACGATCAAATCGGGGCGTCACAAGTTGGTATCAGAGCCGACTGCCTGTAGGTAGCCCCCTTTCCAACTCCTTGGCCGAAGTTGAGTCTAGTCTTTGAAAAACAAATTTACTAACTTGTTGTGTGGATTACGGGCCCACAACAACAATGGGTCGTGTTAGGATCTTTTATTCCTCTTCTATGCTCTGGGACTCTGATCTCTTCTAATCGGGTTAAAAGATTTTACTAACTCTGACTCTAGGTTCTCGTAACTATTTCTCCCGGAGAGCCCACATTCCATAAGATCACCTGCTTCGTCAGAAGATTCTAAGGATATCCCTCGGGCATCGTCTCGCATTGATTCTTCTTCCCAAACATCACATATATTCCAAAAAAATTCTCCATCCGTTTTTAACCCGTTTGGACTCCATTTGATATGGATATTCTGCGAAACAAAAAACAGGCAACAAACAGGAATTGGCACTGGGCACTGGATCAATATGTTAGTCCCAAAAATAATATAAAAAGTTGCCAAAAGTATGTAAAAGTTGTATAATATTGGCATGGAACAATCAAAAATTATAGATACAACAGAGACGTATTGATACGTCTCCAACGTATCTATAATTTTTGATTGTTCCATGCTATTATTTATGAAGTCTTGGATGTTTAATGGGCTTTATCATTCACTTTTATATCATTTTTGGGACTAACCTATTAACCCAAAGGCCCAGTCCAGATTGCTGTTTTTTGCCTATTTCAGGGTTTTGAAGAAAAGGAATATCAAACGGAGTCCAAACGGAATGAAACCTTCGCGAGAGATATTTTTGAAGAAAATCACGCACGGAAAACGTCAGGACCAAGTCAGGGGACGGCTAGGCTGCCCTCGAGGGGGGGGGGG
>LR738715.1:155753759-155801353 GCA_902687465.1 Secale cereale | reverse complement strand
GGGGGCGCCCCCCTTCCCAGGGCGCACCCCCTACCTTCTTCCTATATATACCTACGTACCCTAGAAACTCCATACGCAGAGAGAAAACCCTAATTCCACCACTGTAGCTTCTTTTCCCGTGGAGATCCCATCTTGGAGCCTGTTTCGGAAGGGGAACCCATCACGGAGGCCTTCATCATCATCATCATCGCCCTCACCATGAGTTGTGAGTAGTTTACCACAGACCTTCGGGTCCATAGCTAGTATCTAGATGGCTTCTTCTCTCTCTGGATCTCAATACAAAGTTCTCCTCGGTTTTTGAGGAGATCTATTCGATGTAATCTCTTTTTGCGGTGTGTTTGTCGAGATCCGATGAATTGTGAGCTTATGATCAAGGTTATCTATGAAAGATATTTGGTTCTTCTCTGTACTTTTTATGTGTGCTCATAATATCCCTGCAAGTCTCTTCGAATTATTGGTCTGGTTTGGCCTACTAGATCTATAGTTCTTGCAATGGGAGAAGTGCTTGGCTTTGGGTTCAATCATGCGGTGTCCTTTCCCAGTGACAGTAGGGTCAACAAGGCACGTATTGTATTGTTGCCATCGAGGATAAAAATATGGGGTTTTCATCATATTGCTTGAGTTTATCCCTCTACATCATGTCATCTTGCTTAAGGCGTTACTCTGTTCGTAAGAACTCAATACACTAGATGCATGCTGGATAGCGGTCGATGTGTGGAGTAATAGTAGTAGATGCAGAATCGTTTCGGTCTACTTGTCTCGGACGTGATGCCTATATACAATGATCATGCCTAGATAGTCTCATAATTATTCGCTTTTCTATCAATTGCTCGATAGTAATTTGTTTACCCGCCGTAGAATATCGCTATCATGAGAGAAGCCACTAGAGAAAACTATGGCCCCCGGGTCTATTCTCAACATATCAATCTACATCTACTTTACTTTTCTTGCTTTTATTTGCTGTTTTATTAAACCAAAAATACCAAAAATATAACTATAATCTCTATCAGATCTCACTCTCGTAAGTGATCGTGAAGGGAATGACAACCCCTTATCGCGTTGGCTGTGAAGTTCTTATTTGTTTGTGCAGGTGCGAGGGACTCGCGCGTGGTCTCCTACTGGGTTGATACCTTGGTTCTCAAAAACTGACGGAAATACTTACGCTATTGTGATGCATCTCCCTTTCCTCTTCGAGGGAATACAACGCAAGCTCAAGAGGTAGCACGTATCAGCACCCCCAAGCTTAATTCCTGCTCATCCTCGAGTAGGTAAATGATAAAAAAGATAATTTTTGATGTGGAATGCTACCTAGCATAATTTTGATCATGTACTCTAATCATGGCATGAATATTAAGACACTAGTGATTCAAAGCAATAGTGTATCATTTGACATAAAAGAATTTAATACTCGGGCATCCCAACAAACAATCAAGTCTTTCAAAATATCAATGCTAAAGAACGTTATCCCTACAAAATCATATAGTCTTTTATGCTCCCTTTTCTTAACACAAGGTACCCCTCATGCCCATTCTGGGGAAGCTATGGGCCTTAATGGGCCATAGGAGAAAGAGAGAAGGAGGGCCAGGGCTGGGCCGCGCGCCCCCACCCCTTGGTCCGAATTGGACAATGAAGGAGGGCGGGCGGCGCCCCTTTCCTTCTCCTTCTCCCTCTCCTTCCTCCCCCCTTCTCCCTCTTGGTGAGTCCTACTAGGAATAGGATTGCAATTCTATTCCTAGTATGATTGCTCCCTTGGCGTGCCATAGAGGGGCCGACCGGCCTTCCTCCTTGCTCCTTTATATAGGAGGGCAGGGGGCACCCTAGAACACACAAGTTGAATTGTTTTAGCCGTGTGCGATGCCCCCCTCCACAGAAACACACCTCAGTCATACTGTTGCAGTGCTTAGGTGAAGCCCTACGCCGGTAACTTCATCATATCTGTCACCACACCGTCGTGCTGACGAAACTCTCCCGTGAAGCTCAACTGGATCAAGAGCTCGTGGGACGTCATCAAGCTGAACGTGTGCTGAACGCGGAGGTGCCGTACGTTCGGTGCTTGATCGGTTGGATCGTGAAGAAGTTCGACTACATCAACCGCGTCACTTGACGCTTCCGCTTTCGGTCTACGAGGGTACGTAGACACACTCTCCCCTCTCATTGATATGCATCTGGTAGATAGATCTTGCGTGATTGTAGGAAAATTTTGAAAATACTACGTTCCCCAACAAGGCGTCCTTCCTCCGCCCTGGCGCACTTTGCCGCGAGCTTGAACATCTCGAGGGCTATGCACATGTCTTCGTGGATGGCGAACTCCTCCCTCATCCAAACGTCGCGGACGCCGTCGGAGAATGCCGAGATGATGGCCTCGTCTGAGACCCTAGGGATCCGGAGGCGCATGGTGTTCAAGCGTTGGATGTGCTTTTGCAGGGTCTCTCCCGGCTGCTGCCTCACACGGCGCAGATCAGCAGCTGTCGGGGCTCGGTCGCGGGTGCCTTGGAAGTTGGCGACGAAACGCTCACAAAGTTTTCCCTAGGAGGAGATGGATACCACGGGGAGGTTTAGGAGCCAGGAGCGTGCACCATCTTTGAGAGCCATGGGGAACTAGTTTGCCATGACCTGCTCAGTGCTGTTGGACGCCTCGATGCTCAGCTCGTAGAGTTGGAGGACCTCCGTGGGGTCGGTGGTGCCATCGTAGCGCGGAGGCAGGTCCGGCTTGAACTTGCCGGGCTAGACGAGGCGCCGTAGCTCAGGAGCTAGGGTGGGACATCCAGCCACGCTCATGATCGCAGGCGCCCCCTGCCCCTGCGGTGCTGGTTCTTGAGGCGCTGGCGCCACCACCTCCTGTGGCGCGCGGTCTTGGCGCTGCGGGCCAGGGGGCCCGCGAGGCCTCGCCTGGGGATGCGGAATCACCTGGCCCCTCTCCTTTTCACGTGCATGGGCTCTGCGGGGTTGCTCACGTCGAGGAGCCTCGCATCGGACCTCCTGGCCGGCACCGTAGAGTGGAGGTGGAGCTGGGACTCCATGGCCTTCCTTCCCCGCCGGGGGCAACGGGGGACGGGAGGAGTGCGTTGGTGCAGGTGCTTCTCTAGTGGCGTTGACGCGCTCGGTGATGCGGCGGAGCCACTCGTGGAAGAGGTCATCTGCCGGGCAGTAGCGCAAGAGCTCCTGCGCCATCAGCAACGCAGGCTGCTGATAGACCGGCCCGCGGCGGACGAGCGAGGACGACGCCGCGGCCAGTGAGGGTGAAGGCGTCGCCGTGCGGCCATCGTGGTGCACGGAGGGCGGCAGCGACAAGTCCTGCTGCTCGTGGACGGCCGGGTCGGTGGTGGCGTTGGCGTCCGTCGAGTTGGGGCGGAGCGGCACGCCGTTGCCCGCGGGCGCCGTCTGAGCGACGTTCGCGGCGTGGCGGGCGGCGCGAGCTCAGTGTGTGTCCACCATGGCTGTGGAGCGAAGTCGACGAAGAGGGCGGGATGAGGTCGTCGGAGAGGCGAGATCTCGACACGCCCCTTACCTGGCGCGCCAAATGTCGGATTTGGGGCTCCACAAAATCCAAGAAGTTCGAACATAGGGGCGTGAACGAAGATCTCTCCCACTCGCGTCTCGCCCTCGCCTAGTGAAGAGATTCAAGCAAACAACATGTGAATCACGCAAGAGTTTACCCAGGTTCAGGCCACTGTGTGGTGTAAAACCCTACTTCCTGCTTTGGTGGATTGGCCTCAGGAGGGCTGGAATATGAACTAGTACAGTGGTTCCTGAGCTCAGGAGGTGAGCTCAGGAGGGTGGGAGGCAAGAGTTCTTGCTCCCTTGGGTGGTGGCAGAGTTTCTGGATCTGCTCCACTTGACTGGGCTTGGTCTCCACTTGATCCCCATAGTGAGGATCCTAGCTACTTATATAGGCGACCAGGGTCCTCTTTCCCCGAAATGTTTAGGCGAGAAGCGATCCCACAACGGCCATTTTTCAGCGGGAACACAAGGACGTTCCTATCGTGACAAAAGCTGTCTTCGCCTGCAAAAGGATTAGGCGGTGACGCGGTGGTGGGCTTGACGGTGACATCCTCCTTGTCGTCCTTGCAGTCTTCGGTCTTGTTGCACCAAAGGGGAAACCTTTGTCCCGCTCCTCTGGAACCTGCGTCTGCGCTGCCTCCTTTGCACCGAAACGGCAATTGCGCCGCTGGCACCCGCTGGCGCGGTGCGTCACTGCTTATGTCACTGCCTCCTCTTGAGGCAGGCTTGGTCTTGGATTCTCCGCCCCTCCGGAGCACCTTGTCGAGGCCGCTCCTGAGGGCGTCTTGACATTGTTCTCCTCGCGAGGCTTAGCCCCCTCGCGAGGGTCTTGGATAGCTGGTCGATCAGCTGGGCCGTACGAGGCTGTGGTAGGAGCGCGTCGCGGCCCACAGACAGGCAAGTCTAGGTACCCTGGTTCCCAGGACGCCGACAGCTACTAGCTATGGACCCGCAGGTCTGTGGTAAACTACTCACGCTTCATCGGAAGGGCAATAGGGTTGATGTAGATGCCCTCCGTGGTTGAATCCCCCTCCATCGGAGTACCAGAAAAGGCCTCCAGACGGGATCTCGTGGATACAAAAAGTTACGGCGGTGGAAAAGTGGTTTCGATGCCTCCTCTAGGGTTTCTGGAATATATGTGAATATATAGGCAGAAGAAATAGGTTGGTGGAGTCACGAGGGGCCCACAAGGGTGGGGGCGTACCCTCCCCACTTGTTGCCGCCTCGTGGCTCTTTTGACTTGGTTCTCAAGTCTCCGGGGTGTCTTCTGGTCCAAGAAAAATCATCGTAAAGTTTCATTCTGTTTGGACTCCGTTTGATATTCCTTTTCTGCGAAACTCAAAAACAAAGAAAAAACAGAAACTGTCATTGGGCTCTAGGTTAATAGGTTAGTCCCAAAAATAACATAAAATAGAATAATAATGCATATAAAACATCCAAAACAGATAATATAATAGCATGGAACAATAAAAAATTATAGATACGTTGGAGACGTATCAAGCATCCCCAAGCTTAATTCCTGCTCGTCCTCGAGTAGGTAAATGATAAAACAAATTTTTTGATGTGGAATGCTACCTATCATATTTATCAATGTAATTCTTTTTTATTGTGGCATGTATGTTCAAATTCATAAGACTTAAAATAAAAGTTTATCAATATCAAAACAGTAATACTTCGAGCATACCAAAAGTAATCGACAAAGCTTCAAAAAACAACATGGCTAAAGAAAGTTATCCCTACAAAATCATAGTCTTTATGCTCCCTTTTCTTAACACAAGAAACCCCTCATGCCATCTCGGTGTCAGCCAAGGAATTGCTTTCATACTCTACATTTTCAAGCCTTTTTTTAACTCTTCGCGCAATATATGAGCGCGAGCCATGGACATAGCACTATGGGTGGAATAGAAGGTGGTGATAGGCAAAAGGAGGGAGAAAGTCTCACATCAACTAGGAAAATCAATGGACTATGGAGATGTCCATCAATCGATATCAATGTGAGTGAGTAGGGATTGCCACGTAACGGATGCATTAGAGCTATAAGTGTATGAAATCTCAAAAACTAACTAGTGGGTGTGCATCAATTTGCTTGCTCATGAAGACCTAGGGCATGTGAGGAAGCCCATCGTTGGAATATACAAGCCAAGTTCTATAATGAAAAATTCCCACTAGTATATGAAAGTGACAACATATGAGACTCTTTATCATGAAGAACATGGTGCTATTCTGAAGCACAAGTGTGGAAAAAGATAGTAACATTGTCCCTTCTCTCTTTTTCTCTCATTTTTTTCTTTCATTTATTTATTTATTTTTATTTTGGGCTCTTTGGCCTCTTTTTTTGTGGGCTTCTTTGGTCTCTTTTATTCATTTGGGATTCTCTGGCCTCTTTTATTTATAATCTCACATGGGGCAATGTTCTAATAATGATGATCATCACACTTTTATTTACTTACAACTCGATATTACAACTCGATACTAGAACAAAAATATGACTCTATATGAATGCCTCCGGTGGTGTACCGGGATGTGCAATGATCTAGCATAGCAATGACATCAAAAAACAGACAAGCCATGGATACATCATGCTAGCTATCTTACGATCATGCAAGGCAATATGAGAATGATGGTGTGTGTCATAATAAACGGAATGGTGGAGTTACATGTTAATATATCTTGGAATGGCTATGGAAATGCCATAATAGGTAGGTATGGTGGCTGTTTTGAGGAAGGGTATAAGGTGATATGATGCACCGGCGAAAATTGCGCGATACTAGAGTGGCTAGCAAGGTGGAAGGGTGAGAGTGCGTATAATCCATGGATTCAACATTAGTCATAACGAACTCACATACTTATTGCGAAAAATCTATTAGCCCTCGAAGCAAAAATACTACGACGCATGCTCCTAGGGGGGAGGTTGGTAGGAGTCAGCCATCGCGCGCGCCCGACCTTCACGCAAAGATAAACAATCAAAATACAATGCGCGCCAATTCTGTTACATAGTTAGGAGACCATACGTGCATGCTTTGGGAATCACAAACCTTAACACCAATATTTTTACTAAACCACAATCATTCACTAGTACATCCCACATATTAGCATCTCTATATCGCAAAACTATTGAAATGAATCAAACATATCATATTCGGCGATCTACAAGTTTATGTAGGATTTTATGACTAACCATGTGAATGACCAATTACTGTCAACTCTCTAAATAGATATAAGTGAAGCAAGATAGTTTTAATTCTTTCTACAAAAGATATGCCCACGCTTTAACAATTATAAGTGAAGCAAAAGAGCATTCTACAAATGGTGGTTTTCTAAGTGAGGAGAAACGGGCAATCCAAACTTCAAATGATATAAGTGAAGCACATGAAGCATTCTATAAAGCTATACTCAAAAGATATAAGTGAAGTGCAAAGAGCATTCTATAAATCAACCAAGGACTATCTCATACTAGCAAGGTGCATTTATTAAAAGAAAGAAAATAAAAGCACATGACGCTCCAAGAGTTTACGCATATCATGTGAACGAAAACGAATCCGAAAACATACCGATACTTGTTGAAGAAAGGTGGGATGCCTTCCGGGGCATCCCCAAGCTTAGACGCTTGATTATCCTTGAATATTTACTTGGGGTGCCTTGGGCATCCCCAAGATTGAGCTCTTGCCTCTTCTCCTTCTTCTCACATTGAGACCTCCTCGATCTTTGAACACTTCATCCGCACAAAACTTAACTGAACTTTTAGTGGCGGTGTTAGTGCATATGATCAATGAAATCCCATCATAAACTGCTCTATCATTATTGTATAATTATGAACAAACATTACCCACTATATTCTATCACAATTTTGTGGCCCCAAGTCATAGAGGCTTCAACAAGAATTCAAACATATGCAAATAATGAAGCTATAACAGCAATCTATGAAAACAGGATAGTCTGTAGTAATCACAACATTAACCATACTTCTATAACTCTAAAAATTATGGAAACATTAGGACAAATCAACAATTTGTATAGAAAGACTTTGCCAAAAGTTTCAGATCCTTTCGACGTTCCGGTAAAAATCATAAAATCGCGCACTACAGCCAAAGTTTCTTTTTTTGCACCGCACAAACCAACAAGCAGTTTAATCATCCTAAAAGAAACTCTTGGCACATTATTTTTATAATACAATGAAATTGTACAAGGGGATATTTTTTTTTGAAAAGTTTCTGTAATTCAAGATTTGCAAAGTTTCCATGGGCATGAACAAAGTTCAAGGAGCTCCCCCATTTCAATGGTGCTCGTCCTTCTTACTTTCACTTTTCTTTTTGAAAAAGTTTTAGGTTCCCCTTTTTATTTTTTATTTTTTTAAACTTTATAAAATCACACAACATAAATAAATGACTCTCTAAAACTTCCGGGTTGTCTCGCTGGCAGCGCTTTCTTTAAAGCCATTAAGCTAGGCATATAGTGCTCAAGTAATGGATCCACCCGGATCCCAAGGTATATCAAAGCCAATTTTAATTAACAATGATTTGGCATTTAGTAGTGAGCACAAAGTGATATGTGTCATGCAAAAACGAAGTCTAACTCTCTTCATATGCATAGGCATGTCATACAAGCACAATTGATGCACATCAAGTAAAGGCCAATACATAGCATAAACAGTTTCTTGCAATTTTATCATATTGGAAACATAGAGAGGCGGAGATGTAGTTCCTCTCTCATAATAATTGCAAGTAGGAGCAGCAAGCACATGCATATTAGATCTATTAAAACCATCATGTGTAGTAGTAAAATGCAACCCATCAGTATAGTCTTTAATAAGTGCAAACTTCTCCGATATAGTGTAGCTGGGAGAATTCAAAAAGATAATAGGACTATCATGCGTGGGTGCAATAGCAACAATTTCATTCATAACATAATGAACCATCACAATTTCATCTCCATAAGCATAATTCATATTAGCATCTTGGCCACAAGCATAGCAAGCATCAAGTTCATCAAAAAGGGATATTCCAAACGAATCAAAGGGATCATAGCAATTATCATAGCAATCATCCTTCGGTAAGCACGAAGGGAAATCAAACAATGTATGAGTTGAAGAGTTACTCTCATTAGAAGGTGGGCACGGGTAGCTAATCCGCTCTTCCTCCTTTTGTTCTTCTCTCTCCTCGTCATCTTTTTCATCTAATGAACTCACAGTGTCATCAATTTCTTGTTCCATAGTTTCCTGCAAAATATTAATCTCTTCTGGGACAACAGAGACCTTCTCAATAAACGCATCAATATCGGAGTTATATTCATGATTCAAATAGGAATATTTCAATATAGCAAGATTTTCAGGACTGTAAACATCATCATCAAAAGCATCATACTTTTTAAACAGAGATTCAATTTCATAAGCACCCTTAAAAGCAACGAATTCTTCTATTTGTTCCACATCATAATAATCATATATACCATTAGCATAAGAAGCTAAGGTTTCATTATCATTAAATTTGCATGAAAAGGGAAGGTGTGGAGCCTTCATCCTAGAGCAACTAGTATAATCATATCTCAAGCATAGTTTCTGAGCATACCAATGCAACATATGTATTTGATCCCATAATAGTTTCCCTTTTTGTGTCAAGCGATAATCCCTAAAGTAGTCACGTTGATCCAACGTTACTCCCATTATATAAATAAATGGGGTTTTCTCAGGATTATCAAAGTAGTACATAATATGTTTCACATAATTAGCATCGAAGGTTTTAGGAGGTTCCCCATCTCCATGAGTAGCAAGTACACCTAGTTTTTTGGTATATCGTGTTCCATATCCATAACTAAAGATAGAGAACAATTTAGAACAGCAAATAAAATCTACTTAGTGATAAAGCAAACAAGCACACACGAGAATATTCACCCCACACTATTGCTCCCCGACAATGGCGCCAGAAAAAGGTCTTGATAACCCACAAGTGTAGGGGATAAGTTGTAACATCTTTTGATAAGTAAGAGTGTTGAACCCAACGAGGAGCTACGGGTAGAGCAAATATTCCCTCAAGTTCTATCGACCACCGATACAACTCTACGCACGCTTAACGTTCGCTTTACCTAGAACAA
Organism: Secale cereale; assembly: GCA_902687465.1. Lineage (NCBI taxonomy): Eukaryota > Viridiplantae > Streptophyta > Magnoliopsida > Poales > Poaceae > Secale > Secale cereale. Next base: position 155,791,765 of record LR738715.1, on the reverse strand, counting down.
GTATGAAACTAGAAGTACTTTGTAGGTGTAACAGGATAGGTTTGCAAGATAATAAAGAACACGTAAATACAAACTAGGGGCTGTTTAGATAAAGAAGCAAAAAAGTTAGTATAGTGAGTGTGGAAAAGTGGTGGTAGGAGTTGCGAAATTGCCCCTAAGCAATTGACTACGTTACTAGACTGATAGCAAGTTTTATGTGGGAGAGGCCACTGCTTGCATGTCATCCCTGACTTGGAATTCTATGCAGTTATGATTGGAACTATTAGCAATCATCCGCAACTACTAATGCTCATTAAGGTAAAACCCAACCATAGCATTAAGATATATTGGTCCCCCTTCAATACTGTATGCATCAATTTCTACGCTAGGTTGAAGCTTCTGTCACTCTTGCCCTCCAATACGTAGTCCTATCAACATACAACTAACCCTATCGTGTGATCCACACACGCGCTCATATGATGGGAACCAAAGGACAGCAACATAACCACAAACAAATTAAATCAATCATAGCAATTCACCAATCACCGATAGGACAACGAAAATCTACCCACACATCATAGGATGGCAACACATCACTGGATAATAATATGAAGCATAAAGCACCATGTTCAAGTAGAGGGTACAACGGGTTGCGGGAGAGTGGACCATGATAACCCACAAGTGTAGGGGATCAGTTGTAGCCTCTTTCGATAAGTAAGAGTGTCGAACCCAACAAGGAGCTAAAGGTAGAAAAAATATTCCCTCAAGTTCTATCGACCACCGATACAGCTCTACGCACGCTTGACGTTTACTTTACCTAGAACAAGTATGAAGCTAGAAGTACTTTGTAGTTTTTGTGGGATAGGTTTGCAAGAATATAAAGAGCACGTAAATATAAACTAGGGGCTGTTAAGATAAATAAGCTATAAAGTTAATATAGCGAGTGTGGAAAAGTGGTGGTAGGAGTTGCGAAATTGCCCCTAAGCAATTGACTACATTACTAGACCGATAGTAAGTTTTATGTGGGAGAGGCCACTGCTAGCATGTCATCCCTTACTTGGAATTCTATGCACTTATGATTGGAACTATTAGCAAGCATCCGCAACTACTAACATTCATTAAGGTAAAACCCAACCATAGCATTATGATATATTGGTCCCCCTTCAATCCCGTATGCATCAATTTCTACGCTAGGTTGAAGCTTCTGTCACTCTTGCCATCCAATATGTAGTCCTATCAACATACAACTAACCCTATGGTGTGATCCACGCGCGCGCTCATATGATGGGCACCAAAGGACAGCAACATAACCACAAGAAATGTAAATCAATCATAGCAATTCACCAATCATCGATAGGACAACGATAATCTACTCAGACATCATAGGATGACAACACATCATTGGATAATAATATGAAGCATAAAGCACCATGTTCAAGTAGAGGGTACAACGGGTTGCGGGAGAGTGGACCGCTATAGATAGATGGGGGAAGGTGATGGAGATGTTGGTGAAGATGACGGAGCTGTTGGTGTAGATGGCCGTCACACGATGATGGCCCCGATGGCACTCCGGTGCCACCGGAAGCGAGGGGGAGAGAGCCGCCCTCCTTCTTCTTCTTCCTTGACCTTCTCCCTAGATGGGATAAGGCTTTCCCCTTTGGTCCATGGTCTCCATGGCGTGGGAGGGCCGAGAGCCCCTCCGAGATTGGATCTGTCTCTCTGTCTCTCTCTCTGTTTCTGGGTTCCCAGATTCTAGCCCTTCACCGTTTCTTATATTCCCGGAGATCCGTAACTCCGATTGGGCTGATTTTTTGACACAATTTTTATCTGGATATTAGCTTTCTTGCGGCAAAATAAGGGCATCAACCGCCTTACGGTGTGGCCACGGGGGCCCAGGGCGCGCCTCCCCCTGGTGGGCATGCCCCCCTGCCTCGTGGCCCACTCTGGCATCGTCTCATGTTGGTTTCGCTTCCCAAAATTCACATATATTCCAAAAAAATATCCGTCCGTTTTTATTCCGTTTGGACTCCGTTTGATATGGATATTCTACGAAAGAAAAAACATGCAACAAAAAGGAACTGGCACTGGGCACTGGATCAGTATGTTAGTCCCCAAAAATAGTATAAGAAGTTGCCAAAAGTATATGAAAGTTGTAGAATATTGGCATGGAACAATAAAAAAATTATAGATACGACGGAGACGTATCAGCATCCCCAAGCTTAATTCATGCTCGTCCTCGAGTAGGTAAGTGATAAAAATGATAATTTTTGATGTGGAATGCTACCTAGGATAATCTTGATCATGTAATCTAATCATGACATGAATATTAAGACACGAGTGATTCAAGGCAATAGTCTATCATTTGACATTAGGACAATAATACTTCAAGCATACTAATAAAGCAATCATGTCTCTTCAAAATAACATGGCCAAAGAAAGTTATCCCTACAAAATCATATGGTCTGGCTATGCTCCATCTTCACCAGACAAAGTATTTAAATCATGCGCAACCCCGGTTTTAGCCAAGCAAGTGTTTCATACTTTAGTATTCTCAAACTTTTTCAACTTTCACGCAATACATGAGCGTGAGCCATGGTCATAACACTATGGGTGGAATAGAAGGTGGTGATAGACAAAAGGTGGGAGAAAGTCTCACATCAACTAGGCAAATCAATGGACTATGGAGATGTCCATCAATCGATATCAATGTGAGTGAGTAGGGATTGCCATGTAACAGATGCACTAGAGCTATAAGTGTATGACAGCTCTACAAGAAAACTAGTGGGTGTGCATCAACTTGCTTGCTCATGAAGACCTAGGGCATTTGAGGAAGCCCGTCGTTGGAATATACAAGCCAAGTTCTATAATGAAAATTCCAAATAGTATATGGAAGTGACAAAACAAGAGACTCTCTATTATGAAGATCATGGTGCTACTTTGAAGCACAAGTGTGGAAAAGTATAGTAGCATTGTCCCTTCTCTCTTTTCTCTCATTTTTTTGTTTTTTAGGGGTTTTCTTTTTTTTTTAGCCCTCTCTCTCTTTTTTCTAGGCCATCGCTTTTTTTATTTGTCCTTTCCTCACATGGGACAATGCTCTAATAATAAATATCATCACACTTTTATTTACTTACAACTCGAAGATACAACTCGAAGCTAGAACAAAATATGACTCTATGTGAATGCCTCCGGCGATGTACCGGGATGTGCAATGATCTAGCATAGCAATGACATCAAAAAACGGACAAGCCATGGAAACATCATGTTATCTATCTTACGATCATGCAAGGCAATATGACAATGATGGTGCGTGTCATAATAAATGGAACGATGGAGTCACATGGCAATATATCTCGGAATGGTTATGGAAATGCCATAATAGGTAGGTATGGTGGCTGTTTTGAGGAAGGCATATGGTGGGTGTATGGTACCGGCGAAAGTTGCGCGGTACAAGAGAGGCTAGAAATGGTGGAAGAGCGAGAGTGCGTATAATCCATGGACTCAACATTAGTCATAAAGAACTCACATACTTATTGCAAAAAAATTAGCTATCGAAACCCAGTACTACACGCATGCTCCTAGGGGGGACGTTGGTAGGAATTAACCATCGCGCGCCCCGACCCCCACACAAAGGATGACACTCAATAAATAAATCATGCTCCAACTTCGTCACATAACGGTTCACCATACGTGCATGCAACGGGAATCACAAACCTCAACACAAGTATTTCTACAATCCACAACTACCCACTAGCATGACTCTAATATCACCATCTTTATATCGCAAAACTATTGCAAGGAATCAAACATATCATATCCAGCGATCTACACGTTTTTGCAGGATTTTATGACTAACCATGTGAATGACCAATTCCTGTCAACTTCTAAATAGATAAAAGTGAAGCAAGAGAGTTTTAATTCTTTCTACAAAAGTTATGCCACCGCTCTAACAGTTCTAAGTGAAGCAAAAGAGCATTCTACAAATGGCGGTTTTCTATGTGAAGAGAAACAGGCAATCCAAACTTTAAAAGATATAAGTGAAGCACATGAAGCATTCTATAAAGCCATACTTAAAAGATATGAGTGAAGTGCAAAGAGCATTATATAAATCAACCAAGGACTATCTCATACCAGCATGGTGCATTTATAAAAAGAAAGAGAAAAAGCACACGCCGCTCCAAGAATTTACGCATATCTGATGACCCACAACCGTAAGGGATCTATTGCAGCGTTTTCGATAAGTAAGAGTGTCGAACCCAACGAGGAGCAGAAGGTATTGATAAGTGATTCTGAGCAAGGAATAACTGCAAGCACTGAAAGATAACTTTTTAGGGGTTTTCTTGATATAAGCAACAGGAAAGTAAAAGCGAGCAAAGTAAAAGGCACTTGAGAGTAACAAGTGTCCCAGTCCTTTCTGAGCAAAGGAGAGGCCTATCAACTGAACTTATAAAGGCTAAAGTGTTCTTGAGGACACACGGGAGAGGTAGTCATGTGCTTTCGCCATATTCTGTATCGGTACTATGTGATGTGTTGAAAAGTGTTGAGTGGGTGGATCTATGCTAGTACACCCTCTAGACTAAGATGAGTGCACTCTTATGATTAAACACCTTGCAAGCATCCGCAAATACAAGATAGTATTTAAGGCAAAAGCCTAACCATAGCAATACTATCGATGATCCATTGTTCCCTTGTGCAAAAGCGTGCGAACCGGGGTTCAGGTTTCTGTCACTCTGGCAACCCACCGTAAGCATTATTTGTACACAATGTATTCCCCTAGGTCCTTAATAAGGCGAAGTGTTGAGTGTTCGACTCACACAACACCACTAGGAAAATAACAACACAACTTAAGTATCAAACAACACATATTACTTGAACATCATATGACTACTAACAACAAGACTTCTCCCATGTCCTCAAGAACTAAATTAACTACTCACAAGACATAAAAGAGATCATGATCAGTGGAGATAGATGGATGATAAACAATCTGGACACAATGATATTTCCCCAACAAAACTCAATAGCATTCACCACAAAGTAGTAATCAACACCGATAGAGTAGAGAGGATAGATAGTACGGATTACAACACAAGAATGAGATTGGATGAAGATGGAGATGGTGCTGATGTTGGGGATGATGTTGATGATGATCTCGATGATGCCCGTGACGATGGTGATGACGATGGCGATGATCTCCCCTTCCGGGAGGTGATCTCCCCGGCGGAATCTGCCCGCCGGAGATGGCTTTTCTTCTCTGTAGGTTTCCGCCACGGAGCGGCGGCGGAACTCCGTAAAATCTCTCCCTTTTAGGGTTTCTGGATGACGAGGAGTATATAGGCCAGAAGGGGGAGCCTGGAGTGAGCCAGGGGCTCCAGGCGCCCTCCCGGCGCGGCCAGGGTGGGGGCCGCGCCAGGTGGCCGCCTGGGCACCCTGTGGCCCCCCTCTGGTTGCTCTTTTGCGTATCTTCGTGATCCTTCTGGAAAATACCCTCCGTCAATTTTCAGGTAATTTGGAGGTATTCTTCTTCAGCAACTCAGCGTCCACTTTTTACCGCTGAATCCTGCGTCTGCTGCTTCGGCACCGGAAAGTTGCAAACTGTGTAAAATAGGCCAAAACAACATAAGAACATCATCGTAATGTGAAATATATCAATGAATAAGGATGAATTACGATATAAAATAGTGATGCATTTTGGACGTATCAACACCCCCAAGCTTAGACCTCGCTTGTCCCCAAGCGAATACTGAGCTCGGTAAACCTGTCCACAAGTTTAGAGAGTGCAGTGTCGATAAATAGAATACGAACAAGAAGCATCACAATTTCTTCACCAAACTCAAATATCCTCAACAGCAATCTTCAACTCATAAGGCCCTTATAAAAGAGTGGTAACACTTATAATCGAAAGTAGGGCTAAGGAAACTCATCAAATCATGGCAAACATGTCCTTTGGTCAAAGAACAACTAATAACTTTTACTTTTGCTCTTTCTCTTTATGTTTTGATGAGATTAATTGAAGCTTTTGAAAGAACATGTTATTAGGCAAGAAGTGAAAGTGTTAACACAAAGGAAGATGTTTGCTTTAGCTGGGCTTGACAAACAACTTACTTATCAAATGATAATGTCAACAAGGATATGATATGACAAATCTTAATGCAACTTTATATGAATGAATCCTCGTCAACATCAAATGTCTGCTCTCTTTAAGAATAGAAGGAAGTAGGAATAACTGACTCAACCTAAAACTAAGAGATAGGCCCTGCTCTAGGGAAGTAGGGAAAACTCATGTGCTATCCTTAAATCAAACAGAATGAAAACAAGTTTTGAGAGGTGCATGATTTGTCAACGAATGCTAATAGATAACTCACTTACTTCTCAAACTGGACAAGTTTCGAGGAACGGCTCCCGCACGGGGACAATCACATCCCCTTAATCTCCTTTGTTTATTACTGCCAAAGTTTTCTGATTTCTCATGAAGAAAGCGTGAAGAAGGGTTTGTTTGTTGTATTATCTTTTATGAGCCGGGCGCACTCATGCCAGTTCCTCCTCGTATTAGGGGTTTGCAGATTAGACATGCAATCCCGGGGTAAAACTTGTCCAACTTAAAAAGATCATGAATTAACTACTACTTCCTCATGAGCTAAAACAGGGGCACAAAATAGAAGATTTTGAACATTTAAGGATAACACATAAATTCTATACTTTAGGAGGTGGTAGTGGAATACCACGAATAGGAAGGTATGGTGGACTCATATGGAAGGTATTGGTTTAAGGGTATGGATGCACAAGCAGAATTCCGCTTAGTACAGAGTTTAGGCTAGCAAAGGCTTTGAGAGAACAGACAATTGATGATGACTAAGATGCAAAGCAATATAAAGCATAAACATTAAAATAAGCATAACACATCAAGTTGTCTTCCTTGTCAGCATAACACTTCAAGCATAATAACATAAAGGTTTTGGCTATGTCGCTACTTTAAGAAAATCATGCTTGTTGTTATGACCAAAGCTATGTTTGCCAAGATTAAATAAAGTTTTCAAAGCCATACCTGATATAAGGTCAACACTCCCCATAAGAATCATCATATAAGGTCGATTGCATGAAGAGAATACAGAGTGCAGCAAAGGAACCAATAGACTTCTCATTAATATTCCATCATAGACGACTCCACACTCACGGATACAATCTCTCCATAGAAGGAGTGATAGACCTCAATGCACACGACTATTTCATATAATAACCTCCCTAGACATGATACGACTCTACTTGACTCTAAAAGACAAAAGATAAAGATAAAGATACCGGGCACTCCCCCAAGCTTGGAACAAGCCAAGGGGATGCCATTACCCAAGGAGATTTCACTCCTCATTCTTGTTGACGTTGATCACGTAGTCCTCGACGAAGCGCTTCCATGGAAGGGGTTCTCCAGTCTCATATGAGAAGTTTGTCTCCTGAATCCGGCATGATGTCCTTTCAAGCATTTGGTCGATGAACGGCAACGGGTAGTGATCCTTCCTGGTTGCCTTGTTCAGCTTCCTGTAATCAATACACATTCTATATCCAATAATAATTCTCTGAGGTATTAGTTCATTCTTATCATTAGGAACCACAGTTGTACCTCCTTTCTTAGGAACACAATGTACCGGGCTTACCCACTTACTATCAGCTATAGGGTAGATAATACCTGCGGCTAGAAGCTTGAGAATCTCAGTTCTTGCAACATCCATCATCTTCGGATTCAACCGTCGTTGATGATCAACAACTGGTTTAGCATCGGGCTCAAGGTTGATAGTATGTTGACAGATAGATGGACTAATCCCCTTAAGGTCATCAAGGGTATAGCCAATTGCACCTCGGTGTTTACGAAGTACTTCCAATAGTCGCTCTTCTTCATATCCTGAAAGGTTAGAGTTGATAATAACAGGATATACTTTCTTTTCATCTAAATAAGCATACTTGAGCGTACTGGGAAGGTGTTTAAGATCGAACACCGGGTCTTCTTTTGGTTTTGATAAATTCCCAAAGGTTCAGCCGGAAGGTTGTGCTTCAGGATAGCAGGTTGTCTCAAGAATATTTCATCTAGTTCATTTCTTTCCTGCATATGCAAATCATTCTCGTGGTCCTCCATATATTGCTGCAAAGGATCATTAGGGGGAATATCAATAGAAGCAATACTTTCAATAATTTTATCATCACTAGGTAAATCGGTACCACGAGGCTGCTTGGAGAACTTAGAAAAGTTAAATTCATATGGCTCACCATTGAATTCAACAGAAATTTTACCTTTCTTGCAATCTATTATAGCTCCACAAGTTCTGAGAAAAGGTCTACCAATAATAATAGGACAAAAATTGTCCCTCACTGAACCAAGTACTAGAAAGTCGGTAGGGTATTTTACCTTTCCACATAGGACTTCAACGTCTCTCACAATTCCGATAGGAGAGATAGTTGCTTTGTTTGCAAGATGAATGGTAACATCAACTTCTTCAAGTTCACAAGGTGAAATCTCACCGATGATCTCTTGATAAAGTGAATAGGGGATAGCACTAGCACTCGATCCCAAATCGCATAGCCCATAATAATTGTGATCTCCTATTTTAATAGATACTACTGGAGTACCTGAAATTGGGCCTTTATTCTTGGCTGTGACAAGGTTAGTGGAAACAGCACAAAAATTTACATTGGAATCCAAAACATCATTAGTAACAAGGTCTTTAACCAATGCAACTTGAGGATCGACCTTGATCTGGTCCTCAGGCTCATCAATTCTTCTCTCACTTTTATTTATTATGCCTGTCACAAGAGAGTGCTCCCTTATCCTTTCGGGAAAAGGAGGCTTTTCATATATAACTGCAGGCAAAATAGGGTCAGCAACATGAATATCAACAGGTAACTCTTTGAAAGGTTCATGATGTTGATCTCTCTTCTTTTTAAAAGAATCAACGTGAGAGGCAAAATCCTTACAGAAATCAATCATTAGATGGGAATCAAGACCAATCTTAGAGCAAAAGGTATTGAAGTAATCAGTTTTCACATAGCTCTCAATATAATCATGCTCATAATTTATAGCGGGTTCAATACCTTTATTGATTTCCCAATCTTCGGTATTTCTCTGGATCCTTTCAATGAGATCCCACCTTTCTTCAACGCTCTTTGTCTGAAATACCCCACTAGAGGAGGCATCCAGCATCTCCTTATCCTGACGAGAAAGCCTGGCATAAAAATTTGTAAGTATAATTTTCTTGGGGAGCTCATGAATAGGACATTTGAGCATTAGGGACTTCAATCTCCCCCAAGCTTGAGCAATGCTTTCTCCGTCACTAGACCTAAAGTTATAGATATAGTTCCTGTCTCGATGAATTTCATGAAGAGGATAAAACTTGGTATAAAAGAGAGACATAAGCTCTTGCCAATCAAGCAAGTGTGAGTTATCGAGAAGCTTATACCAATCTGAAGCTTTATCTATAAGCGATACGGAGAACAATTTCCTCATGACAAACTCCATTGATACACCTGCAAGCTTAAATAATGAACATAGTTGTGACAGATATAGCATGTGTTCACCGGGATGTCTGTCTCCTGCATAACGATTAGCCAAAACATAATCGATAATACCAGCTGGTATTTTATAGGGCACAATTTCAGTAGGGGGAGGAGCAACCACCATAGATGTGGGGCGTCTTCCCACAAGCAACGATCCAATAGCAAGATTGTCCATAAGGACAAAGAGCAGCAACAGCAAAATAAAAACAGAAATATAGAAACTTCCTTACCAGCTTCACTTACCAATAGCGCTACACTCCCCGGCAACGGCGCCAGAAAACGGTACTTGATGACCCACAACTGTAAGGGATCTATTGCAGCGTTTTCGATAAGTAAGAGTGTCGAACCCAACGAGGAGGAGAAGGTATTGATAAGTGATTCTGAGCAAGGAATAACTGCAAGCACTGAAAGATAACTTTTTAGGGATTTTCTTGATATAAGCAACAGGAAAGTAAAAGCGAGCAAAGTAAAAGGCACTGGAGAGTAACAAGTGGCCTAATCCTTTCTAAGCAAAGGAGATGCCTAGCAACTGAACTTATAAAGGCTAAAGTGTTCTTGAGGACACACGGGAGAGGTAGTCATGTGCTTTCGCCATATTCCGTATCGGTACTATGTGATGTGTTGATAAGTGTTGAGTGGGTGGATCTATGCTAGTACACCCTCTAGACTAAGATGAGTGCACTCTTATGATTAAACACCTTGCAAGCATCCGCAAATGCAAGATAGTATTTAAGGCAAAAGCCTAACCATAGCAATACGATCGATGATCCATTGTTCCCTTGTGCAAAAGCGTGCGAACTGGGGTTCAGGTTTCTGTCACTCCGGCAACCCACCGTAAGCATTCTTTGTACACAATGTATTCCCCTAGGTCCTTAATAAGGCGAAGTGTTGAGTGTTCGACTCACACAACACCACTAGGAAAATAACAACACAACTAAAGTATCAAACAACACATATTACTTCAACATCATATGACTACTAACAACAAGACTTCTCCCATGTCCTCAAGAACTAAAGTAACTACTCACAAGACATAAAAGAGATCATGATCAATGGAGATAGATGGATGATAAACAATCCGGACACAATGATATTTCTCCAATAAAACTCAATAGCATTCACCACAAAGTAGTAATCAACACCGATAGAGTAGAGAGGATAGATAGTACGGATTACAACACAAGTTGCAATTGTGAGATGAGATTGGATGAAGATGGATATGGTGCTGATGTTGGGGATGATGTTGATGATGATCTCGATGATGCCCGTGAGGATGGTGATGACGATGGTGATGATCTCCCCTTCCGGGAGGTGATCTCCCCGGCGGAATCTGCCCGCCAGAGATGGCTTTTCTTCTCTGTAGGTTTCCGCCACGGAGCGGCGGCGGAACTCTGTAAACTCTCTCCCTTTTAGGGTTTCTGGATGACGAGGAGTATATAGGCCAGAGGGGGGAGCCTAGAGTGGGCCAGGGGCTCCAGGCGCCCTCCCGGCGCAGCCAGGGTGGGGGCCGCGCCAGGTGGCCGCCTGGGCACCCTGTGGCCTCCCTCTGGTTGCTCTTTTGCGTATCTTCGTGATCCTTCTGGAAAATACCCTCCGTTGATTTTCAGGTAATTTGGAGGTATTCTTCTTCAGCAACTCAGCGTCCACTTTTTACCGCTGAATCCTGCGTCTGCTGCTTCGGCACCGGGAAGTTGCAAACTGTGTAAAATAGGCCAAAACAACATAAGAACATCATCTTAATGTGAAATATATCAATGAATAAGGATGAATTATGATATAAAATAGTGATGCATTTTGGACGTATCAATATCATGTGAACAAAACGAATCCGAAAACATACGATACTTGTTGAAGAAAGATGGGATGCCTTCCGGGGCATCCCCAAGCTTAGATGCTTGAGTCTCCTTGAATATTTACTTGGCGTGCCTTGGGCATCCCCAAGCTTGAGCTCTTTGCCTCTCCTCCTTCTTCTCACATCGAGACCTCCTCGATCCTCGAACACTTCATCCACACAAAACTTAACCGAACTTTTAGTGGCGGGGTTAGTGCATATGATCAATAAAATCCCATCATGTATTGCTCTAACATTATTGTATAATTATAAACAAACATTATCTACTATATTCTATCACAATTCTATGGCCCCAAGTCAAGGAGGTATCAACAAGAATTCAAACATATGCAAATAATGAAGCTATAGCAGCAATCTGTGAAAACAGGATAGTGTGTAGTAATCTGAACATTAACCATACTTCTGTAACTCTACAAATTCTGGAAAAAATTAGGAAAAATCAACAATTTGTATAGCAAGACTTTGCAAATAGTTTCACATCCTTTCGACGTTCCAGTAATAAATGTAAAATCGCGCACTACAGCCAAAGTTTCTGTTTTTGCAACGCACAAACCAACAAGCAGTTTAATCATCCTAAAGGAAACTCTTGGCACATTATTTTTATAATACAATTGAATTGTACAAGGGGATAATTATTTTTATTGAGAAGTTTCTGTAATTAAGATTTGCAAAGTTTCCATGAGCATGAACAAAGTTCAAGGAGCTCCCCCATTTCAACGGTGCTCGTCCTTCTTGCTTTCACTTTTCTTTTTGAAAAAGTTTTAGGTTCCCATCTTTATTTTTTGTTTTTAAACTTTATAAAAGCACCCAATAGAAATAAATGAGTCTCTAAAACTTCAGGGTTGTCTCCCTGGCAGTGCTTTCTTTAAAGCCATTAAGCTATGCATAAAGTGCTCAAGTAATGGATCCACCCGGATCCCAAGGTATATCAAAGCCAATTTTAATTAACAATGATTTGGCATTTAGTAGTGATCACAAAGTGATATGTGTCATGCAAAAACGAAGTCTAACTCTCTTCCTATGCATAGGCATGTCATCCAAGGAAAATTCATGCACATCAAGTAAAGGCCAATACATAGCATAAACAGTTTCTTGCAATTTTATCATATTGGAAACATAGAGAGGCGGAGATGTATTTCCTCTCTCATAATAATTGCAAGTAGGAGAAGCAAGCACATGCATATTATATCTATTAAAATCATCATGTGTAGTAGTAAAACGCAATCCATCAATATAGTCTTTAATAAGTGCAAACTTCTCCGATATAGTGTAGCTGGGAGAATTTAAAAAGATAATAGGACTATCATGCGTGGGTGCAATAGCAACAATTTCATTCATAACATAAGGAACTACCACAATTTCATCTCCATAAGCATAATTCATATTGGCATCTTGCCCACAAGCATAGCAAGCATCAAGTTCATCAAAAAGGGATATTTCAAATGAATCAAAGGGATCATAGCAATTATCATAGCAATCATCCTTCGGTAAGCATGAGGGAGATTAAACGATGTATGAGTTGAAGAGTTACTCTCATTAGAAGGTGGGCACGGGTAGCTAATCCGTTCTTCCTCCTTTTGTTCTTCGCTCTCCTCGTCATCTTTTTCATCTAATGAGCTCACAGTGTCATCAATTTCTTCTTCCATAGTTTCCTGCAAAATATTAGTCTCTTCTTGGACAGCGGAGACCTTCTCAATAAACGCATCAATATCGGAGTTATATAAATAATTCAAATAGCAATTCCAATATAACAAGATTTTCAGGCCTATAAACATCATCATCAAAAGCATCATACTTTTTAAACAGAGATTCAAGTTCATAAGCACCCTTAAAAGCAACGAATTCTTCTATTTGTTCCACATCATAATAATCATATATACCATTAGCATAAGAAGCTAAGGTTTCATTATCATTAAATTTGCATGAAAAGGGAAGGTGTGGAGCCTTCATCCTAGAGCAACAAGTATTTCTACAATCCACAACTACCCACTAGCATGAGTCTAATATCACCATCTTTATATCACAAAACTATTGCAAGGAATCAAACATATCATATCCAGCGATCTACAAGTTTACGTAGGATTTTATGACTAACCATGTGAATGACCAATTCCTGTCAACTTCTAAATAGATATAAGTGAAGCAATATAGCTTTCATTCTTTCTACAAAAGTTATGCCACTGCTCTAACAATTATAAGTGAAGCAAAAGAGCATTCTACAAATGGCGGTTTTCTATGTGAAGAGAAACAGGCAATCCAAACTTCAAATGATATAAGTGAAGCACATGAAGCATTCTATAAAGCCATACTTAAAAGATATAAGTGAAGTGCAAAGAGCATTCTATAAATCAACCAAGGACTATCTCATACCAGCATGGTGCATTTATTAAAAGAAAAATAAAAGGTACACGATGCTCCAATAGTTTACGCATATCATGTGAACGAAACGAATCCGAAAACATACCGATACTTGTTGAAGAAAGATGGGATGCCTTCCGGGGCATCCCCAAGCTTAGACGATTGAGTCTCCTTGAATATTTACTTGGGGTGCCTTGGGCATCCCCAAGCTTGAGCTCTTGCCTCTCCTCCTTCTTCTCACATCGAGACCTCCTCGATCCTCGAACACTTCATCCACACAAAACTTAACCGAACTTTTAGTGGCGGGGTTAGTGCATATGATCAATAAAATCCCATCATGTACTGCTCTAACATTATCGTATAGTTATAAACAAACATTACCTACTGTATGCTATCACAATTGAATGGCCCCAAGTCAAGGAGGCATCAACAAGAATTCAAACATTTGCAAATAAAGAAGCTATAACAGCAATCTATGAAAACAAGATGTTCTGTAGTAATCAGAACATTGACCATACTTATGTAACTCTAAAAATTCTGAAAAAATTAGGAAAAATCAACAATTTGTATAGTAAGACTTTGCAAAAAGTTTCAGATCCTTTCGGGTTTCCAGTAATAAATGTAAAATCATGCACTACAACCAAAGTTTCTGTTTTTGCAACGCACAAACCAACAAGCAGTTTAATCATCCTAAAGGAAACTCTTGGCACATTATTTTTATAATACAATGAATTGTACAAGGGGATAATTATTTTTATTGAGAAGTTTCTGTAATTAAGATTTGCAAAGTTTCCATGGGCATGAACAAAGTTCAAGGAGCTCCCCCATTTCAACAGTGCTCGTCCTTCTTGCTTTCACTTTTCTTTTTGAAAAAGTTTTAGGTTCCCCTCTTTATTTTTATTTTTTAAAACTTTATAAAAGCACACAATAGAAATAAATGACTCTCTAAAACTTCCGGGTTGTCTCCCTGGTAGCGCTTTCTTTAAAGCCATTAAGCTAGACATAAAGTGCTCAAGTAATGGATCCACCCGGATCCCAAGGTATATCAAAGCCAATTTTAATTAGCAATAATTTGGCATTTAGTAGTGAGCACAGAGTGATATGTGTCATGCAAAAACGAAGTCTAATTCTCTTCCTATGCATAGGCATGTCATACAAGAACAATTCATGCACATCAAGTAAAGGCCAATGCATAGTATAGGCAGTTTCTTGCAATTTTATCGTATTGGAAACATAGAGAGGCGGAGATGTAGTTCCTCTCTCATAATAATTGCAAGTAGGAGCAGCAAGCACATACATATTATATTCATCAAAATCATCATGTGTAACGGAAAAAGGCAACCCATCAATATAATCCTTAATAAGTGCAAACTTCTCCAATATAGTGTAATTTGGAGAACTCAAAAAGATAATAGGACTATCATGTGTGGGTGCAATAGCAACTATCTCATGTTTAACATACAGAACTATAGCAAGTTCATCTCCATAAGCATAATTCATATTGGCATCTTGGCCACAAGCATAGCAAGCATCATCAAAAAGGGATATTTCAAAAGAATCAACGGGATCGTAGCAAGCATCATAGCAATTATCCTTCGGTAAGAATGAAGGGAAATTAAACAATGTATGAGTTGAAGAGTTACTGTCATTAGAAGGTGGGCACGGGTAGCTAATCCGCTCTTCCTCCTTTTGTTCTTCGCTCTCCTCCTCATCCTTTTCATCCAATGAGCTCACAATGTCATTAATTTCTTCTTCCATAGACTCCTACAAAATATTGGTCTCTTCTTAGACAGCGGAGTAGGCCTCAATATATGGTTTAACATGGGCATTAGAAGCATAATTATCATAACAATATTTAAATATGGCAAAAATTTCAGATTTTTAAAGAGTAGCATCATACTTTTCAATCAAAGAAGCAATTTCATAAGCACCCTTAAAAGCAACAAATTCTTCAATTTGTTGAACATCATAGTAACTATAAACACCCTTAGCATACGAAGATACAATTCCATTATCACTAAAATCACATTGGTAGGAAAGGTGTTTCTCAGGGTCTTCAGAACAACAAGTAAAATAATAAATTTCACATAAATTCCAAGCATAGCATTGTAAACGATGAATTTGATCTAGTAAAAGTTTCCCTTTTTAGATATGCGGTGTCGCACATAACAAGCATGCTCATCTATAGATTTTCCATCAACTAAGCTAGTTGGGGTTTCAGCCCGAGCACATAGGGATCGAAGATGATCCAAGTAATAAGCTTCAGTTGTGTAATAGATTTTGAGTGATTCTTCAACCATTGGTTCAGTAGGTACCACTATTTTTTTGGTAATTTGCGTTTCCTACCGATAACTAAAGCTAGAAAACAACTTAGAACAGCAAATAAAATCTACTTAGTGATAAAGCAAACAAGCACACACGAGAATATTCACCCCACGCTATTGCTCCCCGGCAACGGTGCCAGAAAAAGGTCTTGATAACCCACAAGTGTAGGGGATCAGTTGTAGCTACTTTCGATAAGTAAGAGTGTCGAACCCAATGAGGAGCTAAAGGTAGAACGAATATCCCTCAAGTTCTATCGACCACTGATACAACTCTACGCACGCTTGACGTTTACTTTACCTAGAAGAAGTATGAAACTAGAAGTACTTTGTAGTATTTGTGGGATAGGTTTGCAAGAATATAAAGAGCACGTAAATATAAACTAGGGGCTGTTAAGAAAAAGAAAAAATAAAGTTAATATAGCGAGTGTGGAAAAGTGTTGGTAGGAGTTGCAAAATTTCCCCTAAGCACTTGACTACGTTACTAGACCGATAGGATGTTTTATGTGGGTGAGACCACTGCTAGCATGTCATCCCTTACTTGGAATTCTATGCACTTATGATTGGAACTATTAGCAAGCATCTGCAACTACTAACGTTCATTAATGTAAAACCCAACCATAGCAATATGATATATTGGTCCCCCTTCAATCCCGTATGCATCAATTTCTACGCTAGGTTGAAGCTTCTATCACTCTTGCTCTCCAATACGTAGTCCTATCAACATACAACTAACCCTATGGTGTGATCCACGCGCGCGCTCATATGGTGGGCACCAAAGGACAACAACATAACCACAAGCAATTTAAATCAATCATAGCAATTCACCAATCACCGATAGGATAACGATAATCTACTCAGACATCATAGGATGGCAACACATCATTGGATAATAATATGAAGCATAAAGCACCATGTTCAAGTAGAGGGTACAACGGGTTGTGGGAGAGTGGACCGTTGTAGATAGATGGGGGAAGGTGATGGAGATGTTGGTGAAGATGACGGGGGTGTTGGTGTAGATCGCCGTCACACGATGATTGCCCCGGTGGCACTCCGGTGCCACCGGAAGCGAGGGGGAGAGAGCCCCCCCCCTCCTTCTTCTTCTTCCTTGACCTTCCCCCTAGATGGGAGAAGGGTTTCCCCTCTGGTCCATGGTCTCCATGGCGTGGGAGGAGCGAGAGCCCCTCCGAGATTGCATCTGTCTCTCTGTCTCTCTCTGTTTCTCCGTTCCCAGATTCTAGCCCTTCACCGTTATTATATTCCCGGAGATCCGTAACTCCTATTGGGCTTATTTTTGACATGATTTTTATCCGTATATTAGCTTTCTTGCGGCGAAAGAAGGGCATCAACCGCCTTACGGTGTGGCCACGACGGCCCAGGGCGCGCCTGCCCCTAGTGGGCGCACCCCCTGCCTCGTGGCCCACTCGGGCATCGTCTCACGTTGGTTCCGTTTCCCAAAATTCACATATATTCCAAAAAAATCCCCGTCCGTTTTTATTCCGTTTGGACTCAGTTTGATATGGATATTCTGCGAAACAAAAAACATGCAACAAACAGGAACTGGCACTGGGCACTGGATCAATAAGTTAGTCCCAAAAAATAGTATAAAAAATTGCCAAAAGTATATGAAAGTTGTAAAATATTGGCATGGAACAATAAAAAATTATAGATACGACGGAGACGTATCAGCATCCCCAAGCTTAATTCCTGCTTGTCCTCGAGTAGGTAAATGATAAAAAAGATAATTTTTTATGTGGAATGCTACCTAGCATAATCTTGATCATGTAATCTAATCATGGCATGAATATTAAGACACGAGTGATTCAAAGCAATAGTCTATCATTTGACATCAGGACAATAATACTTCAAGCATACTAATAAAGCAATCACGTCTTTTCAAAATAACATGGCCAAAGAAAGTTATCCCTACAAAATCATATGGTCTGTCTATGCTCCATCTTCACCACACAAAGTATTTAAATCATGCGGAACCCCGGTTTTAGCCAAGCAATTGTTTCATACTTTAGTATTCTCAAACTTTTTCAACTTTCGCACAATACATGAGTGTGAGCCATGGACATAGCACTATGGGTGGAATAGAAGGTGGTGATAGACAAAAGGTGGGAGAAAGTCTCACATCAACTAGGCAAATCAATGGACTATGGAGATGTCCATCAATCGATATCAATGTGAGTGAGATTCTGGCCTTTCACCGTTTCTTATATTCCCAGAGATCCGTAACTACGATTGGGCTGAGTTTTGGACACGATTTTATCCGGTTATTAGCTTTATTGCGGCAAAAGAAGGGCACCAACCGCCTTACGGGGTGGCCATGAGGGTCAGGGGTGCGCCCCCTGCCTCGTGGCCCCCTCGGGCATTGTCTCGCGTTGATTCTTCTGCCCCAAAATCACATATATTCCAAAAAAATCTCCGTCCGTTTTTATCCCGTTTGGACTCCGTTTGATATGGATATTCTGCGAAACAAAAAACATGCAACAAACAGGAACTAGCACTGGGCACTGGATCAATATGTTAGTCCCAAAAATAATATAAAAAGTTTTCAAAAGTATGTAAAGTTGTATAATATTGGCATGGAACAATAAAAAATTATAGATACGACGGAGACGTATCATCTGCCGTCGCCAGAAAATAACAGGAGATGTGGGTGAGTAGAGCAATGGCCTGGCCAGTGATGGAGTAGGGTTTGGCAGTGCGGCCTGTGGGGCAGCACTACCGGCCACGAGAGGCGGGAGCAGGCAGTCCCACCAACGCTGGTTTGGGCGGCTGGAGCAAGAAGATCAGATATTGAAGAAGCACCAGAGTCGTTAGATGGACATCGAACATCCACTGCTAATAGAATCGTGTGTTGACTATAAGTTGACAAAGCCTTGCGTATGCATCAACCTAGTAGACCCACAAGTCAGCCTCCAAATCTGTCCCAAACAGCATACAACCCAAAATTTCTAGCCAGATTCAAATTAATTTGAAAACTAAACATACCTTAATTTAAAATCCTATGAAATTTTACCCGCACAAAACAAATGAAATTTAAAATATCAAAATCCGAAAGGAAAAAGTATTTTGGAACCAATTGCATGTTTGCTGTATTTTTTCATTTTACAGCCCATTTATTATTACTTATAGCCCATTTTCAGGGCAAGCCCGAATGCATCCCTCCTCGTCTTGAAAGATTTTCAGCCCAGCAGGGCGTAGTAAAGCAAGTAGGCCTACGTTGCTTATTCTGCAAAAAACATAATAGTTGGGCTAGCCATTTTCAGAATGGAAAAAAACTGGGCTGGTCATGTGGTAAACATGTGAAATAAAAGCTTGGGCTAGACGGGCCACAGCTCCCTTCTCCGTCCAGAAAAAATACTATACGCGCTGCTGGGTCCCGGGTGTTTGCCCCTCCTTGTGCAGTTATCTCGCTTATTGACTACGTCGACAGTGGCGTGCGACCCAGATGTCACGAAACCATCAGGAGGAACCCTTTTTCTTGTAATAAAGGAGGCACTTGCTTGCCTACTGCCATGATCCTGGGGGGTCCCCACTGCCATCCTCACCATGTACAGTAATCTCCTTATTCCTCTCGGTGTTGACCATGTTGACAACACCGGAGGGCGGCACCGCGGCGAGCGAACCAAGGTGGAGGATGATGGTGAGGCCTCAGAAGGGAACGAATAGGAGCCGGGGAAGATGCGCAGAGTTTTAGGTGCGATGTGGCCATGATGCGTGCGCGGCAGCACAACCAGCCGTGTAAGGCGGGAACAGGCGGTCCCTCCTGCACTGGTTTGGCTTTGGCGGCTACAGGAAGAAGAGACTGAACAAACACGACAGGCGTTGAATGTCTATCCAACGGTCAAGGTTGACACAATCGTTTGTTGACTAAGCCGGCACCTAGCATACTTTTTAATATATAGGAAGAAAAGAAAAATTGGGCTCGTTCGCCGGATAACACTCTCGAAACCGCGACCGTTCGATCTGCGTCGCAACTAAAATGGCGAGGAAAATGTGTTTGTCTGCCGTCCTCCACCCAAGGAATGTTTGCCACATAAGTGACTAGCACCCTTGGTTTTCAACCGAGAGGTCTTGTGTTCAAGTCCCAGGAACCCTCAATTTTGTCCTCCTTCCTTCCTCGCAAAAAAGAGAGAAAGAAAATCAAAGACTTGAGAAGGCGTACAGAACAAGCTAGTGTACCAGTAAAGATATGTTGCTGAGTTTTAGAAAAAGGAGAGACATGCTCCTGTAGTTGTTTCGAATCCAAACCTAGACTATGACTATATATGGTGCTATGCTACCCTGCAAGTAATGAAACGGATATATCCAAAGTTCGCTTTTCCTCTTCTCTACTTACTCTGCCTAGCATTAGAAGCTCTGGCTGCAGAAACCATGTCCGCTGGGGGCTCGTCCAACTGCTCTTCAGCAGGCAACAACCAGATATACGCCAAGTCCCCATCCGTACCATCGCCTGTGGGTCTCATCACACCCCCGCCGGCACATGCACCGCAGCCGGTTGCTCATTGCAACCCACTACTATTGGTGTGGTGCCACTGCTGCAAATCACGTAGAGTTATCCATCGCATCTCATCACAATCCTCAACCCTGGCCGAGTCTTCTACAAATGCCCAAATCATGGGGTAATAATATGTTTAAGTGTTATTCCACTGCTTTCAGTTGCTGCTTTTTTTAATAGTTTGGTTGATGATCTTCAAATTTGATTCGTGCGGAAAAGGGAAGATTCATGTGATTTGTATTTCTGGGAAGTTGTTGATGTGGGGGAATGCAACAACGCTGATTATTTGGATAGCCGAGGAATCCCAATACCAGCATGTTGGGGTGTTGGACAAGTAACTAAAGGAACATCACAAGAGGAAGATGCAGAGCACAAGGTTGAAGATGTAGTTCCTCTGATCATGGCCAAACAACAGCTACTGAACTGCCTTGACAACAATGAGGAGATGAAAGACCTTGTGAAGATAATGGGCAAAATCGATGTGCTATGTAGGATGTTTGTCTCTTTCTTTGCAGTGTATGTAGAACTCGTGATGTATTCAGTGGCTATGACATCAGCACTTTGTTGAAACTAGTAATGATTGAAACCTGTTTAGCAGACTGGGCGTAGTGTCGTGAACATCTAAGGATTTCTATTAACGGAAATCGGGGGGTACCCCCTTTTGCTCATAAATAAATAAATAGCATAGGCCCTTTTGCTAATAAATAAATAAATTAGCAGAGGCCCTGTCAGGTCAGCTTTGTTCCCACTCAAAGACGTTGAGCAAATTGCATTCCAACACCAAACTATGTCATCAAATACAAGTTTTACAGCCAAATATGAGTACAACTAAACAACAATGTCATCATGCTTTAGTCGTCATACAAGCAATGTTTTCGCCTACGTCCATAGCCCGACAGGCAATGTTTTCGCCAGCATCATTGACGTGATGGTTCTCAAAGATATTAGGAAAATTTGTGGAATCTTCCACATCAGGAGCAGTGTAAGCATCATCTGGTTGTGCAACTTCATTAAACGAATTCCTCTGCTCAAACCTTTGCACTACTCTCCAGTCATCTCTACGTGCAAATGTGTCTTCCAAGAAAAATATCTGTGTTGCTTCATTTGTCAAAATAAAAGGCTCGTCGGTCTTGTACGCCACCTTGACATTTATGGATTTGAAATAATCATCGGCTATGGGTTTTGCGATCCTGGAAAATAGGTTATACCAATGACAACACAACAGAACCAGACACCAATGAACCTCGAAACCGGAGATATACTGCAACTGAACAATGTCTGTTATGTTAGCATAGATTTCAGTTGTCTCTTCGCCGTACGTATCCGTGCTCATGATGGCACTGTTTTGTGTTTTCTTGCCTTCGTCGCATGCAAGGGTGTTGTAGCGCACATCTCCAACAACGCAAGTTTCATAATCTCTTATCCGAGTATTAGGACCCATTGCTAGTGCGTAAAGGGAATCATTAACTGCCTGCTCATCCTCCTGCATGTTCTTAACCTATGGTTAGAAAATGACAAGCTGATAATCTTATGTACCCAATATATTGAAAAAACTGGCAGTGCAATTCAAAAGCTTACATGGCTCTTGAACCATTTCGCAAATCCTGCCACAACCAGTTTGTCAATGTTTGTTGGATATTCCGATAGTAACTCCTTTTTGTAGATGCTGCACAACATAGTGATCGCGTCAAACATCTAAATATATAAAATGTGCTGCAAGTTTAGTATATTACGATGTATAAGCTGCAATACTTAGCACTTACTCGATATAAGGTAGAATCTCAGGAAAGTTATTCAACACATACCAAACCATTTCGTCCAAATCTTTAGATTTGTCGCCTTGTCGACTCTTCCCTATAACTCGAACAAAACAATCGAACACATTGAGCTTGGGACTATCTTCACCCACCTATTTGCTAAGCTGATCAGTTGTTTCAATGTATTTTGAGCAGAATGTCAACACTTCTAGAGCAATGTAGGCCTCTGCAATGGAACCCTCAGGTCTAACTCTGTTCCTAACATAGCCCTTGAAAGTGCCTAGCCTCCTTTCAATAGGGTACATCCAGCCATACTATATTGGACATCTAAGTAGTGCCTCATCAGGTAGATGAACAGCCAAATGCACCATCACATCAAAGAAGGTCGGATGATATATCTTCTCAAGGTCGCATAGGATAGTTGGTATCTTGTCTCTAAGATGCTCCAAAGCATATATCCTGATATTTTTACTGCAGAGTTCCTTGAAGAATTGTCCCAACTCTACAACTACTCTGTATAAGTCAGGGCGGCCCAATCCTCTAAGGATAACAGGTAAAACCCTTTGAAGTAGGACGTGGCAGTCATGAGTTTTCAACCCTTGTACCTTGTTTCCATCTACACTGACTCTCCTTTCAGGGTTGGAAGCAAATCCATGCGGGAATCTCACACGTGACATGACCTCGTAGCATTTGTTTCTTTTTACCTTGTCTGAGGCGTACACAGCTGGTGCCATATCCCGTGGTTTACCTTCATCTTCCACCTGCAAATCCCTTCTGATACCTAGGTGTGTCAAATCAATCCTAGATTTTAAGGTTTCTTTCGTCTTTCCTTCAATTTTAAGAAGTGTGTCGATAATGATGTTACATATTTTTTTTATCTATGTGCATCACATCAAGATTATGCCGCAGATCCAAATCTTTCCAATACTCCAAGTCCCACAAAGTGGACCTGCGGGGTAAACAATAATCTCTCTTCTGCCCTCCCACGCTTCCTTTCCCCTCTACCATTATCGGGATGATTTCCTGGTGTAGTATGACTGGCCTTCTCTAATTCCACTTGGAACTCATCGGCGGTGATCCTCTTTGGCGCATCAGGGTTTTCATGCTTTGCATCGAACACATATCTTCAGTATTTTGCAGGACGCGGCTTGTCCTTGGCAAGGAAACGACGGTGTCCAATGTAACAGATATTGCTAAGTATTGCGTATGAAATCGGATTCCTGTCACAGTAAACACATGCATTGTAACCATGTGTCGTTCGCCCTGACATAGTGCCCAAAGACGGATAATCATGGATGCACCAATTATAACAACCCATAGAAAGAAATCAGCTGGTGGGCTGCTATATAGGTCTCGAGTGAGAACACCCCTCCATAGGTGCTGAAGTTCCTCCACAAGAGGCTCCATGAATAAATCAAAATCCTTTCCAGGACTTTTTGGACCTGGGATGAGCACGGCCATCATGTAGTTTGATTCTTTGGTGCATACATTTGGTGGCATGTTGTAAGGGATAACAAGCACTGGCCACATGCTATATGTGGCGCTCTGGTGGCCAAATGGGTTAAATCCTTATGTAGCTAAGCCAAGTCTCATGTTTCTTGGGTCAACAACTAACTCTTTGTGTTTCTGATTGAAGCTTTTCCAGTCACTACCATGAGATGGATGGCTCATTACATTCTGATATCTGTACTCCTGGTTCCTAGAATGCCACAATACATTCTCTCTTGTTTCAGCATCATGAAACAACCTCTGCACTCTTGGTATAATTGGAAAATGTCTCAGAACACTATGAGGAATCCTCTTCACAACATCACTATGTTTCCATCTTGATGATTTGCATTTTAGGCGTTCACTTAAGTTGGCATAATCCTTCCGGAACAAAACACAATTATTCTTACAAACATGGATCATATCATATCCAATTCCAACTACACGAAGGAAGTTCTTCATTTTACTATAGGTGTGTGGCAGCTCAGACGCAGCTGGGAAAGATTTGCGGAAAGCAGCCAACATCTTATCGAATGATTTGTTGGTCATCCACTCAGATTTTTCACCTGAAGAAAGGTGACCATAGCTGAGAATACTGACATCTTATTTCCTGGGGTGACAGCCATGTTGCATTGTTCCAACATGCGGGCCCACCATTTTTCTTGTGTAGGTGAAAGTTCACGAAATGCACGGGCATTTTGTAGCATTGTTTCAATGTTTGTCAAACTCACTGGCTCCGCCACCACCACCTCCTCCTCCTCTCCCACCTGAGCATCAGGAAGATCAAGATGGTGATCTGCTGCTTCCACATAGTCAGTAACATTGACGTTCGCAGCTTCACCATGATGAACCCGCCTAGTATATGTAATCGACATCCCAGACAATTGTAGATGATTTTGCATAGTTGACTTGGGTCTTGTAACTGAATTCATACAACTGCTACATGGGCAGAGCACATCTAATTTCGGACCACCGTACTCAGCTCTGATAAAGTTCATGAAGTTTTCAACCCCCTCGACATATGCAGCGGAGAATCTTCGAGCATAAGTTATCCAAGTCCCGTCCATCTATTAGACATACAAATTAGTTCTTCTACTAGATATTACAGGAAAAACATATATGCTTTTTTATTAAGTCTATAAAAAAATACCTAGGTCGATGTCCAAAGCTATGGCAAGATATTTTGGACAAGCAGATCTAAGTAACAAGATATATGTATAGCTAATTCAGGAAACATATTTGAGTGCTAAATTATGGCAGGTTATTTCAGCGGTCAATGACGGCGAGCACACGGCCATCGAAGGCCATCTCAGCAACAAATATCGAGTATAAAATGGTGTAGAGCTATTTCACCTAACAGATTTGCTACTAGACCATGGCAATCTATGTCACAATAAATATATGGCAGAATATTTTAGCAACTAATCGCGTGTGGCATGCCATCTCACCTAAGCAGATTGAGTGCAGAACAGGGCAAGGAAGCTTCTTAAGCAGAGCATATTGACTGTAAAGTACTTCGGCAAATAGTGAGATTAACATCGTCTATCTGCTAACATTCAGCGCTACTCCGACATGCATGGGGCCTCAGTTTAGAATGCGCGTACCGTGGGAGAAGCTGACCGTCGTGCGTCTCCACAAGAACAGTTGGGGAATATTATTGGCTAGTAGGCCGAAGGGTGGTTGAATTTGGGATTTGGGGGGAATTTGGGGGGGGGGGATTTCACACAGTGGGCGGGGGAGTTTGGCGCATGGTCGGTTTCTCCAAGTGCAGTCCTATGTGTCAGTGAAGCCGTAGCGCGTTCCGTTTGCATGAGCCGTGTGCGGGACCGACCATGTGAGGGGTGCAATGCGACCGCGACAAGCGTGTTGTGAGTGTACTGCCTTTTTTCCTTTTAAACTTGGTGCTTCGCCCCCTAAAAAAACTTGGTGCTTCGCACGATCCATCCATACTACAACTAGTAATCCAGTCAGCCTGACTAAAATGGCGCGGTCGGGACTTTTCCCGCGCGATATGCTGGGAAGTTGGCTTAGTTGGTTATTTTAGGACGAGTAATGCTACACCTACGTAATCCCAGTTATGTAATTAACGTAATGTGAAACGTGTGAGCTGTTGATTGGAGATTGGGGGAGGAAGGGGCCCACCACCATGAAAATCAGGGGGAAAAGAGAGAGGCAATATACGTTAACCCTTTTGTAGGTTCCCGTAGATGTAGAAAGATGTGAAATGCGTGAATGTGTAGTGGACATACTATTGGAGTGCCTAAGATAAATTGTGTATGTAGACCCTATGTGTTTATTTACTTCGCATGTTAGCTTTGTCTCGGGTCAATCCTTCTAAGTTTATACACACAAAAACGAATCATCATTCCATATATTTTCATACTCCTACAATATATCTTACTATTCTTGTGAAAGTTCGTATACACCGGACGAGATTCATGCAAACACGACAGATTTTCATTATATTTCAAACTTTTACATGACAGAAAAATAAAAGAAACCCGACCCTAAACCAATTCTACGGAGGCGACCGACGTCCTCCATCTGCGATATCCATGTACGGGGGCAGGATTCAAGACCCGTGAAGTGAAGGTGCGGTCTCCGGCGAGGAACAATAGAACATGGGAGACAGACTGGCCAGTTGACACACCATGCCCTACTCATCTTCGGAGGAGTCCTCGACCTTGGCGGTGCCAGTGGACATCACTACAGAAAAATACACATCCGTGACATTTTGGCCCGAACGATTTTTTTCCTCGCATGCTTATGATAGTTCTATGACAATAATTGTGACAAAACCCGTATCATCATAGATGTGGTGGGCTCCTACTTCTATGACAAAAAATGATGATAGAAAATAGGCTTTTCATCCTGGGCAGGCCGGAGACGTACCTGCATGACATTCTATGGGCCGTCCATGACGGAAAAAATCGTGGTAGAAACAAGGGCAAGGAAATTTTGGGGAGTTCCCGGTTACGGTGGGTGGTCGGGGCGGAGCTATGCACGGAGGTTTGCGCGTGTCTCTCGTACACGTCGTGTGTATGTGCGAGGCGTTGGGATCTAACTGAATCCGGGTGAAGTGTTCGCTTACTGAACCCGAGGGATTGCACTAGCCAAGTTACTGAACCCGAGCGATCGATCTCTGGCTGTTAACTGAACCAGAGCGATTCCTTCGCTACTGTTGATAACTGAAGCCAATCGAACCCTGTTGCTGCCTCTTGATGAAAAGTGGCCGTTGTTGGGGTAGGATGAATAGTTCCTGGTGGGGGTAGGATGAAGAGGACCACATTGTAGTAGAGGCCATTACCGCTGGATGAACATGACCCCGATCGAGAGGACGCCACCACACACCCGAGCCGATTGGGGGTGGATGAATAGGACCTCGTGGAGGGATGGCTGAACAGGACCCCCTGTGTGGTGGGCTGGATGAAAAATAGCCGGTGGAGGCTCGATGAATAGGACCCCGTGGTGAACAGTAGCTAGTGGAGGCAGGAGGAAGTCGATGATGGACCCCGTTTTGACTGTACACGGTCGAACAGAAGGTCGTTTACCTCCATTTTGCGGTACGCCAAACCCCGTTCCAGCTGTTCCGTCCAAGCCGGTTGGCTCCCGTTGAACACGACGCATTTCGACATAGTGGCTTTGCTCCCGATGAACATGACGTTGTTTATCTGTTCCAACCCCGCCGCTTGGGTGCCAATGAACAGGACGCTGTTGCTGCAATCCGTTACCTCTCCATCTACACATGCCCCGGCCGTATGTATGCGCGAGTAGCTAGGCGTTCGAGAACCTGCCCGTATGTACGTATGTGGCCGTATTTGTTGGCATCTGATTGTACGTACATGTACATGGTTTAGACTGGACTGCCTGAACTGCTACGCCGGGGGCTCTACTACTACACGTGTCGTTGCTTGCTCGGCCACGGTTCATCATTGCAGAGAGACCGATCGACCAGTATGTACATACACGTTCACGACCAGAATGACAACTCTATGTACGCTTCGACCAGGTGGGTCGCGACTATCAGGGAGGATAAGGAGGCACTTCCTTATGTGCGAAGTTATGGATGGTGGGTCCCAGCGGTCAGGGGGGAGAATCATTTTTTTGCCCGTAATATGGATGCACTTCCTTGTGTGCGAAGATGTAACCGGTGGGTCCATTTGTCAACCTCACCGCGTAGAGTGCTCTTCCGATTGCTATCCTTTGTTGACCACGTAGAACACGCCGCGTGGACAACACCCAGGCGGTGGACGACGGCGAGGCCTAGGAAGGGAACGACGCAGAGCCAGGGAAGACAAGGCAGGTGGATGCCCACGCGGAGGGGAGTACAAGGGTTCACTGGTTCGGCTGCGGTGTGAGGCTGCCGTCACCGGAGAATAACAAGAGGTGTTAGCCAGTAGAGGAATGGCCTGGACGGTGATGGGTGTAGGGGTGGGTCGGTGAGTCCTGCGCGGCACCACAGCCGACATGGGAGGCGGTAGAAGGCGGTACCATCGGCGGTGGTTTGGGCGGCTGAAGCAAGAATAACTGAGATTGAAGAAGAAGCACGACATCCGTTGGATGGACATCCAACGACCACTATTGCTAGAACCGTGTGTTGACTATAAGTTGACAAAGCCTTGCGTACGCATCAACTTAGTAGGCCCACAAGTGTGTGACAGAGAGCATATAGCCCATTTGCGATTTGTAAGAATGTACAGCCCATTTTCGAATTATATTGGAATTTACTACAACGCACTTACAGTTTATTAAAATTACATCCCATTTTCCAGCTAGGACAACAATTAATAATTTCAACCAACTACTTAAAACATAATTTAATAAAATTTCCCACATTTTGATCAGATCCGAAATATTTTTATCCCGTAATTTCTAGTCAGCTTAAATATAATTTCAAAATAAATTTGTATTACATCAGAATCCAACGAAATATTGCGCGCGCAACATGTAATGAAATTAAAAATTTCAAAATCCAAAAATAATATATATTTTAACTAATTACGTGTTTCGCGCATCTTTTTAAAGTTACAATCCAATTTTTAAAATTACATCCCATTTATTATTTCTTAAAGCCCATTTTGTTGTTAAGCCTAATGCATCCCTCCTAGGAAAGATTTGGAGCCCAGCGGGGCGGAGAATAGCAAGTTGACATGGGCTAGGTATTCCTAAAAACAGTATAGCTGGGCTAGCCATTTTCAGCATGAAAAATAATAATAACTGGGCTGGATGTTTGGTCGACATAAAATAATAGCCAATGCTAAATGGGCCACAGCACGCCCAGTTGATACCTGCTCATCTGAACAACAACAAAACATCGCTCAAGAAAAACTCTGCTCACACCTCAAAAATACGAATACTGCTCGAGCTACTGGGTCCCAGCTGTAGGCCGCTCCTTGTGAAGTTCTCATGTTTATTGACTACATAGATTGACAATGGTGTGGGACCGTGATGTCAGGAAATGAGGAGGAAGCAAAAAAATAGTTGTATATAACAAGGAGGCACTTGCGTACGTGCGGCTATGGCCCTGGTGGGTCCCCATAGTCATCCTCTCCAATTAAAGTCATCTCGTGATCCCTCATGTTCGTTGACCATGTTGACAACGCGAGACGGCGGCGCCACGGCGAGCGCAACAACTCGAAGGATGACGGAGAGGGCCTCGCAGGCCGTACATATGGTCTGATACAGCGCATGCTAATCATTCAGGAAGCCACGATCATAGGGCCACATGTCCGCGACGACATTGGCATTCGCTTGTTCACCGATGATTCGTCCTTTCGTGAGCCAGTGATCATAGAGGATATGGAAGTTGCAGCACAGGTCCTCCTGCGCTGGTAGATATTCCGACATTAGGGCATCGATGTGCGGCCGCACCTGCTCTATGGTGAACACGGCATGAACCGGCTTGGGCGGTGGCGCCGGCTCATGGTCGGAAGCCGCGTCCATCGTCTGATTGTCGTCGCTCAGCTTGGCAAGCTCGCTGGCGAGCCAGCATGTCCGGCTGCTGGACCGGACCGCTGCCAAGCACGAGCCTGACCGCCTTGGACCAACCAGACCGCCCCCCTCACCCGCGCATGCTTTCCGCCCAAAACAGGTCGCGCCGCCCGCGCCGCTTCCCGGTGCAGGCGATTACTTCCGTTCAAATGATACAAGTGCCATCCATCCGTTCGTCTGCCACCCACATTAATGATACGCGGTTGCCGAGGCGGCTATTCCGGCGCCAACCCGTCCGTCCCTCTGCCACCCACCATTGCTATATAAACTGCTGCGCTGGCCATAGCCACAGTCATCCGCCTGCGATCCCTTTCTCCTATCCACACCACTTCCACCATGGCTTCCTCGCGCTCCAGCGCTCTTCGGGACGGGCGGACGACTGACCAGAAGGCGATGGCAGCCATTGCTGCCGACAGGCTGGCCGACAGGCAGTCGGAGGACGACGATGTCCGAATGGAGAACGTGGTAGTCGACGATCCGGCGCCAACCCCCTCCTCTGCGCCCAATACATGGACTCGGTGATGGAGACGCATGAGGAGCTATTCCAGGAGGCGCATGGCGACGCTGCCTACAACCACCATGTCCTCTAGGAGCACCTACGGGTGGAGGAGCAGATCACCGCGGAGCGGGCGGTGCAGGAGGCGCTCCTCAAGTAGTACCGCTACGCACGCGAGAGCCACCTCGCGCGCTGGCGGTACCGCATGCGGGTGGCGGAGGTTGCGGCTGCCTACAAGGAGGACGATGAAGCTGGAGAGGTGCTGTTTGGCGACACCGACGATGAGGTGGAGGACTTCACCGGCTCCGCCGAGGCAACGCCATGCTAGAAACAAGCCAGAGGACTTCGCCGACTCGGCCGAGGCCCCGCCCCGTCGGGAACAAGGCAAAGAACATCGCCGGCTCCGCCGAGGCCCCTCCCAGCTGGCAACAACCCGACGGACTTCGCCGGCTCCGCCAAGGTCCCTTCCCGCCGAGGCCCTGCCCCGCTGGCACGTTGCAGAGGGCATCGCCGGCTACTCTGAGGCCCCGCTCCACCGAGGCGCCGCCCCGCCAGGAAAGAGACAAAGGACATCGGCGGCTCTGTCGAGGCCCCGCCCCGCTGGCAACAAGGCCGCACCACACGGAAAACGGGGAAGAGTAGAAGACGGCATGTCATCGCGACTTGGGTCATAGTAAGGCCCCAACTGCTACCCTCCAGTTGAAGCCAAGATCGGCGGGTTGATCATTGACGGTCGATTAGCTTCTTGGAGGCGACGTGGAGTCAGAGAGTTGTCTGGAGAATAAGCTTCTGTTCGGCACTTCGGCTCAGCCGGACACGGGAAATGGGCGCCGGAGATCATAAATTACGTTAATTAATTATACCTCCAGCGCACCCCTTTTTAGTTGAAGAATGTATGAAATGTAACGAAATCTGGCCGTGTATGAACGAATTTAGTTCGATTAGTTCGAATTCTTGGATGAACATTTACAACAATATGTACTAGCTTTATTCCCAGGACGCACGATGATCACCTCGTTTGCAGCAATTTGACACGTACTCCCTCCGGTCCTTTTTAGTCTGCATATAAGTTTTGTCTGAATTCAGAGTATCTCTACTTTAACCCCAATATCTACTCTTATAGAAAACAGAGTTGGTGATGATGGTGTGCCTGCCATCCTGCAATATAGGCCATCCGATCTATATCTGACGGATAAGAAGGAAACTATGACAATTTTGCAAAAAGGTACCCGCACTCTTACCCACATTTGTAGATAAAGCCTTCTCTAGTTCATCCTTATCTCCCACAAGATAAACTAATCATATAGCAGCATCTTGATGTTTCATGCAACGAACGGGCATCTTGCTAGTCTTATACAAAAAGTATCAACATCAATGTAAAATCAATGTACTTTCGCAGTATATATAGTTTGAGCAGCTTTTTAGCGTGACTATACATTTTTAGATTCACAATGTAAAAAGGAAGAGAGGGAGTACAAAGTTTGAGCAGCTTTTTAGCGTGCTTGTACATTGCAATCAAACTCACAGGCCTGCCAATTCATAGAGAACATTCAAGACAATCGATGATTATGCATTTCAGCGATTCAGATGTCAGAGCAAATATTAACTTCACAACTAAAGAATAAAGAAAAATCGATCGATGCCGCTAACAGCAAAGGGTGTCCCATTCAAAAATATCAAACGCATGTCTTCTTGCTAACATCAATGAGAAAATTTGACAAGGTTGTCCCATTCCAAAATATCAAATGTGTGTCTTTTTTGCATACATCAATGAGCAAACTTTGACAAGGTTTTCCCATTCCAAAATATCAAATGCTTACGATTGTGGAATGGGTGGGGTTTTCGATCAGTTCGAACATTGACATGGCACCTCGTGCTAAATAAACAAGTTGTTCTTTTTGTGCAGTTCCACCAAAATCAACCAAATTTGCGTGTAGCTTGTATGATTTCGCCTTTATATGTTGCAATGCCTTGAACATATTGGCACCTCCTTTCTTGTAGATAATTATGTGGCTGGAGGTGGAAATGAATGATTCGAGAATATTCGATGTATTGTGCATGATGAAGTATAATGGGAATGAACCATTAGAACATTTTGTGCAGTTCCCATTGAAATCAAGATGAGCACCCCTGTTTGCATAAATACAAAAAAGTGATTAGTAAAGCAAACATTATTATGAATTTGCAGTTTACATAGGCACCTAAATGGTCCATGCTGAGCACACATTTAAAAAAATGGAACTCGCCAGAAAGAATCCTAGAACAACATTGTACCTATCCGTCACATAAAAAAAGATGGAAATCTGTGAGTCCTTCTGAGCTGAAGTTAGTTTGGTCTTGTGGGGAGTAATGTAACGATCCTTCAACTGCTCCTTCTGATGAGAAGATAGACTGGACTTCTTTGCCCCGGCATAATCGGAACTAGGCACTTCACGTACTCCATATTCTTCTTCTTCAGAGGAGGATCCTATTGTGCAAAGACAAGAGAACAACTAAATGCTAGCATCCCTGTTTGCTCGAAAAAAGGAAAGTAAATATTTAAAACAACCATTACATTAACAAAGGGAGCAACGTATGAAATGTATAGTCACAAAGAGATGCATCCTCACTGTCCTCATAGGAAATGATATGATACCAAACACAGCAGCTCAACTTGAACCGTATTATTATTTAATTTTATCAGTGGCTATAACGGTGGCAAACCGGTGCATCTATTTATTAGCAGCCTTAGATTAACATGCGAAACAATATCACTTCCTCATGACAGTAGCTAAACAGTAGCACAACACCAATAGAGATGACAAAGCTCAATCATATGGATGAAATCTGTGGGCCGGTACCAACCTTCATCAGAAGGCTTTTATTTAGAGCATGCAGATGAAGCACTTCTCCGGAACCATCCATTATTATCTATTGTGGTTGCTAAGCTTACTATAAACTCCTCGATTAGTGTAATGTTTCAACATCTTCTTGTGCAGTTCCACTAAAATATATATGTTATCTTCAAACAAGATCCCCGTTTGCACAAGTAGAGACAATTACATATTACATTAAGAGTGGCATCAAACCACAGTGGCAAAACAATTACTCATTCCAGCCATAGCAATAAATTAAGATGCAAAACAATATCATTACTTGTGTTGTCATAGTTCCACTGCTTCATTATGGCACCGGGAGTTGATTTTTGTTCTTCTTCCGCTTGTTCTTCCCCTTCATCACTTGGTTCAATAACAGAAAAGCTGCACCTTCAATGTAAGATTTGGCATGTCAATTAGGGAGCACAAGTATACTAAACAACAACATTACTTTTCCGAGGACATTAGCAAAATATAGGCCAACAATTCTGAAATATCATTATCTTACCTCAATGGGATATTACGGTGCACATACAGATTGGAAGTATGGTCTCCTTTTGTGCAGTTCACTAAAATCAAGCAACATTACCGTATAAGTAGCACAACATATGAAAGTGTATTGCGCAATCCTATGGAAGAAGGCCATTACTGACCTCTTCATGATGCAAAATTCATACAACTCACAAGAAGGAGATCTGAAACAAACTTGCCAATACAGATAGGAAGTCAGATATCCACTTGTGCAGTTCCACTAAGATCAAGCCAATGTTGAGGATATCGCTTATCGTTATCGTCTTAGTCAGCTAAGGATCAGAGATTAATCGAAAATCGGACGATTAATCGATTTTATCAGTCGACTATTAATCGGATAATTTGTTTCAAATCTGATGTTCTCAACACTAAAATATGCTATATTCAACACCAAAACAATATTTGACAGAAGTGTTACCTTGATTTCTAGCCTTTGAATCCTCGTATAATGGCAAACAAAATAGGACAATAGTACAGATTCTGTAACAAGGTCCACAAAACTTAAATAAACATAGTTTTTGCAAACATAGAGTTACGAGTAGGTCCGATTTATTGATAGATTCCCGATAAATCGCTTATCAGAATGATAAATCGGTCCAAAAGATAAACGGTAAAGATAAGGCATAATCTTATCGGTCACCCCCCGATTAGAGATAAATCAGTGAATCGGAAGATTTCATGAACAGTGGATCAAGCAATGAAGCAACGTTGTCGGTGTGAAATTTTGGTTGAACTGCACAAAACACTCTTAAAGCAAAAGTGTTTTGTACAGTGCAACAAAAGGTCGCAATAGCAATGAGGTGAAGTAGATAACCCTGTTTACACAGGTGCAAAGTAAACAATTACTGGTAACTTTTGCTCAGTTTTCCCCACTCCCTTGCCCAAAACCCTCAGAAGAGGTCACAACCGACATCGCCGTTGGGTGAGTGCATTGATAGTTAACTCTGACGAGTGGAGCCGCGTTGGGCGGTGTAGCTGTTCGACCATTGGGCCATGGTTTCATTGGGCCGTCCCTTGCATTAAACGCCTGCACGCACCGCCATGATAGAAGCCTGCTATGCATGCACCCAACAAGCCTGCCTGCATGCGTCGATGCGCGCCGCCACGATGTGCTGATCGAGCCTGCATGCACCGACCGAGCCTGCATGCGCTGATGTGTGCCGTTACGATGCACTGACCGAGCCGCTTTCATGCACGCCAGCCGCCACGGATGCAGCGATGATCGCTGCCGCTGGTTCCTCTCTTCTCGCACGCTTGTCTCCTAGATTTAGAGCATCATTTTTTATGATCAGTTGCGGCCTTTTCGATCCACTCGCATCTGCACCCATTTTGCTACGACAAATATGCTATGGCTGCATGCACAAGCTAGGTGGCTACATATTTGTGGCTTGTGTAAAAAAAGAAGGGTTCGTTGTGGCTGCATGCACTAGGTGGTTACTAACAAAGCGAGCTCTCTAAGAAAACAATCAACAAACATGTAGATAGGGCCAACAAGCCCATAGCACGATCACATAGTTGAAACTAGGAAGAATTTCATAATAGAATAGATAAAAAAACTTAATAATAGGACTTGATAAAAGGGCCAACAAGCCCATAACATCTCCAACATAGTTCAATTACAACTTAACATAACATAGACTCAAAAAAAGAAAAAAAGATAGAGGGTTTAGAACCCTAGACGCCGCCTTCTCCATCTCACTCCTCCTCCGGGCACCCTTCACTGCTCCTCCAGGGCATTGTCGATAGGGTACGGAAGACTGTGTATGCGCGACGCGGTGGGGAAGATGCTGGTGTACTCCGTGAACGTGTTGTGCGTGGTGAAAGCGATGAACTCGCAGCCACACCAAAACACCCGGCCAAGGTGGTAGAAGGCGTCGAATGTGTTGGTGAAGTGGGCAAGGAGAGCAACCACCACCCCATTTTGGATGACCTCCTCGACACGAAATATCCTTGGAGATCCCCGCGGGAGGTGGTGGTAGCCGGACGCGAGGAAGAGCTCGGTGAAGTTCCTTGCAGTCCTCCACCTTGATATCGCCCACACACATAGTGTGCGCTCAACGTACACACCAGGAGGCTAGATCCTCTCCGGCACGGTGGGTGGGAAGTGGTAGGTTGGTCTGGTGTACTACTACATGGCTGAGGATGTGCTAGAAGAATGAGAATTGGTCGAAGAGCAAGAAGGGCAGATGGCAGAGAGGATGGGAGATGGATGAGGGATGGCAGAGGCAGAGGGTGGCTTAAATAGCCGTAGTGCTATGTGTTATTTGGTTGTGGCAATAACGGGGTCAAATGTGAAGTAGCCCATTTTCAAACCCACCGTAGCATCGGGAGTGTACACACGTGGGAAACGGTGGTTTGAAAAAAAAAAAGAAGAAAAAGAAGCTAATTGCACGCGTGGGAAAATGATGAAAAAATACAGAGCCAACACGTTCACAAAAAACAGAGCAAACGATGCAAAAAAACTACGCAATTCGACGGCCCAACCAGAGCTTGGTTTCCTTTTGGGCCCAATAACAATGTTTTTTTCGTGGAGTCAGTGGTGGGCAAACAGCCGAGAACAACCAATAGGATCGCCTCTCGTGGATCGCCCCACGATCCAACGATGCGGAGCCGTCCTTGTGATCCAACAGCGCGGAGCCTGCACGCAGCCAGCCCACCTAATTCCTTCTAGAATACCAGATCTTAGGGCTGTTGTTTGGTGCGAGGGTATGATTGGACGGCTAACGTTGGGAGCTAGGGTTTGGCGAAACCCCGCGGGGTTTAGAGGGGTTTTGAGCTGGTCAACGGGGTTTCGAAGGCTTTGATTGAGCATAACTAATTTTTAAAAAATCCAAAAAATATGAAACCTTTGCCGTTCGTTGTTTTATAAGACAAACTAACGAGGAAAAACATTAAACTTGGTTTATGGTCATTTTCATGAAAAACAACCTAGCTGGCACGATCGAGGTCAAATGAGCACCATTAATTTTTTTAAACCCTACGTACAATCTTGTCTTATGTGACATGTTACCAACCAAAAATCATAAACTTGGTCTATGGTAATTTTCATGAGAAAACCTTCATACATATGAGCTATCATGTACATGATTTCATAGAGTTCAAGGAGAGGAGGTAGGGTTACCTTCTGTTTTTGAAAAAAAATAAAAAAAAATCAAAAAAAATCACCAAAGCTTTATTTCAAACTAAATAAGACGGATGTGAAGTTAGTTTTCCATTTTCATATTTCAAACGTGTTTTTAATAGTTTTTATATTAAAGCATATATTTCAAAACAAAATGTAAAAATATGAAGATTAATTCAAAAAATAGTGAGACTTCGAATCTACACTATGGAAAGTGAATATGTGTTAATAAAAAACATTTGGCTCATTTAGAGTAGGTCCAAAAAAACTTGATTACAAATGGGTTGTTTACCCTAGCCTGGGAGCTCATTTGGAGCACATTTCTCAAATTCAAATTTATTTGACTTCCTCTAAATCACTTCAAATTTTGCACACATGATCTCCTACAAAAACATAGATAGTTTGCCAATGTTTTACTTGTTTTTGCATTTTCTTGAATTTATGTTGTCCAGGTTTGCCAAGGTTTACATGATCTCATTTGGAGCATGCATTTGATTTCCTACACAACATGTGTGATCATTGCAGCACCTAAAATCATAGTTCACAACATCTAAACATAACTAACCATAGATTTAGGACAGACAAATATACCATAGCCAAATTTAAGGACACACAAATATAGATAGCAACCAGATTACTTGCATCAACATAGCCAACCAAATTCATGAAAACTAAATTCAGTTCAACAAACCATAGCCAACGAGATTCAGTTCAACAATCCAAAAGTAACCCAACAGATAAACTTAAAGATCCAGTTCACAGCATCACATCATCGATCACATCACACCGGAGTCAGGGCCTTCACGAGGGCGGCATGCTGCCCCTTGATCATGTAGTCCTCCTCGTGAATCGCTACATCCTCCGCATGAGACAGAAGGTGATCGAAGCGGCCATCCCTTGGCTTTGGATTGTTGGTGCAGTAGGGGCAGTGCCACTTCTTGGTCTTGCGGTTTTAGAAGGAAGCAACTCCCTTAGCCTTGATCTTCACCACCTCCTTGGCTATGAAGGATGCGACGGTGCCCTTGTACACTTGTTCTCCAGAATCATACTGCACACATGAATGAGTTACATTAATACATTATAGATTCATGGATACACTATGTCAAAGGAACTAAATGAACAATCTAAATTTCAAGTAGGCCTACCTCATATTCTTCTTCATCACGTTCCTCTGGATCATACGGGTTGTACTGGGCCAGCTTCCTCTTTC